>OZ020255.1:4596549-5203761 GCA_963971285.1 Astropecten irregularis
CCTACGGTGTTTCCTACAAGACACTAGCACACCACAATCAGTTTTTCTTAAACCGTGCAAAGCACTTCTGGGGGACAACCACTGAATTAGGTATTTAAGTGGTGCATAAAATTAATAAATACCAACGTTTTTTTCGTAGATTCATTTTAAAGGTATAAAACATGATTGGTAAAGGTCACAGAACAGCACTCACTAACTTTGTCTGCTCCAGCATGTACATAAAATAACACACAAATAGTGTGAACATTAATTTTGAGCTTAATCGGACATCCGCGGCAGGGTCACGAGAAAATAGCGAAACACCGACTCGATTTTTATATAAAACATGAAGAATGGTTTTGATTTTACCCCGAAATTAAAACCGTTTTCTTTGTTTCACTACTTAGTAGTATTATTACACTGTATAATTGCTTTCTGGATGAATAGGGGGCCTTCAACATTTCAGGCGGAAATATTTTAACATAATATTTTATTCACGCCCTGAAAGTTATACGTAAATATAAGAAAATAAACTGTACCTTTAAAGGTAGTATCATACTTTGGTAAGAAACCAAAACAGAAATGGTCACAGATTTACGTATAACTTATAGGGTATGAAGACGATGGTGGTAGAAATATACCGTTAAAATTTTACCGCCTGAAATGGTGTCTTTATCCAGAAATTAGTAAAACAAAGACCGAAAATCTTTTTGATCTTTTAAAAGATCAAAAATAAAAGAGAAAAGACTTAAGAAATACTGTGGCCGTTTTTCACGATTTTCTCAAAAAGTGGGCACAGTAGGCCAATGGGACTGAAATTTTCACATGATGACTGTTACTGTATCTTCCTTGATATTTTTGCCCATGAATCTGTATTTCTTTCACAAAAACCAAAGTATGATATTACCTTTAAGTGGCAATTGCCTAATTCCATTCTTCAGTATAGGTCTATATAGACCCTTCATGTTATGCATTTGTGCCGATGGCCTGATTCGTGTTGTACGGAATGGGATGGATGCATATTGAAATCAACTTGTCCTCGGCATATAATACAGTGTTTACTAATAGGGAAACAGACACAATAAGCGCCCTACTTAGATGAATATGCCATTGTAAATCATTTGATTCAAATCGATCACGTACTATACCATGAATATAATACCCAAACAAAAAGCTATGAAAAGACTGCAGAGAACGTGTAATCAATATTTTGAAAAAAAGGTCTGCTTTGAGGTAAATGCATCAATTTCGTGAGCGGCGTTTGGTTATTCATTTGGAGTTTGTTCACGAGACAGTGAAGGCTACTTATATAACATTCGACTGACTTCTACACGGTTTCAGTTTAATATCAGCTCTTCAAAGAAAACCAAATCTACAAGTTATGATTCTTCACTTGTTGTTGTTGTTTGCATTGATGCGAGATTGATTGGATCCAAGATGCGGATCCAGAATTCTTTTGTGGTTTTCATCCTACCAGTTTGTTTGGTAACCACTAACTCTTGCCAGAGTTAATTTACTTAACTCTTTAACTCTTTACTCTCTTTATTTAACTCTTTAAGTGGCAATTGCCTAATTCCATTCTTCAGTATAGGTCTATATCGACCCTTGATTTCATGCATTTGTGCCGATGGCCTGATTCGTGTTGTACGGAATTATGGATGGATATAATTTGATATCAACTTGTCCTCGGCATATAATACAGTGTTTACTAATAGGGAAACAGACACAATAAGCGTCCTATTTAGATGAATAAACCATTGTAAATCACTGGATTCAAATCGATCACGTTGCCATGGATATGATACCCAAACAAAAAGCTATGAAAAGATGATGCAGAGAACGTGTAATCAATATTTTGGTAAAGGTCTGCTTGGAGGTAAATGAATCAATTTCGTGAGCGGCGTTTAGTCATTCATTTGGAGTTTGTTCACGAGACAGTGAAGACACACGGTTTCAGTTAAATATCAGCGCTTCAAAGAAAACCAAATCTACAAGTTATCCTCGTTTAAGTGTCGTTCTGTCAATCCATTTCATTCTTCACTTGTTGTTGTTGTTTGCATTGAAGTGAGATTGATTTAATCCAAGATGCGGATCCAGAATTCTTTTGTGGTTTTCATCCTACCAGTTTGTTTGGCGACCATTTACTCTTTGCTGCTCATACGCGTACGTGGAGAGTCGTGTGGTGCCCTGACCATTGCTGAACCCTGTGATGATGCTGCCACGCTCAGAGACAAAGCATTTGCCAATTTCAGACAAAACTGCCGAAAGAAAAAAAGCGCACCATTACAAGGTAAGGTGTGATTGTTCTGTCATTAATAAAAATTTCTTTTAATTGACATAACAACCAGTCTTTAAAGGTAATATCATACTTTGGTTTTAATCAAAGAAATACAGATTCATGGGCAATCGAGACAGATACAGTCACAGTCATCTGTGAAAATTTCAGTCCCATACAGTGCCCAATTTTTGAGAGACAATGAAAAACAGCCACAGTATTTGTTAAGTCTTTTCTCTTTTATTTTTGATCTTTTTAAAGATCACAAAAAAAAATTCGGTCGTATTTTTACTCATTTCTGGATAAATATACTATTAATTTCCAGGCAAAAAAAAATTAACGGTAAGTTTCTACCACCACCATCTTCATACCATGTAAGTTATACGTAAATCTGTTAACATTTCCGTTTTGAATTCTAACCAAAGTATGATACTCCCTTTAACGCAGAGAAGCTTTTTTTTTAATTCTACAAATCATTTAATTGTAATTAACAGCACAAGTACTGAATAGAAATGAATAGATAAAACAAAATAAACGAAATGGAATGAAATGTTTTTATGATGTATTGTTGGATTAAGAAAATATTGAACAAATATTTTGCTTTGAACAACGGTGCTAGTAAGAGATTTTGAAAAAGGGAATAAAAGATAATTATACAAAAGCACAACAAACTTAACGATCAAGCAGTAAACACGAACGAACGAATTATTACCGATGCAGATACACTTAAAATGTATAGACGATTACAATTTCTACATACAGACATCTTTCTCTTTGTAAAGATTCTGAAATGCTAACCCCTCAGTAGTTTAACATTATGAATTTACCATTCAAACACGGGATGAATGTGACTCCTTCATACGGATTGTACAGTGAAAATGGTGTCATCTAATACCAGGCGCGGTTCTATGAGCCAATATTGTGGGGGCTAGAAGAGTAATTTTTTTTTGGGGGGGGGGGGGGGGGGGGCTAGATGACCCAATATTTTGGGTTCTTCTAACACTCGCTTCTGCTATGTCTTATTGGGGGTCGAAAAACATGCACCTATTACCATGCTCTACGCGTTTTTTTGTTTATGTAATTGGAGTTATTGGAGCCTTTTTTTTAATTGCATGTTGTTGTTGTTTTTTTTTTGTTCTTTTTAAACTATCAAAATTGTTTTTCAAAATTTTGACTCAGGAAATCACGTGATCATTGTGATAGATCCATTTCCAGTCGTTTAAAAGCTTTTAAACTATACATAATTTACGTATAACTCAGTTTTGTTTAATCACTCTTTTTTAACCAAAACAACTTGAGATTCGACCTAAGTGTTCCCTTTTTTAAATCAGGAATTTCCAACGCGAACAGGCAAAATAAATACATGCCAAATTAATTTTTTTTTTTAATAAAAGTCCGGTCACTACGGGTGCATCATCACCTCTGCAGACACAGCGCGTGGGGGCTTGCGACGCATTCAGCCCGAGGCATGGGCCCGTGATAATCAGTGCGGTCCGATCCATCCACGCACGGACGTTCGTGTAGTATTTTTCATGCAAGACCGCGCGGCATGCAAGTTGGCTGAGTCACTCACCCGGTCCCCGTTACAATTTTTGTTTTCTTGGTGGGATTTTCGAACGGAGCGGGAAAGCCTGGAGATAATTTCTTGTCATACATGAAAATCATTTCATGCCCTCAAAATATTTTTGTGTCATTATAAAAATTATATTTTGTGTATTCATGTGGAAATCGTTTCGGTCCATCGAAACATAGAGCTAGGAACAGATCAAAATTGTTTCATCGATCATGCCCCCAAATTCCTTTCGTCAAAAACACTGCGTCAACTCGCAAACATTGCGCCAACTCGCAAACATTGCGCCAACTCACAAACATTGCGCCAACTCGCAAACATCGCGCCAACTTGAAAACATTGCGCCAACGCGCAAACATCGCGCCAACTCGAAAACATTGCGCCAACGCGCAAACATCGCGCCAACTCGAAAACATTGCGCCAACGCGCAAACATTGCGCCAACTCACAAACATTGCATCAACTCACAAACATTGCATCAACCATTGATCTCCATTAGAAAGACTTTTTAATGCAGATCAATGGCATCAACTCAAAAACATTGCATCACTGACTCGATAACATTGCGTCAACTCAAAAACATTGCATCAACTCAAAAACATTGTGTCAACTTCGAAACATTTTGTGAATAATTTTGAAAAGCCTAATTTTTTCAACCGATTTGTTTTGTTGTTTTGCCAATGATTTTAGTATTTTAAACAGCTTGAACGTACGTGTATCGCGTTCCTGGAATTCTCATACGGCAGCTGCAACATTTAGTCACAGCTACGAGTACCAGTCTAAAACCATTGGTGTGCCACATCTTTCTCACACTTGTAACGGCTGGAAATGCGTATACGCTAACCTTTGACCTTATTATGATTTCCGTTAATTAACCCTAATTAAACGACTTATTTCTGATTTTTTTTTTCGCGAAAACCTTCATCCAGTGTTCTAGAAATATTGTGTTATACTCTGCACTCTTCATTTTTTTGGACTTTGAAGCCGGCGTGTACATTTAAAAACAGAAAATAATATTTTTTTTTACTGTTTTCTAAAAAACGTGGGCACCGTATGGGACTTCGAATTTCACAGATGAATGTTATTGTATCTTCCTTGATATTTTTGCTGCATGAATCTGCATTTCTATGACAAAAACCAAAGTATGATATTACCTCTAATCATTTACCCCCCCCCCCACTCATAACACATTTACATGGATTTATTTCACGTGTTTGCAACAGGTGGCCGTCAGTGCTCCCAGGGTGAGCCTCTTGGTATGGAGGATGGTCGTATCCCTGATGCTAGCATCACTGCTTCATCTAGACATAGTCCTCACGAACCCAATTATTGTACACCTCAAAGGGCGCGTCCCGATACAACAGGTAGAGCGTGAAATCTATTGATTATTTTCAATTCAAGTATTTATTATTTTGTTGCATGTACCACTTATTAAAGGTATAATACATGATTGGTAAAGGTCACAGAACAGCACTCACACCACTTTGTCTGATCCAGCATGTACATGGAATGAAAAATCTGTGAAAATAATGAGCTCAATCTGATATCTGATTCTCGAGAAAATAACGAAAACCGGACTCATTTTCTTATAAAACATAAAGAATGTGTTTGATCTTACCCCGAGATCAAAAGTGTTTTTGGTCTTATAGTTTGATTAATTTCTGGACAAATACACCATTTCAGGTGGACATATTTCAACGGTATGTGTTTCTACCAGCACAATCTTCATACTCATAAAGTTATACGTAAATCTGTGGACTGTTTGGGTATGTTACCAATGATGTACTGTACCTTTAAAAGGTCGCTGCATGGTTCGAATCCCGCTGCAGTCAAATAATCTTTGTTTAGTCAGATTGCATTGTGATTATTTTGTTATTATCATTAAAAGAATAGAGTGAATTGAAATCACGAATCGCTACAGTCAACAGCCCACTAACCTGTGCAATTTCAAACTTACTGCATCCTATAAAATGTAATATATCTTACGATGATTGGAGGACTGATTGTTGCTTATTCATGTCATTGGTTGGATAGGTTTTGCTGCTGCTTGGTGTGCCGCAGTATCTGATTTACATCAGTGGATTCAGGTTGACCTCTGTACCAAGGTCTACTTCACTGGGCTGATCACTTATGGAAGAAGTGGCGACAGTTCCCCCCAATGGGTGACCAAGTATAATGTCCAGTACAGCGACGATGGTCAATCCTGGGATGTTGTGACTGATGCAGAGGGAGCAGCATACGAGGTTGGTTCATTGTGATTTGGGAGAGGGGAGGGAGGTAAACTGAGAAATTAATTTCTGTCCCTCGTGTCTGGTGCCCCACCTAACCTAAAGAAATATTATGTGTAATTCCTACACAGTCACGTTGATAATACATGTATTGACAATGGATCCATTTTTCATTGTTCACTTTTAAGTGACTTAAAATTAATCCAGTCAGTCTTTTCTTGTGTTTTTTCCTTATTATATTGATAAAACCATTCCTCCATTATAAAACTGAACTGTATCCTCTTTGAGTGACCCCTGTGTACCGTTTGTCAGGTTGCAGTATTGCTAGTGCTGTGCGTATCTTTAATGATCATTGGGATATGGCGGTATGTGAGTGGTTCCATGGCACCTGACTGCCGAACAAACAGCTATCAAAAGTCCACCACCAAAGATATGCCTGCATGGATAGCGCAGAGCGTCAGTACAGTACTCCGGATGTCGCTGATTCAAATCCCACTCCATTCAATTTGTCTTTGAATTATACTTTTCAATATCTTACAATTCTCAATATTGGTCATTATTTGTCCTTCTCTTTTCCAGTTCACCGGTAATTCTGACCGAGACACCGCAGTGACCGCTCTATTCCCAACCGCCGTGCACGCCAGATTCCTTCGCATTCTACCCACTGCATGGTATGATCATATCAGCATGCGTTTCGAGGTACTGGGCTGCTCTTAAATAACGTTGAAAGACTTGACACAGCCTTGCATTTGATCATCGTAATAAAGAGCGTGCAAGTTTAACTGGCTAATTACCGTGAATTTCCGTAGTAAATTTGCTTTTGTTTCAATGTGGGTGTAAATATTTACAGTTTGTAGTAAATCGGAGGTGGTTGATTCTTTACAAAAAATCGATGCACTAGATTGAAAGAAAATTATTAAAAGTTTGGTATTAAACGCAATTCATTGTAAACCTATAATGTATGTTTTGTGAAAATGCTTGCATATTAAACATTTAGAGAAACATTTATATTAAAGTACATTTTGAATTTTATTTTCTTGAAAAAGAAGCAATAATGCAGCATGGCATTGTGTGTACTAATAATTTCAGAGATTGTTCGTCGTCATAGAAGCAAGGAAGATTAGACTTAGAAACCACTGAACATTGTGTGTTTATTTTAATTAATTTGTGTTATAATCAATTCAAAAGAAATTTGCAGCGATAACTTTCAAATGAAGAATTACTCCAAAGATATAATTCCACCAAAGATAAGGAATGGAGGAATAATGTGTGAATTACTTTGGCAATAATTTCAATTTATTTGGGCCTAATGAGGGATTCCTGTTGATGCTATCTCGGGGGACAAACATAAATTGAAATCATGCGAAAAACGTCAAAATATGAGAATAATTGATTCCGTTTCAGTGGTTAGATGTTGAATTGATTCATTAAATTTGTAAAGTTGTTTTATTGCCAGTATACAGGCCTACATGTGATTCGGACACGCTAGATTATAAGTTGCTGTGCTAGATGCTGTCTGTGGCTGAAGTGTTTTAGCAGATTGAAATATTTGTACTATTTGAACAATAATCAATGTAATAATCAATACTCTAACCAATAATAAATATTAGTATAGCGATGGAAATGACATTTTATGTTGTAGTGAGTTAATTCAAGTTGTTTCTGAAGTATAGCGGTACAAGTTATGTTCTTAGTCGAGAGATGTAGTCCAGTGTTGATCCTTTGATGTAGCCAAGTTCTGCCCTTGTGTGGGCCAAGCCACGGGTAACATTTCTGAGGGGAAACACGGCGTGCATTAATTTTCCAAAGTGGAGATGGTGAGGACTGGAAATTATGAATGGAGTGAACACAAGTAAATCTTACCCTGCTGCCCTCAGCTATAGCTTGTTGGTCTAGTGGTTATGACATCTGCACTAGTAAGCAGGAGGTAGTGGGTTCAAATCCCACCTGTGCCAGCGCATGATTTTAAGTCAAACGAACAAAGATAATTGACTATTAGGGATACCACCTGTCCAACATGTGCTGGGTAGCTCAGTTGTTAAGAGGGCTGGCATGGTACGGTATTCCGGAGGTCCATGATTCGAATCCCAACCCAGTCAATTTTTTTCTTGTTCACTTTTCAATTATAATCCAGTCAGTTTCCCTTGTGGATATTTGATAATAAATCATCATGTTAAAGGGATTGCATACGTTTTGTAATTTGAGCCTACTGTTTGTTTCAAACCAATATAATTGTATATATATACCATAAAACTAACCTGATGTGAAAGTTTCAATTCAAAAGGTGGTAGCGTTTTTGAGATTTTGGCGACAAACTAGAGCGGTTATTTCACGCCAGATAACAGTTAGTCAATAGCTGAGAAGCGGTACGGCCATAACGCTTCTCAGATTCATAATTTTTGGAGATAAAAAGTGACATATTTTTCCATAACCGCGGTACTTCGAATTGAACGTTTCTCAATATGCATTATACTATCCAAAGCAGCTGTACATCTCACCAAGTAAGTTTTTTTTGCCATAAATTTTCAGAGTCATTACCAAACGTATGCAATGCCTTTAAGTTGCTGCGTAATTCCCATCTAATATGGGTGATGTATACAGAATGTTGCAATGCGTATAATTATTGGCTACATTGCTAATTTATTCTCTTCCAACGTCTGCATAATTTGCTTCTGAATCAATGGGAGACTTTTGGAGAGTCGGTCTTGAGCATAGAGTTAAATAAAAAACTAGAGTGCGCACTTCGTATTCAATGTGCGTGCTCTCGGCACTCTGTCACGGACGCGCAGCCGCCATTTTAGTTGGGGAGACTGAGCAACCGCAGTAGAGTCCAAAAACGGTACCCGGTTGTTACTCGAAGAACTGCGCGCATTGTGCGTGACGCGACGTATATTTTATGCACAGTGCTGCGCGCACGAACCGGGATAAGAATATGTACGCTCAATTTGAAACAGGACGCGCGCGTTTTCCCTTGTTTCCTTAATGCAATGGCGCTGGCCATGGTTCGAGCAACACGCGCAGAGTGCACACTCTAGTTTTTTATTTAACTCTATGGTCTTGAGTCAACAGCGCACGCGCACGCACGCGCAATACAACGCGCGCATGTTCACAATTGCGCAAGCATGGTTTGCGCGTGCGCTGTTGACTCAAGACCGACTATCTCAAAGTATCCCATTGGTATCTCGTCTACAATCCAGGGCCCTTTTCAAAACCTCGGCTCCGGCTCCGGCTCCGGCTCCGGCTCCGGCTCCGGCTCCGGCTCCGGCTCCGTCATCCATATGCTGAAAATAGAGGTTGTGGGTTTTCATTGAAATTGAAGCTCCGTTTTCCCTTTCAAACCAGAGAATCTACTTCCGAACCACAGCCAAAAGTCTCTATTTTGAAACCCGTTATTTTAAAATTGACTCAAAAAATTAAGCTGGAGCCGGAGCCTGAGCCGGAGCGTGCAGACAGTTGGTCACAGGCAGGCAGTATAGGGTAGTCGCGTGGGCAGCCACGCAAGACAAACAAAAGGTATTGCTGGTGCATATGAAATAAAAACCAAAGGTGTTTCTTAACGAAAATGCATTTTAGTAAACCGCTTATTTAACTCGGAAGCTCCGCGTGCCCACACAGTATGCTGAGGAAGTTGATTTCAATGCTTTCCATGAAATCCACGGTAAGACTGTTTCCTGTTAAAACGAAGCAGGTCGGGTCGATATGGACCTATTATATGAAATGAATTGAATTTGCCTTTTGCCACTTAACCCAATAGGAAACCAGATACACAATAGGTGCCAAGGAAATCTGCATTATGCCGTGCCGCGTATAATCAGATCGTACAAGGTTGCTCTTAAATCACTTGATTCAAATCGATCACGTTGCCATGGATATGTAGGTATTAAGGGAAGGATGTAACCAGTCACGTCAGTTAATCAATAGTGGTCTGCTTGGAGGTAGATGCCTAAATCAGGAGCTGCGTTTTATATTAAATTCATTTGGAGTTTGCTTGCGAGACAGTAAGGACTACTGATATAAAGTTCGGCCAATTTGTATACGATTGCAGTTTAATCCAAACAAAAACAAAATCTACAAGTTATCCTCGTTTAAGTGTCGTTCTGTCAATCCATTTCATTCTTCACTTGTTTTTGTTGTTGTTTGCATTGATGCGAGATTGAGTGAATCCAAGATGCGGATCCAGAATTCTTTTGAGGTTTTCATCCTTCCAGTTTGTTTGGCGACCATTTACTCTTTGCTGCTCATACGCGTTCGTGGAGAGTCGTGTGGTGCTCTGACCATTGCTGAATCCGGTGATGATGCTGCCACGTTCAGAGACAAAGCATTTGCATCTTTCAGGCAAAACTGCCGAAAGAAGAAAGGCACACCATTACAAGGTAAGGTGTGATTGTTCTGTTAAATGATACTTTCTATTGACTTATGAGCAACACCCCGCCACAAATTAATCTTTAAGGCGGAGAAGCTTCTTTGAAATTCTACAAATCATATTGACAGCATTGAATAGAAATAAAAGAATAAATAAATAAACGAAATGGAATGAAAAAATCGGTGATGTATTTTTGGGTTTATAACAAAATATAGAATAAATATTTGGGTTTGAACAACGGTTCTACATAGAATTTTTAAAATTTGGACTTTGAAAAGATAATAAGATAAAAAAGCACAACAAAAACGGACAAGATACACGAACGAGCGAATTATTACAGATGCAGATACACTTAAAATGTATAGACGATTTAAATTTCTACATACAGACATCTTTCTCTTTGTAAAGATTCTGAAATGCTAACCCCTTGGCATTTTAACACTTTGAATTTATTATTCGAAGACGGGATGAATGTGACTCCTTCATACGGATTTTACAGTGAAAATTTGTCATTCTATGACATATCAGTAGTGCATATGTTTTACAATTAGTCTTCGCTTAAGATTCTATTATACTTTCGTAGCATACCAAAACACAAATCTTCACAGATTTACCTATAACATACAGGGTATAAAGATGGTGATGGTAGAAACATACTATTAAAATTGATCTGCCTGAAATGTTGTATTTATCCAGAAAAAGAGTAAAACCAGAGACCAAAAACAATTTTGATCTTTTAAAAAGAAAAAATAACGGTGACAAGATTAAAAACAAAAAATGAATAAAATAAAATGAAAATTCGTGAGCGTTTTTTTTTTTTTATAGTTTCTCAAAACGTGTGCACCGTATGGGACTTAGAATTTCACAGATGACTGTTTTTGTATCTTTCTTGATATTTTTGCTGCATGAATCTGCATTTCTTTGAGAAAAAAACCGAAGGTTGATATTACCTCTAATCATCTACCTTCTCCTCACTCATAACACGTTTACATGAATCTATTTCACGTGTTTGCAACAGGTTGCCGTCAGTGCTCCCAGGGTGAGCCTCTTGGTATGGAGGATGGTCGTATCCCTGATGCTAACATCACTGCTTCATCTAGTCATACTCCTGACAATCTCAATAATTGCTCACCTCAAAGGGCGCGTCCCAAAACAACAGGTAGAGCGTGAAATCTATTTATTATTTTCAATTCAAGTATTTATTATTTTGTTGCATGTACCACTTATTAAATGTATAATACATGATTGGTAAAGGTCACTTAACATCACTCACACTTTGTCTGATCCAACATGCACTTGGAATGAAAAATCTGTGAAAATAATGAGCTCAATCTGATATCTGATTCTCGAGAAAATAACGAAAACCGGACTCATTTTCTTATAAAACATAAAAAAAGGGTTTGATCTTACCCCGAGATCAAAAGTGTTTTTGGTCTTATAGTTTTATTAATTTCTGGACAAATACACCATTTCATGCGGACATATTTCAACGGTTTATGTTTCTACCAGCACAATCTTCATACTCTGGAAGTTATACGTAAATCTGTGGACTGTTTGGGTATGTTACCAATGATGGACTGTACCTTTAAAAGGTCGCTGGTTCGAATCCCGCTGCAGTCAAATTATCTTTGTTCAGTCAGTTTGCATTGTGATAATTTTGATATTATCATTAAAAGAATAGAGTGAATTGAAATCACGAATCGCTACAGTCACCAGCCCACTAACCTGTGCAATTTCAAACTTACTGCATCCTATAAAATGTAATATATCTTACGATGATTGGAGGACTGATTGTTGCTTTATATTCATGTCATTGGTTGGATAGGTTCTGCTGCTGCTTGGTGTGCCCTGGTAGCTGATATACATCAGTGGATTCAGGTTGACCTCGGTACCAAGGTCTACTTCACTGGGCTGATCACTTATGGCAGACGCGACAACGCCCAATGGGTGACCAAGTACAATGTCCAGTACAGCGACGATGGTCAATCCTGGGATGCTGTGACTGATGCAGAGGGAGCAGCATACGAGGTTGGTTCATTGTGATTTGGGAGAGGAGAGGGAGGTGCACTGAGAAATTAATTTCTGTTCCTCGTGTCTGGTGCCCCACGTAGAGATTAAGTGAACCTCTAGAAATTTGTCACAATGATAATGAACCGGATACAAGAGTTAAATATTGTCTCAATATTGGTCCTTCTCTTTTCTAGTTCACCGGTAATTCTGACCGAGACACCCCAGTGACCGCTCTATTCCCAACCGTCGTGCACGCCAGATTCCTTCGCATTCTACCCACTGCTTGGTATGGATGGTGCAGCATGCGTTTCGAGGTGCTGGGCTGCTATTAAATAACGTTGAAAGACTTGACACAGCCTTGCATTTGATCATCGTAATAAAGAGCGTGCAAGTTTAACTGGCTAATTACCGTGATTTTCCGTAGATAATTTGCTTTTGTTTCAATATGGGTGTAAATATTTACAGTTTGTACTAAATCGGAGGTTGTTGATTCTTGACAAGAAATCGATGCACTAGATTGAAGGAAAATTATAAAAAGTTCGGTATTAATCGCAATTCATTGTTAACCTATATACATGTATGTTTTGTGAAAATGCTTGCATATTAAACATTTAGAGATACATTTATATTAAAGTACATTTTGAATGTTATTTTCTTGAAAAAGAAGCAATAATGCAGCATGGCATTGTGTGTACTAATAATTTCAGAGATTGTTCGTCGTCATAGAAGCAAGGAAGATTAGACTTAGAAACCACTGAACATTGTGAGTTTATTTTAATTAATTTGTGTTATAATCAATTCAAAAGAAATTTGCAGCGAAAACTTTCAAATGAAGAATTACTCCAAAGATATAATTCCACCAAAGGTAAGGAATGGAGGAATAATGTGTGAATTACTTTGGCAATAATTTCAAATTATTTGGGCCTAATGAGGGATTCCTGTTGATGCTATCTTTTGGGACAAACATAAAATGAAATCATGCGGACAACGTCAAAATATGAGAATGATTTGTGCGTTTCAGTGGTTAGAATGATGTTGAATTGATTCATTAAATTTGTAAAGTTGTTTTATTGCCAGTATATAGGCCTACATGTGATTCGGACACGCTAGATTATAAGTTGCTGTGCTAGATGCTGTCTGTGGCTTAATTGTTTTACCAGATTGAAATATTTGAGCTATTTTGAACAATAATCTATGTAATAATCAATACTATATAACCAATAATAAATATTAGTATAGCGATGGGAATTACATTTTATGTTGTAGTGAGTTAATTCAAGTTGTTTCTGAAGTAAAGCGGTACAAGTTCTGTTCTTAGTCGAGAGATGTAGTCCAGAGTTGATCCTTTGATGTAGCCAAGTTCTGCCCTTGTGTGGGCCAAGCCATGGGTAACATTTCTGAGGGAAAACACGGCGTGCATTAATTTTCCAAAGTGGAGTTGGTGTGGACTGGAGACTATGAATGAAGTGAACACAAGTAAATATTACCCTGCTTCCCACAGCTATAGCTTGTTGGTCTAGTGGTCTAGTAAGCAGGAGGTAGTGGGTTCAAATCCCACCTGTGCCAGCGCATGATTTTAAGTCAAACGAACAAAGATAATTGACTATTTGCATCGGTGTGGACGTTGAGGGCGACTGATTATTCATCAGTCGTGATTCTGGAGATTCTGAGGATGAGGTAGAAGTGGAAGCTGCGATGTACACGCTGCGCTATTTTGGTTTGCAGGGGAGATTTTTCTCCTTTTACCCCCCCCCCCACCCCTCCCCTGATCGGAATATAGTTGCTGTAAATCGGGCTGGTTTCTACACCGAAATCCTTTCAACCCATACCTCAATCCATGTAGAATCCAGAGCCCGAGAAATATACAGCGATGCAAATAGTTTACTATACTGCCCGTCTGCCTCCCCTATACTGCCCGCCTGCTTCCCCTATACTACCAGCCTGCCTCCCCTACACTGCCCGCCTGCCTGCCCTATACTGCCCGCCTGCTTCCCCTATAATACCAGCCTGCCTCCCCTATACTGCCCGCCTGCCTCCCCTATACTGCCCGTCTGCTTCCCCTATACTGCCCGTCTGCCTCCCCTATACTGCCCGCCTGCTTCCCCTATAATACCAGCCTGCCTCCCCTATACTGCCCGCCTGACTCCCCTATACTGCCCGTCTGCCTCCCCTATACTGCCCGCCCGCCTCCCCTATACTGCCCGCCTGCCTGCCCTATAATGCCCCCAGCCTGCCCTACACTGCCCGTCTGCCTCCCCTATACTGCCCGTCTGCCTCCCCTATACTGCCCGTCTGCCTCCCCTATACTGCCAAACTGCCACCCCTATACTGCCCGCCTGCCTGCCCTATACTGCCCGCCTGCCTCCATACTGCCCACCCGCCTCCCCTATACTGCCCGTCTGCCTCCCCTATACTGCCCGTCTGCCTCCCCTATACTGCCCTATACTGATTTATTTTTCATCTGCACTAAAAAGCACAGAGCACGTAGATGCTGATGCGGTTCAGCTGATTGGTTGCTGTTCGCCTGTGTATGTACTGTTCGTACGCACATCATGTTCACAATAATGTTCGAATTTATTGTGTCAACTACCATGCGGCTGGAGCTGAGTACTAGACGCACACGACAAACGACGAACGCATGACTAAGGCAAGCAAGGACACAGACAGGCAGGCATGGGGGTGCATGAGCATATCCTTCCACCTCTCCCATGAACGCCTCCCACCACTAGGCCTCCCATGCCCTATACTGCCCTCCTGCCTCCCCTATACTGCCCTCCTGCCTCCCCTATGCTTCCCGCCCGCCTCCCCTATACTGCCCGCCCGCCTCCCCTATTCTGCCCGCCTGCCTCCCCTATTCTGCCCGTCTACCTCCCCTATACTGCCCTCCTGCCTCGCCTATACTGCCCTCCTGCCTCCCCTATACTTCCCGCCTGCCTCCCCTATACTGCCCCCAGCCTGCCCTATACTGCCCACCTGCCTCCCCTACACTAACCGCCCGCCTCCCCCATACTGCCCTCCTGCCTCCACTATACTGCCCGCCTGCCTCCCCTATACTGCCCCCAGCCTGCCCTATACTGCCCGCCTGCCTCCCCTACACTACCCGCCTGCCTCCCCTATACTGCCCACCTGCCTGCCCTACACTGCCCGCCTGCTTGTCGTATACTGCCCGTCTGCCTCCCCTATACTGCCCGCCTGCCTCCCCTATACTGCCCGCCTGCCTCCCCTGTACTGCCCGCCCGCCACCGCTACACTGCCCACCCGCCCCCCTATACTGCCAGCCTGCCTCCCCTATACTGCCCACCTGCCTCCCCTATACTGCCCACCTGCCTCCCCTATACTGCCCGTCTGCCTCCCCTATACTGCCCGCCCGCCTCCCCTATACTGCCCGCCTGCCTCCCCTATACTGCCCACCCGCCTCCCCTGTACTGCCAACTCGCCTCCCCTATACTGCCCGCCTGCCTCCTCTATACTGCCCGCCTGCCTCCCCTATACTGCCAGCCTTCCTCCCCTATACTGCCCGCCTGCCTGCCCTATACTGCCCGCCTGCCTCCATACTGCCCACCCGCCTCCCCTATACTGCCCGTCTGCCTCCCCTATACTGCCCGTCTGCCTCCCCTATACTGCCCTATACTGATTTATTTTTCATCTGCACTAAAAAGCACAGAGCACGTAGATGCTGATGCGGTTCAGCTGATTGGTTGCTGTTCGCCTGTGTATGTACTGTTCGTACGCACATCATGTTCACAATAATGTTCGAATTTATTGTGTCAACTACCATGCGGCTGGAGCTGAGTACTAGACGCACACGACAAACGACGAACGCATGACTAAGGCAAGCAAGGACACAGACAGGCAGGCATGGGGGTGCATGAGCATATCCTTCCACCTCTCCCATGAACGCCTCCCACCACTAGGCCTCCCATGCCCTATACTGCCCTCCTGCCTCCCCTATACTGCCCTCCTGCCTCCCCTATGCTTCCCGCCCGCCTCCCCTATACTGCCCGCCCGCCTCCCCTATTCTGCCCGCCTGCCTCCCCTATTCTGCCCGTCTACCTCCCCTATACTGCCCTCCTGCCTCGCCTATACTGCCCTCCTGCCTCCCCTATACTTCCCGCCTGCCTCCCCTATACTGCCCCCAGCCTGCCCTATACTGCCCACCTGCCTCCCCTACACTAACCGCCCGCCTCCCCCATACTGCCCTCCTGCCTCCACTATACTGCCCGCCTGCCTCCCCTATACTGCCCCCAGCCTGCCCTATACTGCCCGCCTGCCTCCCCTACACTACCCGCCTGCCTCCCCTATACTGCCCGTCTGCCTCCCTTATACTGCCCGCCTGCTTCCCCTATACTACCAGCCTGCCTCCCCTATACTGCCCGCCTGCCTGCCCTACACTGCCCGCCTGCTTGTCGTATACTGCCCGTCTGCCTCCCCTATACTGCCCGCCTGCCTCCCCTATACTGCCCGCCTGCCTCCCCTGTACTGCCCGCCCGCCACCGCTACACTGCCCACCCGCCCCCCCTATACTGCCAGCCTGCCTCCCCTATACTGCCCACCTGCCTCCCCTATACTGCCCACCTGCCTCCCCTATACTGCCCGCCCGCCTCCCCTATACTGCCCACCCGCCTCCCCTATACTGCCCGCCTGCCTCCCCTATACTGCCCACCCGCCTCCCCTGTACTGCCAACCCGCCTCCCCTATACTGCCCGCCTGCCTCCTCTATACTGCCCGCCTGCCTCCCCTATACTGCCAGCCTTCCTCCCCTATACTGCCCGCCCGCCTCCCCTACACTACCCGCCTGCCTCCCCTGTACTGCCAACCCGCCTCCCCTATACTGCCCGCCTGCCTCCTCTATACTGCCCGCCTTCCTCCCCTATACTGCCCGCCCGCCTCCCCTACACTACCCGCCTGCCTCCCCTGTACTGCCAACCCGCCTCCCCTATACTGCCCGCCTGCCTCCTCTATACTGCCCGCCTGCCTCCCCTATACTGCCAGCCTTCCTCCCCTATACTGCCCACCTGCATCCCCTATACTGCCCGCCCGCCACCGCTACATTGCCCACCCGCCTCCCGTATACTGCCAGCCTGCCTCCCCTACACTGCCCACCTGCCTCCCCTATAGTGCCCGCCTGCCACCCTTTTCGACTCTGTTTTTATTAAAAGGTCCCTGGTTTTGGTAGGGGGTGTCCCACATCCCACAGGATTCGCTCTGTCGCATAGGACACCAAACACCAATCATCTCCCAATCATGAAAAGAAATCGACACCTATGATCTAAGCAGCTCAAAGTAGAAAGTACAAACTCTGGTGACCGAGTTCCGTCCAATTTCTACATACAAGACTTCATATGTAGGGCCCAGCAAATAATTTTTGAAAAACATTGAGGGTATACAAGATATGTGGACTGATGTGGACCTATTTACTGGGTGCACCCTTTGGCCGAGTGTCCGAAATCTCTGGCTGCGGCCGCAAATTACGCACGCAAGAACGCAAGTCTGTGGAAACGGCGCAATATCATGACAGTTAACACCGCAATATGAGGACACTTACTATTGGATTCCTGTAAATCACTGCAATATGAGGACACTTACTATTCGATTCCTGTA
The DNA here is from genome assembly GCA_963971285.1 of Astropecten irregularis. Classification (NCBI taxonomy): domain Eukaryota; kingdom Metazoa; phylum Echinodermata; class Asteroidea; order Paxillosida; family Astropectinidae; genus Astropecten; species Astropecten irregularis. The sequence continues at coordinate 4,614,575 of OZ020255.1, forward strand.
AATCACTGCAATATGAGGACACTTACTATTGGATTCCTGTAAAACACCGCAATGTGAGGAGAGTTACTATTTGATTCATGTAAAACACCGTAATAACAATGCTAAATAATTGTTAAAAACAAACCAACCATCGAAAGCTGCAAACAACAACAACAACAACAAAAGTTAAGCAGATCGCCAGGCGTTCAGGGCCACGCGATTCACCGGGATTCTTTCACCCGGCCGGCTTACCGGCTCCCATATAGTACCCATAGGCTTACTGGCAAGCCGACTACTGCGTATGCTCCCCACCGAACGACACCCTAGCCTGACATGCAAAGCTCTGAAGAATAAGAGGGAGAAACAAAGCGGCCCCTGGACCATTGCGGTGCCAGGGTCCGCACATGCCATGTTCCATTCAATATCAGAGAGTCAGGATCGGTGAATCGAACCCAGGCTGCAGAGTTTCCACCAATAGGTCTCTATATTCTACCGCCAGAGGGCGCTATGACATTTCTCAAATGCGGAAGTAACGGCAGCGCTCAGTGTATCATGCGTGCCAACTTCATTAAGTGTCGCTTGGTTAATCAGTTGTTACTTGGTCTTGCCATACCAATTCTACTTTGTTTGTAAGTCTTTACTTTCGTTGTTATTTCATTATCTAATTGTCATCAGTTAGTCCTTGGGCTTGTCTACAGTTTTACACACTTTGTAATTGTTTACTGTTTTTGTTTTGCCACACAGGACTCTATCATCGTTGTTGATGCAATAAAGAGTATCTGCTACCAGCAATCGAGGAGTCTATTTCTTCACAGGCTGCCGGAAGTCTGAGCGGTGGTCCCAACGCTTATCCCATCGAGCCACGAAGTGTTGGTAAAATCACGACCGTTTATACCTGACGAGTGGCACAGCCAAACAAATAAGTAAGTCTATTAGAAGAAGTAAGTCGACGTACTCGAACCCAGTGCAAGCGACTCAGAATCCCACGCCCTAACCACTTGGCCAGAACGAACGTCTTGACGAAACTAGTGAAATTGGAGTGAAGTCGTTGTCAATGCTATTTGCATCGATGTGAACGTTGAGGGCGACTGATGATATATCAGTCGCGATTCTGAAGCCCCCTAGCTGGGTGTGCCGTTTGCTGGGTCAGCACAAAGGTCCTTCATTTCCCCAGAAAGCAATGGATTCCCTCCAGAAATAGGAAGGTGATATGGTACAGTTGATTTGAAGGTGTTCGTTACCCTTAGAGCTCGGGAAATGCAAGGTAATGGCGTTTTATCCTGTTTTCATGAGGAGAATTCAAGGTTCTTCGAAAATCGGGATCTTTGGCCCCGCCCCTAATACGGTACATAATACAAGGGAGGTTCACGAGTTGGACTTTGTGTCCATGGACACCGACTGAGTTGTTGGTATAAACAGGATTTATACAGGATCTGCTACTATTACCAGCAATCGAGGACTCTATTTCTTCATGATAGAGTCTAACAAAGTGATCGTCGAGTGCTCGGTGCCAGCTTGCACCTTCAAAACCACCGATGTTTCAGAACAACTGGCTATCGCCCTCCTAGCGAACCATGCACTAGCCCACACACACCCTGCACCCACACTGAGAAGCCCGAAGCTGGACAGGCCCAAAGTTGATGTTGGCATCTCAATTGAAGACTGGAATGTTTTCGTCCGCCGATGGGAGGTTTTCCGAACAGGATCAGGGATAGACGAGGCATCAGCCGCATCCCAGTTATTCCAATGTGCTGGGACTGCACTGGGTGATGGCATACTGAAAGCAAACCCCAACGCTGCATCCGACACCCTGCCACAACTGCTCACCGCAATGCGTTCACTTGCAGTCATTACGGTGGCAACCTGTGTCTTACGTACCGACCTGCTCCAGCTACGCCAGGAACGAGACGAAGCATCCCGGGCCTTCTTGGCCAGGGTGCGTTGGAAAGCTGAGCCTTGTGCTTTTGCCGCACAGTGTGGATGCGGCGAGAGCGTCGGCTACACAGATCACATAGTCCGTGATGTCCTCCTCAATGGACTGTACGATCCAGACATGAAGTACTTGGGATAGCAGACATCCACAAGAAACCGGTGAACGATGTAATTGCCCTCGTAGAAACCAAGGAAATGGCTCGCAACGCCCTCCCCTCATCGGCCCTGTCCGCTGTATCGTCATTCCAGCGTAAAAAAGGCTCAACCCACACCCTCGCCGACTACGCCATCCCACGCTGACCGGACCAAGGAGGCAACTTGCCCAGGCTGCAAGGTGGTGTTCCGGATCTTCACTGAGGGGACCCGGGGGTGGAATTCCAAACCCCACCGAGTCTGCATTGACTGCTTCAGGACCGATCGGCGGAAGAAAAGCAAGTCACGACCGCACCAGGCCCCACCGTCCAACGTCCAGGCCTTGGAGTCAGGCCCGATCTCACAGATTGCAGCTTTTCAGCATGGTGGCCCCCGTCCCTCGCCTAATCGGTCACGACGACATCACCAACATGCACCAACCACACATGGCAATGTCAACGAACCATCGCCCACGAGGTTGGACCATCACATATTCACCAGAGGTGAGTGGAAGCGAGCCCGCCTCCGAGACCACCCCAGGGTCCCGATAACAGTCTCGGTCGACAGATCAGCCCAAACCAGAAAGGCCAGCCCCCCTGGATCTGCGAACGTCCAGGCAGAGGTCTCCGCAATTGCAGATACAGGTGCCCAATCCGACTTATGGTCGCTGGCAGACTTCTTGGCCTGTGGATTCTACAGGGACGACTTGAACCCCGTTAGCATCAGCCTTTCAGCTGCCAACCGCTCCCCAATCGCCATAGAAGGGGCATTCTTTGCAAGGCTTACAGCACACCCTCGCAGTGGCGGGACGGCGGCATGTCGCTCCATTGTCTACGTGAGTAGCTCAGTCCAGGCCATGTACCTCTCTTATGAGACGCTGCTCAACCTTGACCTCTTCTCAAATGATTTCCCGTCAATCAACACCGCACCCAGAGCCTGCGAGCAACGCCAGGAGCATGACCCCAAGGGCCAGGGCACATCACGTGACCCCCCACCTATGAACGCCACCGGGTCCATCGACGAGGGGTGCCGGGCACCGTCCACCAAATATGATGGTACATGCTCTTGCCCCCAACGTGAACCTGCGCCACCACGCCCACCCAAGTTGCCATTCCCATGCACAGCAGAAAACAACAAGCGAATGAAAGCGTGGCTGCTTGACAGATACGGCTCTTCCACGTTCAACACCTGCCCCCATCGAGAATTGCCATGCATGGAGGGACCCCCAGTCGAGATACATATCGATCCAACGGCGTCACCGAAGGCCTGTCACACCCCAGCTAACATCCCCCTGCACTGGCAACAGCAGGTGCACGACGACCTCCTCCATGACGAAGCCCTCGGTGTCATAGAGCGCGTACCATACGGCGAACCGGTGACCTGGTGCCATCGCAAGGTAATCACACGAAAACACAATGGCGCCCCCCGTCGGACAGTCGATCTCTCGCCGCTGAACAAGTACTGTAAACGGGAAACATTTGCCATGGAATCACCTTTCCAACTCGCTCGTCGTATTCCAAAGGACACGTGGAAGTCAGTCACAGATGCCTGGAACGGCTACCACAGCGTCCCCCTGCGTGCATCCGACCGTCACTTGACCACTTTCATCACGCCCTTTGGACGCTGGCGCTACACGAGGGCACCACAGGGCTTCTTGTCATCGGGGGATGGGTCCAATCGCCGCTTTGACGCCATACTGTCAACCTTTGAGCGTAAGGAACGATGTGTTGATGACACCATCCACTTGGACACCGACCTGGAGCAGCACTGGTGGAGGACCATCGATTTTCTCACACTCGTCGGCGAGGCGGGTATCGTCCTGAACCCGGACAAGTTCCAGTTTGCTGAGAGAAGTGTGGACTTCGCCGGCTTCCGGGTGTCTGACTCGGCCATCGAACCTCTCCCGAAGTACCTCGACGCTATCAGGGACTTCCCCTCCCCAAGCTCCACGACCGACATCAGGAGTTGGTTTGGCCTTGTCAACCAGGTGGCAAACTACGCCCAGCTGCGTGACACGATGGCCCCGCCCCATTCAAGCCGTTCCTCAGCCCACGCTGCAAGCTCTCATGGACCCCGGAGTTGGAGGAGACCTTCCAGGCGTCTAAGGAAGCGATCGTTGAAGCCATACGTCGTGGCGTTGAAATCTTCGACACCAAGAAGCGCACCTGTCTCCGCCCCGACTGGTCAAAGCGTGGCATTGGCTACTTCCTCCTCCAGAAACACTGCAGCTGCTCATCAGGGATGCCAGACTGCTGCCCCGGGGGATGGAGGGTCACCCTGGCTGGCTCACGGTTCTTATCCTCAGCAGAGCAACGATACGCAGCCACTGAGGGGGAAGCTCTGGCTGTGGCTTGGGGCCTCGAGCAGTCGCGGTATTTCACCCAAGGCTGCGACGATCTCATCGTGGTAACGGACCACAAGCCGCTTGTGAAGATCTTCGGTGACCGCACGCTGGATGAGATACCCAATTCACGCCTGTTCCAGCTCAAGCAGCGCACCCTCCCATGGCGGTTTGCCATACAGCACATGCCTGGTAGGAGTAACCATGCCGCTGACGCAGCGTTCAGACACCCTTCCCCGTCAGGCTTAGTGAACGACTGTCCACTGACTTCGTCGAGCCGCCCCGACATCGTAGAATCGGCGCTGGTGGCCTCGATCTGCAGCGAAGCCCAGGAGCTCGGCTTGATCTCATGGCAACTCATCGCACAGGAGACGATGGCGGATGCATCACTCGGCCACCTTCTGCAGCTGCTTGAGCAGGGGTCCCAACCACCTGATCGTGACGATCCCGCCATTGCCAACCTCCGGCCCATTGCCGAGTCCATCTACACCCATGAGGGCGTCCTACTCTATCAGGACCGTGTGGTGGTCCCTCCATCACTTCGCCGTCGTGTCTTACAGACTCTTCACGCCGCCCACCAGGGTACGTCCAAGATGGAACAGCGTGCCCGCGCCATTGTGTACTGGCCGGGGATGTCAAAGGATATCCGTGATACCCGAGAGGGGTGCACAGATTGCAACCGAAACGCTCCTTCACAAGCTGCCACACCACTGCTACCGTCACCACCACCGTCATCCCCGTTTGAGGCGATTTTTGCTGATTTCTTTGATCACGGAGGGTGCCACTACCTTGCCATAGGGGACCGCTTGTCAGGATGGGTGGAGTTTATATACAGCTCATCAGCAGGTACAAGCTTCGGTGGATCTGCCGGCCTGGTCCGCCATCTCCGCTCATACTTCACCACGTTTGGTGTTCCAGAGGAGATCTCCAGCGATGGCGGCCCGGAATTTACTGCTAGTCACACGCAAGACTTCCTCCGCCTATGGGGGGTCAGACATCGCCTGTCTTCCGTCAGCTTCCCTCAGTCGAACGGCAGAGCAGAGGTCGCAGTGAAGACAGCGAAGAGACTCTTGGGGTCCAATACTGGCCCTACAGGCAGCCTCGACCATGACCGCTTCATGCGTGCGATGTTACAGCTCCGTAACACACCCGACCCAGACTGCAACCTTTCACCGGCGGAGATCATATTCGGCCGTCCGTTACGAGACACCCTCTCCTTCGTTAACCGACTGGAGAAATTCTCCAATCCCCACATGCGCCCTCTCTGGCGCCAGGCATGGGCCGCGAGGGAGCACGCTCTCCGGACACGGATGACTCGCACCACGGAATCTCTTCAGGCCCACTCGCGCCCCCTCCGACCACTGACGATCGGCGAGAGAGTCTTCATCCAGAATCAACAGGGTGCCCATCCTACCAAGTGGGACAGGTCAGGTATGGTCGTGGAGTCCCCTGGCCATGATCAATACCGCGTAAAGGTCCATGGATCCGAGCGGCTCACATTGCGCAATCGTCGCTTCCTCCGTGCCTATACACCAGCTACTCCCTCCATCCCTTGGCAGCCTGCGGCCACACCTCAGCCTACCAGTGGAACCCCACCGTGCCACCAGCCCCTTGTGGAGCCCCCTGCCCTTCCCCGGGAGCCTGTGCGAACTACGGCGGCTGCGCCTCGAGGCACACCTACCAGTGGGCTGACATCGCCAAGAGCTCTGGGTCCAACTTTGGCCGACGACGGCCCTTATCGCCAGGACGTCCCGGATGCCATGCCAGTTGCCGTCCCGGAGCCCCAGCAGACGAATCACACTCCGCGCCCTTAACGTGTCCGACGGCCTCCCAAGCGCTACGAACCTGAGACTGGCCGGTGGACTGAATAATTAGTCCGTTGAACTATGTTAAGCTCCTCGGACTGGGGGGGGGGGGGGGATGCAGAGTTTCCACCAATAGGTCTCTATATTCTACCGCCAGAGGGCGCTATGACATTTCTCAAATGTGGAAGTAACGGCAGCGCTCAGTGTATCATGCGTGCCAACTTCATTAAGTGTCGCTTGGTTAATCAGTTGTTACTTGGTCTTGCCATAACAATTCTACTTTGTTTGTAAGTCTTTACTTTCGTTGTTATTTCATTATCTTATTGTCATCAGTTAGTCCTTGGGCTTGTCTACAGTTTTACACACTTTGTAATTGTTTACTGTTATTGTTTTGCCACACAGGACTCTATCATCGTTGTTGATGCAATAAAGAGTATCTGCTACCAGCAATCGAGGAGTCTATTTCTTCACAGGCTGCCGGAAGTCTGAGCGGTGGTCCCAACGCTTATCCCATCGAGCCACGAAGTGTTGGTAAAATCACGACCGTTTATACCTGACGAGTGGCACAGCCAAACAAATAAGTACGTCTATTAGAAGAAGTATGTCGACGTACTCGAACCCAGTGCAAGCGACTCAGAATCCCACGCCCTAACCACTTGGCCAGAACGAACGTCTTGACGAAACTAGTGAAATTGGAGTGAAGTCGTTGTCAATGCTATTTGCATCGATGTGAACGTTGAGGGCGACTGATGATATATCAGTCGCGATTCTGAAGCCCCGTAGCTGGTTGTGCCGTTTGCTGGATCAGCACAAAGGTCCTTCATTTCCCCAGAAAGCAATGGATTCCCTCCAGAAATAGGAAGGTGATATGGTACAGTTGATTTGAAGGTGTTCGTTACCCTTAGAGCTCGGGAAATGCAAGGTAATGGCGTTTTATCCTGTTTTAATGAGGAGAATTCAAGGATCTTCGAAAATCGGGATCTTTGGCCCCGCCCCTAATACGGTACATAATACAAGGGAGGTTCATGAGTTGGACTTTGTGTCAATGGACACCGACTGAGTTGTTGGTATATACAGGATTTATAAAATTATTTTGTTGGAAATCTTCCATGGGTAATTGTTATAACTACAAATAATGTGGATATTTGAGTTAGTTTTGGGGATAACAACAGAGTAATTTATTTCATACTGCTGACATGGAAGCAGCCATCTTAGAACAAACACAGACTGTCTAACAACGGTCACAAGAGGGCGCTATAACAAAATCGTTAGACATCAGGTTACTACAACTCCTCCCCTTTTTAATAGATAAAACAAGGTAGGTTGACTTAAACCATGGCAAAACATTTACTCCCAAAAAAGCTTGAAAATTACATACCTAGGAAAGACTTTTTCCTTTTGGTTTCAAAACAAAAGCAACACTAATCAAAAAATCAATTAAAAAAGATGCAGTGAAGAATTAGAATCAAGCAAAATAAAACTTCAAGATGCACATGCAATGTGTGGCATTATTGACAAGAGTTCAAGTTTCTCGCGGATATTGACAAGAGTTCAAGTGTCTGGAAATCCATAACGATCTGGTTTGTTCGGGTAACGCGCAGACCGACGGAGTTCAGTTACTGACGTATTGTTCTCAGGTGGTTTTGGTGATTGCTGTGCAGGCATCGGATCACCGTTAACACTAGTAGGTTGTTCACCAACCATCTCCTCCATCTCTGGTAATGCAGTGGGGAATACTGGATCAATGACGGGTTGTTGTGACACATATCGGCAACGAATGTGGTCAACATGACGCTTCCACACGCGACCATCCTCAAGCTGAACTGTGTACATGAGATGACCAGCTACCGCTGTGATATGTCCTGCGAGCCATCGCGGGCCATTTGCGAAATTTTGCGCATAGACTGTGTCATTGACATCAAAAGAGCGATGTTTGGCCCGTTTGTCATGGTTTTCCTTCTGTACGAACTGCTTCTGATTAACGCGACGTTGGACGTCCGGTCGTAAGAAATCCAGTCTTGTGCGTGGCTGACGATTCATCAGCATTTGTGCTGGAGACAATCCAGTAGTGGAATGGGGTGTGATACGATATGTCATCAAGAAACGCGACAACTTGGTTTCTACAGTACCGTTATCCATACGCTTCATTCCAGCTTTGAATGTCTGCACTGCTCTCTCGGCCAAACCATTGGACGAGGGGTGGAATGGTGCTGATCTAACATGCTTGATACCATTCAACCGCAAAAACTCCTCAAATTGCTACCATTATCAGTCACAATGATTTCTGGCAGCCCATGAGTCGAGAAGGTTTGTCGAAGTTTCTCTATTGTAGCTTGCGACGTTGCAGTGTGCATAGCATGGATATCCAGCCATTTACTATGCGCGTCCACGATGACGAGGAACATTCGGCCCATAAATGGACCAGCGTAATCCAGGTGCAAGCGTGACCATGGCCGACTGGGCCATTCCCATGGGTGAAGTGGCGCCACTGGTGGAGATTTCCTGGACTGTTGACAAGCAGGACATTGCTTAACTCTGTCCTCGAGGTCCCTGTCCATGCTAGGCCACCATACAAAACTGCGACCTAGTGACTTCATGCGTGACACTCCAGGGTGCGATTCATGTAACTCATTGACGATCTGTTTACGGCCCTGCGGAGGGATAACAACTCGCGACCCCCACATGACACATCCATCATGTACACTCAGCTCCTGTTGACGACTGAAGTATGGCTTCAGGTCGGCATTATCACAGTTCTGCGGCCAACCGTTCATCAGGAAAGATCGCACACGAGACAGAGTGGGATCTCTTCCTGTCCACAGACGAATTTTCTCTGGACTAACAGGTGTGGAGTCCAAATGGTCCATGACCATCACATAGTCGGCTGGCATTGGAGTACGACCAAGGGTTTTGGCCAGTGGCAACCTACTTAAGGCATCGGCGTTGCCATTCTGATGTCCAGGCTTGTAGACTAAATGATAGTCATATGCAGACAGCGTTAGAGCCCAACGCTGGATCCTGGAGGATGCCATAGGGGGTATTGCTCGGTCCTCACTGAACAATCCGAGCAATGGCTTGTGATCTGTAGAAATCTCAAATTTCCGGCCATACACATACTGGTGAAACTTTTTCACTCCGAATACCATGGCTAGTCCTTCCTTGTCCAACTGCGAATAATTACGCTCAGCTGGGGACAGTGATCGCGACGCATACGCTATTGGGTGCTCTGATCCATCTGACATCCGGTGAGCAAGTACTGCGCCCACACCATATGGGCTGGCATCACAGGACAACAGCAATTCCTTATCTGGATCGTAGTGTACAAGTACTCTCTCTGACAGTAACAGTTCTTTTGACGAGTGGAAGGCCTTGTCATGTTCTGGTTTCCATGACCAGCCTGTGTTTTTCCTCAGCAGACAATGCAGAGGTGCGAGAACTGAAGACAAGTTGGGCAAGAACCTTCCGTAGTAGTTGAGGAGTCCCAGATACGATTTCAGCTCTGAGACATTCTGGGGCACTGGTGCATCCCGCACAGCCTGCACCTTCTCCACTGTAGGGTGCAAGCCTGCAGCGTTGATGCGATGACCGAGGTACACAACCTCTGGAGCAAAGAACACACACTTATCTTGCTTCAGGCGGAGTCCTGCGCTTTGAAGTCGGTTGAGCACTTTCTCAAGGTTTGCGATATGCTCTGCTTCAGTGTGCCCTGTAACTAGCACATCATCTAGGAAAGCAACAGCTTGGGGGATATCTGCCAACAAACTTTCAATTGTCCGCTGAAAGATTGCAGGTGCTGCTGATACACCAAAGGGCATGCGTGTATAGCGAAATAGCCATCGATGTGTGTTGATTGTTACCAGTTCACGTGATTCCTCGTCCAGTACGAGTTGCAAGTAGGCGTGGCTGAGGTCAGGTTTGCTAAATGTTTTGCCACCTGACATTGCAGCAAACAGTTCCTCTACACGAGGCAGTGGATACGTATCAGCATTAGCAGACTGGTTGACAGTAGCTTTGTAGTCACCACAAATTCTGAGTTTTCCAGAATCCTTTAAGACAGGTACTATGGGTGCTGCCCAACGTGAGAATGTTACTGGTTCTATGACTCCATCTTTTTGAAGTCTGGCTAGCTCATCCTCAACTTGCTGCTTCATTGAGAATGGTACTGGTCTTGCTTTGCAAAACCTGGGCTGTGCATTCTCCTTCATGTTTATGTGTACTGACTTACCTTTAAGTTCTCCCAGTTCATCACGGAATAATTCACTGTAGTGCTCAGTAATATCCGAAGCAGATGACGCATGTTGAACTTGGCGGATAGTGTGCCACGCTAACTGTAGATGACGTAACCAATCACGTCCAAGGAGGTTTGGGCCTTGGCCTGACACGACGAGGAGGGGAAGTTGAGCTTCCTGACCATTGTGCTCCACTGTGACTGTGCAAGTACCAATTACTGGTATTTTCTGACCAGTGTAGGTACGTAGCTCAACATCGATGCTTTTCCGGAGTTGTGGTCTGTTATTCGTGAAAACTGACTCGAACGTGTGTTCACTGATGATCGACACTGACGCACCGGTATCCACTTGCATGGACACTGCTGACTTGTTAATCGTCACGTTCACGACTAACGGCGGCTCCTTAGACTGAGAGGATGTCTTGTACATAGGATAGTTACTGGGTGTTGGATCACTCCTCTCACTTTCACCGTCAACATTTCCCTCGATGTTGAAGGTGTTGTGACTTTGACTTTGGCTAGATGCCCTTGTTTACCGCAGTTTTGGCAGTTGTATGAACGAGCTCTGCAATTCTGTGATGTATGATCTGTTCTTCCACACCGATAGCAGTTGTTGGCGTTCCTCTGTGGTTGTACATATGACTGTGGCTTGGCTTGATTTTCACGGTTTGGCCTCGTACTGTTCACTTTGTGTGCTTGCTCTAGTGAAGATGTCAATGTGGAAGTTTCCACTATGTTCCTGAATGTCCCTGGCATTTCTCTCTGCCAATTCCATTGCCTGAGCCACTTCAGAAGCCTTCTGGAATGTAAGTGACGATTCTGACAAAAGTCTGCGTTGAATTCTTGAATCATTAATGCCACACACCAATCGATCTCTCAACATATCGTTTAGTGAATCCCCATAGTCACAATGTTGTGCGAGGCGCCGTAGTTCTGCTATGAACTCTGCAACTGACTGTCCCTCATGTCGAATTTGGGAATTGAACTTGTACCTCTCCACAATCACTGATGGTTTAGGGTTGAAATGACCCTTGGCTAGTGAAACAATCTCCTCAAAAGTCTTATCACCTGGTTTATCTGGTGCTACCAGGCTTGCGATGAGTCTCAGCACCGCATACACTTAGCAATATGGCTCTCTGCTTACCATGTGCTTTCACGTCGTTGGCCTAAAAAAACTCTCTTAAACGCTCCACGTACAGCGTCCACGTCTCCCTCTGACTACTAAACTCACCGACATTTCCGAAGGTATTCGTTGTAGCCTCGTCGCCAATTGTTATAACTACAAATAATGTGGATATTTGAGTTAGTTTTGGGGATAACAACAGAGTAATTTATTTCATACTGCTGACATGGAAGCAGCCATCTTAGAACAAACACAGACTGTCTAACAACGGTCACAAGAGGGCGCTATAACAAAAGCGTTAGACATCAGGTTACTACAGTAATCGTGTAAATCGAAGATTGCCGGAAATTCAGCCAAGGGGGAAGAAGCCAGGCGGGGCCGGCTGGGTGCATATTGCATTGGGTACGAGACCCTACACGGGTGAGTGGTTCAGCGCAATTGCAGTATTTTGATATTGTTTGGCAAAGCGCGGCGCATTTAGGGTGCGGTGCACGCCCATGCCTTTCAGGTCAGGAGCATTCCACGGAATTTCCACCACATAATGGAGTGGCTTTTGTTTACCCCGTTCACCGAAAATCACTGGAGCATGTCCAGTACACTTAATAGGGGTGCACCCCAGTAAATAAATTCCCAAAGGTTCCCATGCTAAATGGCCCTTTTCAAACAATTATTAAAATAGTCAGAAGTTTTTTCAGGCAATCAAGCTATACACCAAAATGAAGCTGAAAACTTCAATATTTAATTTCCTTTCAAGTTTCTATAGGGTGACGAATGACTTTTTGAGAAAAGTAAATCCAAAGGAAAATACCCTGAAAACGACTATGTTGACTGGTGCCAGACTAAAAAGAAAAGTGTTTTACAGTTCCATGGTTCGACTAAGAACATAACTTGTCCCGCTTCACTTCAGTAACAACTTCAATTAACTCACTACTTAAACTGTCATTTCGATTGCTATACTTTATATCTTTATTATGGGTAATATAGTTTTGATTATTACATTGACTATTTTTCAAATAGCTCAAATATTTCAATCTGGTAAAACACTTCGGCAACACAGACAGCCTATAGCAACTGGTATACTGGTAATAAAGCAACGTTGCAAATTTAATGAATCAATTCAACATCTAACCACTGAAATGGAATTAATTATTCTAATATTTTGACGTTTTTTTATTATTTCAATTCATGTTTGTCCCCTAAAATAGCTTCAACATAAATCCCTCATAAGGCCCAAATAATTTGAAATTATTGCCAAAGTAATTCACACATTATTCCTTCATTCCTTATCTTTGGTGGAATTATATCTTTGGAGCAATTCTTTATTTGAAAGTTTTCGCTGCAAATTTCTTTTGAATTGATTATAACACAAATTAATTAAAATAAACACACAATGTTCAGTGGTTTCTAAGTCTAATCTTCCTTGCTTCTACGACGACGAACAATCACTGAAACTATTAGTACACAAAATACCATGCTGTATTATTGCTTCTTTTTCAAGAAAATAAAATTCAAAATGTACTTTAATATAAATGTATCTCTAAAATTTATATATGTTTAATATGCAAGCATTTTCATGAAACACATAAATAGGTTTACAATGAATACGTTTAATACCGAACTTTTTATAATTTTCCTTCAATCTAGTGCATCGATTTTTTGTCAAGAATCAACAACCTCCGATTTAGTACAAACTGTAAATATTTACACCCACATTGAAACAAAAGCAAATTAACTACGAAAAATCACGGTAATTAGCCAGTTAAACTTGCACGCTCTTTATTACGATGATCAAATGCAAGGCGGTGGCAAGTCTTTCAACGTTATTTAAGAGCAGCCCAGCACCTCGAAACGCATGCTGATATGTCCATTCCATGCAGTGGGTAGAATGCGAAGGAATCTGGCGTGCACGACGGTTGGGAATAGAGCGGTCACTGGGGTGTCTCGGTCAGAATTACCGGTGAACTGGAAAAGAGAAGGACCAATTATGACCAATACTGTATAAAGACATTAAAAGGTATACACAGACAAATTGAATGCAGTGGGATTCGAATCAGCGACCTCCGGAATACTGTACTGACGCTCTGCCCTATCCAGACCTATCTTTGGTGGTCTGTTTGTTTTGTTTGTTTCTTTGGCAGTCAGATGCCATGAAACCACTAACATACCGCAATATCCAAAGGATCATTAAAGATACGCACAGCACTAGCAATACTGCAACCTGACAAACGGTACAAAGGGGTCACTCAAAGAGGATACAGTTTTTTGATCAATATAATAAGGAAAAAACACAAGAAAAGACTGACTGGATTAATTTTAAGTCACTTAAAAGTGAACAAAGAAAATTGGATCTATTGTCAATACATGTATTATCAACGTGACTGTGTAGGAATTTCACATACTTCTTTAGGTTAGGTGGGGCACCAGACACGAGGGACAGAAATTGATTTCTCAATTTACCTCCCTCCCCTCTCCCAAATCACAATGAACCAACCTCGTATGCTGCTCCCTCTGCATCAGTCACAGCATCCCAGGATTGGCCATCGTCGCTGTACTGGACATTGTACTTGGTCACCCATTGGGGGTAATTGTCGTTATTGCTACGTCTGCCATAAGTGATCAGCCCAGTGAAGTAGACTTTGGTACCGAGGTCAACCTGAATCCACTGATGTAAATCACGTACCCCGGCACACCAAGCAGCAGCATAGCCTATCCAACCAATGACATTAATAAGCAACAATTAGTCCTCCAATCATCGTAAGATACATTTCATTTTATATAATAGGATACAATATGTTTGAAAGTGTACAGGTGAGTGAGATGGTAACTGTACCGATAAGTGGTTTCAATTGTTTAATAAAAACAATAATTGTAAGTCATAGAAAGAGTGAACAAAGATAATTTGACTGCATCGGGATTCGAACCAGCGACCTTTTAAAGGTTCAGTGCATCATTGGTATATAACATACCCAAACAGAAAGGTTCACAGATTTACGTATAACTTTCAGAATATGAAGATGGTGCTGGTACAAACATACCGTTAAAATATGTCCGCCTGAAATGATGTATTTGTCCAGAAATTAATAAAACTATAAGACCAAAAACAATTCTGATCTCGGGGTAAGATCAAACACATTCTTTATGTTTTATAAGAAAAATTAGTCCGGTTTTCGTTATTTTCTCGAGACTCGGATATCAGATTGAGCTCATTATTTTCACTGATTTTTCATTCCATGTGCATGCTGGATCAGACAAAGTGTGAGTGCTGTTCTGTGACCTTTACCAATCATGTATTATACCTTTAATAAGTGGTACATGCAACAAAATAATTAATACTTGAATTGAAAATAATAAATAGATATCTCGCTGTACCTGTTGTATCGGGACGCGCCCTTTGAGGTGTGCAATTATTGGGATCGTCAGGACTATGACTAGATGAAGCAGTGATGCTAGCATCAGGGATACGACCATCCTCCATACCAAGAGGCTCACCCTGGGAACAATCACTGGCACCTGTTGCAAACACGTGAAATAGATCCATGTAAACGTGTTGTACTAAACGGTGGAGAGTGGATCTATATCATATGAAGACTACTTGTAAAACAAATTTACTTTTAGAATATCTTAGATGACACCATTTCCACTTTTAAAATCCGTTTGAATGAGTCACATTCATCCCGTGTTTCAACTTATGGTAAATTAATCTTGTTAAAATGCTAAGGGGTAAGCATCTCGGGATCTTTAACAAGAGAATTAGGTTTTGTGGAAGTATTTCAATTGTGAATATATCTTAAGCGTGTATATAAAATTATGCGTCTGTGAAAAATTCGTTCCAAGTTTAATTAAAGGCGGTGTAACTTTACCCGAATCAAGGAAAATCGTGTTTACTGCTTGGAGTCCGGTTTTGTTTTGCTATTGTATATCTTATTCTCTTTTCAAAATCAAAATTAGAACCGTTATTGAAAGCCCAATATTTCTTTTTTATTCCAACAATACATCACAGATTTTGTTTCATTCCATTTTGTTCATTTATTTGTTCATTAATTTTTATTCAGCGCTATCAATTACAATATTAGGATTTGTAAAATTTCAAAATGCTTCTCCATAAATCATTCTCCATGTTCATACATCCAATCAAATCATTTAACAAAAAAGGTGGTTGAACTTGGGGGCTGGGGTGTGGCTTTACCCCCCAAGATATTGTGTCTATCACCCCCCCCCCCCCCCCAAAAAAAAAGGCATGCTTTAAAAGTTTAAAATACAGGATCTTTTCTTATATTTCACGCCAATTAGTTGAACAAAAATGCGCCGTGTATGTGTAGGTTGCTTTTTCTATTCCTAATAAGACATAATAGCAGAAGCCAAACCCCCCGCCCCCCCCCCCCCCCCCAAAGTTTCCTCTTGTAGACCCTCCAAAATATTGGCTCCCCAACCCCGCATCACCCCCTATATAATATAGCTCTATAGAACTGCGCCTGAATGACACCTTACCTTGCAATGGGTTGCCTTTCTTCTTTCGGCAGTTTTGCCTGAAAGATGCAAATGCTTTGTCTCTGAGCGTGGCAGCATCATCACCGGGTTCAGCAATGGTCAGGGCACCGCACGACTCTCCACGTACTCGTATGAGCAGCAAAGAGTAAAGTGTCGCCAAACAAACTGGTAGGATGAAAACCACAAAAGAATTCTGGATCCGCATCTTGGATTCAATCAATCTCGCATCAATGCAAACAACAACAACAAGTGAAGAATCAAATGGATTGACAGAACGACACTTAAACGAGGATAACTTGTAGATTTGGTTGTCTTTGGATAGTAGATATTAAACTGAAACCGTGAAGAAGTCAGTCGAATTTGATATCAGTAGCCTTCACTGTCTCCTAAGCAAACTCCAAATGAATTTAATATAAAACGCAGCTCCTTATTTAGGCATGTACCTCAAAGCAGACCACTATTGATTACACTGACTTGACTGGTTACATCCCTCTCTTAATACACGTAGGTTGTTTGTTTGGGAATAATATCCATGGCAACGTGATTGATTTGAATCAAGTGATTTAAGAGCAACCTTGTACGATCTGACTATACGCGGCACGGCATAATGCAGACTTCCTTGGCACCTATTGTGTCTCTGGTTTCCTATTGGGTTAAGTGGTAAAAGGCAAGTTCAATTCTTTTCATAATAGGTCCATATCGAACCGAGCTGCTTCGTTTTAACAGGAAACAGTCTTACCGTGGATTTCGAGGAAAGCATTGAAATCAACTTCCTCAGCATACTGTGCGGGCACGCGGAGCTTCCGAGTTAAATTAGTGGTTCACAGAAATGCATTTCTGATAAAAGAAAGACCTTCAGTTTTTCATTTATACGCCAGCAAAATATATGAGGTATGCCATGCCTGTCTGCCCACCCGCCTGCCTCCCCTATACTGCCAGTCTGACTCCCCTATACTGCCCGCCTGCCTCCCCTATACTTCCCGCCTGCCTCCCCTATACTGCCCGCCCGCCTCCCCTATACTGCCCGCCTGCCTCCCCTATACTGCCCGCCTGCCTCCCCTGTACTGCCCGCCTGCCTCCTCTATACTGCCACCTGCCTCCCCTATACTGCCCGCCTGCATCCCCTATACTGCCCACCTGCCTCCCCTATACTTCCCGCCCGCCACCGCTACACTGCCCACCTGCCTCCCCTATACTGCCCGCCTGCCTCCCCTATACTGCCCACCTGCCTCCCCTATACTTCCCGCCCGCCACCGCTACACTGCCCACCTGCCTCCCCTATACTGACCGCCTGCCTCCCCTATACTGCCCGACTGCCTCCCCTATACTGGCCGCCCACCTCCCCTATACAGCCCACCTGCCTGCCCTATACTGCCCGCCTGCCTCCCCTATACTGCCCGCCTGCCTCCCCTATACTGCCCACCTGCCTCACCATACTGCCCGCCCGCCTCCCCTATACTGCCCACCTGCTTTCCCTATACTGCCCGCCCGCCACCCCTACACTGCCCGCCAAAAACTGCTACACTGCCCACCCGCCTCCCCTATACTGACCGTCTGCCTCCCATATACTGCCCGCCTGCCTCCTCTATACTGCCCGCCCGCCTCCCCTATACTGCCCACCTGCCTCCCCCATACTGCCCGCCTGTCTCCCCTAAACTGCACACCTGCCTCCCCTATACTGCCCGCCCGCCACCGCTACACTGCCCACCCGCCTCCCCTATACTGACCGCCTGCCTCCCCTATACCGCCCGCCTGCCTCCTCTATACAGCCCACCTGCCTGTCCTATACTGCCCGCCTGCCTCCCCTATACTGCCCGCTTCCCTCCCCTAAACTGCCCGCCTGCCTCCCCTATACTGCCAACCTGCATCCCCTATACTGCCCGTCCGCCACCGCTACACTGCCCACCCGCCTCCCCTATACTGCCGGCCTGCCTTCCCTATACTGCCCACCTGCCTCCTCTATACTGCCCGCCCGCCTCCCCTATACTGCCCTCCCGCCACCGCTACACTGCCCACCCGCCTCCCCTATACTGCCCGCCCGCCTCCCCTATACTGCCCGCCCGCCTCCCCTATACTGCCCGCCTGCCTCCCTTATACTGCCAGCCTGCCTCCCCTATACTGACCACCCGCCTCCCCTATACTGCCCGCCCGCCTCCCCTATACTGCCCGCCCGCCTCCCCTATACTGCCCGCCTGCCTCCCTTATACTGCCAGCCTGCCTCCCCTATACTGCCCGCCCGCCTCCCCTATACTGCCCGACCGCCTCCCCTATACTGCCAGCCTGCCTCCCGTATACTTCCCGCCCGCCTCCCCTATACTGAGCGTGGCAGCATCATCACCGGGTTCAGCAATGGTCAGGGCACCACACGACTCTCCACGTACTCGTATGAGCAGCAAAGAGTAAATGGTCGACAAAAAAACTGCTATGATGAAAACCACATAAGAATTCTGGATCCGCATCTTGGATTCAATCAATCTCGCATCAATGCAAACAACAACAACAACAAGTGAAGAATGAAATGGATTGACAGAACGACACTTAAACGAGGATAACTTATAGATTTGGTTTTCTTTGGATAGTAGATATTAAACTGAAACCGTGTAGCAGTCAGTCGAATTTGATATCAGTAGCCTTCACTGTCTCTTAATAAGCAAACTCCAAATGAATTTAATATAAAACGCAGCTCCTTATTTAGGCATGTACCTCAAAGCAGACCACTTTTGATTACACTGACTTGACTGGTTACATCCCTCTCTTAATACATGTAGGTTGTTTGTTTGGGAATAATATCCATGGCAACGTGATCGATTTGAATCAAGTGATTTAAGAGCAACCTTGTACGATCTGACTATACGCGGCACGGCATAATGCAGACTTCCTTGGCACCTATTGTGTCTCTGGTTTCCTATTGGGTTAAGTGGTAAAAGGCAAGTTCAATTCTTTTCATAATAGGTCCACATCGACCCGAGCTGCTTCGTTTTAACAGGAAACAGTCTTACCGTGGATTTCAATTGAAATCAACTTCCTCAGCATACTGTGCGGGCACGCGGAGCTTCCGAGTTAAATTGGTGGTTTACAAAAATGCATTTCTGATAAAAAAAAGACCTTCAGTATTTCATTTATACGCCAGCAAAATATATGTGGTATGCCATGCCTGCCTGCCCACCCACCCCCTGCCCGCAGCCTGCCTCCCCTGTACTGCCCGCATGCCTCCACTATACTGCCCACCTGCATCCTCTATACTGCCCGCCTGCCTCCCCTATACTGCCCGCCTGTCTCCCCTATGCTGCCCGCCTGCCTCCCCTATACTGCCTGCCTCCCTCCTTTATACTGGCCGCCTGCCTCCCCCGTACTGTCCGCCCGCCACGCCTATACTGCCCGCCCGCCTCCCCTATATACTACCCGCCCACCTCCCCTATACTGCCCGCCTGTCTCCCCTATACTATCCGCTTGCCTCCCCTATACTGCCCGCCCGCCTCCTCTATACTTCCCGTCCGCCTCACTATACTGCCAGCCTGCCTCCCCTATACTGCCCACGTGCCTCCCCTATACTGCCCGCCCGCCTCCCCTATACTGCCCGCCCGCCACCGCTACACTGCCCACCCGCCTCCCCTATACTGCCCACCCGCCACCCCTATACTGCCCGCCTGCCTCCCCTATACTGCCCGCCTGCCTCCCCTGTACTGCCCACCCGCCTCCCCTATACTGACCGCCTGCCTCCCTAATATACTGCCCACCTGCCTGCCCTATACTGCCCGCCTGCCTCCCCTATACTGCCAGCCTGCCTCCCCTATACTGCCCGCCTTCCTCCCCTATACTGCCAGCCTGCCTCCCCCGTACTGTCCGCCCGCCACGCCTATACTGCCCGCCCGCCTCCCCTATATACTACCCGCCCACCTCCCCTATACTGCCCGCCTGTCTCCCCTATACTATCCGCTTGCCTCCCCTATACTGCCCGCCCGCCTCCCCTATACTGCCCGTCCGCCTCACTATACTGCCAGCCTGCCTCCCCTATACTGCCCACGTGCCTCCCCTATACTGCCCGCCCGCCTCCCCTATACTGCCCGCCCGCCACCGCTACACTGCCCACCCGCCTCCCCTATACTGCCCACCCGCCACCCCTATACTGCCCGCCTGCCTCCCCTATACTGCCCGCCTGCCTCCCCTGTACTGCCCACCCGCCTCCCCTATACTGACCGCCTGCCTCCCTAATATACTTCCCGCCCGCCTCCCCTATACTGCCCGACCGCCTCCCCTATACTGCCAGCCTGCCTCCCCTATACTTCCCGCCCGCCTCCCCTATACTGAGCGTGGCAGCATCATCACCGGGTTCAGCAATGGTCAGGGCACCACACGACTCTCCACGTACTCGTATGAGCAGCAAAGAGTAAATGGTCGTCAAAAAAACTGCTATGATGAAAACCACATAAGAATTCTGGATCCGCATCTTGGATTCAATCAATCTCGCATCAATGCAAACAACAACAACAAGTGAAGAATGAAATGGATTGACAGAACGACACTTAAACGAGGATAACTTATAGATTTGGTTTTCTTTGGATAGTAGATATTAAACTGAAACCGTGTAGCAGTCAGTCGAATTTGATATCAGTAGCCTTCACTGTCTCTTAATAAGCAAACTCCAAATGAATTTAATATAAAACGCAGCTCCTTATTTAGGCATGTACCTCAAAGCAGACCACTTTTGATTACACTGACTTGACTGGTTACATCCCTCTCTTAATACATGTAGGTTGTTTGTTTGGGAATAATATCCATGGCAACGTGATCGATTTGAATCAAGTGATTTAAGAGCAACCTTGTACGATCTGACTATACGCGGCACGGCATAATGCAGACTTCCTTGGCACCTATTGTGTCTCTGGTTTCCTATTGGGTTAAGTGGTAAAAGGCAAGTTCAATTCTTTTCATAATAGGTCCATATCGACCCGAGCTGCTTCGTTTTAACAGGAAACAGTCTTACCGTGGATTTCAATTGAAATCAACTTCCTCAGCATACTGTGCGGGCTTGCGGAGCTTCCGAGTTAAATTGGTGGTTTACAAAAATGCATTTCTGATAAAAAAAAGACCTTCAGTATTTCATTTATACGCCAGCAAAATATATGTGGTATGCCATGCCTGCCTGCCCACCCACCCCCTGTCCGCAGCCTGCCTCCCTGTACTGCCCACCTGCCTCCCCTGTACTGCCCGCCTGCCTCCCCTGTACTGCCCGCATGCCTCCACTATACTGCCCACCTGCATCCTCTATACTGCCCGCCTGCCTCCCCTATACTGCCCGCCTGCCTCCTCTATACTGGCCGCCTGCCTCCCCTATACTGTCTGCCCGCCTCGCCTATACTGCCCGCCTGCCTCCCCTATATTGCCCACGTGCCTCCCCTATACTGCCCGCCTGCCTCCCCTATGCTGACCGCCTGCCTCCCTTATACTGCCCACCTGCCTGCCCTATACTGCCCGCCTGCCTCCCCTTTACTGCCAGCCTGCCTCCCCTATACTGCCACCTGCCTTCCCCTATACTGCCCGCCTGGCTCCCCTATACTGCCCGCCTGCCTCCCCTATGCTGTCCACCTGCCTCCTCTATACTCCCGGCCTGCCTCCTTTATACTGGCCGCCTGCCTCCCCTTTACTCTCTGCCCGCCTCGCCTATACTGCCCGCCTGCCTCCCCTATATTGCCCACGTGCCTCCCCTATACTGCCCGCCTGCCTCCCCTATGCTGACCGCCTGCCTCCCTTATACTGCCCACCTGCCTGCCCTATACTGCCCGCCTGCCTCCCCTTTACTGCCAGCCTGCCTCCCTATACTGCCACCTGCCTTCCCCTATACTGCCCGCCTGCCTCCCCTATACTGCCCGCCTGCCTCCCCTATGCTGTCCACCTGCCTCCTCAATACTCCCCGCCTGCCTCCTCTATACTGGCCGCCTGCCTCCCCTTTACTCTCTGCCCGCCTCGCCTATACTGCCCGCCTGCCTCCCCTATATTGCCCACGTGCCTCCCCTATACTGCCCGCCTGCCTCCCCTATGCTGACCGCCTGCCTCCCTTATACTGCCCACCTGCCTGCCCTATACTGCCCGCCTGCCTCCCCTTTACTGCCAGCCTGCCTCCCCTATACTGCCCGCCTGCCTCCCCTATACTGCCAGCCTGCCTCCCCTATACTGCCCACCTGCATCCCCTATACTGTCCGCCCGCCACCGCTACACTGCCCACCCGCCTCCCCTATACTGTTCATGTGCCTCCCCTATACTGCCCGCCTGCCTCCCCTATGCTGTCCGCATGCCTCCTCTATACTGCCCGCCTGCCTCCCCTATACTGCCCGCCTGCCTCCCCTATACTGCCCGCCTGCCTCCCCTATGCTGCCCGCCTGCCTCCTTTATACTGGCCGCCTGCCTCCCCGTACTGTCCGCCCGCCTCGCCTATACTGCCCGCCCGCTTCCCCTATATACTACCCGCCCGCCTCCCCTATACTGCCCTCCTGTCTCCCCTATACTATCCGCTTGCCTCCCCTATACTGCCCGCCCGCCTCCCCTATACTGCCCGTCCGCCTCACTATACTGCCCGCCTGCCTCCCCTATACTGCCCGCCTGCCTCCTTTATACTGCACGCCTGCCTCCCCGTACTGTCCGCCCGCCTCGCCTATACTGCCCGCCCGCCTCCCCTATATACTACCCGCCCGCCTCCCCTATACTGCCCTCCTGTCTCCCCTATACTATCCGCTTGCCTCCCCTATACTGCCCGCCCGCCTCCCCTATACTGCCCGTCCGCCTCACTATACTGCCAGCCTGCCTCCCCTATACTGCACACGTGCCTCCTCTATACTGGCCGCCTGCCTCCCCTTTACTCTCTGCCCGCCTCGCCTATACTGCCCGCCTGCCTCCCCTATATTGCCCACGTGCCTCCCCTATACTGCCCGCCTGCCTCCCCTATGCTGACCGCCTGCCTCCCTTATACTGCCCACCTGCCTGCCCTATACTGCCCGCCTGCCTCCCCTTTACTGCCAGCCTGCCTCCCCTATACTGCCCGCCTGCCTCCCCTATACTGCCAGCCTGCCTCCCCTATACTGCCCACCTGCATCCCCTATACTGTCCGCCCGCCACCTCTACACTGCCCACCCGCCTCCCCTATACTGCCAGCCTGCCTCCCCTATACTGCCCACCTGCCTCCCCTATACTGCCCGCCCGCCTCCCCTATGCTGTCCACCTGCCTCCTCTATACTCCCCGCCTGCCTCCTCTATACTGGCCGCCTGCCTCCCCTTTACTCTCTGCCCGCCTCGCCTATACTGCCCGCCTGCCTCCCCTATATTGCCCACGTGCCTCCCCTATACTGCCCGCCTGCCTCCCCTATGCTGACCGCCTGCCTCCGTTATACTGCCCACCTGCCTGCCCTATACTGCCCGCCTGCCTCCCCTTTACTGCCAGCCTGCCTCCCCTATACTGCCACCTGCCTTCCCCTATACTGCCCGCCTGCCTCCCCTATACTGCCCGCCTGCCTCCCCTATGCTGTCCACCTGCCTCCTCTATACTCCCCGCCTGCCTCCTCTATACTGGCCGCCTGCCTCCCCTATGCTGTCCACCTGCCTCCTCTATACTCCCCGCCTGCCTCCTCTATACTGGCCGCCTGCCTCCCCTTTACTCTCTGCCCGCCTCGCCTATACTGACCGCCTGCCTCCCCTATATTGCCACCTGCCTTCCCCTATACTGCCCGCCTGCCTCCCCTATACTGCCCGCCTGCCTCCCCTATACTGCCACCTGCCTTCCCCTCCCCTGCCCGCCTGCCTCCCCTATACTGCCCGCCTGCCTCCCCTATGCTGTCCACCTGCCTCCTCTATACTCCCCGCCTGCCTCCTCTATACTGGCCGCCTGCCTCCCCTTTACTCTCTGCCCGCCTCGCCTATACTTCCCGCCTGCCTCCCCTATATTGCCCACGTGCCTCCCCTATACTGCCCGCCTGCCTCCCCTATGCTGACCGCCTGCCTCCCTTATACTGCCCACCTGCCTGCCCTATACTGCCCGCCTGCCTCCCCTTTACTGCCAGCCTGCCTCCCCTATACTGCCACCTGCCTTCCCCTATACTGCCCGCCTGCCTCCCCTATACTGCCCGCCCGCCTCCCCTATATACTACCCGCCCGCCTCCCCTATACTATCCGCTTGCCTCCCCTATACTGACCGCCCGCCTCCCCTATACTGCCCGTCCGCCTCACTATACTGCCAGCCTGCCTCCCCTATACTGCCCACGTGCCTCCCCTATACTGCCCGCCCGCCTCCCCTATACTGCCCGCCCGCCACCACTACACTGCCCACCCGCCTCCCCTATACTGCCCACCCGCCACCCCTATACTGCCCGCCTGCCTCCCCTATACTGCCCGCCTGCCTCCCCTGTACTGCCCACCCGCCTCCCCTATACTGACCGCCTGCCTCCCTTATACTGCCCACCTGCCTGCCCTATACTGCCCGCCTGCCTCCCCTTTACTGCCAGCCTGCCTCCCCTATACTGCCCGCCTGCCTCCCCTATACTGCCAGCCTGCCTCCCCTATACTGCCCACCTGCATCCCCTATACTGTCCGCCCGCCACCTCTACACTGCCCGCCTGCCTCCCCTATACTGCCAGCCTGCCTCCCCTATACTGCCCACCTGCATCCCCTATACTGTCCGCCCGCCACCTCTACACTGCCCACCCGCCACCGCTACACTGCCCACCCGCCTCCCCTATACTGCCCACCCGCCTCCCCAAATACTGCCCGCCTGCCTCAACTATACTGCCCGCCTGCCTCCCCTGTACTGCCCACCCGCCTCCCCTATACTGCCCGCCTGTCTCCCCTATACTATCCGCTTGCCTCCCCTATACTGCCCGCCCGCCTCCCCTATACTGCCCGTCCGCCTCACTATACTGCCAGCCTGCCTCCCCTATACTGCCCACGTGCCTCCCCTATACTGCCCGCCCGCCTCCCCTATACTGCCCGCCCGCCACCGCTACACTGCCCACCCGCCTCCCCTATACTGCCCACCCGCCACCCCTATACTGCCCGCCTGCCTCCCCTATACTGCCCGCCTGCCTCCCCTGTACTGCCCACCCGCCTCCCCTATACTGACCGCCTGCCTCCCTTATACTGCCCACCTGCCTGCCCTATACTGCCCGCCTGCCTCCCCTATGCTGACCGCCTGCCTCCCTTATACTGCCCACCTGCCTGCCCTATACTGCCCGCCTGCCTCCCCTTTACTGCCAGCCTGCCTCCCCTATACTGCCCGCCTGCCTCCCCTATACTGCCAGCCTGCCTCCCCTATACTGCCCACCTGCATCCCCTATACTGTCCGCCCGCCACCTCTACACTGCCCACCCGCCTCCCCTATACTGCCAGCCTGCCTCCCCTATACTGCCCACCTGCCTCCCCTATACTGCCCGCCCGCCTCCCCTATGCTGTCCACCTGCCTCCTCTATACTCCCCGCCTGCCTCCTCTATACTGGCCGCCTGCCTCCCCTTTACTCTCTGCCCGCCTCGCCTATACTGCCCGCCTGCCTCCCCTATATTGCCCACGTGCCTCCCCTATACTGCCCGCCTGCCTCCCCTATGCTGACCGCCTGCCTCCCTTATACTGCCCACCTGCCTGCCCTATACTGCCCGCCTGCCTCCCCTTTACTGCCAGCCTGCCTCCCCTATACTGCCAACCCACCTCCCCTATGCTGCCCGTCTGCCTCCCCTATACTGCCCACCTCCCGAATACTGCCCGCATGCCTCCCCTATACTGCCCGCAATCCTCCCCTATACTGCCTGTCTGCCTCCCTTATACTGCCCACCTGCCTCCCCTATACTACCCGTCTGCCTCCCCTATACTGCCCACCCGCCTCCCCTATACTGCCCGCCCGCCTCCCCTATACTGCCCGCCCGCCTCCCTATACTGCCCGCCTGCCTCCCCTATACTGCCCACCTCCCCTATACTGCCCGCGTGCCTCCCCTATACTGCCCGTCTGCCTCCCCTATACTGCCCACCCGCCTCCCCTATACTGCCCGCCTGCCTCCCCTATACTGCCCACCCACCTCCCGTATGCTGCCCGTCTGCCTCCCCTATACTGCCCACCTCCCCTATACTGCCCGCATGCCTCCCCTATACTGCCTGTCTGCCTCACTTATACTGCCCACCTGCCTCCCCGATACTGCCCACCCGCCTCCCCTATACTGTCCGTCTGCCTCCCCTATACTGCCCATCCGCCTCCCCTATACTGCCCGCCTGCCTCCCCTATACTGCCCGCCTGCCTCCCTATACTGCCCGCCTGCCTCCCCTATACTGCCCACCTCCCCTATACTGCCCGCCTGCCTCCCCTATACTGCCTGTCTGCCTCCCCTATACTGCCCGCCTGCCTCCCCTATACTACCCGCCTGCCTCCCCTATACTGCCCGCCCACCTCCCCTATACTGCCAACCCACCTCCCCTATGCTGCCCGTCTGCCTCCCCTATACTGCCCACCTCCCCTATACTGCCTGTCTGCCTCCCCTATACTGCCCACCTGCCTCCCCTATACTGCCCGCTTGCCTCCCATATACTACCCGCCTGCCTCCCCTATGCTGCCCGCCTGCCTCCCCTATGCTGCCCGCCTGCCTCCCCTATACTGCCCACATGCCTCCCCTATACTGCCCACCTGCCTCCCCTATACTGCCCACCTGCCTCCCCTATACTGCCCGCCTGCCTACCCCTATACCACCAGCCTGCCTCCCCTAGGCTATGCTGCCCGCCTGCCTCCCCTATACTGCCCGCCTGCCTCCCCTATACTGCCCACCTCCCCTATACTGCCCGCGTGCCTCCCCTATACTGCCTGTCTGCCTCCCCTATACTGCCCGCCTGCCTCCCCTATACTACCCGCCCGCCTCCCCTATACTGCCCACCCACCTCCCCTATGCTGCCTGCTTGCCTCCCATATACTACCCGCCTGCCTCCCCTATGCTGCCCGCCTGCCTCCCCTATACTGCCCACATGCCTCCCGTATACTGCCCACCTGCCTCCCCTATACTGCCCACCTGCCTCCCCTATACTGCCCGCGCGCCTACCCCTATACCACCAGCCTGCCTCCCCTAGGCTATGCTGCCCGCCTGCCTCCCCTATACTGCCCGCCCGCCTCCCCTATACTGCCAACCCACATCCCCTATGCTGCCCGTCTGCCTCCCCTATACTGCCCACCTCCCCTATACTGCCCGCCTGCCTCCCCTATACTGCCTGTCTGCCTCCCCTATACTGCCCACCTGCCTCCCCTATACTGCCCACCTGCCTCCCCTATACTGCCCGCCTGCCTACCCCTATACCACCAGCCTGCCTCCCCTAGGCTATGCTGCCCGCGTGCCTCCCCTATACTGCCCGCCTGCCTCCCCTATACTGCCCGCCTGCCTCCCCTATACTGCCCACCTCCCCTATACTGCCCGCTTGCCTCCCCTATACTGCCTGTCTGCCTCCCCTATACTGCCCGCCTGCCTCCCCTATACTACCCGCCTGCCTCCCCTATACTGCCCGCCCGCCTCCCCTATAATGCCCACCCACCTCCCCTATGCTGCCCGTCTGCCTCCCCTATACTGCTCACCTCCCCTATACTGCCCGCCTGCCTCCCCTATACTGCCTGTCTGCCTCCCCTATACTGCCCACCTGCCTCCCCTATACTGCCCGCTTGCCTCCCATATACTACCCGCCTGCCTCCCCTATGCTGCCCGCCTGCCTCCCCTATACTGCCCACATGCCTCCCGTATACTGCCCACCTGCCTCCCCTATACTTCCCACCTGCCTCCCCTATACTGCCCACCTGCCTTCAGTATTTCATTTATACGCCAGCAAAATATATGTGGTATGCCATGCCTGCCTGCCCACCCACCCCCTGCCCGCAGCCTGCCTCCCTGTACTGCCCGCCTGCCTCCCCTGTACTGCCCGCCTGCCTCCCCTGTACTGCCCGCATGCCTCCCCTATACTGCTCGCCTGCCTCCCCTATACAGCCCGCCTGCCTCCTCTATACTGGCCGCCTGCCTCCCCTATACTGTCTGCCCGCCTCGCCTATACTGCCCGCCTGCCTCCTCTATACTGGCCGCCTGCCTCCCCTATTCTGTCCGCTCGCCTCGCCTATACTGCCCGCCTGCCTCCCCTGTACTGCCCGCCTGCCTCCCCTGTACTGCCCGCCTGCCTCCCCTATACTGCCTCCTGCCTTCCCCTATACTGCCCGCCTGCCTCCCCTATACTGCCCGCCTGTCTCCCCTATGCTGTCCACCTGCCTCCTCTATACTCCCCGCCTGCCTCCTCTATACTGGCCGCCTGCCTCCCCTATACTCTCTGCCCGCCTCGCCTATACTGCCCGCCTGCCTCCTCTATACTGGCCGCCTGCCTCCCCTATACTGTCCGCACGCCTCGCCTATACTGCCCGCCTGCCTCCCCTGTACTGCCCGCCTGCCTCCCCTGTACTGCCCGCCTGCCTCCCCTATACTGCCCGCCTGCCTCCCCTATACTGCCACCTGCCTTCCCCTATACTGCCCACCCGCCTCCACTATACTGCCCGCCTGCCTCCCCTGTACTGCCCGCCTGCCTCCCCTGTACTGCCCGCCTGCCTCCCCTATACTGCCCGCCTGCCTCCCCTATACTGCCACCTGCCTTCCCCTATACTGCCCACCCGCCTCCACTATACTGCCTGTCCGCCTCCCCTATACTGCCTGCCTGCCTCCCCTATACTACCCGCCTGCCTCCCCTATACTGCCCGCCCGCCTCCCCTACACTGCCCACCCACCTCCCCTATGCTGCCCGTCTGCATCCCCTATACTGCCCACCTCCCCAATACTGCCCGCATGCCTCCCCTATACTGCCCGCAATCCTCCCCTATACTGCCTGTCTGCCTCCCTTATACTGCCCACCTGCCTCCCCTATACTACCCGTCTGCCTCCCCTATACTGCCCACCCGCCTCCCCTATACTGCCCGCCCGCCTCCCCTATACTGCCCGCCCGCCTCCCTATACTGCCCGCCTGCCTCCCCTATACTGCCCAACTCCCCTATACTGCCCGCGTGCCTCCCCTATACTGCCCGTCTGCCTCCCCTATACTGCCCACCCGCCTCCCCTATACTGCCCGCCTGCCTCCCCTATACTGCCCACCCACCTCCCGTATGCTGCCCGTCTGCCTCCCCTATACTGCCCACCTCCCCTATACTGCCCGCATGCCTCCCCTATACTGCCTGTCTGCCTCACTTATACTGCCCACCTGCCTCCCCGATACTGCCCACCCGCCTCCCCTATACTGTCCGTCTGCCTCCCCTATACTGCCCATCCGCCTCCCCTATACTGCCCGCCTGCCTCCCCTATACTGCCCGCCTGCCTCCCTATACTGCCCGCCTGCCTCCCCTATACTGCCCACCTCCCCTATACTGCCCGCCTGCCTCCCCTATACTGCCTGTCTGCCTCCCCTATACTGCCCGCCTGCCTCCCCTATACTACCCGCCTGCCTCCCCTATACTGCCCGCCCACCTCCCCTATACTGCCCACCCACCTCCCCTATGCTGCCCGTCTGCCTCCCCTATACTGCCCACCTCCCCTATACTGCCTGTCTGCCTCCCCTATACTGCCCACCTGCCTCCCCTATACTGCCCGCTTGCCTCCCATATACTACCCGCCTGCCTCCCCTATGCTGCCCGCCTGCCTCCCCTATACTGCCCACATGCCTCCCCTATACTGCCCACCTGCCTCCCCTATACTGCCCACCTGCCTCCCCTATACTGCCCGCCTGCCTACCCCTATACCACCAGCCTGCCTCCCCTAGGCTATGCTGCCCGCCTGCCTCCCCTATACTGCCCGCCTGCCTCCCCTATACTGCCCACCTCCCCTATACTGCCCGCGTGCCTCCCCTATACTGCCTGTCTGCCTCCCCTATACTGCCCGCCTGCCTCCCCTATACTACCCGCCCGCCTCCCCTATACTGCCCACCCACCTCCCCTATGCTGCCTGCTTGCCTCCCATATACTACCCGCCTGCCTCCCCTATGCTGCCCGCCTGCCTCCCCTATACTGCCCACATGCCTCCCGTATACTGCCCACCTGCCTCCCCTATACTGCCCACCTGCCTCCCCTATACTGCCCGCGCGCCTACCCCTATACCACCAGCCTGCCTCCCCTAGGCTATGCTGCCCGCCTGCCTCCCCTATACTGCCCGCCCGCCTCCCCTATACTGCCCACCCACATCCCCTATGCTGCCCGTCTGCCTCCCCTATACTGCCCACCTCCCCTATACTGCCCGCCTGCCTCCCCTATACTGCCTGTCTGCCTCCCCTATACTGCCCACCTGCCTCCCCTATACTGCCCACCTGCCTCCCCTATACTGCCCGCCTGCCTACCCCTATACCACCAGCCTGCCTCCCCTAGGCTATGCTGCCCGCGTGCCTCCCCTATACTGCCCGCGTGCCTCCCCTATACTGCCCGCCTGCCTCCCCTATACTGCCCACCTCCCCTATACTGCCCGCGTGCCTCCCCTATACTGCCTGTCTGCCTCCCCTATACTGCCCGCCTGCCTCCCCTATACTACCCGCCTGCCTCCCCTATACTGCCCGCCCGCCTCCCCTATAATGCCCACCCACCTCCCCTATGCTGCCCGTCTGCCTCCCCTATACTGCTCACCTCCCCTATACTGCCCGCCTGCCTCCCCTATACTGCCTGTCTGCCTCCCCTATACTGCCCACCTGCCTCCCCTATACTGCCCGCTTGCCTCCCATATACTACCCGCCTGCCTCCCCTATGCTGCCCGCCTGCCTCCCCTATACTGCCCACATGCCTCCCGTATACTGCCCACCTGCCTCCCCTATACTGCCCACCTGCCTCCCCTATACTGCCCGCGCGCCTACCCCTATACCACCAGCCTGCCTCCCCTAGGCTATGCTGCCCGCCTGCCTCCCCTATACTGCCCGCCTGCCTCCCCTATACTGCCCACCTGCCTCCCCTATACTGCCCGCCCGCCTACCCCTATACTACCAGCCTGCCTCCCCTAGGCTATACTTCTCGCCTGTTTTTGAGTGTTTAATTCTTGTGAATATTGTTTTTAAATGCTCTAAAATGCGACTTTTCGACTCTGTTTTTATGAAAAGGTCCCTGGTTTGGTAGGGGGGTGTCCCACATCCCACAGGATCCCCCCACTCGGTCGCTTCGCTCTCTCGCATAGGACACCAAATACCATTCATCCCCCAAATCATGAAAAGAAATTGACACCTATGATCCAAACAGCTCAAAGTGGACAGTACAAACTCTGGTGACCGAGTTCCGTCCAATTTCTGCATACAAGACTTCCTATGTAGGGCCCAGCAAATGATTTTAGAAAAACGTTGAGGGTATACAAGATATAAATGAGCTCCGCGGACTGATGTGGACCTATTTACTGGGTGCACCCTTTGGCCGAGTGTCCGAAATCTCTGGCTGCGGCCGCAAATTACGCACGCAAGAACGCAAGTCTGTGGAAACAGTGCAATATCATGACAGTTAACACTGCAATATGAGGACGCTTACTAATGGATTCCTGTAAAACACCGCAATATGAGGACGCTTACTATTGGATTCCTGTAAAACACCGCAATATGAGGAGAGTTACTATTTGATTCATGTAAAACGCCGTCATAACAATGCGAAATAATTGTTAAAAACAAACCAACCATCGAAAGCTGCATAAAACAACAACAACAACAACAACAGAAGTTTTAAGCAGATCGCCAGGCGTTCAGGGCAACGCGAATCACCTGGACTATTTCACCCGTCCGGCTTACCGGCTCCCATAATAGTACCCATAGGCTTACTGGCAAGCCGACTACTGCGTATCCTCCCCACCGAACGACACCCTAGCCTGACATGCAAAGCTCTGAAGAATAAGAGGGAGAAACAAGGCGGCCCCTGGACCATCGCGGTGCCAGGGTCCGCACATGTCATGTTCCATTCGATCAGAGAGTCAGGATCGGGGATCGAACCCAGACTGCCGGAAGTCTGAGCGGTGGTCCCAACGCTTATCCCACCGAGCCACGAAGTGTTGGTAAAATCACGACCGTTTATACCTGACGAGTGGCACAGCCAAACAAGTAAGTACGTCTAAAAGAAGTATGTCGACGTACTCGAACCCAGTGCAAGCGACTCAGAATCCCACGCCCTAACCACTTGGCCAGATGGAACGTCTTGACGAAACCTGTGAAATTGGAGTGAAGTCGTTGTCAATGCTCTGTTCACCGAAAATCACTGGAGCATGTCCAGTACACTCTCAATGACCAAGCCTTAGGGGTGCACCCCAGTAAATAAATTCCCAAAGGCTCCTATGCTAAATGGCCCTTTTCAAACAATTATTAAAATACTCAGAAGTTTTTTCAGGCAATCAAGCTATGCACCAAACTGAAGCTGAAAACTTCAATATTTATTTTCCTTTCAAGTTTCTATAGGGTGACAAATGACTTTTTGAGAAAAGTCAATCCAAAGGAAAATACCCTGAAAACGACTATGTTGACTGGTGCCAGACTAAAAAGAAAAGTGTTTTACAGTTCCATGGTTCGACTAAGAACATAACTTGTCCCGCTTCAATTCAGCAACAACTTCAATTAACTCACAACTTAAACTGTAATTTCGATTGCTATACTTTATATCTTTATTATGGGTAATATAGTATTGATTATTACATTGATTATTGTTCAAATAGCTCAAATATTTCAATCTGGTAAAACACTTCGGCAACACATATAGCCTATAGCAACTTATAATCTAGCGTGTCAGAATCACATAGGCCTACTGGCAATAAAGCAACTTTGCAAATTTAATGAATCAATTCAATATCTAACCACTGAAATGGAATGAATTATTCTAATATTTTGACTTTTTTTATTATTTCAATTCATGTTTGTCCCCTAAAATAGCTTCAACATAAATCCCTCATTAGGCCCAAATAATTCGAAATTATTGCCAAAGTAATTCACACATTATTCCTCCATTCCTTACCTTTGGTGGAATTATATCTTTGGAGTAATTCTTCATTTGAAAGTTTTCGCTGCAAATTTCTTTTGAATTGATTATAACACAAATTAATTAAAATAAACTCACAATGTTCAGTGGTTTCTAAGTCTAATCTTCCTTGCTTCTATGACGACGAACAATCACTTAAACTATTAGTACACAAAATACCATGCTGTATTATTGCTTCTTTTTCAAGAAAATAAAATTCAAAATGTAATTTAATATAAATGTATCTCTAAAATTGATATATGTTTAATATGCAAGCATTTTCATGAAACACATAAATAGGTTTACAATGAATACGTTTAATACCGAACTTTTTATAATTTTCCTTCAATCTAGTGCGTCGATTTTTTGTCAAGAATCAACAACCTCCGATTTACTACAAACTGTAAATATTTACACCCACATTGAAACAAAAGCAAATTTACTACGGAAAATCACGGTAATAAGCCAATTAAACTTGCACGCTCTTTATTACGATGATCAAATGCAAGGCTGTGTCAAGTCTTTCCACATTATTTAAGAGCAGCCCAGTACCTCGAAACGCATGCTGCACCATGCATGCCAAGCAGTGGGTAGAATGCGAAGGAATCTGGCGTGCACGACGGTTGGGAACAGAGCGGTCACTGGGGTATCTCGGTCAGAATTACCGGTGAACTGGAAAAGAGAAGGACCAATTATGACCAATACTGTATAAAGACATTGAAAAGTATACACAGACAAATTGAATGCAGTGGGATTCGAATCAGCGACCTCCGGAATACTGTACTGACGCTCTGCGCTATCCAGGCCTATCTTTGGTGGTCTGTTTGTTTGGTTTGTTTCTTTGGCAGTCAGATGCCATGAAACCACTCACATACCGCTATATCCCAAGGATCATTAAAGATACGCACATCTCTAGCAATACTGCAACCTGACAAACGGTACACAGGGGTCACTCAAAGAGGATACAGTTTTGTATCAATATAATAAGGAAAAAAACACAAGAAAAGACTGACTGGATTAATTTTAAGTCACTTAAAAGTGAACAAAGAAAAATTGATCCATTGTCAATATAATATGTATTATCAACGTGACTGTGTAGGAATTACACATATTTCTTTAGGTTAGGTGGGGCACCAGACACGAGGGACAGAAATTAATTTCTCAGTTTACCTCCCTCCCCTCTCCCAAATCACAATGAACCAACCTCGTATGCTGCTCCCTCTGCATCAGTCACAGCATCCCAGGATTGACCATCGTCGCTGTACTGGACATTGTACTTGGTCACCCATTGGGGGTAGTCATTGCTACGTCTGCCATAAGTGATCAGCCCAGTGAAGTAGACCTTGGTACCGAGGTCAACCTGAATCCATTGATGTATATCAGCTACCAGGGCACACCAAGCAGCAGCAGAACCTATCCAACCAATGACATGAATATAAAGCAACAATCAATCCTCCAATCATCGTAAGATACATTTCATTTTATATAATAGGATACAGTATGTTTGAAAGTGTACAGGTGAGTGGGATGGTATCTGTACCGATAAGTGGTTTCAATTGTTTAATAAAAACAATAATTGTAAGTCATAGAAAGAGTGAACAAAGATAATTTGACTGCAGCGGGATTCGAGCCAGCGACCTTTTAAAGGTACAGTGCATCATTGATGTATAACATACCCAAACAGAAATGTTCACAGATTTACGTATAACTTTCAGAATATGAAGATGGTGCTGGTACAAACATACCGTTAAAATATGTCCTTCTGAAATGGTGTATTTGTCCAGAAATTAATAAAACTATATGACTAAAAACAATTCTGATCTCGGGGTAAGATCAAACCCATTCTTTATGTTTTATAAGAAAAATGAGTCCGGTTTTCGTTATTTTCTCGAGACTCAGATATCAGATTGAGCTCATTATTTTCACAGATTTTTCATTCCATGTGCATGCTGGATCAGACAAAGTGTGAGTGCTGTTCTGTGACCTTTACCAATCATGTATTATACCTTAAATAAGTGGTACATGCAACAAAATAATTAATACTTGAATTGAAAATAATAATTAAATTTCACGCTCTACCTGTTGTATCGGGGCGCGCCCTTTGAGGTGAGCAATCATTGAGATCGTGAGGATTATGACTAGATGAAGCAGTGATGTTAGCATCAGGGATACGACCATCCTCCATACCAAGAGGCTCACCCTGGGAGCACTGACGGCCACCTGTTGCACACACGTGATATAAATCCATGTTAACGTGTTGTAGTAAACGGTGGAGAGTAGATCTATATCATATGAAGACTACTTGTAAAACAAATTTACTTGTAGAATATCTTAGATGACACCATTTCCACTTTTAAAATCCGTTTGAATGAGTCCCATTCATCCCATGTTTCAATGGTAAATTCATCGTGTTAAAATGCTAAGGGATAAGCATTTAGGGATCTTTAACAAGAGAATGAGGTTTTGTGGAAGTATTTCTATTGTGAATATATCTTAAGCGTATATATCAAATTATGCGTCTGTGAAAAATTCGTTCCGAGTTTAATTAAAGACGAATTAATTACCCGAATCAAGGACAATCGTGTGTACTGCTTAGAGTCCGGTTTTGTTTTGCTATTGTATATCTTATTCTCTTTTCAAAATCCAAACTAGAACCGTTATTGAAAGCCCAATATTTCTTTTTTATTCCAACAATACATCACAGATTTAGTTTCATTCCATTTTGTTCATTTATTTGTTCATTCATTTTGATTCAGCGCTATCAATTACAATATTAGGATTTGTAAAATTTAAAAATGCTTCTCCATAAATCATTCTCCATGTTCATACATCCAATAAAATCATTTAACAAAAAAGGTGGTTGAACTTGGGGGCTGGGGTGTGGCTTTACCCCCCAAGATATTGTGTCTATCACCCCCCCCCCCAAAAAAAACAAACAAACAAAGGCATGCTTTTAAAGTTTAAAATACAGGATCTTTTCTTACATTTCACGCCAATTAGTTGAACAAAAATGCGCCGTGTATGTGTAGGTTGCTTTTTCTATTCCTAATAAGACATAATAGCAGAAGCCCCCCACCCCGCCCCCCCCCCCCAAAGTTTTCCTCTTGTAGACCCTCCAAAATATTGGCTCCCCAACCCCGCATCACCCCCTATATAATATAGCTCTATAGAACAGCGCCTGAATGACACCTTACCTTGCAATGGGTTGCCTTTCTTCTTTCGGCAGTTTTGCCTGAAAGATGCAAATGCTTTGTCTCTGAGCGTGGCAGCATCATCACCGGGTTCAGCAATGGTCAGGGCACCGCACGACTCTCCACGTACGCGTATGAGCAGCAAAGAGTAAATGGTCGACAAACAAACTGGTAGGATGAAAATCACAAAAGAATTCTGGATCCGCATCTTGGATCCAATCAATCTCGCATCAATGCAAACAACAACAACAAGTGAAGAATCAAATGGATTGACAGAACGACACTTAAACGTAGATTTGGTTGTCTTTGGATAGTAGATATTAAACTGAAACCGTGAAGAAGTCAGTCGAATTTGATATCAGTAGCCTTCACTGTCTCGTAAGCAAACTCCAAATGAATTTAATATAAAACGCAGCTCCTTATTTAGGCATGTACCTCAAAGCAGACCACTTTTGATTACACTGACTTGACTGGTTACATCCCTCTCTTAATACATGTAGGTTGTTTGTTTGGGAATAATATCCATGGCAACGTGATCGATTTGAATCAAGTGATTTAAGAGCAACCTTGTACGATCTGACTATACGCGGCACGGCATAATGCAGACTTCCTTGGCACCTATTTTGTCTCTGGTTTCCTATTGGGTTAAGTGGTAAAAGGCAATTCTTTTCATAATAGGAACATATCGACCCGAGCTGCTTCGTTTTAACAGGAAACAGTTTAAACGTGGATTTCGAGGAAAGCATTGAAATCAACTTCCTCAGCATACTGTGCGGGCACGCGGACCTTCCGAGTTAAATTAGTGGTTTACAGAAATGCATTTCTGATAAAAGAAAGACCTTCAGTATTTCATTTATACGCCAGCAAAATATGCCTGTCTGCCCACCCACCCCCTGCCCGCAGCCTGCCTCCCTATACTGCCAGCCTGCATCCCCTATACTGCCCACCTGCATCCCCTATACTGCCCGCCTGCCTCCTCTATACTGCCCACCCGCCTCCCCTATACTGCTCGCCTGCCTCCCCTATACTGCCCGCCTGCCTCCCTGTACTGCCCACCCGCCTCCCCTATACTGACCGCCTGCCTCCCTTATACTGCCCGCCTGCCTCCTCAATACTGGCCGCCCGCCTCCCCTATAGAGCCCACCTGCCTGCCCTATACTGTCCGCCTGCCTCCGCTATACTGCCCGCCTGCCTCCCCTATACTGCCCACCTGCCTCCCTCATACTGCCCGCCCGCCTCCCCTATACTGCCCGACCGCCTCCCCTATACTGCCCGACCGCCTCCCCTATACTGCCCGCCTGCCACCCCTACACTGCCCACCCGTCTCCCCTATACTGAGCGTGGCAGCATCATCACCGGGTTCAGCAATGGTCAGGGCACCACACGCCTCTCCACGTACTCGTATGAGCAGCAAAGAGTAAATGGTCGACAAACAAACTGGTAGGATGAAAACCACAAAAGAATTCTGGATCCGCATCTTGGATTCAATCAATCTCGCATCAATGCAAACAACAACAACAAGTGAAGAATCAAATGGATTGACAGAACGACACTTAAACGTAGATTTGGTTGTCTTTGGATAGTAGATATTAAACTGAAACCGTGAAGAAGTCAGTCGAATTTGATATCAGTAGCCTTCACTGTCTCGTAAGCAAACTCCAAATGAATTTAATATAAAACGCAGCTCCTTATTTAGGCATGTACCTCAAAGCAGACCACTTTTGATTACACTGACTTGACTGGTTACATCCCTCTCTTAATACATGTAGGTTGTTTGTTTGGGAATAATATCCATGGCAACGTGATCGATTTGAATCAAGTGATTTAAGAGCAACCTTGTACGATCTGACTATACGCGGCACGGTATAATGCAGACTTCCTTGGCACCTATTTTGTCTCTGGTTTCCTATTGGGTTAAGTGGTAAAAGGCAATTCTTTTCATAATAGGAACATATCGACCCGAGCTGCTTCGTTTTAACAGGAAACAGTTTAAACGTGGATTTCGAGGAAAGCATTGAAATCAACTTCCTCAGCATACTGTGCGGGCACGCGGACCTTCCGAGTTAAATTAGTGGTTTACAGAAATGCATTTCTGATAAAAGAAAGACCTTCAGTATTTCATTTATACGCCAGCAAAATATGCCTGTCTGCCCACCCACCCCCTGCCCGCAGCCTGCCTCCCTATACTGCCAGCCTGCATCCCCTATACTGCCCACCTGCATCCCCTATACTGCCCGCCTGCCTCCTCTATACTGCCCACCCGCCTCCCCTATACTGCTCGCCTGCCTCCCCTATACTGCCCGCCTGCCTCCCTGTACTGCCCACCCGCCTCCCCTATACTGACCGCCTGCCTCCCTTATACTGCCCGCCTGCCTCCTCAATACTGGCCGCCCGCCTCCCCTATAGAGCCCACCTGCCTGCCCTATACTGTCCGCCTGCCTCCGCTATACTGCCCGCCTGCCTCCCCTATACTGCCCACCTGCCTCCCTCATACTGCCCGCCCGCCTCCCCTATACTGCCCGACCGCCTCCCCTATACTGCCCGACCGCCTCCCCTATACTGCCCGCCTGCCACCCCTACACTGCCCACCCGTCTCCCCTATACTGAGCGTGGCAGCATCATCACCGGGTTCAGCAATGGTCAGGGCACCACACGCCTCTCCACGTACTCGTATGAGCAGCAAAGAGTAAATGGTCGACAAACAAACTGGTAGGATGAAAACCACAAAAGAATTCTGGATCCGCATCTTGGATTCAATCAATCTCGCATCAATGCAAACAACAACAACAAGTGAAGAATCAAATGGATTGACAGAACGACACTTAAACGAGGATAACTTATAGATTTGGTTTTCTTTGGATAGTAGATATTAAACTGAAACCGTGTAGAAGTCAGTCGAATTTGATATCAGTAGCCTTCACTGTCTCTTAAGCAAACTCCAAATGAATTTAATATAAAACGCAGCTCCTTATTTAGGCATGTACCTCGAAGCAGACCACTTTTGATTACACTGACTTGACTGGTTACATCCCTCTCTTAATACATGTAGGTTGTTTGTTTGGGAATAATATCCATGGCAACGTGATCGATTTGAATCAAGTGATTTAAGAGCAACCTTGTACGATCTGACTATACGCGGCACGGCATAATGCAGACTTCCTTGGCACCTATTGTGTCTCTGGTTTCCTATTGGGTTAAGTGGTAAAAGGCAAGTTCAATTCTTTTCATAATAGGTCCATATCGACCCGAGCTGCTTCGTTTTAACAGGAAACAGTCTTACCGTGGATTTCAATTGAAATCAACTTCCTCAGCATACTGTGCGGGCACGCGGAGCTTCCGAGTTAAATTGGTGGTTTACAAAAATGCATTTCTGATAAAAAAAGACCTTCAGTATTTCAT
Source organism: Astropecten irregularis (assembly GCA_963971285.1). Lineage (NCBI taxonomy): Eukaryota > Metazoa > Echinodermata > Asteroidea > Paxillosida > Astropectinidae > Astropecten > Astropecten irregularis. The sequence continues at coordinate 4,654,166 of OZ020255.1, forward strand.
TTATACGCCAGCAAAATATATGTGGTATGCCATGCCTGCCTGCCCACCCACCCCCTGCCCGCAGCCTGCCTCCCTGTACTGCCCGGCTGCCTCCCCTGTACTGCCCGCCTGCCTCCCCTGTACTGCCCGCATGCCTCCCCTATACTGCCCGCCTGCCTCCCCTATACTGCCCGCCTGCCTCCTCTAAACTGCCCGCCTGCCTCCCCTATACTGCCCGCCTGCCTCCCCTGAACTGCCACCTGCCTCCCCTATACTGCCACCTGCCTCCCCTATACTGCCCGCCCGCCTCCCCAATACTGCCCGCCTGCCTCCCCTATACTGCCCGCCTGCCTCCCCTTAACTGCCACCTGCCTCCCCTATACTGCCACCTGCCTCCCCTATACTGCCCGCCCGCCTCCCCTATACTGCCCGCCTGCCTCCCCTATACTGCCCGCCTGCCTCCCCTGAACTGCCACCTGCCTCCCCTATACTGCCACCTGCCTCCCCTATACTGCCCGCCCACCTCCCCTATACTGCCCGCCCGCCTCCCCTATACTGCCCGCCTGCCTCCCCTGAACTGCCACCTGCCTCCCCTATACTGCCCGCCTGCCACCCCTATACTGCCCGTCTGCCTCCCCTATACTGCCCGCCTGCCTTTCCCTATACTGCCCGCCTGCCTCCCCTATACTGTCCGCCTGCATTTCCCTATACTGCCCGCCTGCCTCCCCTATACTGCCCGCCTACCTCCATACTGCCCGCCTGCCTCCCCTATACTGCCCACCTGCCTCCCCTATACTGCCCGCCTGCCTCCCCTATAGGCCTACTGCCCGCCTGCCAGTGGCGTAGACAGGTCCTCAGACCTGGGGGATGATCCTGCAGCTGGGTTGTACATTCATTATCCGTTTGTGCACAAAGGTGCCTCTGCCGGAATCTAAGCTGACAATAAAAAAGACCGTTCAATGATGTATTGGAAATCACCCCGAATTACGGAAGCTTTATAATTGGTTGAAAGTTGCGCATGGCACCTACCCCGTGGTAGATTTCCATTGTTTTTGGTGTGATGATTGCAATAATACAGTAGGTCGGGTATAGAGCTATGGACATGTCTGCATGGGTTATGCTCTATATTTTGGTCGCGTTCAGTATTAACTGTTCAAGACTTGTTTGTATAAACACACGGGATCCGAGATCTGCGGTCCACGTCCTATGCAGGGTACGCTAAAATGGGATCCGGGTCAGCAGGATTCATGATTTTGTGCATTAAACAAATAACAGGCCTATCAGTGTAATGCAAATTACCCTCTCTGAAGCGTGCGTCACACTTAATGTCTTGATGCTGATTTCTCGTGTTAACAAAAATTGATTTCACAAGTTGTTGGCATTCCACTTCAGTTTGTTGATCAACAAATATAAACGAGCATGCGCACATGCCTCGTGCGCTAAACTCGATAGGCTCTTGTGCAGCTGTGTAGTCTGAATCAAATATGGACTAGGGGAATTGTTCCCAGTGCTACTGGTACCAGGCCGACTCCAATGATGTCAGTATACCAATCTCAGAATGCTTCAGTGGTATTTGTTGTATTTAAATATATTTTTTCTTTGATTGCAGGGGCTCTGAAAAATTAAAAAATAATGAGAAATACATAATAATCACGTAGGTCTACTTTAAACACCTATAGGAATTTTCTTTGTCGTTGGGGGCGTCGTTAATATTGGTCATATTGTCCCATTGTACATGGGGATCACTCAAAGAGGATGTGGCTTTTTAATTGATAATCATCAATTAACCACAAAGGAAACTGACTGAATTATAAGTCAGTGAAGGGTGAACAAAGAAACATTTACCAGAAAGGGATTCGAACCGGCGACCTCCTCAATACAGTACAGGTGCGCTACCAAATTAGCTATCCAGCCCTACTACTCTTTCAGTGATCCCCATATAATGTTTCTCATGTTGTAGCAATGCTGCACGTATCTTCAATGATCTTTGGGATATAACGGTATGTGAGTGGTTTCATGGCTTCTGACTATCAAACGAACTAAGATAATTGACTATTTGGGACACCGCCAAAGTAGGGCTGGTTATAGCTCAGTTGGTAGAGCGCCTGTACGGTATATTCAGGAGGTCGCCGGTTCAAATCCCGCTCTAGTTAAATAAAAGGAATAAATAAATAGGGCCGCGTTGCACTTTTCATTTTTGTTTCGCCCTAAACTTCCACTTAACATATCTGTCGACCCATCTGTTAACAGCATGCATGCAAACGTGTGGTTTAACCGTGACACATACTCGGAACTTCCAGTGAAGTGGAACTATCAAATCAATATCTATATTTGGTCAAACTCCTGTAACTCGGCTCAATGAGTTACATTTCAGCTTGCTGTTGTGAATGCCCGTCATTGGTGCAACATGCTGTTCATCCAGTTGCCGTAAACAGAATCTGATTTCGGGAGCCATTTGATTTTTGAACGACACTCGACACCATTTCTGGCGTTGGACATTTTCCCCGAAGGATAACAGCTTTGAACCTCTGGGCTTTTAATCAACGCGCAATTTAGTGTTACCGTCGCACTGCAACGAGTTAAAGGTGTACTGTAACCAAAACACATATGAAGTTAAATACATAAAATTATGTATTATTATAAAACTCAACCTGTTTATCATAGTTTGTGCTAAAAATAATTGTATAGGCCCATAGAAAACGGAGGTATTTTAGACCCATAATTTAACACCCCACATTTCGCGACGAAAATCCTTGCTTAATACGTCACATGCAGAACGCCACGCAGTATACTGTGTGTACGTCGAGCCTTTACTAGTTCTGTAGGTGACGTCACTGGCTATTGTTGCGTGGATCGGCTCCAAGGGGGACTTTTGTAGGGGACATGTACTGATTTTGTAACTCTTTGGTCAAAAGTAAGCACTTACATAAACATATAAATTTATATAGTCATTAACTAGGCCTTTATGTATTAAGCAATGATTTTAAAGCGCTTTCACCCCTTTCCCAATTTTGATTACAGCAAACCTTTAAAGGAACGGATTGAAGATGATAGGGCCTTATTGCGTTTTGGTATAAAAAAGAAAAAAAGATACATTTGCATCAAGTTATCAACAAAGTATTTGTTTTAATCGTATTAAGAGACTTCTTCTTCTAGTCACTTTCAGAAATACTCGGTTGAATCGCACGGGTTTGTGGGTAATATGCAAAATTAACTCTGATATAATTTTGAAGGGAAGCATCACGTATCACAATACAAATGTTTGATTGATTATTGCAAATCGCACAAAAGAACCAATTACCGACAGCAAGGAACATCTGACTCCAAGGCGGCCTAAATCCATGTCAATGTTAATACTATCTCAAATTTAAATGAGTTGAGATGCACTAACGTCGTTTGTAACAGGTGCATTTACCAACATGTCTAGATACATGTCAATCATCAGGCAACATTGAATGGTTCATTAAGTGAAATGATATGCACAGACAGACAGGTGCTCTGTACGCACACAGCTGCAGCTTATTGTCCTGGTAGAGACAGACCACGCCCACCACCCTCAGTGTCCAGGACTCTAGGGTCGATTTCACCAAACCCATCGTAACTTAATACTATAAATCGTAGTACTTTTAATGCATTGCATCCCTACGTAGGATATGATGGGTTATCCTTCGTAACTCGATTACGATCAGTCGTAGGGCTTCGCGAAATCGACCCATATACAGAATGTATAGCCAAATTACACAGAGCTGAAGTACTAACATTTCGCTTATGCACAAAGATAAACTTACAAAATACATGTAAAACAAAGTTGCCATTCCAACTCCAATGTGTATTTCATGCTACAGAAAGAAAATCATACAAGTAATGAAGCCTTTTCATTTTCATTCGGTCGGTAATCTTGTTCAATGTTATCAATAAAATTATTTTCATGATAAAAAGCAATGTTATAAGGGAGTAATATTCCCTTTGGTCATGTGGGTGGATCCACTGCCTGTGAAAGAATCGGACTCATGGGCGTGGTCCTGGTAGACCACACATATCGAACTGCTCTTAAAGTGCCATGTCTGAGGTTGTGGATCGTCTATAAGCCAAGATAGGGTTTTCTGGGATAGCCTTCAGAAGACGGTCTGAGATGTGTATAATGTGATGGCTGTCATTAGTGATTCTACGTATTAAGGGGAAGAGGGGAATGGAAAAGTTCTTTGCAACACTCTAGCCAATGGTAGACGTTGGAGAACCGGTCTTCAAGTCAACAGCGCACGCGCAAAAAAGCGTGCGCATGCTCACAATTGTGCGCGAATGCTTAGAGATAGCAAAAAGAGACTTCAGTCGACGTCTCAAAAGTCTCCCATTACAAGAAGGAAATATCACAATGTTTAAATTTGAAGCGCGAATCATTCCTGCTGATAATTGAGTTGAAGAAGAAATGAAGAAAAAATATGCTGACTCGACAACTGAGCAAATTAAAAGAAGGACATTTCACGAACGTTCTAATTTCAAGCACGACTCACGCACATGGGAGTCTGTTGTGTGCTTGGACATGTATGCCATGGCAATGACGGTTGACAGATTCACTTTACCTAAAATCAATGATTTATCAAAAGGAGTCTATTTTTCTGGTTAAGTAGCAGCTGTCCAAGTTTAACATTATTTTGCCAAACCTCTTCACAAAATCGATAATTTGCACTCCACGTTTTTGCCTCTGATGCAATTTTGTCGCCTGCTAACTCAGCAAATTTCTGCGTCCAATCAGGTTCTTTGTTTAAAATAGCTCCACGTTCGTCCAATGAAGTGGCTTGCTTTCAAGCGGTGTTTTGGCGCTTTGACGAATGGGAATAGAGACATTCTGTTAATTAATGCAGAAGTTTCGGTACAAAACCCGTGTGCATGGCTTGTTCGAGTGAGAAACCCTCCTACTGATGCGACGAGTTTGGTGTCATTTTTTTTACCACTGGCCGTCACTGAGTAAAAGTAACCACTACGAAGACGCCAGTTTGCGTAGGACGCCAGCGGTGTCGCAATGGCACACGTTGCAGTTAGATATTTGGCACTGATTCTACTTAGTGCGTGGATAACCAGGTAAAAAATTCCCTTGGTATTATACTTTTCCTTTTAGAATTAAGACAATTTCCGTCGTGAACCCGGTAACTATAATATAGTATGCTTAACCAAATTTCAGTTTTAAAAATTGGCTCAGTTGGTAGAGCGCCTGTACGGTTTTCAGGAGGGCCCTGGTACGAAACCCGCTCCGGTCAATTTTTCTTTGTTCACCTTTCAATTACTTAAAATTTAGTCAGTTTCCTTGTTTCCCAATTGAATAAGAAAGAAACAATTAATTAAGATAAAATGAAATTCCGGTAAGATTTTTTGAAAGTAATAATTCCACTGCGGACTTCCTTCTGAGATTTGGAATATAAAAGGCCTTCGTATAAATAAGAACTTAGCTATGTATTCATAACCACATTGGTATGACTTTGATACCACTTCAGATAACTCTGGTCGCCATTATCCATGTATTGCAAGAATATGTTGTTGCCCTGCTTAAAGCACCAATGTTTTGAAAAGTTCAATATTGTAAATATATTGCTTTTACTATGTATTATTTCTACAAATTTCATTGAAAATTTGTTTATTTCCTTTTACACGTTTCAAAAAATCAACACAGCATTTCAGCCGACCCGTGGAATCTTTTCGGGGACCAAGTTCAATTCCAGAAAACTGCAGATGGGTAAGTAAATCTGTATTTTCCACAGTTTGAAAAAGAGTTCAGATATTAATAAAAGTCCGGTAACATTTTTGTATTGAAATAATTCCATTTTAAAGGTATTGTACAGGATTGTCAACATACCCAAACAGAAATCTTCACAGATTAACGTATAACTTTCAAGGTATGAAGATGGTGCTGGTAGAAACCGTTAAAATATTTCCGCCTGAAATGATATATTTATCCAGAAATGAGAATAAAAAAACGACCGAAAACAGTTTTGATCTCGGGGTAAGATCAAAACCATTCTTTGTGTTTCATAAGAAAAAAATGAGTCGGTTTTACGCTATTGACTCAGATGTCTTTGAGCTCAAATTTTAACAGGTGTATTATTTCATGTAGGCCTACATGTTTGATTTACAAATCATGTATTATACCTTTCTTCCGAATGAATGTGGACTTCCTTTTAAGATTTCGAATAAATTACAACTTTGCAGCTGAACTTGATGCAATATTCATTCATAACAACGTTGGTATGACTTAACTAGCTCTTCATATCAACCTTGTGAAACAGGCCGTAATTAATGTCGACTTTTAGACCCCCTCCCCTGTACGCCTGGCATACGCATTGGTCCCAACCCTCTCCCCAGTCCTGTACGAATTCGACATTATGCCTTTTCACTTCGCAGGCTACATTGCTTTAACATCAGTAATATCCTACTTTTGTTGGGCCGGGACGTCACTTTCAAATTCTGAATTCTGAAATAAAAAAGTTTGACAACACAATCCCGGTGCATTTTCTATCTTTCCCCCTCTCTTTTCGTGCGATATGAAAAAATGCAAATTGTTCGTTTGCGTAGTATACGGTATACGCACTAGTCTGAACCCTCCCCATTTCCCTGTACGCATGGCATACACATCGGCACCCCTCCCGCCCTCGTTAGTATGCCTACGTACTTTATGAACGGCCCCTGTATATTGTAATCGTCAACTTCTTTTCTTTCTTCGGACAAAACTCACAACCTCGGGCAAAAAATTAAATATCTTAAAAATTCATTCGCTCATTTTAGCCAAATTTGAGTATCCATCTAGTTTGGGCGGCACCCCACCTGTAGTGACTAGTACGTTCTGTCAGTGGTCACCTATAGTGGTCACCAGTGGTCATAAATTGCTTCTTCTGCCACTAACTCGATCCAATTATTGCCAAACATTGTCATTGGCATCTCTGGACCAAACCTTATTGAAGGTGTTTACAGAATTTTGCCATTGGTCACGTACTGGTCACTGGTGGTCATTTTTCTTCTCAATTAGAAATTTTTTCTTTCCAAAAGATCACGGTTGATATATCGCTGGATGTTACCCTGGACGACGGTCTCAATGCTGTCTCCTTCCCTTCTAATTGAAACATGACCAGGGGTCGATTTCACGAAGCCCTACGATCGATCGTAACTCGAGTTACGAAGGATAACCCTTCGCAGGGGTCCTATCCCACGTACGGCGTCAATGCATTAAAAGTCCTACGATTGATAGTAAGTTACGAAGAGTTTGTTGAAATCGACCCCAGCATACACGGGTTTACACTCGCAACTTCAAAACGAGGCACTTCCACGCATGCGCACTTTTCGAATTGTAACCCGTGTATACACGGGTTTACACCATGGCGGCCATCTTGGATTTTGATCGCAACTTCAAAACGAGGCACTTCCACGCGTGCGCACTTTTCTACTGAGTGTAAGCCCGTCCATTGTCGAAGACAATACACGGGTTTACACTTCGGCAGTTTTGATCCCGACTTCAAAACGAGGCACTATCACGCATGCGCTTTTTTGGAAGTTTAGACCCGTGTATTGAGAAATAACAATACACGGGTTTAAACCTTGGCGGCCATCTTACATTTTGATCGCAAATTTGACAGACAATAGTCGGGCGCTTTTTGGGTCCGGGAACCAGACTAACACGGGTTTACACTTCGGTGGTTTTGATCGCAACTTCAAAACGAGGCACTGTCACGCATGCGCACTTTTCGAAGTGTAAACCCGTGTATACATCAGTTTGTTTCTGGTGATCCTCTGGCACAAGGGGGCTCATCACCATACTAGCCTTTGGACGAAATTGTCGGTTTTATGTTCCATCCAAGATATTCCAGCATCTTGCGGTAGCACCACATCTCAGCTTGGATTATGTTTCGGCCTGCTCTTCCGATATCCCATGTCTCCAAAGGTGGCAATTGGAAAACCGAGCATTTATGACGCGGATTTTAGTAGGTCTAATTCTAGATATTCCTCTGTCTTTCCTGGGCCCAATTTCATGGAGTCCGTTACGGCCTATTTTTGTGCTTACGGGCACTGCTACGTGTGAAATCAATTTCATAGAATCCGTAAGCAAGACTCTCGGTTAGCGAGTAATTTCTAGGCTTACCGTGATCATTTTCTGCTAACGCGCTGGCGTATGCATTCTGCACAAATTCCTTGCTTACCGTTACCAAAAAGGAAACTCTTCCGTGAAATACGCTAACCGTAACCCAAAAAATTATGCTACCGTAAGCGAAGAATTTTTGCTAACGGTAACGGATTCCATGAAATTGGGCCCAGATGTTAGTGAGGGCAATAGCAGATGTTCTAACCATGGCAAGACGTCTTCAATTTTCTTGAGAGATCCCACACACCCTGTTTGTTGACAATAGTGGCCCCAACAGTTTGAAAGTGTTAACCACCTCAATAAAAGCCGTATCCTCTTTGAGCGATCCCCCATGTACCGTTCCCAGGTTGCATTGTTGCGTGTAGGCTATCGTTGAAACGATCTCTGGGGTATGGCGGTGTGTGCGTGGTTTCATGGCTTCTGACTGCCAAACGAACAAAGATAAATGACTATTGGGGTCACCACCAACGTAGGGCTTGATGGCTCAGTTGGTAGAGCGCCTGTACGGTATTCAGGAGGTTGACGGTTCGAATCCCGCTCCAGTCAATTTTTCTTTGTTCACTTTTCAATGTCTTTAAAATTCAGTCAGTTTCCCTTGTGGTTATTTGATGATCACCTCAATAACTGTTATGAATTTATTCATATCCAAATGGACAGTTTGCACGATAACTAGGCCCAATTGATTATAATGTAAATAGGTATATCACGCTAGCACATGTTATTTATGGACTTCGTTCGAGTGGCAGCACGTTTGCAGTGCACATATTGTAATTATAATTATGCATATATTCAACGCAAAGTGTGCGTGTACACGATATGCTAAATTTAGTTTTGGCGAAATGATAATTTTCTTGAGCCCCATTGCCCTGTCCATTTTATGGAGACTTTTTCAGTGTTGTGGATCGAGTTGAGCTCCATCTGCGGTGTAATCGATACACGACACTAATAAACAAATGCATACGAGGTCAAATCATGTGCGAACATAAGAAGAGTGACGTCATGATTGTCTGTGCATTGCCGAAAAAGACACCGAACTTCGCGCCCAATTTTAAGGGTGTCGCAGGGCATGTATGAGGTCGCTGATTACTAATAAACGCAATGATATGTTACAGACCTAGTTCTTTGCTGCATATAATTGAAGTAAACATGTATCGAGATGTATGATTAGTCTTTCGGCAGCTTTCAAAGACTAAACAACTGAAAAATTCGATGACGTCATCACTCTGAATTTGTGCATGATGTGTTGTCTGCATGAAATTCATTGCACGCATCAAATTATAGAATTCCATTACCTGAAACGGTGTCATAATATTAATTGTCAACCAAAATGCATTTTGGAAATTTTTTCAACTTTCTGCAGAGGGTGCTCTGATATTTGATGACGTCACCGGTCACATTTCTGAAAAGCATATCCTAGCCTGATTCTAACATCGCTAAAGCTTTAATTTCTATAATACACTGTATGTACATTCGGCACTTCGATATGTTTTCAACTCTACAAATTGCCATAAGTGACAAGCAAAATACGGGAAGCCACAGTTGAATTGATATCGATTTGTGAATATTTAAATCATTATTGCTATTGCTTGTAATTTCGTATTTGATGGTGTCAGAATGGCGTCACGCTTCCAAGCACAATGTTGCTATCGGGTCTATATCTGTGTCAAATTTAATTGAAATCCGAAGTTGTTCAATGTAAAAAGTGCCACCGAAACTCACAGTCCCTGTACCGCTATTTATGGCTTTTGGCAAGGCGGCGGCGAAGAACTGTACGCAATACATTTTCTGCATTGAAAAAAAAAACGATCGACGAAGAAACAAGACGGCACACTGTTGCGGATTAATGCACAACCTACTTAAAGGTGATATAATATTTTGGTAGCATACTGAAACAGAAATCTTCAAATCTTTCTGCCTGAATACTGTATTTAAAAAAAAGAAAACCAATTACTAAAATTATCTGTTAAAGATCAAAAATAAAAGAGAACAGATTTCAGAAATATTGTTGCTGTTTTCCCACTGTTTTCTCATTTTAAAAGTGATTTCACAGATGACTGTTACTATATCTTCTTTGATATTTTTTGACCACGAATTTCTTTGACAAAAACCGAAGTATGATATCACTAAAATTACTATAAAAAAACCCGTTGTTTAGGATTGTTTTGTGAACTTTTAAAACACGTCAATTTCTTTAAGTTTGTTTAATCAAATCGTGTTTAGTATTTAAACATACATGCATGTATTTAGTGAGTAATGCCATCAAAATAGAATTTCAAAAGTCATTTCTTTTCTGTATGATTTAGAGCTCTTGGGCCTGGGATATCAATATGGTACAGTTGACCTCTCTATGTTATTTTACAGAAATCCAAATTAATTGACGGTGAATTTTCTGTTATACCTTTGATATTCCTCAGAAGCGGTCCAGAAGAAGTTGTTAACCCGGAATGCAGAAAGATAGAGAAAGTCTTCTTTCAAGAAGCTTTGGAAGGTGACCTGTCCAACATCTTTGAAGAGGCAAAGCTCCTGGATGAAGAACACAAAGGCTGGGGCTTCGTACGAAGGTAACAAAAAAAACGAATACATTTATTTTTTATGCACCTACTCCCTTAAAAACCAGGGCTCATGCATAAACCGTTGAGACCATAGGATGAAAGTATGAATAGGGTCATTTTTTTGAAATTCGTGATACCCACCTTGGCACCACAAAATAATGGTCAATAAGGGGTTTCAAATGTACTGATTCCAAATATGATTGTTGCTATTTCGAAAAATTGCACATTTCAATAATATATGCATATTAATTATGTATCACTAATTAACTAACGAAAACGAATAAAATGGAAGGATATATTGCATTAATTAGTCTCATTTGCTGTTTTACATTAAAACAAATCATCAAAAATCATTATTTTTATGTAAATATGGTTTAAATGTAGTTTGATTGTATGCTGGAGATGGTACGGTAATTGAGATTTAAGGGGCGGAGTCAACATCCCCCAATTTAATTATTTTTCTAATATGTGAAAGAGGATGAACATCCAATGTTTTCATTGGTGTAAACGGGTGAAACCAATGACGTCATGCCAATATAGCGTGGTACGTATTTCAGGATCGCAAAAAATATCGTCAAATTTTATTTGTTTATGAGGAAATGTGCAGGTATTTTCAATAGCAACATCGTGTTTTAGTGATAATATATTATTGTCCCTAATATAATGTCAAGATTATGTGGTGCTGAGGTGGATGTCACGTTTGTGAACGTTTTCAGCGATCATCCTATAAATTATGGTCTAGTTGCATTTGACGCTGGTTTCAGTCCGAGCTGAATCCACAACCTAAACCAGAAGTCCAGTACAATTCCTTCGTTTTAGTGTTCCAGCAATCGCGGGAATAGATTTTCTCGACGTTTTTTGCTAAAACAAATACTGACATGTAAATATACCGAAAGCTCTCCACATTTCGTCCTGCTGTTTTTTCACTTTTTAACATTTTCACTCCAAAGAGCGAACTATTTTGTCAATATTGACGCTCTCCGTCGCACAGCGAGGAGTTCAAGATCCGTTCGCGTATGACATCATTCCTGAACGAAATACAGCAACACTGTACTGGCTTTCAGTGTTTTTTTGTTGATCAATACTCGCCACACACGCTACATCAAGTGGCTGCTTTAAGTACCGACAGCTGATAGTCCGCTGAACAAATCGCACGAATCTATACATCCAAGTCTAGGGTATACCAAACTCAAAATGAGCAGTATTTATTGGGATCATGGCTAAGAATTGCATAATTGCAATACATTCCGACTGTCTGATACTCGCTATACGATGTGCAGACACAGTATATACAGGGTGTCCCTAGCTATTGTCCCAGGAAAAACGAAACCGAGATTTTTCAATGTTTAATCCTATTTTAATTTCAGTTTTGAATAATAAAATGCCACATATCTGAAACGCTATAGTTCCTCAGCTTTCATTTTGATACATACTTCACGCATGGGCGAGTGAAACTGAAGACAATGAAGCAAGGCTATCAAAAAGTAATTTGCACAACGATAATTTTATTTTAAAGAATCAATCACATTTCTAGAAACTACATTATTTTCCTGGCTTTCAAATGATGCCTCAGTCAAGAACAATGAGCAAGGGATGACAGAGACATCTGCCTTTAAATATGGATTGAATTTTCGTGTTTTTGAAATCCTTCGTTTTTCACACCTGACCGATTTTTCGCATGAAAGGATATTAACGAATGTTGAAACAAATATTTTGAAACCCATTATTGTTATCATTGTATAGATACATCTGTTGTGATGGTACGGAGCAAGGAAACCATTGTGGTCGACGTAAGTGTATTTTTGTTGTTTTTCCAATGATGAAATTAATGAAATAATTTTGTATTGTGCTTTTGGTGCATATATACATTTCAGCGAATATAACTAAAGCCCACCGCACATTATACGATCCGACTACGACCCGACTTGTTTTTGGAAGGATCGCAAAGCATTCTGGGAGTCTTAACCGTGATTCGAGAGTCAAATCTTGCCGACTGGCCATCAGAGTGGGTTTGCGACTGGGAACAATCACGGTTAAGACTCCCAGAATGCTTTGCGATCCTTCCAAAAACCAGTCGGGTCCTAGTCGGAATGTCGGATCGTATAGTGTGCGGTGGGCTTAAGATAGGCCTACGAACTTTTCCGACGGACGATCAAATTAAAGATGTTATATTGAACTTTTACACATTTTCACCTAAACCGTTTTGAACAAACCTGCAATCCTTCACAACATAAAGGCTTCGTAATTCTTAGAGTCATTCTAAAAGTAGGCCTATGTGATCAGGCTATGGGGTAACTTTATCCACACCACGGTAAATACTAAGCAGATGCGTTCTAATAGAGGGCGGGATTGATGATGTATGCAAGTCATAATTAAGCTCACATCAAACACGATGTAACATTAAAGGCACAGTACAGGATTGGTAACATACCAAAACAGATATATCACAGTTTTACATATACATTCAGGATATGAGGATCGTGCTGGTATAAACATACCTATAAAATATTTCCGCCTGAAATTGTGTATTTAATTTTATCCCGAATTCAGTAAAACAATACCGAAAACAGTTTTGATCTCGGGTTAAGATCAAAATCTTAAGAAAACTTGAGTCAGGTTTTCGGCGCTATTTTTCTTGGGACTCAGAATGATGTCTGATTGAGCTCTAATGTTCACAGTTTGGTTATTTCATTATACATGCTGGATCACACAAAGTGTGAGTGCTGTTCTGTGACCATCAATCATGAATTATACCTTTAATACATGTATATACACTAATTGACAATTTTTTATGTGCGATAAATTGTAAAACATTTTTTATATGCGACAAGGAAACTGTAATCACACACTTCTTTTACATTTCTAGCCCATTGCAGTCCTATTTGCGCCGAGGAAGACGGAGAATGCAGCGAAAAAGACAAGGCTTGCAGAAAAATGGAACCGCTGTACAAAGAGGACCAAGTCAAACGTAAGTAATAACTTTACATGACAATGAAGTTGTATATTGCTCAAGAGTGTTGACACGGGTTCCAATTATATTAAATGAATTCGAATGATAACTTCATTGGACACTGAAACATTGAATTTCAATTTCGGTATAACAGCAACCAGCCACTTGCCATAAATCAGTCATCAGATGCCGTTTTTTGTAATCTCTTGAGTGATTTTCCACATTGCCCCGGTGATTTCTTGCGTCCTGTACCTTATCACAGCTAAATAAAATCTTACTGAAAGGAGCACAGACACGTACCGGTACTGCTCACGAGTCAAGTTAAGTTTTTCACTTTAAAAACTGATATGAAGTGCTTTTGCATGAAAGCTGGCTCGATGAAATCAGCTTGTTGAACGGAAATGCATTGACTGTCGTGCATTTTGCCAATAGAGTATCAGTTGATGACCACCACAAAACGCCCTCCATGCATAACTGATCGAAGAATCGTAGATGAAAGGCCTGATGCAGTAATTGTGTTTCGGCCATTCCCGTCTCCCTGTCTTTCTTGTCTTTGCCCAGAGCAAATTAATTTACCAAATTCATAAAAATGAATTTTGGGAGCGTTCATTTAGTTCACACGAGTCGACCCCAGCCCACCTCGTCACCATCCTTTCGCGCAGTAAACACGAATTTCTAGATCAGGGCTGCCCCGTGGAAGCTAAACGAACGCACCCTGTCGTGACATTATTATTTCCGGAAGTGACAGCGCCACCTAGTTTTGACCCTTGACCTTGAATCGCGGGAGATCCAATTACGGTACGTAAACACGAATGGGTGTAGTGACGGACGCGTTTGTGTAGTTTCAAAGTAGGGCCTACGTGTACATTTTTATTTAATTACTCCGCCGATAGTTCCGATCTAACATCGCCGACATTTCCGATCTAGGATGTATTCCTACCAAAGTACCCAGAGTTTTTCGGAACTAGAGATAGATGCTATGTGTTGCGTCTTGCCAGATGAAAGGGGCTACCTGTACATTTTATAGATGTTGTGGCGCATCCTGGAAGGGGGGGGGGGGGGGGGGGGTGGAAGCATGATGAGTATAGGCATGTGCAAATCCTATTATGCGTGGATATCTCAACAATAATGAAAATTCTAAATAACTTCCTAGGGCCCTTGGGGGTTTTGTACGTGTTGGAATTGTGCTTAAAACAGACGTTTTCATGGTGTTCTTGAGGCGAAGGATACGCAGGATGGTAAGACTGTGGATAAGATATCCCTCCCCGCCAGTGACCAATAAAAGACAAAGACACCATGGACCGTGTGTTGAGTGGCCTGACATATAAAGAGTAACGTTTATGGGAAAAGTCTGTTGACCTCCGAAGTATATACAGTATTTAAGATAATTATTAATTCTTTTTTATCAATGAGGGTCCAAACGTGAAGCATTTGTGGAAGAGTACATGTATGATCCAGCAGGAAGTATGCTCCCCTCGCAATGGCGATTGCTTCATTGACATAATTATGTATGTCATCACTCACAAGTGAAGCAAGTATGGGAGCAAGGGAACAACCTCTCGAGAGGAGTATAGGGGGAAGTGTCGTGGCAGTATTGGAATGCCCTTATAGGTACACTCCCCTGGAGAGTGTACCTATAAGGGCAATTTGAACATCAGAATTCTGCACCAGATGCATGCGTATTAACTGTACGGTGTAAATTAATGACCCGAAATTTCCCGATATTTGAGTATACTTTGGCGTTATAATTCAACATTAATTTTTTCTAAGCATGACGTAGGGTAAATGTGCCAATTTTGGATTATTTTGACCTTCTTAATGTTTGTTTCTCTCAACTATTTCCACTTATGAACAACAAAGTGTAGTTATTATATCAAGGTTGATATTTTATGAAAGTTTTGAGTGTCCTTGAAATTAAATTGACTTGAAAAATAACAATTTTTGTCATGATTCGGACACCTTGTCCATTATTCGGACACACATGAAAAAAATGCTGAAAAAACATGCCTTGCAAAATAAAATAATATCTCATCAATGCAGTGGGCAAATTCTTAAGTTGCCCCCATTTATTTTCCCAAAAAAGTTTTATTTGACTGCTCAGAACTCAAAAAAAAAATTGGTGCATGGCCACATCCAGGACTTATTTTCAGAGTTTTTGAAGGCAATGCCCTGATAAAAACGGGCCATTTCGGCCATATCGTGAAATTGAACTCCATTCCGTCCGTGCGCTCCCGTGCGCACCACTCTAGTGTGTACAAAGTCAATGGCGTAGATATTAGACTCCAGCCATTGACGAAACGATTCAATTCGGGAGATGCCGGCATTTCTTCTAAAATGGAACATACACAAGCCACAAAATTATTTTGGCATATTTTTTAGCGACTCTGGGGGCCTGGGTAGCATAAATCAATGGAGTGTCAGAAATCATGGCACATTATACCTTGGCTTCTGGACAAGGACATTATGCAAGTTCAAATTGGCAACGCAGCTCTCCATAATGTGGACCTTGATGGTATATTGATGAACAGAATATACCAGTTTCATATAAAAAAAATCCTGTTAAATTTAATTAATTTTCTGTGTTTTTAAATAATGCATTTTCTCACAACCCTATTTTTAACAGGGCTCTTAAGTTAAGGATCACACTTTTTTTTTAACTTGAGGCTGCACCCCAATTTCCTATCAGAAAATGTGACATTTTATAATAGGAATTGGATCATGTAAAGTATGTGGCACCGTTGTTTAGTCTAATAGGCCCTAGTGCACCAGCCTATCGGAAAGAATTCCACTGATGACCATAATTTGCACAACTCTATAGAACCAACAGAGGGCGTTTTAAGCAAACTGGCTTTAGTACAGTTTGTAGGTAAAAGAACCCTGTAAAACTCACTTTTCAGATATTCTACGCAAGTTTTCCACACCTGAAATTGAGATTTATCATAATTTGTATCCAATAAGTTAACTCTTGGAGGATATAATCCTTTTTCCGTAATGGTGATCAGTGGAATTCTTTCCCATTTGCATTTGCACATTTCCGAGCATCCGAATGCTTCCGAAAACGTTGCTTCCGAAGACCTGCCGAAGATGACGTTCGTCGTGACGTCACAGGTCATTAAAATAAAGTAATAAAAGCCACTTTTTGGCTCAGGTATATACTGTTTCGTATGTTTTTCAGCGTTTCCAACCCTCTTGAAACCATTCTAAGGCGTTCCATGAGATACAATGTCAAAATGTTGGCTACAACATACATATCTGGGGCATTTTTGATCATTACCAGATTTTTTTCTACGAAAGTAATTAAGAGTGTTCCGATAAAGCCCTAGTCGTTTGCAGCGCCACCTACCGGTGGTTCCGGGAACATTGCGTCAAGAATTGTCATTACGATGTTATGAAACAGAAGGAAGACGAGGTAGGATGACCATGGAGGAAGAAATATAGAATTAGAAGACTGTGACTGTGAGTGTGTATGAATGTCAGAATGATATGACGTACATGTATGATGAGCAAAATGTGTTGGCGGTCGTCGCGGCTTGACCCCATACATACTCTGTTTTCCTTCCTCCATGATTGTACAAGTGTTGTCTACTACTAAGTGCTAGTACTTACATTACTTACCACCTACCATTTACCAAGTGAAAAGATTTCCACAGGGGGGCAAGATAAAACTTTCTTAGTAAACTGTCAAAGTAACTCAAAAGTATTGAAAGTGTACATTTGGATTTGAAGTCACCAAGGCTATGTCATAATTATTTTAACATGGTTTAAAAATGACAGTAATTGTTCGTAAATCTTGAGCTTGAGGAAGGCCTCACATTTTCTGGATATCATTTTTTTTAACAGTCTTCCATTTTGGCATTTAAATCCGATCTGGATTTTATTTTTTAATAACATTGAGTGATATTTAGCCGGCATTAGCATTTAACTTAGCTGCTCTATCTACACAAAACATCACGTTTCTCACAGTCGGTGCGTATGTGCAATTACCGTATTATTTTGCTTTTAACTTCAGAAAAAATGTAATCTTTGACTTTGTAATATACCTTAGAATGTGCCGGAATTACGGGTGATTTGAACACAATGTGTGCCATCATGAGTTGGCAACAAGTTGGCCAATCACAATGCGCAGAATTCATTTTGTCAACAAACTGCGCATGTGGAAAGATGCGCAGTTTGTCGACCAATTAACCAATGCGTTGCAAACTCATGGTGGCCCACTATTGTGAAACACCTGTATTCTCTTTGGAGGAAACTTTACAAAATTGCACTAAAAGAAGTTGTCTTGTAATTGCAGGCATGTCCCATATGGAGGTAAACTTTGAATTTTATTTGAAATCAGATCACTTGATTCATAATATACTTGACTACCCTTTTTTCAAAATGAATCTTTTTTTCTTCTTCCTTTGGACGGATAGCTGTTGATGAAGAACAGGCAGGTGGGGCCCTACGTCCAGCATCCTCACAGCCTTATAATGATCAACGTCCAAATGGTGAGTGAAAACTGTTCATTAAGTTTATAAATAATTAATCCAGAAGGATATTGATTTTAAGGCAAGTTTTAGTATAGCCACCTGTGTCTTGGCACTACCATTCAGAGAACCCTAGACTTTACCTAAGTAGTAGAACGCCACTATAACGAACATGGTGGGATGCACAGATATTCTCTCTTAAAGAAGGTAGGTTTGCAGTAACACCATGTAATCTCTTCTGTGAGAGTGTGTGGTTCTGAGAAGAACCGTAGGTATTATCTCAATGTTCCGAACAGTGTGCTCTGTTCCTCTTCAGGAGAGTGCCTCTATTGTACTTTATTGTATTGCTATTTTCAGCTCTGATTATATTCCTTTCAACAATGTTGTTTTCACTGGATTGAAAGCCTCTAAAGAACTTGCTCTGTTTTGTTAGCTATTGATACCTATTCATGTAATCTGCATTGTTCACTGACACACTGACCAGCGAGTCACTGTGACTGTTCACTTCACACCTCCTAATTGGTTGTAAGCACTTAAGACTTCTGGTATAAATTGTTATTGTTGTTTGGTAATACTTCATTCCTGAAGATGTTCTGAATAAAGAACAAAATATAGAATCAAAAATGGCTTCCCTTTGTCTTTTTGGAGTATGATGTATGATATTGAGTTATGTTGTTTTCTTGCAGGAGAATGTGTCATGTCTGGTAGCTGCGTTGTGACATTTGATGGATTGCATTACAACTATCCCTTCCAATGTGGTGTCACTGTAGCATCATCCATTGAGGCTGAATACAAGTTAACTGTGAATGTTATCCCCAAGTATGAATGCACAGGGCCTGAGAAAGTCTGCAAGAGTGCAGTCATTATCTCGTAAGTATTCAGTCACTCTTGCTGAGTTGCAAAAAGAAAAGAATCTATCTTAACGTATAAAGGATCTAGCTTAATGTAATACAGTATTATGGACAATTTATGTCATGAATAAAAATGATTTTGGTCGGGAATATGCAAATCAGGCTTGCCCTTCACCAACTTGGATGAGCACTGTATACTCAGTGCTTGTGAGTGCACGTGAAAGAATCACGTGCTGGCTCAGGTGGGATTTGAACCCATGACCTCCTGCTTACTGGTGCAGATGCCATACCGCTAGGCCACAGAGCTAGCTGGGGTCAGCGGGATTGGATCAAATCCAATATAATAATGAATTATACAATATTGAATTCGATTCACCCTGCTGACCCAAGCTAGCTCAGTGGCCTAGCGGTATGGCATCTGCACCAGTAAGCAGGAGTTTGTGGGTTCGAATCCCACCTGAGACAATTTATGTGTTATTGCACATGTTTTTCATTCATTTCATTTTCAAAATTGCAAGAAATTGTGGCTGGTATGTTTGTAAACGTCCAGTTAAAGAGTTTACTTAGATTTTGATCACAGATTATGGGCCACAGATAGAAAATTGATGTCATTTTCTTGTTTTGTGTTTTCAAATATACATATTCAAGACCATCTTATCTTCTCTGCCATTAAACATGTTAAATTGATAGACAAAAAAGTGACATTTGCAAGTTGTTTGTACTCCCCAAATTATGTTGCCATCCAAATTATCAAAATCTTTGCAATAAGGGCAGCAATCAGAAATTGATAAAATGTATTATTCCCAATGATGAACTGTACATTGCAATGCACTGACAGCCTGTAGTATGATTTGTAAAGCCCTGTCCACACTGGAATTTTTTTTGGCAAAGTTACTGAGACGCTGGGTACTTGACCCATTTTAAGTCCAGTGTGGATGTCTCAGGAAGTCTTCCTCTCAGTTACTTTTCCCGACCAGCGTGGGCATTTCTATTGGCCAATTACTTCTGCCCTGTGCGGAAGAATTGCCGAGACACTTTGCCTGAGATGAAAAGTCCAGTGTGGACAGTGCGAGTCGGGTACCCTCATGAGCCTAGTATTGTCAGCTCGGTAATTCTTCCGCGCGTGCACGGTTAAGTTAGCCGAGTCGAAAGTCCAAGTGCGGACACCTGTAATTTTTGCCCATTTTTCATTTACCCATCGGCTCAGTGAAACCCCCAGAAATGTTACACTGTGCCGTGTGGAAGGACGCAAAAGCGGCCTGAGTGAAACCACAGTAAACGATTCCCACTCGGAAATTTTTTCTCAAGCCTTGCAAGTTTGTTTGTGTTGTGTGAATAGGCCTTTGAACTTGTTGTTTCTTTTTCTACCTTCAGATACACAAATACAACAGTGGAATTGCTACCAAAAGACATCGTTAGTGTTAATGGTAGAGAAGTTACTGTACCATACGGCACCCCAAATGGAGACAGGATCTTTAAGCATGGGATGAACATGGTCTTTCTTGCAAAAGATGGTAAAAACATAACAAAATAACCATAGCTGTTCAATGATTTTTCTCTGATTTTTTTTTTATATTCCATATTTCACAAGTCTGGGTTTGAACACTAGAGTAACCTCCATAGGCTGGCATCTTACTTCTGGGGCCAATTTCATAGACCTGCTTAAAGGGATTGCATACGTTTGGTAATTTGAGCCTACTGTTTGTTTCAAACCAATATAATTGTATTATATATACCATAAAACTAACCTGTGAAAGTTTCAATTCAAAAGGTGGTAGCGTTTTTGAGATTTTGGAGACAAACCAGAGCGGTTATTTCACGCCAGAGAACAGTTAGTCAATAGCTGAGAAGCGTTACGGCCATAACGCTTCTCAGATTCATAATTTTTGGAGGTAAAAAGTGACATATTTTTCCATAACCGCGATACTTCGAATTGAATGTTTCTCAATATGCATTATACTATCCAAAGCAGCTGTACTTCTCACCAAGTAAGTTTTTATTGCCATAAATTTTCAGAGTCATTACCAAACGTATGCAATGCCTTTAAGCAACAAAAACCTGGTTAAGTTTACTCGGTATGCCAGCCAAAACTCCTTGTGAGTG
This sequence comes from Astropecten irregularis, assembly GCA_963971285.1. NCBI lineage: Eukaryota > Metazoa > Echinodermata > Asteroidea > Paxillosida > Astropectinidae > Astropecten > Astropecten irregularis. The sequence continues at coordinate 4,675,189 of OZ020255.1, forward strand.
TTATGCTCAGCCACATGTTAGCAAACAATGGCCGAATACAAGTCAAAAGCAGTAAACTTCACATGAAAATTTGGTTGGCAATCCTGTTTGCTCAAGGAAGAATTTTCATGCTTAACTTAAATGTTGTGCTTAAGCAGCTTTATGTAATTGGCCCCTGGTGTCAATACAATCTTTGCATTTAAGAAATATCATTTCCAAAGCTGCTGAGATAACTGGGCTTTAATAATAATAATATCGGACATTTATATTGTGCAGCTACTATATGAATATACTCTACTGCGCATTACAAATTTATTATTATCCCTGGTCATCGGGCCATAATTTACATTCCTGAATCCATCTCGGCTCCCTGGGGAGTATACAGCCCTGTGCTACAGTATTCAGTGCACAGAGGCTAATCAAACCACAAAGCCATCTCTACCCTCGCAGGTACCCATTTACACCTGGGTGAAGAGGAGCAATATGTGACAAAGCGTCTTGCCCAAGGATGCAAACACCACTAACCCATGGCTTGATTCGAACCCACAATCTGTAGATTGACCACAAGACTTTGAGTTCAACACGCCAGACCATTAGGCCACAGCACCCCACAGCTTTAGGCCTAAGTGTCTCTCTGACAAATGGAATATGATAGATTATTGCCATTGCTTAGTAATAGGATGGCTAAAAAGTCATTGTCTAGGATCAAAATGTCTTAAACCTTTAACCACAGTTCCTGGCATTGATATATCCTCCACGTACTGTTCCTCAGGTTGCAGAATTGCTGCGAGTATCAATAAAATGATCCCTGGGACATGGCGGTGTGTGCGTGGTTTCATGGCTTTCTGACTGCCAAACAAACAAAGATAATTGACTATAAAGAACACCAACGTAGGGCTGGATAGCTCAATTGGTATAGCGCATGTACGGTGTTGAGAAGGTCGCCGGTTCGAATCCCGCTCCAGACAGTCTTTCTTTGTTCACCTTTCAATGACTTATTAAGTATCTTAGTTTTTTGGGAGACTTCTTTCTTAGAGCTGATCCGGTCACGGAACCTTTTATGTGTAATGTATTTTCTAAGTGATGTCCAAGTTTTGTTTAATATCACTCTGCAACAGGCCACCTTTTTCATCATATTCATATGTGTGTTTTCATCTGTATTTAGACACACAGATATTGTTTGATGGTGCAAACAGAGTGATAGTACAAGTCAGCCAGCTGATGCAGTCAACCGATGGAATGCACAATCTCCTTGGCTTGTGTGGGAATTATGACGGTGATCCATCCAACGATCTGGAAGGCAAAAGCATCGACGATTTCATAAATAGTCACAGGATTCCTGGAGACCATTGCAACCCACCAGCACCAATGCTCTTAAATCCTCTTCATGCTCTGGACAAGTTTGCTAAGGAGGAAGTCGTCGGTATTTGCAGCAAGTTTTCCTACAGCAGCGACTTTAAGGATTGCCGGATGAAGCTTGCTGTGCAGCCATACTATGAAGCGTGTGTCTTCTCAGCAGCATTGAGTAGACTGGACGGAACTGCATTTGACATATGCAACCAGTATGCCACATATGCTGAGGCATGCCTTTCACAGGAGAACATCGTAGTAAAATGGAGATCTAAAAACTTTTGCGGTAGGTCTTGAAAGTGAATGGCTCTTTACATAAATCCACTGGCTGTTTCAAAAATACTGAGAATCTGTCAAAATGTGTGCGTTCAATTTCCAGTATTGCACCAACAAATTTATTTGATATTTGGGTGGTAGTTAGGGAAGCCAGTGGTCTTATACATCTGTATTAACAGTTTGAACTTAAAATACCACAAAGCAACATATTAAAGCCTTTTCAAAGCTTCTTAGCTTCTGAGATAATTATCTCAGAAAGACGGCTTTCCATGATATCATATCTCCTGTACACTAACATTAGACCACACACGTTGCTGTAGTCTACGGAAAGACGTCTTTCCGAGATAAGACTCATGGAAAGATGTCTTTTTGAGATAGGATATCAGGAAAATATGTCTGAGATAGCAACATGAACAAACTGGCACAAATAATATTGAAAATCATCTCAGATAGGTGTTGTGATGTAAATGAGGCACATATACTTTATCATCAGGGCCCAGTTTCATGGAATCCGTTACCGTAAGCAAATTTTCTTCGCTTACGGTAGCAGATTTTTTTTGGTTGCGGTTAGCGTATTTCACGGAAGAGTTTCCTTTTTGGTAACGGTAAGCAAGAAATTTTTGCAGAATGCATATGACAGCGCGTTAGCAGAAAATGATCATGGTTACCCTAGAAATTCTTTGCTAACCGAGAGTCTTGCTTACGGATTCCATGAAATAGATTTCGCACAAAGCCGTGCCCGTTAGCACAAACATAGGCTGTAACAGATTCCATGAAATTGGGCCCTGCCCACTTACATCGATGTTATATGACATATTGAATACCCGCCTTGTGTGCACACTCAATCAGTTCAAGTTACACTGTTATCTAGAGCAGACTCACGTACTGTAGCGCATACAGGCCACACCTATCTCTAGCCTACATGTATCCTATCGGAATATCAATGGAATAAAACCCTTACCTATAAGGCAGTGGCACTAAGGAAACATTCTCAAGCTAATTAATGAGTTCATCGCCATGAGTCATACTACTTCATGGTATGAAAAGGGTTAGGATCTTCCTTATATTTTGGCTACTTTGCAGTATTTGTTGGTCTGTAATTGTTGTTTATTTTCTCCTTCACTACAGATGTTAAATGTGACCGTGGTATGGTCTACAAAGAGTGTGGTTCAGCTTGTCCTCGTACCTGCGAGAATATGTTCTTTGAGAAAGAATGCATCGAATCTTGTGTAGAGGGCTGCCAGTGTCCTGAAGGTATTCAATACTATTCCCCTAATATTCAGACATTTTATAAAAATCAATACACTGGTAAAATCAGAGTTGTGCATTTGCCTACAGGCCAAACGTTCAATACGTATAAGGGGCATAGGTGGCAAGTGCGTTAGGCACTCGCCTCTCACCATTGTGGCCCGGGTTCGATCCCGGCTTGGGTCATATGTGAATAGAGCTGTGTGTTTGCCCTCTTCTATGCTATTAAGGTTTTTCTCTGGGTTCTCTGGTTTTCCTTCCTCCACAAAAATTTAACTTTTGAAACTCTGACGTGATGCGGGAACCCGCTTTGTCAGAGTAATAATAAGTTCAACCCCATCAAATCTGAAAACATGCGGAGAATGTTAAAGAACAGGCAAAACAAAATTTATCCACTTATCCTGCATCCAAGTATAATTTTTAGACCATTTAATTAGGAATCAAATGTTTAAAATTTTAATTATTTTTTTAACATATGTGTATTTTGTCATGAAACAGATATGTTTTTTGACGGACATATGTGCGTTCACCCTGAAAACTGCCCTTGTCTGCAAGCCGGGGAGTCATTTCCAGCTGGTGCTTATATGGAAGATGGATGCAGGGAGTGGTAAGTCCTTAGGGTCCTGTTTCATGAAACTTGTCTTATCTTAGGATCGATCTTAGAACTTGGGAAGGGTCTTGGCTGTGAGATGGATCTTGGCTATTATGTGTCTCAAGACCGATTCCATGAATCTTGTCTTATCTTAGGATCGATCTTAGGACTTGGGAAGGGTCTTGGCTGTGAGAGGGATCTTGGCTATTATGTGTCTCAAGACCGATTTTCACGAAACTCATCTCATGCAATACCAGTCTTTTATTCTGTTAAAACAAACTGTAATTTATTGGATCAGGATGACATTAAAAAATGCAACATTGCATTTTATTGACGTTTGATTGATTGGAGCGAATGCATGCAACAGCCCTAGTTTTACGTGTACAGCATGGCTGATTGGTTGTTGTGTCGGGTGAAAACTTTTCGTCTGCTGAAATAAACTATCTGCTAGCCTGTGACGGACTCTTGTATGCCACTCTTTAGGAGATATGGAATAATTCCCGCTTACAAATAGACCTAGGCTATATCTTCAAAGTATTTCCTCGTCATTTAAACTATCGAGTGGATTTCTCCTGTCATTTAATATTAACTCACCTAACTGCCCGCTGAGATTAGTGATCTGCAAGAAGCATAATCGTCATGATCGTCAGATAAGCAGATAAAAATGATCCTCAGACAGGTCCTAAGTTAAGACGAGTTCAGCCGCACTACTGCTATGGAAGTTGAGATGCATTGAACACATCTTAACTTTCTGAAAATCGATCCTAGGTTGAGTTATCCTTCCTAGCGTTTCATAAAATCAGCCGCAGGTTCTATAGATATACGCAAAACATTAATCCAGCGACTACATCAGGTGCCATTACTGAACTAATCTCTTTTATGCATGATGCATCAAGTGTTTATTTTCGAAATGCTCGCCAAATTTGTCAAGCTGCTATTAAAAATATCACTTGTTGAAGATAGATTATTACAAATATTTGCATGAGGGTAGCATTGCACAAAATCAGTTATTTCTAAGAAGAATCTAGAAATGTTATAGACCTTTTTTTGCAACGTCACAGCCCAAGTTTTTTCCAACCAAGATGGCGGAAACTATAGCGAGCCATCAAAGCCAGGCATAAAAAATTTCAACACAACGTTTCATAAACATTGCAAGATATTGCTGAATGTAGTGGAAACAACACAAGCAATGATGGTATGAATTTGTACAGCTATGGAAAGTTTACAAATTATGTTGAATGTAGTTATGCCATATGATTTGCAACATTTGGTCGCTCGTACGAAGTATTGCCAACCAGCATGTCAGTGTTTGTTAACAAAAGAAAGGTCTATTCTGTCTACAAAATGCTTTGAATCTCAAGGAAATAATCTGTTTATTATTGTATATGTGGTGTTGATGAAATTGCATCGCTAAAAATGATTAATGTCTTAATTAATCAAGTATATGTTTTTAGCAAACCACATTTCTTTGATTGCTTAAAACCTATAATTCAAACAATACCATTTCTTGTTTCACTCCAGCATTTGCCAGGAAGGTAAACTACAACATTGTACCACCCACGAGTGCCCAGCTACATGTACCATTCTAGAAGGACGTAACATCAAAACCTTTGATGGCAGTAACTACATCTATGATAGCAAGTGCGAGTATGTACTGGTACAGAACAGGACTGAAATAGATACTCCATTCAGTATCTTCATGGACAAGTCTATGTGTGAAAATGATTTCATGAAATGCTCGTCTGTTCCTGATATCACTGTGAAGACTCCAGATGAAACTCAGTACACGTAAGTCTCAGTTATCAGTCACCCATACCGTTCTCAACTCAAAATTACAGTTTGACAAATGAGGAAAACCCCAGAGTAATATTCTGGGTAAAACCCCACAGAATCAGGTAGGGACTGAAAACCCAATCCACTTGAACCGATCTGGACTTGAACCCGGTCCATAGAGGTGAAAGGCAAGGAAAGAACAGCTACGCCAACCCGACACAATTTATTTACACAAATTACTGAATGGTGCTATTATTTGTGTACCTTTTGCTTTCCTGTGTTTGTCTGTGAATTGTGGTCTTACACTGGTTCCATTATAGAGTGCAATTTGAATGTATCCACAGTCCTTTACTTATTCATCCTGCTAAGCATCATATCTTATCAAAAGCTTCATTGGCTAAAAGCAGGCTGCAATAATCTAGACATTGTGTTTTATAATTTGTCAATTTCTTTGCTTCAGCCTTCAGTCGGGTAAACAAGATTCAGTGATCATGTTTGAAAAGCTGCGTTGGCTGAATGCAGGCTTTAATAATCTACAATTTGTCAATTTCTTTTCTTCTGAATTATGAAACAGCCTTCGGGGTAAACAAGATTCGGTGATGATGTTTGAGAAGAACCAAGCCAAACAGGACCTGAAGCTTCCAGTTATGAAGGAAGCGGGCAGCAGTAGTATCATCATAACCAAAGTGTCTTCCATCTTTGTACGAGTTACACTGCCTGAACTTGGTATTGAGATTCTTAGGGGCATGGATAACCGCATATACCTCTCCGCGAAGGAAAACCTATTTGGAAAGGTAAATATTCATATTGGACTTGTGACTGTATGTCAAAACATTTACAATGTACCTTAGTGAACATATTTATGAACGAGAGTGGAATACACTGATCCAGTAGGCCACGCCCACCATAGCAATGTCCAAGCAACAACGACAAAATTTACTTTGAGTGATCCCCCATGTACTGTTCCCAGGTTGCAGCATTGCTGCGTGTATCTGTGAAATGATCCCTGGGATATGGCGGTGTGTGTGTGGTTTCATGGCTTCAATTGACTATTAGCTGATTTGGGACACCACCAACATAGGGCTGGGTAGCTCAGTTGGTTAGAGCGTCGGTACGGTATTCCAGAGGTCGCTGGTTTGAATCCTGCTCCATTTTTGTTCACTTCTCAATGACTTTAAAGGTAGTATCATACTTTGGTTTTTATCAAAGAAATACAGATTCATGGGCAAACATATCCAGTGGCGTCACCAGACTTTTGAGTCTGGGGGGGCACAAGGGGGGCACTAGCAATTGTTGGGGGGGCACCGCTACAATATATATTATATTTTTTTTCACCAACCCAAATCTCAAATGGGGGGGCACGCGGGGGGGGGGGGGGGGGGGGCACGAGGTTTTCCAGGGGGGGGCACGTGCCCCCCCCCCTGGCCCCCCCTTGGCGACGCCACTGAACATATCAAGGAAGATACAGTCACAGTGTGAAATTTTCAGTCCCATACGTTGTCCACTTTTTGAGAAAACAGCGAAAAACAGCCACAGTATTTCCTAAGTCTTTTCTCTTTTATTTTTGATCTTTAAAAAGATCAAACAGATTTTCGGTTGTTGTTTTACTAATTTCTGGATAAATACACCATTTCAGGCGGAACAATTTTAATGGTATGTTTCTCCCACAACCATCTTCATACCCTGAAAGTTAAAGCTAAATCTGTGAACATTTCTGTTTTGGTCTCTTACCAAAGTATGATACTACCTTTACTAAAATTCAGTCAGTTTCCACTGTGGTTATTTGATGAAACTTGAAACGAAACATCTCAAATGCCTCCAACATATCATGTGCAGGAACAATTGTCAAAAAGTTTAATTTAAACAAAGTGTAGGAAATATTAACGTAGTGATTTTCACTTCTTTTGGCTATCAGGTCATGGGTCTCTGTGGAACCTACAACAAAAAGCAGTCTGATGATTTTCAACTGCCGTCTGGTGGCTTAGAAGCCGTTTCATACCTTTTTGCCCCTGCATTTAAATCCAACACGCAATGTAAAGAGGCTGCTCCTGCAAAACAACCTGACAACTGTGACACAGAACCTTCAAAAGAACTCTCAGCTGTGTGTGACATTCTAAAGCAAGAGCCTTTTAACGGCTGCAGTGAGAAAGTTGCAGACGCCAAGTACATGGAGCAATGTAGAAGAGACCGATGCACCACTCGGGGGGAGCAATTAGATGGTGCTGAGTGTATGGCTTTTGCTGCCTATGCACGGGAATGTGCCAATGCTGGCACTGTGATCAACTGGAGAGGTCCAGGCTTATGTCGTAAGTTGTTCATTTATTTTTTCTTCTTGGTGATTAGGGGCTCGAAAAAAATTACCTATGGCATTCTGAGTTGACTGCATCATTACCAAATTGGCCTCGTATCTGGAATAGACAAGCAAACAGGATGTCATATTGTCCCCCATTAGGGGATCTTCCCTTGGACCTTGTCACTAAGATAACTGACTAACTCCTGTTCCAGGGGCCAATTTCATGGCGCTGCTAAGCACAACAATTTGTTTAGCACAATAATGTCTTGCCCAATAAAACAAACAACCATTAAAAAATTCATTTGATATTCATGGTTAGCGGACAACAACCAAAGAGCAATCACAAATGATACATAACAAATGGAAATTTGGTTGTTAATCCTGTTTTTACAAGACAGAAATTTCATGCGTAGCAAATATTTGTGCTATTAGCAAGGCCGTGAAATTGGCTCCCAAACAGCAGGGGCAATGTAATAGATACATGTTTATAGCTTGTCTTCTCTGTAGTCATTTCTGTTTGTGCATATCATCTGGTTTGAAATATAATAAATTTTTGAAGTATTTCATGACTTTGGCTTTCCAATTGAATTTGTTCCTATTGAAATAATACTTCAGAACTCTGATTGGACAAATACATGTATAATGATCTTTATCTTGAGCTAAAAACAGCAAACTTGAACTAACACTAAGTTAGTGTTTGGTATAAGCTTAAACTGACATCTATATTTCAGTTGCAATAATAGGAATTGAATGCTGTTGTAGGAAAAGTTAGCTAAGTTGTAAATATCATGAAAACAACAGATCATGATAATGTTGAATTTTTATGAATAAATGCAGGAAATTGATGAGTCAAAAGGCCTTTTTACACGACGCTAAAAAAACTCTCAAAAATTGAGAAATTCTCTCATGGTTGCGAAATCTTACAAAAGTGTCATCGTGTGAAAGGACCCCAATGCTTGAGAGTGACCGACGTCCCTGGTGAATCCTTGAAAGATTTTTGACCGAGGTCCAAACTTACGACAAAAATTCTCAAGGGACCCTTGCGAAGTGCTTTGCAATGCGCATGCGTGTGTTTTCTATGTGAAACATGGCCTTTGCAGACCGCTCGCACTTGCTGTAACCTGCGCGCTTTACGCCCAATCTCAGCGTCATGATGGTACTAGCAGCGTTTACATTCATAAAATGCATAGTTTATCGATTACCTGCGTTCCGTCTCAAGGGAGGCTTGCGAAATGTTACACTGTGTCGTGTGAAAGGACGCAAAAGCGGCCAGCATAAACCGTTTCGCAACCATGAGAAAATTTCTCAATGTTTGAGAGTTTTTTTTAGAGTCATATGAAAAGGCCTAAATACAATGAGACAAAAAGTGAACTTACATGTACATGTATGTACCTTTGTCTTATTTAGCTGTTACATGTGACAAGGGCATGGTGTACAAGGAGTGTGGATCTCTGTGTAAAGCAAATTGCCGTGATCTGAAGCATGAAGATTGTCAGGAGCATTGTGTCCAGGGTTGCCAGTGCCCTGATGGACAGGTAAGAACCACAGACAAAAATAACCCATAGACCGACAGCGCCCTATTCAAATGCATGGCGGGGTACCGTAATTGTGACGGCACCCGACTATTGCCAAACTATGGGCAACAAAAGTTACTTTTACGCACGATTGAATAGGAAGGTTTGATTCAAACACTGTTGCACAGTAATATTTCTCAAATAATGGAAATATTGAATGAAAACTTTAGTATTTGAAATTTCATCTTGATTTTGTGAGAGGGAACTAGGCGCGAGATTACATGCGCAACTGGCCTCTTTTAGAATCTTTGCGAGATTTTGAAATAAAATAATTGTTTAAGTGCACCTCACGCACTAAGTGACGCGCACTTTGCCCATAGTTTTTTTAAGATGCCGTCTGTTTCCACAATTACGCGCTCACGCCCTCTGCTGTTGGTCTATAGGTTATTTATGTCTATGGTAGGAACAGTTTACCTCCATTGTAACCATGAAAATATCAAGAAAATATTCGATATATTCAGATATCCTTTCAGATTAGTGAATAGTGCAGGTAAGCAGCAATACAGACAACTTATTGGAAAGTGAAGATTCAATTTGGTTTTTCTGTAGTAATGTTCCTCCTAAATGCCAGGACGCCTGTTTCATATTTTATAAAGATTCTAAAATGAAATTGGCCCATTGTTAAGAACAGACAAAGAACAAGATGAATGAATCATGATCATTTCATTTGTCAGAAATCATACTCATTTGTCAGAACTTGTGAAGGTAAGCTGTTTTGCCCATATAGGCCTAACACTTAAAGAAAATAATTTTAACAAAAACTTACCTGCTTACCTAGCAGGTAAGGCATCTGCACTAGTAAGCAGGAGGTCGTGGGTTCGAATCCCACCTGAGCAAGCATGTGATTTTTTCTCACGTGCTCTCACAAGCACTGAGTATACAGTGCTCATCCACGTCGGTGAAGGGCAAGCCTAATTTGCAACAAAAACTTTGTTTTGCTCAAAATGGAAATGTTAACTTCATATTTATTTTCAATACAACTAATAAACTGCTGCAAACTGGGGCCAATTTCATAAAACTGTTAAGCACAACAATTTGCTAAGCATGACATTTCTGTCTTAATAAAAACAGGGTTAACAACCACAGTTCCATGTGTTGTGTATCTCTTGTGATTGTTCTTTGGCTGTTGTTCGCTGACCATGAATATCAAATGGAATTTTCAATGGTGGTTTGTCTTATTGGGCGAGACATTTTAAAATAAAGCAAATTCTTGTGCTTAACAGTTTTATGAAATTGGCCCCTGCTCATCTGCCAAAATAATGAATAATTAAATTAATTAATATAAAACTTTGCCTTTGAGAAAGATTCTGCTAGGATCAAAATGCGTCATATTTATTTTCTTATCTTCTTGATAAATGAAGCATTGCCTGTACATATTATGCTTTTTAACTCTCAGAATAGAATTTTCACTTCTGTTCAATAGCATTCCTGAACGTGCATTGTTTCGCATGTTAGTCCTGCATACTGCATATCCCCCCTAATGTTGCCTAAATTTTCTTACTGGAAACAAAATGAGGGAAATTGTTTTGATTTCATTATCAGGCTTTCAATGATAGAGAGGATAGATGTGTACCCATATCAGAATGCTTCTGCAACTTCCAAGGGAAGGACTATGGTGCAGGAAAGACATGGAATAACAAATGCAATGAGTGGTAAGTATTAAAATAATGTCCACATGACCAGAGAGGGACTGACTGTGTTCACATGATCAGAGAGGGACTGACTGTGTTCACATGATCAGAGAGGGACTGACTGTGTGTTCACATGATCAGAGGGACTGACTGTGTTCACCTGATCAGAGGGACTGACTGTGTGTTCACATGATCAGAGGGACTGACTTTGTTCACCTGATCAGAGGGACTGACTGTGTGTTCACATGATCAGAGAGGGACTGACTGTGTGTTCACATGATCAGAGAGGGACTGACTGTGTGTTCACATGATCAGAGAGGGACTGACTGTGTGCTCACATGATCAGAGGGACTGACTGTGTTCACCTGATCAGAGGGACTGAACGTGTGTTCACATGATCAGAGAGGGACTGACTGTGTTCACATGATCAGAGAGGGACTGACTGTGTTCACATGATCAGAGGGACTGACTGTGGGCTCACCTGATCAGAGAGGGACTGACTGTGTGTTCACATGATCAGAGAGGGACTGACCGTGTGTTCACATGATCAGAGAGGGACTGACTGTGTTCACATGATCAGAGAGGGACTGACTGTGTTCACATGATCAGAGAGGGACTGACTGTGTGTTCACATGATCAGAGGGACTGACTGTGTGTTCACATGATCAGAGGGACTGACTGTGTGTTCACATGATCAGAGAGGGACTTACTGTGTTCACATTCACAAGATCAGATAGGGACTGACTGTGTGTTCACATGATCAGAGAGGGACTGACTTTGTGTTCACATGATCAGAGAGGGACTTACTGTGTTCACATTCACAAGATCAGAGAGGGACTGACTGTGTGTTCACATGATCAGAGAGGGACTGACTTTGTGTTCACATGATCAGAGAGGGACTGACTGTGTCTTCAAATGATCAGAGATTGTGTGTTCACATGATCAGAGATGGACTGACTGTGTGTTCAAATGATCAGAGAGGGACTGACTGTGTGTTCAAATGATCAGAGATTGTGTGTTCACATGATCAGAGATGGACTGACTGCGTGTTCGCATGATTTTTGTCGATTTTTCTAAAGTTAAACTTGTGCAAAGAATAATACATGTATGCTGCAGAATTGAATACTGTTTATGGTTGTATAACACTAGTCTTTTCAATTCCTTCTTTTAGCAAATGTACAAATGGTGTGGCAGTATGCAAGGACAATATCTGCGGTGGTAAGGACATTGTTCATTCTTAAAGTTTACAGGATTTTTTTCACTGGCAGTGAAGGCACTGCTGTTTGTGTGTACATCTGTAGAGATCAAAGATTGTGTAAATTGTCATATACCAGGGGAAACAGACCCATTTATTCTCACTGAGGAATGTGACTTGTCCATTGCATTAATGCACCCAAATAATATTTGTAATATTTAATTGGGCAGTTAACCCCTTTGCAGTGGGGAAAATTATCATATAATACATAAAAATAAAGATAGCAGAACAAAAATTTACAACTGTATACAACTTTTTTTCATTTCAAAATCGTCATTCTGTGATGCTGGATTTCACAAAAGAAATTCACCGATTATATCCATTTCAATTTTGAGTTGTCAATATCATCAAAGAAGCAATAGTGCTCCGCACTTGTGCTAAAAATAGCAGGCTAAATGCTGTGACGTCACAACGGATCTCAGACAAACATTGCAACCATGCAAACATGTGGTGGGTGTGCGTGTGTGGGTGTGCATGCATGGTATACACTTATCCAGGGATTTTGTAAATGCGAGCACTGGCCAAATCACTTCTGTGACGTCATTAGTGCGGAGTGCTTTGGGGCCGTCCATAAAGTACGTACGCACGAAGGGGGGAGGGGGGGTTGTCACCGATGCGTACGCCATGCGTACAGGGGGGGAGGGGGGGTTAAGGCCAATGCGTACCGTACGCAAACGAAAAATTTGCATAGCATTATCGCGCGAAAAGAGAGGTAAAAAACGTGAAAAAAGCACCGGGATTGTTTAGTTTTTTCCTTTTTTGCTTATTCAACATGATAAAAAATAGTAAAATCATTATGTAAATGTATAAAAACCTGTTAAACTTTAGTCATTCATTCCAGAATTTGAAGGCGACGTCCCAATTACGGTACCGGCCCGGATTACGGTGACATTTTAATGATGCTAAAGCAAGGGACCACGAGAAGTGAAAAACCTTATGTGGAATGCGTATGCGTACAGGGGGGGAGGGGGGGTTGGGACCACTGCGTACGCCATGCGTACAGAGGGGGAGGGGGGGTCAAAAAAGTCGGCATTTCGTGCGTACGTACTTTATGGACGGCCCCTTTTAGGCTTGATTTACACTTCATTTGTACTGTTTTAGTGTAGTGCTTTGTGTAATCAACCCCGGTTCTGTTAGGTGGTAGTCTTACCTGTGAAGGTTCAATTGAATTTGAAAAGGAGAAACCAGTCTGAAAAACATTCAGAAAACATTATGTTGTTTGCTAGCTTGGTAGTTGAAGGAGGATTGCTGTGGGATTTTGCCAAAAAGGAACTTTTCTATTTTGCTTGGAGTTAGGAGGGTCTGACGCGTTTCGATCCTATAGCAAGATCTTTCTCAAAGGCTATGAGAAAGATCCTGCTAGGATCGAAATGCGTCAGGCCCCCCTAACTCCAAGCATTTGATACATTTCAGGTCATTTCGGCTGATGAGCAGTTTGCAGCAGTTTATTACTTGCTTTCTATTTTGTTTGGCAAAAGTGGGACTTCCAAATTTGAATGACAAGTGAAAATAGAGGGAATATTTAGATTATGGTGTTCACTAGGACACAAAGTTGATAAGGTCTCAGTGGCTAAAGTGTTAATACTAGACGGCCATTTGCATGAATATTTCTCAATTGACAGTTGCTGGAGAGACGTGCGAAGGGAATCTGGTGAACATTGATTGTTTAGAATGTGAACGTAATTGTGAGAATATGCATCTGGCTTGCAAGACGGGAGGATGTACAGCAGGGTGTGGTTGTCCCAGGGGAATGGTTCGCTCCGGTGCTAACCAGTGCGTATTGCAGGATCAGTGTCCATGCTACTTCAATGGCCGTAGCTACAAGCAATACGAAGTGTTTAAAAAGGATTGCAATCAGTGGTAAGTTGATACATCAAGTATTTTGTCATGTTTTCTCTTTCACTACATCCCATATTCTTGTAAGAACTTGGCCAGCCAAAAAGTTTGATAAATTCCTTTAATGGTATTGAAGATATTACAGGGATCATCTGTCCATGTTACAAACGTTATCATTAATTTCATCTTAAAGATGACCTTATAATTTCCTACTTAACCAGTGAATCAGCCTATTCATTTTTCAGTACAGAATCAGATGAATACAGGAATGTTTAGGAAATACAATTTAGCATTAAAAAACAGATTTTAAATCCACCTCCCACGTTATCAAAAGTTATCAAATTATGCATTAGTGTGGACAGACCCATTTATGGAAGCAACCATTCAAGGTAGTATCATACTTTGGTTTTTGTCAAAGAAGTACAGATGACCGTCACTGTATCTGTCTTGATATTTTTGCCCATGACTCTGTATTTCTTTCACAAAAACAAAAGTATGATATTACCTTTAGACACAGTTATTTAGCCTTTCAAAACATTGATATTGTAAAGAGAGCATTTTTGCCATATCACTATCATAATTATTGACTGACTTTGCAACTTTCTCCATTTGAAATATTTTGCAGCGTTTGTCTTCCTGGTGGGTTTAATTACTGCGATACACAGCCATGTCCAGGTGTGTTTCATTTTGTTCATTCTTAATCATTTCTTTTTTCTTTTCTTTATTTCATAAGCCCCTTTCACACCGGGCCTACGTAGAGTTGCGTAGTGTTGCGTATCGTGAACGCCGAAATAAGGCTGCGTACTCAAGAGGTGCCTGCGTGGATTTGCATAGTGCGATGGCGTATGGTTGCGTACGCAGTGTAGAGGCACCGCGTACCTACCAGCATATGATTGGCGTACATGCGCGTAGGATTGCGTATTACAGACATAGGCATGGCATACAGTAGCATAGTGTTGCGTACATTAGGTGTGCAGTGCTCTACGCCAAGAGCACGCAAACAAATTAAACACATTTAAATTTTGGTGATATGTCGCATAATCCTTTTCCCTACTTTGCATATTGTAACATAAGCCAGCGTAGACTAACGTAAGAATAGCGTAGGGTAGCATAGTCGCTACGCAACTCTACGCAACTGTACGTAAGGCCCGGTGTGAAAGGGGCTATATTTGGAATAACCATTTTGGAGCAAACAAGCCTTGATTTTTGTATGATTGTCAGATAGTAAAAAGCTAAAATGTCTGGATGAAATAAGTCATTTTAACCTTACAAGAAAACAAAAATTTCTAATGTGACAATGCATTTTTATTATTTTTAGCAACCTGTCGAGCCTATGGAGATCCACATTATGCAACATATGACGGACTCAAGTATGAATTTCAAGGTAAGTTCTTCATGTAGGTTTCATTTCACATAACGGCATCATTTACATTGCTACAGGTTTATACAGGGTGTGTCCCAAAAAAAACGCAACACTTTTGTAGAGAACTATTATATGAAACTGTTATCACTTCAATTTTGGTGAACGTTCATGTTGAAAAAAGGCCCCCTGTTTTACCGGATCGTAAAGTCACTGTAGTCACAAAACAAAGCTGACTGTTTATGTTATTGTCTCTCCAATAATTCGAGAACATCAACATTGAATCATATATTCAATGGAAAAGAAGGCACATTTGACAATTTTGCTCTCAATTTTGTTAACTGTCAACAGGGGATTGCAGTTACGTCTTGACAACGGATGGCTGTGGAAACAACACCAAGAGCACCTTTAGTGTCGTCATTGAAAACGTTCCCTGTGGCACGGGTCCATTGACTTGCACAAAGTCCGTCCTTGTCAATTTACTGGATACTTCAATCTTCCTTGTCCGAGGCACTGAGCCTGAGGTTACCCCTAAACCACCCACACCTACAAAGGCGTTATTTCGTGTTGTACGATCTGGCATCTTTATTATCATCATAACCGGTCATGGTAAGTTTATGGTGGTCTGGTGCATCTATGTTGTTTAAAGGTACAATACAGGATTGGTAACATACCCAAATGGAAATGTTCACAGATATACCTATAACTTACAAGGTATGGAGATTTTTCTGGTAGAAACATACCGTTAAAATATTTCCATCTGTAATGCTGTATTTATTCAGATAACAATGACTGAAAATAGTTTTGATCTCGGGGTGAGATCAAAAACTCATGTGAATACATTTGAAAATACCTTGAGTGTTTTTCACTGTTTTCTGCAGTTTTCGATGATGACATGAGCTGAAAATTTCACAGGTTTGTTTTTATTCAATGACAAATCTAACTAGATGTGTTTTTTGACAAACACTGAGCTGTTTCGCGTATGTTTTTATAAATAATATGAAAAACAAACATGAACGCAATTGTCCCAGTACAGAGAAATTGCGGTGTTTTAATTGTCGTAAACAACTATAAGGAGCGTCGTCACTCGTCCATATACATATAGATACATGTACATACACACGACCATGAAAAACACAGAAATGGCAGAGTCTACTATAGGCCAGCGCGCAAAGTATGTATGGTTGTGCATGGGCGGTGGAAACAGCAAAATGACTGATTTTCTAGCTCGTTGTACTACGTTTACATGTTCACAATTGGCCCACTACTATGGATAGCCATATCAGCGGTCCAAAAAGTTCCACAACCCATGTTTTGTGTTATATTGACTGTAAATGGCAAAATTAATTATTCAAAAAAATCAATAAAAATTCAATCGATGACGTCATCGTGACGTCACTTCACATTAGGGATACCAGTACCATTTCCTACCTACCCACCAAGTTTCATTTCGATCGGATATTCACTTCTATGTGTTTCCGTGAAAAAATTGCAAAATTAATTATTCAAAAATCAATAAAAAATCAGCCGATGACGTCATCGTGACGTCACTTCAGATTTAGGATACTAGTACCATTCCCTACCTATCCACCAAGTTTTATCACCATCGGATATTCCCTTATATGTGAATCAGAAAATCGGCTTTTTGATGACGTCATCATGACGTCACCACTTTTTGGTATTTTGTGGCATATGCCTATAACCTAACAAACATTTTACCGAAAGAATTTCGAAATTGCGATTTGTCATTCAGGAGATATAAAGAAAAGGTCCAAAAATTGAATAATTCGTATAAAATCACACGATGACGTCATCGACACGTGACTGCAATTTTTGTCTATAACACGTCCCCATATACTTGCATACCAAGTTTGAGTTGCATCGGACTTGCCGTTCCGGAGATAAAGAGCCCTAAAATTAGCACTTTTATGATGACGTAATTGTGCACGTGATGATGTCACGATGACGTACATACGCGGGACACTATTCGGGTTGGTGGTCTAACTATGTGCCAAGTATAAAGTTGATCGGAATTGGCATAATGGTAGAAGTGGCTCTTGGAAAACCCCTGTTTTAAGTCTATGGGAAAAAAGTGGAAACAAAAAAATAAAAAAAATAAAAAAAAGGAAAAAAATTAAAAAATTACTAAAACAAAAGCTGTTCCGCTGCATGCGAAACAGCTAATTATGAACAGTCTGCAGCTGTCGTTCTGTCACAAACTGTAGAAAATAGAGGAAAATGATCACGGTATTTTCAAATCTATTCACTGGAGTTTTTCTCACCCTGAGATCAAAACCGTTTTTGATCGTTGTTTGACTAATTTCTTGATAAATGCAGCATTTCAGCTGGAAATATTTTAGCTGTATGTTTCTACCAGCACCATTATCACATTTTGAAAGTGATACATAAATCTGTGAACATATCTGTTTGGTTATGTTACCAATCCTTTACTGTACCTTTAAAGTCATGAGCTACCAATGTTAGCTACCAATTGGAGCTACTGATGGTAGGGTACGGTACTGTCACAGCATTCTGATGTCTTGGGATCATGTCTTGATTCACTCAGATTTCTTTTTGCTCACCCTTGCTCCCCTGAAGAATTATTTAATTTCAATGCTTTGAATTCGGCTCCATGCTCGTGTCGTCACATTCAGATGTTTGGACAAACAAGTCGCACGTTGCCCCATTAACTTACACGTAAACGTAGTGATGTTTGTCCGAACATCCGGGTAACTATAGCTGTCGATAATAAAGGGCGTATTCTATAAAAAGCTCGAGCGCGGAGCCCTTTTGCAAAACTGCTTAAGTGCAGTGTTGATATAAATCATGGTAGTTTATTTCTGTACTTTGTTGTTTTATAGAAGTTTACATCTGCCAATATACGATCCACTCTTCTTAATGTTTTCCAAGGAGAGCGAAAAAAAGAGCTCCTTAACAATTTAAGGGGAGCTGCTTTCTTTCAAAACATCACATTTTAAAAATATATAATTTTTTTTATAATCTTTTTCAAGAGGACAGGCACAATTTTGCATCTTTTTCTGACACCGGACACATGCGAACACATGGTTTAGTAAAAGCAAACTGCTCTCTAATTCACTGGTATGAGTAGGCCCTATGTTGATTTAAGGAGTTGGATTTGCAGCTCAAACTTGGTTTTTGTTAGCGAGATCAAATCACTCTCCTAAATTCTCTATGTTGATTTAAGGAGAGCGATTCGCAGCTGATCATTATGATTCTTGACCTCCAGGCATTACAGTAGCATGGGATCGTGGAACATCAGTTTACGTGACTGTTGATGGGAAATTCAGGGGTAAACTGTGTGGTCTGTGTGGCGATTGTGACGATGATGCTGGTAATGACTTCAGGACAAGATCCTGGATTGTGGAATCGTCTGTCAACCGATTTGGTCACAGCTGGAAGACCCTGGAAAGCTGCCCCTTCCCTCCTGATCCGGTCCATCCCTGTGACCTCAGGCCAGATCGAAAGGATTGGGCCCAGTTTGCTTGCTCCATCATCAACAAGTCTGTGTTTGCTGAATGCCATAAGCTGGTAAGCCATATTGTTAGCTTAAAGGTAGTATCATACTTTGGTAAGAAACCAAAACAGAAATGTTCACAGATTTACGTATAACTTTCAGGGTACGAAGATGGTGCTGGTAGAAACATACCGTTAAAGGTATTATCATACTTTGGTAAGAAACCAAAACAGAAATTTTCACAAATTTACGTATAACTTTCAGGGTATGAAGATGTTTTTTTCAGTCAGGTTATTTGATTGCCCCCATACAGAGAATATACTGACAGATAATGAATGGCAAGTCTTATTTTGGTTTCAAACTAGCATTTGGTTTTCATTTGAATGGCTTTGCAAAATGGGGGATTTTCATGCATGCTCATGTGGGGAACCAACAGCAAAAGTATAATTAAAAAACCATAAATAATGAAGAGGCAAACTTGCCCCACAGAAATGGTTTGGCAAAATAATTACAACACAAGTTGAGTGAAAGGAACATATTTGGCACAATAAAACCAATTGAGGAGGAAAAGGTCTGTCAGAAAACCTATAAAGCAACCCCACCTATTCTTGCACAAATCAATTTGGATACTGCTCTCAGTTACCCATATGACATCACAGTTTTGTTCATGAATATGGAAATTCCAATTAGCATACAAACCAAAAACCTGTTGTTAGCCCTGAAACAGAGTGAGGAGGAAGTGGGTAAAATCACAGGCCCCATAAAACAGTTGCTTTTTGGCACATGTTCAAGCCATAATATTTTTATTGCAGAAACCCTTTAACTTTGGGTCCCGCTAAGTGACTGTGTGCAGTGATTAATAACAATCAAACTCTGAGCCAGGTTTGAAAATACCGACTCCTGTTATTACCGTTTTTGCATTTTGATCACAGATAATTGTAACTGGTATTGCAGGTTGCTACAGCTTATTTCTCTTCTCATTATGTTTAATTTAGGTTGACCCCAAACCATATTTTGATGCCTGCGTTTTCGATAGCTGCGGCTGCGATCGAGGTGGAGATTGTGAATGTTTGTGTACTGCTATTTCCAACTACGCAGCTGTCTGCAATTCAGTCGATGCACCAGTGTCTTGGAGATTTGATGGCAATTGCGGTGAGTTTTTAGTAAGAAGGAAACTTCTTAGGCTCAAAATATTTTGAACATTTGCGTCTGTAAATAAGACTTGAACTGTGCATGGTCATGATGGTGGAAGTACTAAAGTAAGGTTCGTTTGTGATGACAGTAGCTCTTCTGAGGATGAACAGAGCACACTGTTTGGAATGTTGAGATAATACCACCGGTTCTTCTCAGAACCACACTTTATTGGGGGCATAGGTGGCAAAGTGCGTTAGGCACTCGCCTCTCACCAATGTGGCCCAGGTTCGATCCCAGCTTGGGTCATATGTGAGTAGAGTTGTGCGTTGGTTCTCTCCTATGCTACGAGGGTTTTTCTCCGGGTTGTCTGGTTTTCCTCCCTCCACAAATATCAAACATTTTTGATCTCAGGCTGTGCTCTGTAATCATATATGGGTTGAAGTGTGCTGGCAGCCAAAGGCGTCGCTTTAAACTCGATCACGTTGAAGCCGCATCCTTCGCAATTCAGCACTGTATATACAAGCATTGTAATTCCTGGGCACCTCTGGAAAACAGTGTTTCACTGAGAGGTAACCCCAGGGTAAACAAGAAATAAATAAGATAGATTTTCACAGGAAGAGAAATTACATGGTGTCACCACAAGCCTACCCTACATTTGCTTCTGTGTTAATGTACATTACTAAGACTCTGACAATAATTAGCAAGGGACATGAATGCCGTTTTCCCATCGGCTGATCGGACTTTTTTCACCGATGATGATGACGACATAATTATGTACGCCATACGTTGATGTGCTATAGGCAAGGATAGGGGAACCAGGCAAGTATTTTTGCAGGCCCGCTGTCAGTCTGTATGTACTAGTGACGTAATACAGAAAGCTGTCCTGTTTTACAGTGCGGTTGTGGTATGTCTACAGCATGGGAAATGCCCATTTGACTGTTTTGTGTCCCTGTTAACATTAATGTCATGGCTACTCCGAAATCTTCTGCGACAACTTTTGTCCTGTTTAGTTTTTATATCATGTTTGCTGTGGTAAGTTGACAGGGATGTCAGTTTTCCGCTTGTTCCCATTGGATTTAGTTTTGTCAGTCTGCAGGAAAGTTTTAGTAGTTTAACCACAAATTCTAATGGGAACATGGCTTAAGACATTTTCAGAGTTTAAGTTCTACTTTTATTGAATGCTAGATAACCATTCTATGTAATATTTTGTGCAAAGGTGCATGTGAGTAAAATATGAAGATTGGCATTGTGTAAAGTGATTAACACTTTACGACTACTCAGGTCATAGCATATGGGCAGAGCAGGGCAGGAAACATGTTATGAATATAGAATGAGTATAAGGCTTGCGATGACACCATGTAAAATACTCTTTAAGGAAGATGTGTGGTCCAGAAAAGGACCGGTGAGAGTGGATTCTCGACGTTTCGACTAGTGTGCTCTAGTCATCATCTCTCTCCTGAGGATGACTAGAGCACACTAGTCGAAATGTAGAGAATCCACTCTCACCGGTCCTTTTCTGGACCACACATCTTCCTAAAATAGTGTTATACATGGTGTCACCGCAAGCCTTACTCATTCTAATCTCTCCACCATGCAAAACTTCAAACCTTATCTATGTTATGAACATGAAACCATCAGCTTCAATAAAAGATGATATAAGCTCTCTATGTAATTTATCAATAACCAAAGTCAATTCCATTTTCATTCAAGAGTTACTTTTATGCTATAGTGTTGGTTTTGTATATGGACTTAATATATGATAAGTTAACCACTCTCTCTTCATTAGAGCACCACTAAAATGGATACACATTTCACTTTGATACTTGAGTGAAGTGAAACCAACTTTCTTCCAGTCTTGTCAATTTTATACAGAGTGAGTCAAAAAGAAGTTGACCGGGATTGGTGATGTTCTTCCAAACAAACAAATGATGCTCAAAAGTTTAGTCAAGCATGTATTTCACTCTTATTAGAAAAACATCTAATAAGCAGGAGAAGAGAGTGCTTGAGTCATTTACTTCTTTTTGACTCGCTCATCTGTATGATGTAGTTTTCCTAGGAATGAGCGCATGTTTGAATTCAGAGAAAAATAATCTTGACTTTGTTTCTTTTTGCATTTGACATGTAGGTTTGCAGTGTGACAATGGCATGGAATACCAGCCCTGTGGGGAGGTCTGTCCTGACTCATGTTATGACAAATGGCGAAGGAGTGATCTTGGCTGTGATGTGACTTGTGTAGAGGGATGCCATTGCCCTAATGGAACCAAGCTTTATCTGGGTAAATGTGTAGATGAGATCAAGTGCCCATGCATTTACGATGGAGCTGAAGTGCAGCCTGGGTTTGTTGTTATTGACAACTGTCAGCGATGGTAAGTTTTATTTGGTTGGATTATTCTTTCCATAACTAATCATAATCATCAAATAACTACAAGGGCAACCTGACTGAATTTAAAGTCACTGAAAAGTGAACAAAGAAAAATGACTGGAGTGGGATTCAAACTGGTGTCCTCCTGATTACCATACAGGCACTCTACCAACTGAGCCATCCAGGTCTAAGTTGGTGGTGTCCCCAATAGTCAATTATCTTTGTTCATTTGGCAGTCAGAAGCCATGAAACAACGCACATGCTGCTATATCCCAGGGATCATTTTATCGATACCGGGGGCTGGATAGCTGAGGTGGTAGAGCGCCTTTACAGTATTTAGGAGGTTGTCGGTTCGAATCCTACTCGTCATGAAAAGTTCATACTTATTTACAGATAAATCAGCTAATATTTTACAATATAAAAGTTCATTTTACATTTGAACAATTACAATGTCATGTGTGTTGTAATAATGTTTATAAAGTAAACACGCAACGGACGAAAAACGCGCATATGGAAAGGTGCCTTACACTGATGACATGCAAAAGGAGAGTCGCCGCCGGGCTACAGGATTTCGCATGCGTGATAGCCGTCGGCGAGTCTCCTTCTACGCGTCATCATGAATGCAAACTACTTTCATCATCACCTTTTTGCACAAATGTCTTTGGCGCCGGCTGGTAAAAGGATAAAAAATCCTTCAATTTTTTGCTCCTATTATGTAAGTATAGGAAAACTATTCAAATAGTCATTCATCAGGAAGAATCGCTATTTCTCTGTTCGTTTTACTACGTCTTTAAGCGACTTAGAAAAGGGAATTTGTATGGAAAAATATGCCCTGTTGATCACTTTGGGGTGAATTGTTCCCGATTAATGTATTGATTATGGTACTCATCAATGTTATTTTCTCTATTCCAGTGAGTGTATTGATGGCTCTATGGAATGTACAGGATCTACTTGTGCAACAGGTAAGAAATTAACATCAGTGTTAGTTACCACTTCAGCAAATTTCAAACCCGAAACAATAAGTGATTTGAAAGTACAGTATTTGATACGATTATAAACATGATAACCCGGCAAAGTGAAGTACACAAACACTGTTAGTTTGTTTCGCACATTTTGTGTTTAGCATAGCCTGTCTTGCAGCTGTCAACCAATATGCTAACTAGTATGTCAACCAATGTCAACCAATGTGTCAATCATTGTCAACCAATATGCCAAAAAGTATGTCAACCAATTATGTCAACCAATAAGTCAACCATTATTGTCAACCAATGTCAACCAAGATATCAACCAATATGTCAACCGATATGTCAACCATTGTGTCAACCAATATACCAATCAGTATGAGCCTTTTCCTACTTGACCAATATTGGGGGTGGCCTTAAGGCGACACAGGGACGAAAATAAGTCACGATTCCCACTTGAAATGTTCACCCCTCTTTTAACCCCACTGTCAACCCCGTGAGTTCATCCCTGCTTGGGACCAGGGTTCAAATTTGTCACCCTGGGATGTCCCCGGGTGAGTTCTCCCCAGGGATGAACGGTCTAGTGGGAAAAGGCCTTGTGTCAACCTTATATGGACTGCGAATAAAGTTGCTTTGTCCAGTTTAAAGGTAGTATCATACTTTGGTAAGAAACCAAAACAGAAATGTTCACAGATTTATGTATAACTTACAGGGTATGAAGATGGTGGTGGTAGAAATATACACTTAAAATGTTTTCCCCTGAAATGGTGTATTATCCAAAAATAGAAAACACTTAAGAAATACTGTGGCGGTTTTTCACTGTTTTCTCAAAAAGTGGGCACCGTGTGGGACTGAAATGTTCACAGATTACCTTTACTGTATCTTCCTTGATATTTTTGCCCATGAATCTGTATTTCTTTGACAAAAACCAAAGTATGATATTACCTTTAACATATTTGTGCTCATGATGAATGTTGAGTAATATAGCAATGCTATTTTGCCTACAGTGACTCCAGTGTCCCCTACACCATGCAGCTGCCCTCCTGATTTCTTTGCATGTTTTGACTGCTCACGTTGCATACCTGAGAATGAAACCTGTAACGGTTATAATGACTGTGAAGATCTGTCAGATGAAGAAAATTGCATCTGTTACTACGGCAACCGAACGTATCCTGTAAGATCTTGATTGATATCTTCGTTTAGGAGTTTCGCAATACGGGCGTTTCACAATTTAGAGCGCCACCAAGAGGGCAGCAGGGAGAGGCCGCTTTACACGGTGCATGATGGGAAATTGTCGACATCAGAGTTTTTTCCCCTATACGTTCAACATTATTGCTAACTCTTGGGTCGTTTTGCGTGTTTATTTCACGTGTTATCACAATGGTTTATGTTTGCGAATCTTTCGGATGCACAGCACACATATCCAAACTGGAAAACATTGAGAAATACCTATGGATGAAAGATATACGGTGGGTTAAATGGCGAAGACGAGTGGACGTATAGGGGAAAAATCTGCAATGTCGACAATTTCCCATCATGCACCGCGTAAATCGGCCTCTCACTGCTGCCCTCTTGGTGGCGCTCTAAATTGTGAAACGCCCGTATTGATACAGCTTTCTTTTAGCCTATATTATACAAATATCACATGGTTTGGGGGGTGACTGTCGATTCTAGCTCCCGAGGTGTTGGAAGTTGACAAACTATAGGCCTAGTTCCCGAGGCGAAGCCGATCGAGGGAACTCTACTTCCAACACCAAGGGAATCTAGAATCGACCATGTCCACCTGAAATAAACCATGTGATATTGGTTTTACTAAACATCATAAATATTCACAATTTCGTAGAGATAGGTATCAGGAAGTGCAGCAAAATGTTCGTGTTCGTGAGCCGCCATTAACTTTATGTAGGTCGAGGCTCATGCACGCATGCTGCTAACTTTTCCTATGCTACGCAGTGAGATGTTACATGTGTAACAGTTCCCAGGCCTACTCGCTGGTGATCAGCAAATATATCCACTGGCGCGAGATGCTGAATTAACCAATTGGGAATTGTCTATATGTCATGAATATTTATGAGGTATAGCAATTGTCAATATACATGTACATGTAAGTTAGAGTATACATGTACATGTATGTGTTGAAAGAGCATGACTATCCGTCTTTAGCTTGGCTTAGAATGAATCATTAGATAAATTTATACATGTGTTACAGTGTGAAGCTATTTGTATTTATCTAGAAAATGTGAGGTACCAAGTGAAATACAGCTTGAAACTATCAAATTAGTTTTTTGGGTCATTTTTTGTCTGTTTTTTTTTCCAGGTAAACAAGGTCTTTCCAGGGGATGGCGCATGTGAATTCTGCAATTGTGACTTTGATACTACAACACCGACCTGCGAGAAAAGATGTGACATTACTTGTGCTCCTGTAAGTACTGAGATTCGTCAGAGACATTTCAGTAATACAAACTTACATATCAACACTTGGGAATGTTCCCCTCGCCAAATCTTTTGATTGAAGTGAAAATAAACGAATTGGTATATTTAATTTGTAATTCATTTATTCAGGATGAAGTTCTGTATCTGAATGAAAATGACAACTCCAAATGCTGTGAATGTGGACCACCAGGTAATGAGTTAATATGCCACTTTCAAAATTTCAATTTCATCAATGTTAGCATTCCTATGCCACATCCTAAGTTATAAAAAAATGATCATCACAGTCAATTACATTTGAGCACAATTCGCGATGACTGCTCCACATTTCATGACAACCACTAGCCTGTGCTTTTGTGTGTGTGTTTGTTTTAAACTGATGAAAGTTATCATTGTTTCCAGTTACATTGTGGTAAATAACTTTGAAGATATCCAATATGCAGGTGCAATTCTTCATGGTATGATTGGTAGCTTTACTGATAATCTGTACATAATGAATTTAGGCAGGATCTATGGCGTCACACGATGACTTACACCACTTTCAAATGTGCTGTAAGTTTCATGAAATTGATCATAACTTGTGGTACAACTTTTGCAATTAATGTTGGGTTACGTGGAACTCCACCCGCTTTTTGGAGCCACACATGCAGGATTTTAATTTGGGGGAGGGGGGGGGGGGGTAATAATTTCCAAATATTCAGTGTTATGACTATGTTGTTAATTGTATCTTTGCAGTTCTTTCTACGACTCCAGTTGTGACAAAAGTAACAGGTAAGAATCACATATAATTCATCTCAAGATATGCTTGTACAGTGTAACGCCACTGTAACAAACACCGCTATAGCAAACACCATCCTTGGTGCTTAAAGATGATCTTCAACACTCAACAAACCTCGCTTTATTTGTTAGAACTATAATCATTAAATTACTTGACATGAGAAAAAAAAAATAATTTATCTCACACTGAACACAGAAAGAGAGTCTTTTGGATGAAAAGCTCATGACGTCATATTACGGAGCCTTTTCATGAAATATCTGCTGCCCCCATTGATGAAATTCAGACAGTTTCAATTTTGGGTTAGCTTGCGGGTTGAGCATGTGGAGAGAAAAATCATCCAAAAGACTCTCTTTCTGTGTTCAGTGTGAGATAATTTTTTTTTTCTCATGTCAAGTAATTTAATGATTATAGTTCTAACAAATAAAGCGAGGTTTGTTGAGTGTTGAAGATCCTCTTTAATTATTATATTATTTTGTATAGGCATGCTGAACATTGGTCACTATAACGAACGACCACTTTAGAGATTATTCACGTGACGTCATTGGCCGTCAAGCACAATGATTGCACACGCGAAACAATACGCTTCAGTGCACACGCAACGTACAGTGTCCAACGGGTAACCATGGACAACATAGAAAAGCTTGACGGCCAATCACGTGATTTTATGACGTCGTTGAATAACCTCTTTAACAAGCAATTTCTGTGCATATACAAGTAATAAACTGCTGCAAACTGCTCATCAGCCAAAATAATGACCTGAAATTTATAAAATGCTTGGAGTTTGGAGGGCCTGGGAGGGATTTCTGTGCATCCCGATATGTTCACTATAGTGCCGTTCCATTGTGGTTTAAAATGTTTAGAGGAAAATAAGTTAAAGTTACGTTAACACCATGTGACATATATATCTGGGGCCGATTTCATAAAGCTCTGCGACGCGTCCTAGCTGCGACACGTCGCATCTATGTGGTGAGTCCATAGAGAAATGACGCGTCTTAATTCTGTGGCGTGTCGTAAGTTTATGAAATCGGCCCCTGATCTGTTTTGTGAGTACTTTGTATTGTATGCAGATTGGATAAACTTTTTCTTGATTCTTAACGCGTACGTACAGAGAAATCATATTTATACTTCATTGACTAATATTTCTTATTTGTATTTTGTATCTTACTCAGTGACTACTGCTGCACCATCAACTACAACTCCAAAAGAATGTGATAGTGACCTCGATCATTACGATAAAGTCACAGTGAAGAGAACAAATTCTGACACAAGCCTGGAAGTAGCACCGTATGAATGGTGGCGTCCATTAAATCCGTCTTCAGATGAGAATGTACCTTACACAGATTCATTCTTGGAGGTGTCCTTTGATGTCAGTGTTAGAGCAAAATCACTCGTCATCAAAAATGAACTAGGTCAAGTTGAAATTGTGGCACTTGCCTTCAAATATTTACCGACTGGCAGCAATTTCTTCCTTCCACTGCTGGATGAAAACGGCTCTAAAATTGTCAGACTTAGCGCAGGCAGCAAATTGAGATTACCGTCTTTCTTGCCTGCTGTGACAAAATTTAGAGTTTACCTTGTTTCACCGCAAGCAGGGTTCACCTACCAAGTGTTTTTGTACGGCTGTGAAGAAGAAGGTATGTTTGTGTTTGTATACAAAGATAAATCCTTTTTCCCCTATTGTGCAAAATGTAAAATATCAAAATTGAAAATACATGTAAATAAATATCAAGGATCAATTTTTTGTTGACAATTGGATTCATTTAGAAAAATAGTTTTTCAAGTAGGAAAGAGTGATGAAGCTCTGAATTCAACATAAATCTGGTTCTTTATGAAACATATTGAATGTTCCACTGGTCTTCAAATCAGTGTGGTCTTTTACTTCATAAATGTTTCACTAGACTTTAATGAAGGAATAGCGCTCCGCACTAACGCTAAAAATAGCATCCGATCCGACAACATTACAACCATGCAAACGTGTGTGGGTGTGCGCGTGCATGTACACTACGTGCGTGAGACAATGGTTGTCTGACATCTGGGGATTTTGTGACGTCATTAGTGCGTAGCGCTATTACAGAAACTTGATGTTGCACAACATTTGTTTTTATTTATTTTTGTACACACCCCAGTACCCTCAACAACCACACCAGTGGCTCCACCAACCACACCAGTCCCACCATCAACCACAGGTAAGTTTACAGGTTATAGTTCAGTTATACTGAACTAATATTACATTCTGTAGACTTGTTTGAATACTTGATATGAAGAAGATTTGTGGTTTGAATTTCTACTAAACAAGCCATGGGCAGATAGATCTGCATTTAGTTGCTCAAAAATCACTGAGTAGAGAGAGTTATTCTTCCTGTCATATGCAGGGATGAGATTTTTTCAGATTAAAGTCTGATTTCAGACTTTTGTGTTTTGGATTTCAGACTTTTTTCCTCACAGGCTGTGTACAAAAGTATAGGAGATTCTAAATTTCAGACTTTTTATGCTCCCTGTCAGCTGTTTTCAGACATTTTTATCATTGGTCAATCTCATCCCTGCATATGCTTTTAGACCAATGTAATGTGATTAAATATAGCTTTTATCTTCATCATATACTTGCCTCAACATTAATAAAAACAGAATCTGTTGTGATGTACATGTACGTCAAACTTTCTATTTGTATAAGGGCTTGTCTTTCACTTAACAGCACAAATTTTTGAACAAAAATCTGATCATGGAGCATGTACTTTTAACTGACTTAGCAAAGAAATGTGAAACTTTAGGATTGATATTTTGCTGTGGAATGCCATGTTAACACAACTGTTCTGCCAACATAAACCTGTGTTGTAGTAGAGTACCAAGTTTTCCGAAATACACACAGTGCCGAATACGGGCCAAGTCTGAGTACTTTTTTATCGAGTCCTGGGCCAAAAGACCGAGTTCGAGTTTGTCAGAGTCCGAGTACGGGCCAAGTTCGATTACAAAGACATTGAGTACATCCCGAGTACATTTTTAAACTATAAGAAGAAACGTCAATACACGTACTTTTCAGTGTCGCGAGCGCCCTATCTGAAATCCGGGACAGGTCACCGATGCTAGCCAATGATTGAAGGATTTGAGTGATTTCTGCACACACTCACCCTGCAGTTAACTGCCTTGATGCGAAGTGCATTGCCCAAATCTTTCAACAAAAAAGATAGTTTAAAATACATGATGAGCAGTATTTCTGAGTATGTCACAGTGCTGTTGCTGTTCATTCAGTTTAGCTTGCCCGAACTTTGTATTGTATTCCAATTGTATCATCTTTTTCTTGATTCTTAACATACAGAGAATTAATATTTTTACTTGACTGGCTACCGGTAATATTTCTTATTTGTATTTTGTATCTTACTAAAGTGACGACTGCTGCACCACCATCTACAACTCCGAAAGTATGTGACGATGACCTGGACAAATATGATAAGGTGAAGGTGTCAAGACTGAATTCTGATACCAACTCGGGATTAACACCAACTGATTGGTGGCGTCCAGATGATCCCTCCTCCAATGAAACATCACCTTACACTGATTCCTATTTGGAGATCACCTTTGATGTCAATGTTAATGTGAAATCAGTGACCATCAAAAATAAGGACGATGTACCTGAGGATGTACGAGTTGCCGTGGAGTTTCAACCGGGTGACAGGGCAATGTACTATCCATTGTCTGATGATGACAAACCTGTTATCTTAAAGGGCAAGGCAGGCAGCAAGATCAGTTTACCAGATAGCTTGCCTGCTGTGACAGGATTGAGAGTGTACCTTGTGTCACCCAGTCCAAACTTCAAATACCAAGTGTCTCTGCATGGCTGCGAAGAAGAAGGTATGTGCATTTGCAAGAAGTATTCACCTTTTGCCAAGATATGAAATAGAAGACTGGGTTGGATAGTGTGTATGTCAGTCCAGGCGCGGTTCTACGGGGGGGGGCTAGGGGGGGCTGTAGCCCCCCACCAAAAATTTTGTCTAGCCCCCCCCCCCCCCCCCCCCAAAAAATGCAAGTGAAAAACAAAAATTCTTCAAAATACTGGATTTTTTCAGTTATTAAGCGCCAAAGTACATAAAAAAACGCGTTGTTTGGCCTATAATGTGCATGTTTTTCGACCCCTAATAAGACATAGCAGAAGCGAGTGTTAGAAGAACCCAAAATATTGGGTCTTCTAGCCCCCCCCCCAAAAAATAATGGCTCTTCTAGCCCCCCAAACATTTTGGCTCTAGAACCGCGCCTGTGTCAGTCTATAAACCATATATGAATAGATAGAGCAAATATGAAAGTTGTATATCAAGTTGAGTTAAATCCACTCCTAACATTTTCTATTTTGACTATTGCAAATGAAACTATATAAACAAATCAGAGTTGTTTCTACAATTTGAATTTTTTTGTTAATTTGTCATGACATCTCACCAACTGGACCTCCAGTTGATTAAAAAGCAAAGCGTAATGAATATTAAAGTCATAATTCAAATTAACATTTGAAAGATATTTTAAAAGTGACAAATGACTGAAAAATATTAATTGCTATGTTGAAAATTCTATTATAATACATTCTTTGGACTCGCCTAGTAGGGCGTCTGCATGACACATAGTTCCGTCAGATAGATTGTTATCTTGCTGGGATGGGGATGGGTCGCGTGGCTTCCTGGGGGATGGTTATCAGAAGACCGAAGGAGTACCGCTTGAAGGTAGATGTGGCGACGCGCTGCCACGGCGCATGCTCCCACTGATTGATTGATTGATTGATCGATTTGTACTGTATTATATGAAAAATGAATCCATTTTTGTTTGATTGTACGTACAAAGAATGAATATTTATTATTTGGTTGACTAATATTTCTTATTTGTATGTTGTATCTTACTCAGTGACTACTGCTGCACCATCAACTACAACTCCAAAAGAATGTGATAGTGACCTCGATCATTATGATAAAGTCACAGTGAAGAGAACAAATTCTGACACAAGCCTGGAAGTAGCACCGTATGAATGGTGGCGTCCATTAAATCCGTCTTCAAATGAGAATGTACCTTACACAGATTCATACTTGGAGGTGTCCTTTGATGTCAGTGTTAGAGCAAAATCTTTCGTCATCAAAAATGAACTAGGTCAACCTGAATTTGTAGGACTTGCCTTAAAATATTCACCGACTGGCAGCAATTCCTTCCTTCCACTATTTGATGTAAGCGGCTCTGCAGTTGTCAGACTTAGCGCTGGCAGCAAATTGACATTTCCGTCTTCTTTGCCTGCTGTGACAAGATTTAGAGTTTACCTTGTTTCACTGCAAGCAGGGTTCACCTACCAAGTGTTTTTTTACGGCTGTGAAGAAGAAGGTATGTGTGCGTTTGTATAAAAAGATAATTCCTTTTTACCCTTGGGTGCAAAATGTCAAATATCAAAATTCAAAATACATATGTAAACAAATATTCAGGATCTAATTTTTCTTGTTAGGATACATTTACTAAAGTATTATTTTGTTCAGCAAAGGGTGGTGGAGGTCTGAATTAAATGCAAGTCTTGTTCTTTATAAAACCTATTGAATGAATCGCTGGTCTTCAAATCAGTCACCTCTTTCACTTCATAACTGTTTCGCTAGAATTGAACGAAGGAATTACATAAACTTGATGTTGCACAACATGTTATTACTCATTTCTGTACACACTCCAGTGCCTTTAACAACCACACCAGTTGCACCACCAACCACTACACCAGTGGCCCATTCAACCACACCAGTGGCCCCATCAACCACAGGTAGGTATATGCTCATGAACTTTTATACTGAATGCTGACCTGGTAGATTACTTGAAATGAAGGAGACGTACGTCTTGAATTTGTATTTTACAAGCTATGGACGGAGAGATCTGCTTTTAATTGCTCAAAAAAAACCCACCGAGTAGAGAGAGTTACTTTTGCTTGAAACTGGCAGTCAGATACAAATGTCCCTTGTTATATGCTTTTAGACCAATGTAATTTGATTAAATTAGCGTTTACCTTCCTGATATACTTGTATAAACATTAATAAAAACTGAATCTGTAATGATGTACGTGTACTTCAAACTTTCTGTTTGTATCAGGACTTCACAAAACAACCATGTTTTGGTACGTACGGTATTCCGGAGATCGCTGGCTCGAATCCCGGTCCAGTCAATTTTGCTTTGTTCACTTTTCAATATATAGAGGTTATTCACCGAGGTCATAAAATCATGTGATTGGCTGTCAAGCTTTTCTATGTTGTCCATGGTTACCCGTAGGACACTGTACGTTGCATGTGCACTGAAGCGTGTTGTTTCGCATGTGCAATCATTGTGCTTGACGGCCAATGACGTCACATGAATAACCTCTATAAGGACTTGTTTACTTAACAGCACACATTTGTCCTATTGAGTGAACAACAGTGAAATTTGATTTTTTAGCAGTGAAATTTTGTTGTGGAATGGCATGTGAATGCAACTGTTTTGCGAGCATCAACATAACTTCTGCTCTTCTCCTGCTCCATGTTTATACCTGACCTCTAATATTACACCATGGATTCATGGTTGACACACATATACTGTACTTGCCAGCATGTGTCTCCATGTAAATTTATTTTTGAGCTGTCGTCTTGTTCCCCTTTTCTGTCCTGACAAGGAAAGTTTTATTTTCTACAAATTTGCTGTCATTTTTGCCGTCTTAGGCCTGCTTCTTAGATTTTTGTTTGTTTGATTGTTAACTTGCAAAGACTACATATTTATTGTTTGATTGACTAATATTTCTTATTTGTATTTTGTATCTTACTCAGTGACTACTGCTGCACCATCAACTACAACTCCAAAAGAATGTGATAGTGACCTCGATCATTACGATAAAGTCACAGTGAAGAGAACAAATTCTGACACGGACCTGGAAGTAGCATCGTATGAATGGTGGCGTCCATTAAATCCGTCTTCAGATGAAAATGCACCTTACACAGATTCATACTTGGAGGTGTCCTTTGATGTCAGTGTTAGAGCAAAATCTTTCGTCATCAAAAATGAACTAGGTCAAGCTGAATTTGTAGGACTTGCCTTAAAATATTCACCGACTGGCAGCAATTCCTTCTTTTCAATGGTAGATAACAACGGCTCTGCAGTTGTCAGACTTAGCGTAGGCAGCAAATTGACATTTCCGTCTGCTTTGCCTGGTGTGACAAGATTTAGAGTTTACCTTGTTTCACCGCAAGCAGGGTTCACCTACCAAGTGTTTTTAGATGGCTGTGAAGAAGAAGGTATGTTTGTGTTTGTATACAAAGATAAATCCCGTTTCCCCTATTGTGCAAAATGTAATACATCAAAATTCAAAATACATATGTACACAAATAGTCAGGATCTCATTTTTTCCCGATAGGATACATTCACTAAAGTAGTATTTTGTTTAGCAAAGGGTGAAGGAAGTCTGAGTTTAATGAACCACTGGTCTTCAAATTAGCCAGCTCTTTCACTTCATAACTGTTCCACTAGACTAGAGTGAAGGAATTACAGAAACCTGATGTTGCACAACATGTTATTACTCATTTCTGTAAACACTCCAGTGCCTTCAACAACCACACCAGTCGCACCATCAACCACTACACCAGTGGCCCCATCAACCACACCAGTGGCACCATCAACCACAGGTAGGTATATACTTGTGAACAGTTATACTGAATTACTATTACATTTTTTTGACCTCGTAGAATATTTGAAATAAAGGAGACTTATATGGCTTGAATTTGTATTTAACAAGCTATGGACGGAGAGATTTGCTTTTAGTTGCTCTAAATTCTGTAATGTTTCTTCTACCAATTTGCTGTCATTTTTGCTGCACTGTACGTTGCATGTGCACTGAAGCGTCTGCGCTGTTGACTTGAAGACCGGTTCTCCAAAGTCTCCCATTGCCTTGATTCAAAGTGCATTGCCCAAAAGTTGCAACCAAATATACATTCTGAGCAGAGTGTTTCTGAGTATGTCATGGTTCTGTTGCTGTTCATTCAGTTTAGCTTGTCTGAACTTTGTATTGTATGCAAATTGGATCACCCTTTTCTTGATTTTTAACGTAGAGAGAATTCATATGTATTATTTGATTGAGTAATTTTCTTATTTGTATTTCGTATCTTAATAAAGTGACAACTGCTGCACCACCATCTACAACTCCAAAAGTATGTGACGATGACCTGGACAAATATGATAAAGTGAAGGTGTCAAGACTGAATTCTGATACCAACGCGGGATTAAAACCAACTGATTGGTGGCGTCCAGATGATCCCTCCTCCAATGAAACATCACCTTACACTGATTCATATTTGGAGATCACCTTTGATGTCAGTGTTAATGTGAAATCAGTGACCATCAAAAATAAGGACGATGCACCTGAGGATGTACGAGTTGCCGTGGAGTTTCAACCGGGTGACAGGGCAATGTACTATCCATTGTCTGATGATGACAAGCCTGTTATCTTAAAGGGCAAGGCAGACAGCAAGATCAGTTTACCAGATAGCTTGCCTGCTGTGACAGGATTGAGAGTGTACCTTGTGTCACCTAGTCCAAACTTCAAATACCAAGTGTCATTACATGGTTGTGAAGAAGGTATGTACATTTGCAAGAAGTATTCACCTTTTGCTAAGATAAGACATGGTTGGATAGTGTGTATATCAGTGTATAAACCATATGTATGATTAGACAGAGTAAATATGAAAGATATGTATTAAGTTGATATAAATCCACTCCTAGCATATTTTCTATTCAGAATATTACAAATGAAACTATATCAGAGACGCTGGTACAATTTGTGTTTGTTAACTTGTCGTGAATTTGAAATGAAACTGTGAACACATTTAATGCTCTGGCTGCATCAGAGATTCAATTTCATGACCTCCATATTATTAGGTTAGACATCTCACCAAGTGGACATCATTGTGTCGATTGGAATAATATAGTTTATATAAACCTATTGAATGAACCACTGGTCTTCAAATCAATCAGCTCTTTCACTTCATAACTGTTTCGCTAGAATTGAACGAAAGATTTACAGAAACTTTGTTATTGTTCATTTCTGTACACACTCCAGTGGCCCCATCAACCACACCAGTCCCACCATCAACCACTATGCCGGTGTCGACAACAACCACTCCAGTCCCACCATCAACCACTATGCTGGTGTCGACAACAACCACACCAGTCCCACCATCAACCACTACACCAGTGGCCCCATCAACCACACCAGTCGCACCATCAACCACTATGCCGGTGTCGACAACAACCACTTCAGTCCCACCATCAACCACTATGCCGGTGTCGACAACAACCACACCAGTCCCACCATCAACCACTACACCAGTGGCCCCATCAACCACAGGTAGGTATATACTTGTGAACATTTATACTGAATTACTATTACATTTTTTGGACCTCGTAGAATACTTGAAATGAAGGAGACTTATATGGCTTGAATTTGTATTTAACAAGCTATGGACGGAGAGATGCTTTTAGTTGCTCTAAATTCCCTAATGTTTCTTCTACCAATTTGCTGTCATTTTTGCTGCTGTCCTAGGCCTGTTTGTCTTATCTGTTCTCATTCAACTCATGAAGTCATGTACACAATGGCTTGTTAGGACTTATGACTTAAACCAGGAGAAATGTCCGTACACGTACTCTTCATTGTGTCACAGCACCTAGATACATGTAGTGCTGTCCTGTAGTGCAAAGCCAAAATACGGGACAGGTTAGCGATGCAAGCAGTTAATGGGAGACTTAAGAGAACCAGTCTTCAAGTCAACAGCACACGCACACGCAATTGTGAGCATGGGCGCCTTGTTTTGGCGCCTGCGCTGTTGTACATGCGCTGTTGACTTGAAGACCGGTTCTCCAAAGTCTCCCATTGCCTTGATTCAAAGTGCATTGCCCAAAAATGTCAACCAAATACACATTCTGAGCAGAGTGTTTCTGAGTATGTCATGGTTCTGTTGCTGTTCATTCAGTTTAGCTTGCCCGAACTTTGTATTGTATGCAAATTGGATCATCTTCTTCTTGATTTTTAAGGTACAGAGAATTTATATGTATATTTGATTGAGTAATTTTCATATTTGTATTTTGTATCTTACTAAAGTGACAACTACTGCACCACCATCTACAACTCCAAAAGTATGTGACGATGACCTGGACAAATATGATAAAGTGAAGGTGTCAAGACTGAATTCTGATACAAACTCGGGATTAAAACCAACTGATTGGTGGCGTCCAGATGATCCCTCCTCCAATGAAACATCACCTTACACTGATTCCTATTTGGAGATAACCTTTGATGTCAGTGTTAATGTGGAATCAGTGACCATCAAAAATAAGGACGATGCACCTGAGGATGTACGAGTTGCCGTGGAGTTTCAACCGGGTGACAGGGCAATGTACTATCCATTGTCTGATGATGACAAACCTGTTATCTTAAAGGGCAAGGCAGACAGCAAGATCAGTTTACCAGATAGCCTGCCTGCTGTGACAGGATTGAGAGTGTACCTTGTGTCACCTAGTCCAAACTTCAAATACCAAGTGTCCTTACATGGTTGTGAAGAAGGTATGTACATTTGCAAGAAGTATTCACCTTTTGCTAAGATAAGACTGGGTTGGATAGTGTGTATATCAGTGTATAAACCATATGTATGATTAGACAGAGTAAATATGAAAGATATGTATTAAGTTGATATAAATCCACTCCTAGCAAATTTTCTATTCAGAATATTACAAATGAAACTATATCAGAGACGCTGGTACAATTTGTGTTTGTTAACTTGTCGTGAATTTGAAATGAAACTGTGAACACATTTAATGCTCTGGCTGCATCAGAGATTCAATTTCATGACCTCCATATCATTAGGTTAGACATTTCACCTAGTGGACATCATTGTGTCGATTGGAATAATATAGTATATAAAAAACCTATTGAATGAACCACTGGTCTTCAAATCAGTCAGCTCTTTCACTTCATAACTGTTTCGCTAGAGTTGAACGAAGGATTTACAGAAACTTTGTTATTGTTCATTTCTGTACACACTCCAGTGGCCCCATCAACCACTACGCCGGTGTCGACAACAACCACACCAGTCCCACCATCAACCACTACACCAGTGGCCCCATCAACCACTCCAGTGGCCCCATCAACCACAGGTAGGAATATACTTGTGAAAATTTTACTGAATTACTATTACATTTTTTTGACCTCGTAGAGTACTTGAAATGAAGGAGACTTATATGGCTTGAATTTGTATTTAACAAGCTATGGACGGAGAGATTTGCTTTTAGTTGCTCTAAATTCCGTAATGTTTCTTCTACCAATTTGCTGTCATTTTTGCTGCTGTCCTAGGCCTGTTTGTCTTATCTGTTCTCATTTAACTCATGAAGTCATGTACACAATGGCTTGTTAGGACCTATGACTTAAACCAGGAGAAATGTCCGTACACGTACTCTTCAGTGTGTCACAGCACATAGATACATGTAGTGCTGTCCAGCAGGGCAAAGCCAAAATACGGGACAGGTTAGCGATGCAAGCCACTGTGCAGTTAATGGGAGACTTAAGAGAATCAGTCTTCAAGTCAACAGCACACGCACACGCAATTGTGAGCATGGGCGCCTTGGTTTGCGCCTGCGCACTGGTGACTTGAAGACCGGTTCTCCAAATTCTCCCATTGCCTTGATTCAAAGTGCATTGCCCAAAAATGTCAACCAAATACACATTATTAGCAGGGTGTTGCTGAGTATGTCATGGTTCTGTTGCTGTTCATTCAGTTTAGCTTGCCCGAACTTTGTATGGTATGCAAATTGGATCATCTTCTTCTTGATTTTTAAGGTACAGAGAATTTATATGTATATTCGATTGAGTAATTTTCTTATTTGTATTTTGTATCTTACTAAAGTGACAACTACTGCACCACCATCTACAACTCCAAAAGTATGTGACGATGACCTGGACAAATATGATAAAGTGAAGGTGTCGAGACTGAATTCTGATACCAACTCGGGATTAAAACCAACTGATTGGTGGCGTCCAGATGATCCCTCCTCCAATGAAACATCACCTTACACTGATTCCTATTTGGAGATCACCTTTGATGTCAGTGTTAATGTGAAATCAGTGACCATCAAAAATAAGAAAGATGCACCTGAGGATGTACGAGTTGCCGTGGAGTTTCAACCGGGTGACAGGGCAATGTACTCTCCATTGTCTGATGATGACAAACCTGTTATCTTAAAGGGCAAGGCAGACAGCAAGATCAGTTTACCAGATAGCTTGCCTGCTGTAACAGGATTGAGAGTGTACCTTGTGTCACCCAGTCCAAACTTCAAATACCAAGTGTCCTTACATGGTTGTGAAGAAGGTATGTGCATTTGCAAGAAGTATTCACCTTTTGCCAAGATAAGACTGGGTTGGATAGTGTGTATATCAGTGTATAAACCATATGTATGATTAGACAGAGTAAATAATTTATGAAAGATATGTATTAAGTTGATATAAATCCACTCCTAGCAAATTTTCTATTCAGAATATTACAAATGAAACTATATCAGAGACGCTGGTACAATTTGTGTTTGTTAACTTGTCGTGAATTTGAAATGAAACTGTGAACACATTTAATGCTCTGGCTGCATCAGAGATTCAATTTCATGACCTCCATATCATTAGGTTAGACATTTCACCTAGTGGACATCATTGTGTCGATTGGAATAATATAGTATATAACAAACCTATTGAATGAACCACTGGTCTTCAAATCAGTCAGCTCTTTCACTTCATAACTGTTTCGCTAGAGTTGAACGAAGGATTTACAGAAACTTTGTTATTGTTCATTTCTGTACACACTCCAGTGGCCCCATCAACCACTACGCCGGTGTCGACAACAACCACACCAGTCCCACCATCAACCACTACACCAGTGGCCCCATCAACCACTCCAGTGGCCCCATCAACCACAGGTAGGAATATACTTGTGAACATTTTACTGAATTACTATTACATTTTTTTGACCTCGTAGAGTACTTGAAATGAAGGAGACTTATATGGCTTGAATTTGTATTTAACAAGCTATGGACGGAGAGATTTGCTTTTAGTTGCTCTAAATTCCGTAATGTTTCTTCTACCAATTTGCTGTCATTTTTGCTGCTGTCCTAGGCCTGTTTGTCTTATCTGTTCTCATTTAACTCATGAAGTCATGTACACAATGGCTTGTTAGGACCTATGACTTAAACCAGGAGAAATGTCCGTACACGTACTCTTCAGTGTGTCACAGCACATAGATACATGTAGTGCTGTCCAGCAGGGCAAAGCCAAAATACGGGACAGGTTAGCGATGCAAGCCACTGTGCAGTTAATGGGAGACTTAAGAGAATCAGTCTTCAAGTCAACAGCACACGCACACGCAATTGTGAGCATGGGCGCCTTGGTTTGCGCCTGCGCACTGGTGACTTGAAGACCGGTTCTCCAAATTCTCCCATTGCCTTGATTCAAAGTGCATTGCCCAAAAATGTCAACCAAATACACATTATTAGCAGGGTGTTGCTGAGTATGTCATGGTTCTGTTGCTGTTCATTCAGTTTAGCTTGCCCGAACTTTGTATGGTATGCAAATTGGATCATCTTCTTCTTGATTTTTAAGGTACAGAAAATTTATATGTATATTCGATTGAGTAATTTTCTTATTTGTATTTTGTATCTTACTAAAGTGACAACTACTGCACCACCATCTACAACTCCAAAAGTATGTGACGATGACCTGGACAAATATGATAAAGTGAAGGTGTCGAGACTGAATTCTGATACCAACTCGGGATTAAAACCAACTGATTGGTGGCGTCCAGATGATCCCTCCTCCAATGAAACAACACCTTACACTGATTCCTATTTGGAGATCACCTTTGATGTCAGTGTTAATGTGAAATCAGTGACCATTAAAAATAAGAAAGATGCACCTGAGGATGTACAAGTTGCCTTGGAGTTTCAACCGGGTGACAGGGCAATGTACTCTCCATTGTCTGATGATGACAAACCTGTTATCTTAAAGGGCAAGGCAGACAGCAAGATCAGTTTACCAGATAGCTTGCCTGCTGTAACAGGATTGAGAGTGTACCTTGTGTCACCCAGTCCAAACTTCAAATACCAAGTGTCCTTACATGGTTGTGAAGAAGGTATGTGCATTTGCAAGAAGTATTCACCTTTTGCCAAGATAAGACTGGGTTGGATAGTGTGTATATCAGTGTATAAACCATATGTATGATTAGACAGAGTAAATAATTTATGAAAGATATGTATTAAGTTGATATAAATCCACTCCTAGCAAATTTTCTATTCAGAATATTACAAATGAAACTATATCAGAGACGCTGGTACAATTTGTGTTTGTTAACTTGTCGTGAATTTGAAATGAAACTGTGAACACATTTAATGCTCTGGCTGCATCAGAGATTCAATTTCATGACCTCCATATCATTAGGTTAGACATTTCACCTAGTGGACATCATTGTGTCGATTGGAATAATATAGTATATAAAAAACCTATTGAATGAACCACTGGTCTTCAAATCAGTCAGCTCTTTCACTTCATAACTGTTTCGCTAGAGTTGAACGAAGGATTTACAGAAACTTTGTTATTGTTCATTTCTGTACACACTCCAGTGGCCCCATCAACCACTACGCCGGTGCCGACAACAACCACACCAGTCCCACCATCAACCACTACACCAGTGGCCCCATCAACCACTCCAGTGGCCCCATCAACCACAGGTAGGAATATACTTGTGAACATTTTACTGAATTACTATTACATTTTTTTGACCTCGTAGAGTACTTGAAATGAAGGAGACTTATATGGCTTGAATTTGTATTTAACAAGCTATGGACGGAGAGATTTGCTTTTAG
The DNA here is from genome assembly GCA_963971285.1 of Astropecten irregularis. Lineage (NCBI taxonomy): Eukaryota > Metazoa > Echinodermata > Asteroidea > Paxillosida > Astropectinidae > Astropecten > Astropecten irregularis. The sequence continues at coordinate 4,716,401 of OZ020255.1, forward strand.
TTGCTCTAAATTCCGTAATGTTTCTTCTACCAATTTGCTGTCATTTTTGCTGCTGTCCTAGGCCTGTTTGTCTTATCTGTTCTCATTTAACTCATGAAGTCATGTACACAATGGCTTGTTAGGACCTATGACTTAAACCAGGAGAAATGTCCGTACACGTACTCTTCAGTGTGTCACAGCACATAGATACATGTAGTGCTGTCCAGCAGGGCAAAGCCAAAATACGGGACAGGTTAGCGATGCAAGCCACTGTGCAGTTAATGGGAGACTTAAGAGAATCAGTCTTCAAGTCAACAGCACACGCACACGCAATTGTGAGCATGGGCGCCTTGGTTTGCGCCTGCGCACTGGTGACTTGAAGACCGGTTCTCCAAATTCTCCCATTGCCTTGATTCAAAGTGCATTGCCCAAAAATGTCAACCAAATACACATTATTAGCAGGGTGTTGCTGAGTATGTCATGGTTCTGTTGCTGTTCATTCAGTTTAGCTTGCCCGAACTTTGTATGGTATGCAAATTGGATCATCTTCTTCTTGATTTTTAAGGTACAGAGAATTTATATGTATATTCGATTGAGTAATTTTCTTATTTGTATTTTGTATCTTACTAAAGTGACAACTACTGCACCACCATCTACAACTCCAAAAGTATGTGACGATGACCTGGACAAATATGATAAAGTGAAGGTGTCGAGACTGAATTCTGATACCAACTCGGGATTAAAACCAACTGATTGGTGGCGTCCAGATGATCCCTCCTCCAATGAAACAACACCTTACACTGATTCCTATTTGGAGATCACCTTTGATGTCAGTGTTAATGTGAAATCAGTGACCATTAAAAATAAGAAAGATGCACCTGAGGATGTACAAGTTGCCTTGGAGTTTCAACCGGGTGACAGGGCAATGTACTCTCCATTGTCTGATGATGACAAACCTGTTATCTTAAAGGGCAAGGCAGACAGCAAGATCAGTTTACCAGATAGCTTGCCTGCTGTAACAGGATTGAGAGTGTACCTTGTGTCACCCAGTCCAAACTTCAAATACCAAGTGTCCTTACATGGTTGTGAAGAAGGTATGTGCATTTGCAAGAAGTATTCACCTTTTGCCAAGATAAGACTGGGTTGGATAGTGTGTATATCAGTGTATAAACCATATGTATGATTAGACAGAGTAAATATGAAAGATATGTATTAAGTTGATATAAATCCACTCCTAGCAAATTTTCTATTCAGAATATTACAAATGAAACTATATCAGAGACGCTGGTACAATTTGTGTTTGTTAACTTGTCGTGAATTTGAAATGAAACTGTGAACACATTTAATGCTCTGGCTGCATCAGAGATTCAATTTCATGACCTCCATATCATTAGGTTAGACATTTCACCTAGTGGACATCATTGTGTCGATTGGAATAATATAGTATATAAAAAACCTATTGAATGAACCACTGGTCTTCAAATCAGTCAGCTCTTTCACTTCATAACTGTTTCGCTAGAGTTGAACGAAGGATTTACAGAAACTTTGTTATTGTTCATTTCTGTACACACTCCAGTGGCCCCATCAACCACTACGCCGGTGTCGACAACAACCACACCAGTCCCACCATCAACCACTACACCAGTGGCCCCATCAACCACTCCAGTGGCCCCATCAACCACAGGTAGGAATATACTTGTGAACATTTTACTGAATTACTATTACATTTTTTTGACCTCGTAGAGTACTTGAAATGAAGGAGACTTATATGGCTTGAATTTGTATTTAACAAGCTATGGACGGAGAGATTTGCTTTTAGTTGCTCTAAATTCCGTAATGTTTCTTCTACCAATTTGCTGTCATTTTTGCTGCTGTCCTAGGCCTGTTTGTCTTATCTGTTCTCATTTAACTCATGAAGTCATGTACACAATGGCTTGTTAGGACCTATGACTTAAACCAGGAGAAATGTCCGTACACGTACTCTTCAGTGTGTCACAGCACATAGATACATGTAGTGCTGTCCAGCAGGGCAAAGCCAAAATACGGGACAGGTTAGCGATGCAAGCCACTGTGCAGTTAATGGGAGACTTAAGAGAATCAGTCTTCAAGTCAACAGCACACGCACACGCAATTGTGAGCATGGGCGCCTTGGTTTGCGCCTGCGCACTGGTGACTTGAAGACCGGTTCTCCAAATTCTCCCATTGCCTTGATTCAAAGTGCATTGCCCAAAAATGTCAACCAAATACACATTATTAGCAGGGTGTTGCTGAGTATGTCATGGTTCTGTTGCTGTTCATTCAGTTTAGCTTGCCCGAACTTTGTATGGTATGCAAATTGGATCATCTTCTTCTTGATTTTTAAGGTACAGAGAATTTATATGTATATTCGATTGAGTAATTTTCTTATTTGTATTTTGTATCTTACTAAAGTGACAACTACTGCACCACCATCTACAACTCCAAAAGTATGTGACGATGACCTGGACAAATATGATAAAGTGAAGGTGTCGAGACTGAATTCTGATACCAACTCGGGATTAAAACCAACTGATTGGTGGCGTCCAGATGATCCCTCCTCCAATGAAACAACACCTTACACTGATTCCTATTTGGAGATCACCTTTGATGTCAGTGTTAATGTGAAATCAGTGACCATTAAAAATAAGAAAGATGCACCTGAGGATGTACAAGTTGCCTTGGAGTTTCAACCGGGTGACAGGGCAATGTACTCTCCATTGTCTGATGATGACAAACCTGTTATCTTAAAGGGCAAGGCAGACAGCAAGATCAGTTTACCAGATAGCTTGCCTGCTGTAACAGGATTGAGAGTGTACCTTGTGTCACCCAGTCCAAACTTCAAATACCAAGTGTCCTTACATGGTTGTGAAGAAGGTATGTGCATTTGCAAGAAGTATTCACCTTTTGCCAAGATAAGACTGGGTTGGATAGTGTGTATATCAGTGTATAAACCATATGTATGATTAGACAGAGTAAATAATTTATGAAAGATATGTATTAAGTTGATATAAATCCACTCCTAGCAAATTTTCTATTCAGAATATTACAAATGAAACTATATCAGAGACGCTGGTACAATTTGTGTTTGTTAACTTGTCGTGAATTTGAAATGAAACTGTGAACACATTTAATGCTCTGGCTGCATCAGAGATTCAATTTCATGACCTCCATATCATTAGGTTAGACATTTCACCTAGTGGACATCATTGTGTCGATTGGAATAATATAGTATATAAAAAACCTATTGAATGAACCACTGGTCTTCAAATCAGTCAGCTCTTTCACTTCATAACTGTTTCGCTAGAGTTGAACGAAGGATTTACAGAAACTTTGTTATTGTTCATTTCTGTTCACACTCCAGTGGCCCCATCAACCACTACGCCGGTGCCGACAACAACCACACCAGTCCCACCATCAACCACTACACCAGTGGCCCCATCAACCACTCCAGTGGCCCCATCAACCACAGGTAGGAATATACTTGTGAACATTTTACTGAATTACTATTACATTTTTTTGACCTCGTAGAGTACTTGAAATGAAGGAGACTTATATGGCTTGAATTTGTATTTAACAAGCTATGGACGGAGAGATTTGCTTTTAGTTGCTCTAAATTCCGTAATGTTTCTTCTACCAATTTGCTGTCATTTTTGCTGCTGTCCTAGGCCTGTTTGTCTTATCTGTTCTCATTTAACTCATGAAGTCATGTACACAATGGCTTGTTAGGACCTATGACTTAAACCAGGAGAAATGTCCGTACACGTACTCTTCAGTGTGTCACAGCACATAGATACATGTAGTGCTGTCCAGCAGGGCAAAGCCAAAATACGGGACAGGTTAGCGATGCAAGCCACTGTGCAGTTAATGGGAGACTTAAGAGAATCAGTCTTCAAGTCAACAGCACACGCACACGCAATTGTGAGCATGGGCGCCTTGGTTTGCGCCTGCGCACTGGTGACTTGAAGACCGGTTCTCCAAATTCTCCCATTGCCTTGATTCAAAGTGCATTGCCCAAAAATGTCAACCAAATACACATTATTAGCAGGGTGTTGCTGAGTATGTCATGGTTCTGTTGCTGTTCATTCAGTTTAGCTTGCCCGAACTTTGTATGGTATGCAAATTGGATCATCTTCTTCTTGATTTTTAAGGTACAGAGAATTTATATGTATATTCGATTGAGTAATTTTCTTATTTGTATTTTGTATCTTACTAAAGTGACAACTACTGCACCACCATCTACAACTCCAAAAGTATGTGACGATGACCTGGACAAATATGATAAAGTGAAGGTGTCGAGACTGAATTCTGATACCAACTCGGGATTAAAACCAACTGATTGGTGGCGTCCAGATGATCCCTCCTCCAATGAAACAACACCTTACACTGATTCCTATTTGGAGATCACCTTTGATGTCAGTGTTAATGTGAAATCAGTGACCATTAAAAATAAGAAAGATGCACCTGAGGATGTACAAGTTGCCTTGGAGTTTCAACCGGGTGACAGGGCAATGTACTCTCCATTGTCTGATGATGACAAACCTGTTATCTTAAAGGGCAAGGCAGACAGCAAGATCAGTTTACCAGATAGCTTGCCTGCTGTAACAGGATTGAGAGTGTACCTTGTGTCACCCAGTCCAAACTTCAAATACCAAGTGTCCTTACATGGTTGTGAAGAAGGTATGTGCATTTGCAAGAAGTATTCACCTTTTGCCAAGATAAGACTGGGTTGGATAGTGTGTATATCAGTGTATAAACCATATGTATGATTAGACAGAGTAAATATGAAAGATATGTATTAAGTTGATATAAATCCACTCCTAGCAAATTTTCTATTCAGAATATTACAAATGAAACTATATCAGAGACGCTGGTACAATTTGTGTTTGTTAACTTGTCGTGAATTTGAAATGAAACTGTGAACACATTTAATGCTCTGGCTGCATCAGAGATTCAATTTCATGACCTCCATATCATTAGGTTAGACATTTCACCTAGTGGACATCATTGTGTCGATTGGAATAATATAGTATATAAAAAACCTATTGAATGAACCACTGGTCTTCAAATCAGTCAGCTCTTTCACTTCATAACTGTTTCGCTAGAGTTGAACGAAGGATTTACAGAAACTTTGTTATTGTTCATTTCTGTACACACTCCAGTGGCCCCATCAACCACTACGCCGGTGTCGACAACAACCACACCAGTCCCACCATCAACCACTACACCAGTGGCCCCATCAACCACTCCAGTGGCCCCATCAACCACAGGTAGGAATATACTTGTGAACATTTTACTGAATTACTATTACATTTTTTTGACCTCGTAGAGTACTTGAAATGAAGGAGACTTATATGGCTTGAATTTGTATTTAACAAGCTATGGACGGAGAGATTTGCTTTTAGTTGCTCTAAATTCCGTAATGTTTCTTCTACCAATTTGCTGTCATTTTTGCTGCTGTCCTAGGCCTGTTTGTCTTATCTGTTCTCATTTAACTCATGAAGTCATGTACACAATGGCTTGTTAGGACCTATGACTTAAACCAGGAGAAATGTCCGTACACGTACTCTTCAGTGTGTCACAGCACATAGATACATGTAGTGCTGTCCAGCAGGGCAAAGCCAAAATACGGGACAGGTTAGCGATGCAAGCCACTGTGCAGTTAATGGGAGACTTAAGAGAATCAGTCTTCAAGTCAACAGCACACGCACACGCAATTGTGAGCATGGGCGCCTTGGTTTGCGCCTGCGCACTGGTGACTTGAAGACCGGTTCTCCAAATTCTCCCATTGCCTTGATTCAAAGTGCATTGCCCAAAAATGTCAACCAAATACACATTATTAGCAGGGTGTTGCTGAGTATGTCATGGTTCTGTTGCTGTTCATTCAGTTTAGCTTGCCCGAACTTTGTATGGTATGCAAATTGGATCATCTTCTTCTTGATTTTTAAGGTACAGAGAATTTATATGTATATTCGATTGAGTAATTTTCTTATTTGTATTTTGTATCTTACTAAAGTGACAACTACTGCACCACCATCTACAACTCCAAAAGTATGTGACGATGACCTGGACAAATATGATAAAGTGAAGGTGTCGAGACTGAATTCTGATACCAACTCGGGATTAAAACCAACTGATTGGTGGCGTCCAGATGATCCCTCCTCCAATGAAACAACACCTTACACTGATTCCTATTTGGAGATCACCTTTGATGTCAGTGTTAATGTGAAATCAGTGACCATTAAAAATAAGAAAGATGCACCTGAGGATGTACAAGTTGCCTTGGAGTTTCAACCGGGTGACAGGGCAATGTACTCTCCATTGTCTGATGATGACAAACCTGTTATCTTAAAGGGCAAGGCAGACAGCAAGATCAGTTTACCAGATAGCTTGCCTGCTGTAACAGGATTGAGAGTGTACCTTGTGTCACCCAGTCCAAACTTCAAATACCAAGTGTCCTTACATGGTTGTGAAGAAGGTATGTGCATTTGCAAGAAGTATTCACCTTTTGCCAAGATAAGACTGGGTTGGATAGTGTGTATATCAGTGTATAAACCATATGTATGATTAGACAGAGTAAATAATTTATGAAAGATATGTATTAAGTTGATATAAATCCACTCCTAGCAAATTTTCTATTCAGAATATTACAAATGAAACTATATCAGAGACGCTGGTACAATTTGTGTTTGTTAACTTGTCGTGAATTTGAAATGAAACTGTGAACACATTTAATGCTCTGGCTGCATCAGAGATTCAATTTCATGACCTCCATATCATTAGGTTAGACATTTCACCTAGTGGACATCATTGTGTCGATTGGAATAATATAGTATATAAAAAACCTATTGAATGAACCACTGGTCTTCAAATCAGTCAGCTCTTTCACTTCATAACTGTTTCGCTAGAGTTGAACGAAGGATTTACAGAAACTTTGTTATTGTTCATTTCTGTTCACACTCCAGTGGCCCCATCAACCACTACGCCGGTGCCGACAACAACCACACCAGTCCCACCATCAACCACTACACCAGTGGCCCCATCAACCACTCCAGTGGCCCCATCAACCACAGGTAGGAATATACTTGTGAACATTTTACTGAATTACTATTACATTTTTTTGACCTCGTAGAGTACTTGAAATGAAGGAGACTTATATGGCTTGAATTTGTATTTAACAAGCTATGGACGGAGAGATTTGCTTTTAGTTGCTCTAAATTCCGTAATGTTTCTTCTACCAATTTGCTGTCATTTTTGCTGCTGTCCTAGGCCTGTTTGTCTTATCTGTTCTCATTTAACTCATGAAGTCATGTACACAATGGCTTGTTAGGACCTATGACTTAAACCAGGAGAAATGTCCGTACACGTACTCTTCAGTGTGTCACAGCACATAGATACATGTAGTGCTGTCCAGCAGGGCAAAGCCAAAATACGGGACAGGTTAGCGATGCAAGCCACTGTGCAGTTAATGGGAGACTTAAGAGAATCAGTCTTCAAGTCAACAGCACACGCACACGCAATTGTGAGCATGGGCGCCTTGGTTTGCGCCTGCGCACTGGTGACTTGAAGACCGGTTCTCCAAATTCTCCCATTGCCTTGATTCAAAGTGCATTGCCCAAAAATGTCAACCAAATACACATTATTAGCAGGGTGTTGCTGAGTATGTCATGGTTCTGTTGCTGTTCATTCAGTTTAGCTTGCCCGAACTTTGTATGGTATGCAAATTGGATCATCTTCTTCTTGATTTTTAAGGTACAGAGAATTTATATGTATATTCGATTGAGTAATTTTCTTATTTGTATTTTGTATCTTACTAAAGTGACAACTACTGCACCACCATCTACAACTCCAAAAGTATGTGACGATGACCTGGACAAATATGATAAAGTGAAGGTGTCGAGACTGAATTCTGATACCAACTCGGGATTAAAACCAACTGATTGGTGGCGTCCAGATGATCCCTCCTCCAATGAAACAACACCTTACACTGATTCCTATTTGGAGATCACCTTTGATGTCAGTGTTAATGTGAAATCAGTGACCATTAAAAATAAGAAAGATGCACCTGAGGATGTACAAGTTGCCTTGGAGTTTCAACCGGGTGACAGGGCAATGTACTCTCCATTGTCTGATGATGACAAACCTGTTATCTTAAAGGGCAAGGCAGACAGCAAGATCAGTTTACCAGATAGCTTGCCTGCTGTAACAGGATTGAGAGTGTACCTTGTGTCACCCAGTCCAAACTTCAAATACCAAGTGTCCTTACATGGTTGTGAAGAAGGTATGTGCATTTGCAAGAAGTATTCACCTTTTGCCAAGATAAGACTGGGTTGGATAGTGTGTATATCAGTGTATAAACCATATGTATGATTAGACAGAGTAAATATGAAAGATATGTATTAAGTTGATATAAATCCACTCCTAGCAAATTTTCTATTCAGAATATTACAAATGAAACTATATCAGAGACGCTGGTACAATTTGTGTTTGTTAACTTGTCGTGAATTTGAAATGAAACTGTGAACACATTTAATGCTCTGGCTGCATCAGAGATTCAATTTCATGACCTCCATATCATTAGGTTAGACATTTCACCTAGTGGACATCATTGTGTCGATTGGAATAATATAGTATATAAAAAACCTATTGAATGAACCACTGGTCTTCAAATCAGTCAGCTCTTTCACTTCATAACTGTTTCGCTAGAGTTGAACGAAGGATTTACAGAAACTTTGTTATTGTTCATTTCTGTACACACTCCAGTGGCCCCATCAACCACTACGCCGGTGTCGACAACAACCACACCAGTCCCACCATCAACCACTACACCAGTGGCCCCATCAACCACTCCAGTGGCCCCATCAACCACAGGTAGGAATATACTTGTGAACATTTTACTGAATTACTATTACATTTTTTTGACCTCGTAGAGTACTTGAAATGAAGGAGACTTATATGGCTTGAATTTGTATTTAACAAGCTATGGACGGAGAGATTTGCTTTTAGTTGCTCTAAATTCCGTAATGTTTCTTCTACCAATTTGCTGTCATTTTTGCTGCTGTCCTAGGCCTGTTTGTCTTATCTGTTCTCATTTAACTCATGAAGTCATGTACACAATGGCTTGTTAGGACCTATGACTTAAACCAGGAGAAATGTCCGTACACGTACTCTTCAGTGTGTCACAGCACATAGATACATGTAGTGCTGTCCAGCAGGGCAAAGCCAAAATACGGGACAGGTTAGCGATGCAAGCCACTGTGCAGTTAATGGGAGACTTAAGAGAATCAGTCTTCAAGTCAACAGCACACGCACACGCAATTGTGAGCATGGGCGCCTTGGTTTGCGCCTGCGCACTGGTGACTTGAAGACCGGTTCTCCAAATTCTCCCATTGCCTTGATTCAAAGTGCATTGCCCAAAAATGTCAACCAAATACACATTATTAGCAGGGTGTTGCTGAGTATGTCATGGTTCTGTTGCTGTTCATTCAGTTTAGCTTGCCCGAACTTTGTATGGTATGCAAATTGGATCATCTTCTTCTTGATTTTTAAGGTACAGAGAATTTATATGTATATTCGATTGAGTAATTTTCTTATTTGTATTTTGTATCTTACTAAAGTGACAACTACTGCACCACCATCTACAACTCCAAAAGTATGTGACGATGACCTGGACAAATATGATAAAGTGAAGGTGTCGAGACTGAATTCTGATACCAACTCGGGATTAAAACCAACTGATTGGTGGCGTCCAGATGATCCCTCCTCCAATGAAACAACACCTTACACTGATTCCTATTTGGAGATCACCTTTGATGTCAGTGTTAATGTGAAATCAGTGACCATTAAAAATAAGAAAGATGCACCTGAGGATGTACAAGTTGCCTTGGAGTTTCAACCGGGTGACAGGGCAATGTACTCTCCATTGTCTGATGATGACAAACCTGTTATCTTAAAGGGCAAGGCAGACAGCAAGATCAGTTTACCAGATAGCTTGCCTGCTGTAACAGGATTGAGAGTGTACCTTGTGTCACCCAGTCCAAACTTCAAATACCAAGTGTCCTTACATGGTTGTGAAGAAGGTATGTGCATTTGCAAGAAGTATTCACCTTTTGCCAAGATAAGACTGGGTTGGATAGTGTGTATATCAGTGTATAAACCATATGTATGATTAGACAGAGTAAATATGAAAGATGTGTATTTAGTTGATATAAATCCACTCCTAGCATATTTTCTATTCTGAATATTACAAATGAAACTTTATCAGAGACGCTGGTACAATTTTTGTTCGTTAACTTGTCATGAATTTGAAATGAAACTGTGAACACATTTAATGCTCTGGCTGCTTCAGAGATTCAATTTCATGACCTCCATATTATTAGGTTAGACATCTCACCAAGTGGACATCATTGTATTGATTGGAATAATATATCATGGCAGGTAGCCAAATTAATCGTTGTTTCTAAAAAAGGAAAAGAATTATTGCTAATCTTGGATTCCCCATAACTTTTTTTGACTACTGGCCAAATGGACCAGTTGACTCATATCTTGACTGGTCTTCTTTTTATGTGAGTGAATTCACACATTTGTTTTCTGCAATTAGCATTCATCCCTACTTGGCAAGATAACTTCTCTCATCGTTTCCTTCAATGTTTAATATCAAATTATTACAGTAATCGCAGTATAGGCCTAATGGAAAGATTTTCAGTTCTCGGTATTATTTTTGACAAATAACTTTAAGGTAATTTTGTCGGCTTAGCTATATTACAAATAAATGAAACGGTACTAAAAGAAAAAAATACTCAGTCGTTGCGGTATCATAAATGTGGCATTATGATGGGTAAAGGGGCTAACTTGCAATTATTTTGACTGGTCCATCGGACTACTTCAACAAGGGTTTGACTGGTCCGTGGGCATTTTGACTGGCATTTGGCCACCAGACCACTGTTATGTTTGAACCCTGCTAAGATTTTTTAATTTATGTTTTTTTTTGTTTTTGCCATCTGCAGTCTTACCTACTACAACAAGGGAAGTAAGCATCACCAGCACTGAAGTTATTACCACTGTTGCCACAACAACTGCTGGGAAAACCACACTTGAAACAACCACAATGAAATATACTACAACGATAGCACAATTTTGTGAGGTACATTAACATTAACTTAGATTTGAGACTGTGCATGGTGGAAGTTCATAATGTAATACGTTTGCAATAACACCATGTGCACTGTGCAGTAACACTTTGGTGTGTATAGTGTGGCTCTGAAAAGAGCTGGTTAACTTTTTTCAGAGACTCCCCATACTCACAAAAGAGATATATGTATGTCACACATACACCCAAATAAACGCGATTATTTGCAAAAAGACGTACTATTAGCGATTATTTGCTATAATTATTGACAAACCGTTTTTATTTTTTTCGTGTGTGGACACAAATAATCGCAATTAATATCCAACTAATAGTACGTCTTTTTGCAAATAATCGCGATTATTTGTTGTGTGAGCAGTGTGCCCCCCATTTGTTTTTATATCTCATCATGCAAGGTGCGCGCTTTACAACGTTCCTGTCACAGCATATTGTGTGTAACTACCATTGTTCCATTAAAATGGAGATCAATTTGAATCTCGATTCAAATTGTATAGGGTTGTATTAGCTTTATCTGTACTTGCCAGGGTCACATGACTGTCACCTGACATTTCTGTTCTTCTCTGGCCTTGTAACCTATTTAGAAATATTAAATTTGATTTATATTCTTGTTTATAATTAAAGGTAGTTTCATACTTTGGTAAGAAACCGAAACAGAAATGTTCACAGATTTACGTATAACTTACAGGGTATGAAGATGGTAGTGGTAGAAACATACCGTTAAAATGTTTCCACCTGAAATGGTGTATTTATCCAGAAATTAGTAAAACAACGACCGGAAATCTTGTTGATCTTTTGAAAGATCAAAAATAAAAGAGAAAAGACTTAAGAAATACTCTGGCTGTTTTTCACTGTTTTCTCAAAAAGTGAGCACCGTGTGGGGACAGAAATTTTCTCAGATGACTGTTAATGTATCTGTCTTGATATTTTTACCAATGAATCTGTATTATTCTGATAAAAACCAAAGTATGATATTACCTTTAAGTTGATTTGAACTGAATCATGTATGCACACGTGCACTAATTTTACTTTGGCCAAGGATAGTGTACTTTCATGTCCTTTAATTGTTATTTGCTTAATTTGGAGGACCGTTATTAACACACACAATCCCTACTTAGGGAGGTACAGTGATGATTGTATTGTCCTCCATGTAATGATTACAACATTTGTATAGCTCATGTCAATGCCATTTTATTTGTAAGGATTTCTTTCATCAGTTGGTTCCAAAAGAAAAGATTGATTGAAATAACCAATAACAGAAGTTTCTTTTGTTCATGACACTTTTTCACACTGTTCGTTGTTTAGAATGGAACTACAATGATACCAGACGATTGTCTGACATGTCTGTGCTATAACAACGGCTATTTTTGCTCGAAAGCATGCCACAAGACATGTCAGCCTGTGAGTATACATTTATATGTAAAATCCCCAAATTGATGGACATTTCTCAGGGGTCTATTTCACGAAGCCCTACGATCGATTGTAACTCAAGTTACGAAAGATAACTCATCGTATCCTATGTAGGGTTACAATGCATCATAATGTTATGTATTGATTGTCAATTGTCAATACATATACCTTCCATGAGATATTGGTCAGTGGTCAGACATGGTCAGACAAACCGTCTACACCATGACAAGTAGTGGTCCTAATATTTACGACCTTTTCCTGGACCCACTGTACCTACTTCCTGGCAGTCCAACTTTATGGACCTGCTGATTGACATGTCTTCCACATGTCTTCTACTATTGATAGTAAGTTATAATGAGTTGACCCCACGACTAAGAAATTATTTCGTAAATCATTTTTCACCAGAATGTAATGAGTCGGTAGCTAATAGGAACACTTATTCTACATAAGAGATTACTTAAATTCAGTTTTATACATGCACTTTGGTAGGAAACTAAAACAGGCATGTTCATAGATTTACGTACATCTTACAGGGTTTAAAGATGGATCTGGTACAAACGTACCGTTAAATATGAATTAGATTTCATCAGCATCTTTGAAATTGACAGCAGAACCTTGAATATTTTCCTCAGATACCATGCTGAGTTGCAATCAGTTTATTGACGTTTTGTCTAGTGAGCCATATATATGACATCCACAGATAGTACTTAAAAGATTTTGGAAACTTTAAATTATCATTAAAAACGTTATAAACGGACAATTAAGATTTGAGGCTTTGCACGGTGACAATTGATTGGTATGTGGATCGGTTTGCGGAAACACCATGTAATAATCGTTCGTACTTTCGCACTTCTATTTCGTTACCACTTCTCCCAATTAAGGTCTCAATGTTTCGACCGATCCACATTTCCGCAAACCGATCCACATAACGATTTGACAATTAATAGTGATCTTTTAATGCTGATCCAATGAATAATTTGCCCAAAATGAATTCTGGTGATTGTTTTATTTAATTATAGGGCGAACAGCTTGTGGAATATGATGATGTGAATAAGTGCTGTGAGTGCATATCAACAACAAGTAAGTATTCTCTAATATTGAACACATATTCTGCAAGCTCAAGCCATATAATCGGTGTTTTGTAACCGCATCGAGGCAGTATATTTGGTTAGCTGGTAACAACACATGGACAAATTTTACTGTGTAAGAAGATCTGGGATGTCAAAAACTATACCTATTGTCTTTATATTGCACCACCCAGCTACGCATACTTAATGTTTTCCATTTTCCATTTATGTGATGCATTCTTATAACCCTTATATCACTTATAGGCATCGGCTGTCAGTCAGTTCATGAACAATTTGCATAGGGGTCTTCCATAAATAACGTACGCACGAAATGCCCACTTTTTTTTACCCCCCCCCCCTCCCTCTCTGTACGCAAGGCGTACGCAGTGGTCCCCTCCCCCCTGTACGCATACGCATTCCACATTAGGTTTTTCACTTCTCGTGGTCCCTTGCTTTAGCATCATTAAAATGTCACCGTAATCCAGGCCGGTACCGTTATTGGGACGTCACTTTCAAATTCTGAAATGAATGACTAAAGTATAATAGGTTTTAATACATTTACTGATGGATTTTACTATTTTTTATCATGTTGAATAAGAAAAAAAAAGAGGACAAAACAAAACAATCCTGATGCTTTTTTTCACGTTTTTTATCTCTCTTTACGCGCGATAATGCTATGCAAAATTTTTGTTTGCGTACGGTACGCATTGGCCTGAAGCCCCCCTCCCCCCTGTACGCATGGCGTACGCATCGGTAACAACCCCCTCCCCCCTTCGTGCGTTAGTACCTTATGGACGGCCCCATTTTACAACGTATCTGTGGGAAAGAGATTTCTAAAAGAGATTAGAAGAAAAATATTATAGTCTCAGGAGCATCACGATGGTTGCTGTGGCTGGGATAATCACATATCAACACATTTCTCCTCCCGATGTTCATAAAATGGGCATTTATTTGACTCAATAGTTTATTCATGTAAAAGGCCCTAATTATGACCATGCAAATCCGTTCATTATGTTTGTGTGTAGTTGCAACTCATATGCAGAGATTTGCGGAGTAAGTTTGACACCTTTATTTGTGCATTTTTAACATGTTCTCTCTGCAGCCCCTGGAAGTACCACTGTCACAATACCAACAACTACAGAAGGTAAAGTTGTGTTTCATGTTACATATTTTCCTCCAATAACATTAGCAATATAAACAGGAAAATAACAGTATATTTAAAGGTACTATCATACTTTGGTAGCATACCAAAACAAAAATCTTCATAGATCTACCTATATCTTACAGGGTATAAAGATGGTGATGGTCGAAACATACCATGATTTTATTTTCTGCCTGAAATGCTGTATTTATACAGAAAATACAAAAACCAAAGACAGGTTTGATCTCAGAAAGGCAAAAACTCATGTGAATAAATTTAAAAAAAAATTGTTTGACTGTTTTCTCAAAAAGTGGGCAACGTAATGTAATTTCACAGATGTTGTTGCTAATGAATCTGCATTTCTTTAGCAAAAAACAAAGTATGAAATTACCTTTAATGTCTAGACATAAACGTATATTATTGTTCCATTTCACAGGTATATTAACGATCTTTTACTTCAAATTAGAATCAAATCAATCCATCAATTACAGAAATTACAAATAACAGTCAAATGAAATTGTTACAGTATTTTTTTCTTAAAATAGTTAGTCTTCCCTACCTGGGGGATAATTTTACTGCTAAGCTGCTAAGCACAACAAATGAATAACCACAGAAATTTTTGACTTGGCAAAAACAGATTACGTCTCCAAATTTCCTGTGATGTTTGTGAAATTATCCTACCGTCACACAATTTTGTCTGACAAGTCTTTTGAAAGTATCAGGACCTTTTGTGTTTGGCAGAGTAAATTGTTTTGTACTTGGAACTTTAAACACTGGTAAATGTCCCTTGTAGAGTGACTTATGATTAAAGGTATCTAGTATCATACTTTGGTAGCATACCGAAACAGAAATCGTCACAGATTTACCTATAACTTACAGGGTATAAACATGGTGATAGTAGAAACATACCGTTAAAATGTTTCATCGTGAAATGCTGTATTTATCCAGAAAAGAGTAAAACAAGTGACCAAAACAATTTGATCTTTTAAAGATCAAAATATAAATTACTGTTGTGGCCATTTTCCACAGTTTTCTCAAAACGTGGGCACCGTATAGGACTGGAATTTTCACAGATGACTACTACTGTATCTTTCTTGATATTTTCGCCCATGAATCTGTATATCTTTGACAAAAACCAAAGTATGATATTACCTTTAAGTCAGGATTGACATGACAAGAAGAGACGTTTTCCCCAGTAATCTGCTTGTTCATCTCTCTTTATTAATACAATGGATGTCTCCATATTGAGAGTGATATCTTCATTTAAACCGGGCAATCATATTTGACGTTTAGTTTGCAGCGATCCATTCATCCACACCCCTGAACCAACCTGCTGTCAGTATGTGGATAACTGCACAGTCCCGCCTGAATTCTCGGGATCTACATATTGCAATTCTTGCAAACCTCCTACGGTCTTCAATGGAACCCATTGTGTCCTACCAATAGACTGCCTCTGCTACGATGGAGCTGGCTACCATAAGGTAGGTAACAGAGACAGGAGGAAAAACAGAGCATTTTAAGGTTTTTCAGTAAAAGCTTGAAAAGACATATTTTTCTGTTGGTATGCAGTTTGCCTATTCCAATGAAGAAAATGGTATGGGTGCTAGTAGTGAAATCTCTTAAATAGGGTAACAGATGGACTTCATTCTTAAAAATGCCGGTTTTGCCTTTTTGAAAGCAAGTGCATGGGGCACTGATGACTTTTGCTGTTGATGCCATTATGAAGTAACTGGGCTTCAACTTCATGTTAAAATGCCATGTCTAAGCACCTTGCTTAAAGGTAGTATCATACTTTGGTAAGAAACCAAAACAGAAATGTTCACAGATTTACATATAACTTTCAGGGTATGAAGATGGTGCTGGTAGAAACCTACCATTAAAATGTTTCCGCCTGAAAGGGTGTATTTATCCAGACATTAGTAAAAGAACGACAGAAAATATTTTTGATCTTTTTGTGGGAGGCTTGGGTTATGGCTCTATCAGTGCATATATGTATGAATATAGTACAACTAATTTGATAGGCTAGCCAAGCATTTTGCCGACATATGCCTATTGGACTGGTTCATAGCTTTTTTTGAATGGCATTTAACCACCAGTGTTAAAGGTACTATCATACTTTGGTAGAATTCTTCTGTCTGAAATGCTGCATTTATCTAGAAAAGAGTAAAACCAATTACCAAAAACAATTTTGATCTTTGGAAGATCACAAATAATGGTGAACAGATTTTAAAATGCCGTGGGCATTTTTCACTGTTTTCTCAAAATGTCGACACCGTATGGGACATGACACCAAGTGGCATTTGGTGTCATGTCCGTTACGGTCACAAGAAGTGCATTTTCTTTACAACTGTGCAATGAAATTACATAAAATTTACTATATATGTCACTAATAGTTAAATGTGTCTGAAAAGCTTAATTAAAATTGTTTGCAAACTGCCAATCTTACTGTGTGATCCTCTGAATAAGGCAAAAACTGTGTGATTGTCATGTCCGTTACGCTAGAATTGCCCAGATGACTGTTACTGTATCTTGCTTGATATTTTTTCCCATAAATCTGCAATTCTTTGACAAAAACCAAAGTATGAAATAATCTTTAATGCTGAGCTCACTCTAGAATCTTATTTTGTTTCTCTGTTTTGTTTAATCAGCCTGGTGATAAGTGGACTAATCCTAGTGACAGTTGCAGTGAGTGTAGCTGCTTCAGTAATTCCATCAGTTGCTTCCCCATTGCCTGTCCCACTGTGGTTTGTGCGGTAGGTACACAATTCCATTTTTATCCTATTTTATTAGTGTACTGGTCAGCCTTGGATGTATATTTGAGATTGGTTAATAGTTGAATGATCCTTGAAATGATGATCATTTAAGTTCAAGTTCATTCTGTGAAGTTGTATGAAATTCTCAATAGCACAATCCCACTGACATGCCTTATTATGGTTCCCATGCCTTTGATATTGTGTCAATGTAGGAAACAAATTATGAACAGGAAAGGTCTCCTGATGATGACTAGAGCAGGCTAGGCGAAACGTTGAGACCTTACGAGAGGTCTCCTGATGATGACTAGAGCAGGCTAGTCAAAACGTCGAGACCTTACAAGAGGTCTCCTGATGAGGACTAGAGCAGGCTAGTCGAAACGTTGAGACCTTACGAGAAGTCTCCTGATGATGACTAGAACAGGCTAGTCAAAACGTCGAGACCTTACGAGAGGTTTCCAGATGAGGACTAGAGCAGGCTAGTCGAAACGTTGAGACCTTACGACAGGTCTCCTGATGATGACTAGAGCAGGCTAGTCAAAACGTCGAGACCTTACGAGAGGATTCCAGATGAGGACCAGAGCAGGCTAGTCGAAACGTTGAGACCTTACGACAGGTCTCCTGATGAGGACTAGAGCAGGCTAGCCAAAACGTTGAGACCTTACGAGAAGTCTCCTGATGATGACTAGAACAGGCTAGTCAAAACGTCGAGACCTTACGAGAGGTTTCCAGATGAGGACTAGAGCAGGCTAGTCGAAACGTTGAGACCTTACGACAGGTCTCCTGATGATGACTAGAGCAGGCTAGTCAAAACGTCGAGACCTTACGAGAGGATTCCAGATGAGGACTAGAGCAGGCTAGTCGAAACGTTGAGACCTTACGACAGGTCTCCTGATGAGGACTAGAGCAGGCTAGCCAAAACGTTGAGACCTTACGAGAGGTCTCCTGATGATGACTAGAGCAGGCTAGTCGAAACGTTGAGACCTTACATGCATGAGGTCTCCTGATGATGACTAGAGCAGGCTAGTTGAAACGTCGAGACCTTACGAGAGGTCTCCTGATGATGACTAGAGCAGGCTAGTCAAAACGTCGAGACCTTACAAGAGGTCTCCTGATGAGGACTAGAGCAGGCTAGTCGAAACGTCGAGACCTTACGAGAGGATTCCAGATGAGGACTAGAGCAGGCTAGTCGAAACGTTGAGACCTTACGACAGGTCTCCTGATGAGGACTAGAGCAGGCTAGCCAAAACGTTGAGACCTTACGAGAGGTCTCCTGATGATGACTAGAGCAGGCTAGTCGAAACGTTGAGACCTTACATGAGGTCTCCTGATGATGACTAGAGCAGGCTAGTTGAAACGTCGAGACCTTACGAGAGGTCTCCTGATGATGACTAGAGCAGGCTAGTCAAAACGTCGAGACCTTACAAGAGGTCTCCTGATGAGGACTAGAGCAGGCTAGTCGAAACGTTGAGACCTTACGAGAAGTCTCCTGATGATGACTAGAGCAGGCTAGTCAAAACGTCGAGACCTTACGAGAGGTTTCCAGATGAGGACTAGAGCAGGCTAGTCGAAACGTTGAGACCTTACAACAGGTCTCCTGATGAGGACTAGAGCAGGCTAGTCGAAACGTTGAGACCTTACATGAGGTCTCCTGATGATGACTAGAGAAGGCTAGTTGAAACGTCGAGACCTTATGAGAGGTCTCCTGATGATGACTAGAGCAGGCTAGTCAAAACGTCGAAACCTTACGAGAGGTCTCCTGATGATGACTAGAGCAGGCTAGTCGAAACGTTGAGACCTTACGACAGGTCTCCTGATGATAACTAGAGCAGGCTAGTTGAAACGTTGAGACCTTACGAGAGGTCTCCTGATGATGACTAGAGCAGGCTAGTTAAAACGTTTAGACCTTACGAGAGGTCTCCTGATGATGACTAGAGCAGGGTGGTTAAAACGTTGAGACCTTACGAGAGGTCTCCTGATGAGGACTAGAGCAGGCTAGTTAAAACGTTGAAACCTTACGAGAGGTCTCCTGATGAGGACTAGAGCAGGCTAGTCGAAACGTTGAGACCTTACGAGAGGTCTCCTGATGATGACTAGAGCAGGCTAGTTAAAACGTTGAAACCTTACGAGAGGTCTCCTGAGTAGGACTAGAGCAGGCTATAGTCTTTGTATATGCGTCACGTCGTCACCAACGTTGTCTCAGTGAGTCGAGAACACACAAAGTATGGTTTTGACGTTCAGCACCATGTTGTGGTCGATGTGAACGCGGTCCATCGTTCACAACCATCTTAAGCTCCTTACTGTTGCAATGTCAGAGAAGAACCACTGCCCCAGTCAAAGTTCCACAGACAAGAAAGCACCGATCACGTGTTGGTTTTTACATACTGCATGTGAACGAGTTTGACAGAGGCTTTTGTGGTCACCTGATTAAGAGGTGCCCTCCAATTGGTCAATGCGTACAGTTTGATTGAGAATCAGGAAGAGATTCATTGTCACCGATTGTACATATTTGCATCTTTTAAGTCAGACATGCTGTTTTATTATTCTTGCTTACAGTCTACTCAAAGTCCATTTTGTAGGCCTAACTTTTTTAACTGCAATTTTAAAACAAGCACCGAGTACTTCAAGTAGTACTTTTGGGTTTACAAGATTCAAGAATAGAACTACTGCGAAACATCGGATTGGCTGTTGACGTTTACGGATAGCTAAACATATGCGTATGCTTATCCGTTCGCTTGCGAAACCTCCCTAATACTAAATGTTGCGTATGTTGGTTTAGAGCTATTCTCTTATGATGTATTTAAACAGCGTCTGTCATTTTGTTACACAGAATCCAATAATTCCACCAGGTGAATGCTGTGGCTACTGTGAAGGTAAATCAACATCTTTTTAGAATCTCATTATCTTTTCATTTGTCTTGTTGCTTTAAATACACCGATCCAGTAGGCCAGGCCCACCATAGTAACGTCCAACCAACAACGCACACACGCACACACACAACGCGTCATGATCCCCTACTAACGACGGATTGCACACTCTCAACCAACAAAAGCACCTCTCTCCACTGGACATTGGTTTTGGAAAAGGCCAAAAATTTACATTTTTTCTCCCAGCCAGGTCACCGAGAGTCACGATTACAATGACAATATAAACACCGCTTGACCATGGTTAAGAATAAAACTCGAGTTTGTATTAAAAAGAATTGCTTTGTACATATAGGAAACAAAAGTAAACTCAACGAAAATTGTGTAGTAAAGAATACAAAATTTAAACATTTTGTCGGACAAAATGGCGGCAATTTGTCAGACCTTAAATCATGCATTGTGATTGGTCAATGGGTCAAGGGGCGTGGCCAATTGGATCAGCGTATTGGCAAACCTCCAAGTACTGACTGATTGTAATGAAACAACTTCTTTTGATTTTTTATAGGAACAACATCACCAGCACCAACTACACCAATACAGACGCCGACACCGCCATTTCAATGCTATGTGCCAGAACTCGATAAATACATACCGGTAATTTAATGCAGGAGAGTTACAATATTAATATATCCAAATTACATCTTTTGTCTATGAAAGTCTGGTATTTTGGCAATAGATGCCCCTGTGGATATACAGGGTGTCCCAGAAAAACGCAACACTATGTCGGGAACTATTATATTAAAATTAAACTGTTTATCACTTCAAGATTCAGATATATGATACAGTCATATATGTCTTGGCTTTCACCATGTAGAATTTAAGCAAAATCGGGCTGATATTGGCGAAAATATGACCAACTAGAGTACTCTTTAAAAACAAATTTGCAGTATTCCAGAATAAGTGGTCAACACACACATAATGTGTATTGAAAGAAAGATGAAAATTGGGCTTTGAGGTTGGGTAATTCAGTCTTAGTTTTTTCACTCAATTTCAGTCCAATTGTGCTCAAATTCTACATGTTGTTAGCCAGAACATGGCTGTATCACATATCTGAATCTTGAAGTGATAAACAGTTTAATTTTAATATAATGTTTTCGACACAAAGTGTAGCGTTTTTTTTGGGACACCCTGTATACAGCTGCACCAATTGCATTGCTATGTTGAGGGACATGTCACAGCAGGGTACATAGTTTTACAGCCATGGCGTATCGTCAGTGTACCTGTTTTCGAGGTATCCAGTTTTTGAGGGTTGACCTTCTGGGGCCAATTTCATAAAACTGTTCAGCACAAAAAGTTGCTTAGCACAAAAATGTCTCGCCCAATAAAACAAACCACCATTGAAATTTCCATTTGATATTCATGGTCAGCGTTCAACAGCCAAAGAACAATCACAAGTGACACACAACATGTGGAAATTTGGTTGATAACCCTGTTTTTATTAAGACAGAAATGTCATGCTTAGCACATTTTTGTGCTTAAAACAGTTTTATGAAATTGGCCCCTGTATATCGCTGGTAGCGACGTGCAGGCCTGTACCACACAACCAGTTGATTTGTTTTGTGTACTGTACTTGCTCTGCCGCAAGCCAAACAATTTCTGCAGTTTACTTCTAAACTTCTGCTTTGAATAAATGCTTACACCATCAAAAACCGGTACATCTAGGAGACCAGACAATCAACTTGAGAAGAAGGCCTCCAAAAATAAACTATTGAGTTTGAGACAGAAAATGGACCCAACAGTTCGTAAACAGTGCAAACAGTCACCATGGGAAATCTTGGTTCATTAGATGCTGGGTTTTTCAAGGAAATCAAGATTTGGTGTCTTTTTCCAAAGATTGTTCGCCCGGACGACATTTTTTGGAACAAACATAAAGGACACCCTCACTTGAGTTGTTTTAGTTATCCCCTTTCACTCAAGGTATGAAGATGCTGTATTTTTTCAGAAATGTGTAAAACAAAGACCGAAAACAGTTTTGATCTCGGGGTAAGATCAAAACCATTCTTCACGTTTTATAAGAAAAGTTGATACGGGTTTTCGCTATTTTCTCGAGACTGTGGTTCTGAGTCCAATGGTTCTCCTTGGAACCATATACAGTGTATAGTCACAAAAGAGTTGTACATGTACATGGCGTCATCGCAAACCATTCTTGAGCAATAAGTGACTTGCTTTATCACTATCGGGCCAAGTTTAAAAGATTTGTTTCAAGTAAAAATGCAAAGTTGATGAAAAATTTGATTTTTAATTTGTCTGTCTTTTCCTTTCTTTTGTTTCCTTTCATCAGCTGCATGGTACAGTTCTACGTGGTGATTGTGAGATTTGTTTCTGTGGATTAAATGGTCTTGATTGTCAAAATGGCCACTGTAATATAAAGACATGTCCTGAGGTATGTATAAAATATAATGACGTTTACTGCATTGTGTCTTCCAAAAAAGGTTCTTGAGTTTCCTGATGAAGGCTAGCAGTTCTAGCGGCCGAAACATTGCTACCAGCATCCAGTAACACAACATTGCGTGACTTTGATCACTTTTTTTCCTTATCTGTACCTACCGCAATGCGAGGAATAATCCTATGCTTTGTAAATAGTTTATAGTTGATGTTTGCCAGGTTTTTCGTTTTAGATAATTGAGTGTTTTGTATTATTAGGCATTTTATGAATGATTGCATGGAAAACCGTGCACTTCTGAGAGCAGCATCTCAAAGCAAAAAACCCTTTTTGTGTCTTTCGTTTCAAAACAGGGGTCCATTTTTATTGTTCAAAGTTCCATTTATTAAACTCTGTAAGCAATGTTGCTAGCATTTCCAGCAACCTATCTCTAGGGCTTTATTTTCACAGGCCTTGAGTTTGGTTCTGAAAGGGGCAAGGCCACTTTTCCATTGCAAGGGGCACTTGCCCTATAGTGTCTATGAAAACATTTGAAGGGGACACGAAGGCCAAGAACCAGGGCAATGAAGGCCATGGCCTCCATTAAATTCTAGTCTTGTTCCTGGGCCGATCACTTTGCGACCCACTGTAAACCAATCATGAAAAAACTGAAATGAATCCTTTTCCTTTGTGTGTTTTTTGGGGCAGAATTTATTAATGATGAACACATGATGAAAATGTAAAAAGTTAAAGTTCATTATTTTATGGTCACAGTGTTTGAGGAGAGACATTGAAATGTGTGCATTTTCTTTTGCAGAATTACAAACTGCATGAATATGCTAACTGTTGCGAATGCATACCAGTTCTGACCACAACGCTACCACCTACAACCACTCCCCCAGGTAGGAGTCATATATCTGATCAATCTTGTCTTTAATCCTGTGTATTTCATTGGTAGTTTTACATGTTACATTACAGAAATATTTAAAATCATAGACGACCAGTTACTATTGATGAGTACATTGTGAAAAGTTCATGCTCATGGTGTTGGATGAGGTACATTGAAGGTACTATCATTCTTCATATCATACTTTGGTAGCAAACGGAAACACATATCTCCATAGATTTACATATAACTTACAGGGTTTAATGATGGTGATAGTAGAAACATACCGTTCACATTTTTCCACCTGAAATGCCGTATTTATCTAAAAAAGAGTAGAACCAATGACCAAAAACAATTTTGATCTTCGGAAGAACAAAAGTAATGTTGAAAAGATTTAAAAATACAGTGGGCCTTTTTTTACAGGTTTCTTATGAAGTAAGCTCTGTATGGGACTGTGAATTTCACAGATGATTGTTACTGTATCTTTCTTTGATATTTTTTGCCCATGAATCTGTATTTCTTTGACAAAACCCAAAGTATGAAATTACCTTTAAAATCTGTGCATTTTGATAAACACCTATCGTTTTGAGATTGAATATCGGTATATAAGAATGACACATTTTTAATTCCTGTATTTTCTGTTTGATTGAAATCTTGAAGTCTGTTACCCACCACTTGTGTACCGGGAGTTCTGCACTTGCATACGTAACTGTAGCGATCTGGAACGAACATGTGCTCTCTCTGGCTGCCAGTATGACTGTGGCTGTCAATTTGGCTTGCTTCTGAATGATGCCGGGCAGTGTGTCATTGAACCTAATTGCCCCTGCATTGATCCAAAGGGCAACAGCTATGAGGTAATTCAGTAACAATCAGAATAGATTTGAGGCTTTGCATGGTGACAATAGCGCTCCGCACTTAAAATAGCACTGGATCTCAGACAAACATTGCAACCATGCAAATGCGTGTGGGTGTGCGCGTGCATGTGCACTACGTGTGTGAGACAATGTCTGTCTGACATCCGGGGATTTTGTGACGTCATTAGTGCGGAGTGCTATTGGTATATGTGGATCGGTTTGCGGAAACACCATGTAATAATCGTTAGTACTTCGTACTTCTATATCGTTCGCACTTCTCGCAATTAAGGTCTCAACGTTTCGAATAGGCTTCTCTACTCCTCTTTAGTCCGTCTCCTGATGAGGACTAGAGCAAATTAGTCGAAACGTTCAGACCTTAATTGCGAGAAGTGCGAACGATATAGTAGTGTGAAGTACGAACGATTATTACATGGTGTTTCCGCAAACCGATCCACATACCAATTTGAAGAATGTAAGGTATTTACTTGATTGGTAGAGGTCACACTGCAGCACTCACACTTTGTCTGATCAAACATGTACATGAAATGATTAACCTGCGGAATTTTGAGCTCAATCGGATATCCGAGTCACAAAAACAAAAACACTGAACTAAATTTTTCATATAAAACATAAAGAATGGTTTTTATCTTTCCCTGAGATCAAAACTGTTGTCAGTCTTTGTTTGACTAATTTCTGGAGAAATACACCATTTCAGGCGGGGAATATTTTAATTTCATACCCTGAAAGTTATAGATACATAAATCTGTGTACATGTCTGTTATGGGTATGTTACCAATCCTGTACTATATCTTTAACCATGGCAATGCTTAATGCATTTATTATTATATTATCAGGCAGTTATGATGACAGGGGCGATGATTATGGACGCAAATATTACAGTTGACCTCGTCAGTAGTTGAACTACATATAAGTGAACATGCCATGGGTCATTTTGAATGACACAGGGCCTGTTTGTTTAACGCAAAAGATCCCAGATTTAGGGATCCACCTTCTATGCAGTGAGGGTACGCTAAAATGGGATCCGGATCCGCAAGATTCGTGATCCTGTACATTAAACAAACAGGGCCTACTGTGTGCGGATAATGTACAGATGTATCCGATGATCTTCTGGGTGTGGTTTTACTTCGAATGACCCTTGACCCTGGACTGAAATTGCTATGATTATTTCCACACACGTGACCAATTGACCATGCTTACAAATGGTGAATTACAGACTGATTATGTTCAAGAGACAGAACTAATGCTAGAGTTTGATTGGTTTAAATTATATTTATGCCATAATACACCGATCCATTAGGCCACACCCACCATAGCAACGTCCAAGCAACAACGAACATGCGCACGCACATAACGTGTCACGATCGGCCACACACGAAGCATCGCATACTCTCAACCACCGAACGCACCTATCTCTGTTGGACTTTGGTTTTGCAAAAGGCCAAAAATGTACATTTCCTCTCAGCCAGGGCATCGAGAGTCAGAAATTGGCCATGGTTCAGAATAAAACTAGGATTTGTCATAGGATTGGCTTGTACATACAAAACAAAAGTAAACTGAACGAAAAGTGTGTAGTAAAGAATACACAATTTAAAACATTTTGTCAGACCTTAAATAACGCGTTGTGATTGGTCAATTTGTCAAGGAGATGGCCTACTGGATCGGTGTATTATCACAAGCATCGGCATGGCAGCAAACAAATATTCCCTGGAGACTATGGTGGATTCTACAATCTACTTTACATTAATTGCTTATCAGATATTCAAGAAGAAAATTGTGGGTAGCCGTGTCAGTCTATCGAAATAATAAAGAAAATTAGGGTAGCACTTAAAGGTTGTTTCATACTTTGGTAAGAGACCAAATGAGAAATCTTCACAGATTTACATATAACTTACAGGGTATGAAGATGGTGTTGGTAGAAACATACCGTTAAAATATTTCCCCCTGAAATGGTGTATTTATCCAGAAATAAACAACGAAATCGAACAAAATCTTTTTGATCTTTTAAAAAAGCAAAAATAAAAGAGAAAAGACTTAAGAAATACTGTGGTCGTTTTTCACTATTTTCTCAAAAATTGGGCAACGTATGGGACTGAAATTTCCACAGATGACTGTTACTGTATTATTCTTGATATGTTTGCCCATGAATCTGTATTTCTTTGACAAAAACCAAAGTATGATACTACCTTTAAAGACTAACTATGAGAAAAACTACATAAGCTTTTGTAGTAACAACTACTTCATCAATTAACATTGAGCAAACTCTCTTTCATTGTGCTTCAGAATGGACAGACATGGCAGAACAGTTCCTGCACTACTTGTGTTTGCGTTGACAGAGAGATCAAATGCAACAAAACGTGTGATTTGGTCTGTAAACCTGACGAAAATCTTGTTAATCCCGAAGGTGATGAGTGCTGCTCCTGTGAGCCAAGTAAGTTTGACTTCACTTTGCAATTGTGTCCCATAGAATCGGTTATAGTCAGAGAGTTCCCGAGAAACCTGAAGAAGAATTCATGACCCTGGCTGCCTCTCTTTGGAGTGTGTACAATGTTTGCAATCGAGTTTGCTGGTGTTCTACAAATTGTACAATTTCGGTGAAAAATGTGAATTGAGGACTGGAATTGGACAACCCTCCAGCTTACCACAGTTTACCACACATGGTTCTTCCTGTGCTGTGGTAAGTGTGGTAACCTGAATACCACAATACACTACTGTGTGGTTTTTGTGGTAATACGTGGTTTATGATCCAGTCTCCCTGTGGAGACTGTGGTAATCTGTGGTAAGCAGCTGTTGTCTTGTGTGTCAGTTGTAGAGGGTTAGGATTAATAAACAAGCAGAAAATCAGATTAATTGTTTTGTTGATTGAAATCATGATTCAAAATCAATGAAAATCAAATGGATATGATAGTAAAATGTTATTTTGCAAAAACAATCAAAACAAAAAGCAATTTTGAATAAAAACAACATTTTTTAACAAGTAATGATTTTTAACATCCATTGTTTAAAGAAAGGTTTGATCTGTTGTCCCTTTGGTTTTTGTGAAAAGATTGTAGGCTATATTGGAACAAGTGCATATGACTCAAGCTTGTTAATGCTTTGTCATATCAATTCGATGTGATCATTGAGAAACATTTGCTTGTTTGTTTTGATTCCTTCAGAATGCACTGGTTGTTACTACGCTGAAGATAAAAGCTGTCGCAAGGTGGGTGTACATATTAGTTCATTAGTCACATGTCACAATCACTAACCTTTGCCCTGGAAATGCATTTCACTTTTGAGATTGCATCACAATTATGTTTATAGTTTAGTTTTGTGAGAAGTAATTAATTAAGGACATGCTGCACATATCGTTGAAACGATCCTTGGGGTGTGGCGGTGTGTGCATGGTTTCATGGCTTCTGACTGCCCAACGAACAAAGATAATTGACTACTGGGGTCACCACCAAAGTAGGGCTGGATGGATCAGTTGGTAGAGCGCGTGTATGGTATTCAGGGGGTCGCCAAATCGAATCCTGCTCCAGTCAATTTTTCTTTGTTCACTTTTCAATGACTTTAAATTAAGTCAGTTTCCCTTGTGGTTATTTGATGATTAATCAAGGACATAAACGAATAATATTAAACATTTATATTGCGCAGCTACTATATGTATATTAATAAACTCCACTGCGCATTACACATTTATTATTATCCCTGGTCATCAGGCCATGATTTACATTCCTGAAACCATCTCATCTCCCTGGGGAGTATACAGCCCCGGCTACTGTAATGTGCACAGAGGCTAATCAAACCACAAAGCCATCTCTACCCTCGCAGGTACCCATTTACACCTGGGTGAAGAGAAGAAATATGTGGCTGGATTTGAACCCACAATCTGTAGACTGACCACAAGACCTTGGGTTTGATACGCCACACCACTAGGCCACAGCACTACACACAATAAATTTACAGCTGAGATTAGATGTACACATTGTTATAGAGCGTCTGTCTTTCAAACTTCTTCTCATTGTCTACAAGTGCTTACATGGTATTTCTCCTCCCTACTTGTCTCAATTACTCACTTTGTATCAACCAGGCAGATCGGGACTCCAATCTTCTGATGATAAACTTCTTTAGTCTATTCCTACTCAGTCAAAATCTTTCGGAGATAGATCATGTGGAACTCTGTCCCTATCAACATCAGGAATTCTTCCTCTGTCAATGTTCTTCGGAAATGACTTAAATCATATTTGTTCCCATAGCCCCTGTCTTTGTCTTGTTGTATGTCTAGTATACTTTCTGTACAGCGCTTTGGTCCCCTTGTAAAGACGCTTTCAAAATACCAGTTATTATTATTGTTATTGTTATAGATAATGCTTGATATGTTTTCTTCACAGGTTAATGAAACATGGCACGATGATTGCCATCGCTGTGCATGTTCCTATGTCTCCAATGAATATTACCTGCAATGCACTGAAATTGATTGTGGACAACTTGTCTGCCCAGAGGTATGTTCATAATTTTTTGTCTGTTAATTGTTATCTTGTATGGATGGACCATAAAAATCAAAATAAAAAAAATTGAAACATACTTTGGACATTTATCACTGTCGGCACCATATGGGACTGTGAATTTCACATGTGACTGTTACTGTATGTTTCTTGTTTTTTAATTGCCCATGAATCTGCATTTCTTTGACAAAAACCAAAGTATGAAATTACCTTTAATGCGTATTATCACTTTTTGTTCAAGATTTATTGGCAAATTTGAGTGCTTCGTACTGCTTACCAATTTGAATGGTATGCATTTTATTCACACATTGTTTGAGTCCTAGCAACCTTTTACAGATGAAATTTTAGTATTTATTTCATTTCTCGGGAAGAACAAGTTACAAAGCACAAGAACAACAATTAACACTTTCAATAGAACAGGACAAAACAAATAATAATCCAATCAGCTCCCGAAGGATTGCCCAAAAGGAAATATTCCTGTCAAAGGGACTCTCCAGACTAATTAAATTAAATAAATATAATTGACATAAATAATCATAAATAATATAAATATAATAAATGAGCCAAACACTCCTACTTACTAATTCATAGTGTAACAGCATATAACTCAAGTTTGCTTTATTTGTTGTATCCAAAGCATCATAAAATTGTTCACGATGAAGGGGAGTGCTGTCCTAAATGTGTTCCTGAATGTCCGGGTGGGTACAAGTGTAACTCTACCTACTGTATACCTGTGCATTGGGTATGTGACGGCAAAGAGGACTGCCACGATGGAAACGATGAAAGGAACTGTGGTACGTTACTCTTGAATTTGAATATTATTACCGCTTGAACGACCTCACAGGAATAGACTTTTCAACCATTACACCGATCCAGGAGGCCTCGCCCATCATAGCAACGTCCAAGCAACAACGAACATGCGCACGCACCCAATTTTTCACGATGGCCCACACGCGAAGCTTTGCACCATCGAAAGCGCCTGTCTCTGCTGGACTTTGGTTTTGGAAAAGACCAAAAAAGTACATTTCCTCTCAGCCAGGTCACGGAGAATCAGAATTACAATGAGAATATAAACCTTGACCATGGTTATAAATAAAACTCATTTGTAAAAGAATCGCCTTGTACATACGAAACAAAAAGTAAACTCAACAAAAAGTGTGTAGGAAAGAATGCAACATTTCACACATTTTGTCGGAGAAAATGGTAGCAATCTGTTTGACCTTAAATAACATGTTGTGATTGGTCAATTTGTCAAGGGGCGTGGACTACTGGATCGGTGTATTGGACTTGAGTCACTTTAAACATAGATTTATTCTTAGCCTGATTTAGTGGGTATAATACGGGCGTTTCACAATAGTGCGCCAACATGCGCAGTTTGTTGACAAAACTGGCCAACACGTTGTAACCTCATGGTGGCGCACTATTGTGAATCACCTGTGTTGACAGTCCATCAGAAAAATCCAAAATCCAAAGTGAATTTTGTTACATTTGTTTTGTTTCTTTATTGCACTTTCTTGATATTACACACAGTATTTATGTAAATCAGACAAAAAATGCACATGTGTGCAACAGGTCAGGTTGGTGTTCATTCCTCAGCTTTCACCTCTGGCGGACTGGGTTCAAGTCCAGCTTGGTCCACAAGTGGATTGGGTTTTCAGTCCCTACCTGATTCTGTGGGTTTTACCCAGAATATTACTCTGGGGTTTTCTTCCCACATTACTTCCCATTACAGGGTAATTAAAAATGCTTGCAAAAGATTAAGAAAAAAAAAACAGTTACAAATAGGTTACAGATACAACACATTTAAAAGATACATAAAACTTCTTCCGCTGAAACAAATTCAACAGAATAATTATAATTACGATAAAATAGTACGATAATAAAATAGTACTTGGTGTTTTGTCCCCCTCTGCAATACATGTTAATGTTTGATTATAATGCATTGGCAAGTATGGTTTATTAAGAATAGGTGTACAGAATCGGTACATACAAACATAATGTCTGCACAGCTTCTGATGTTTGTTTTTTAACTTGTTTTGGCTTGATTCAGGAACCACCACTGTACCCCCATCAACTAGTAAGTAGGCCTATTGCATTTTCATTGAAATATCTGGTTTCAAAACACATTTCAGTTTTTGTTTAATTGTTAAGCCTGGGTAACATGCCCAAACAGAAATGTTCACAGATTAACATGTAATTTTCAGGGTATAAAGATGGTGCTGGTAGAAACGTACCATGATAAATATTTCAGCCTGAAATGGTGTATTTATCCAGAAATTAGTCAAACAAAGACTGAAAACAGTTTTGATCATGTGGTAAGATCAAAACCATTCTTTATGTTTTATAAGAAATTGAGTCGGGTTTTTGCTATTTCCTCTTGAATTAGATGTCTGATTGAGCTAAAATTTTCACAGGTTTATCATTTCATGTACATATTTGATCAGACAAAGTATGAGTGTTGGTCTGTGACCTTTACAAATCATGTATTATACCTGTGTATCATGTATTATTAAAAAGTACTATGACTCGGCAAATACTTGGCACTGTGTGTACTCGGAAATCTTGGTACTAAAATGTTGGTACTTGACTACAACACTGGTTCTATGTGCGTCCTGAAATATTTTCTTGTTGGCCAAAATTGTGTTATTCATACAAGTTGAATAAAGACGTTCCACAGATTGCTGATATAAGCTGATAAAATGAGGCTCTTTGCAATTTTGTAATCACAAGCTTCAAGGAAGAGCTTTTAAGCCTTACCCGTTTACTTTTTCTGTTTCTTTTTTAGCGGAAAAACTACCGTTTCCACCACCTCGTGAGTAATTGATAATTTCTTTGAAATTCAAATGATGTGACAGCATGTACCATATAGCCAACAAGATACTCAGATTGTGTCGAAATGTGCATCCTGAAATATATTCTTGTTTGGTAGTAGTTGTGTTATTCATACAAGTTGAATAAGACGTTTGTTATAAAAGCAGTATTGTCTATCAACCTATGCCTATACTTGAAATCAATGTTCAAAATGTAAACGTCTCACCCCTGTTTCAGACAGGCGTGCCAGCGTCGCGCCGAACCAATTGAAAGGCAATATTTGAATTAAGTACATAGAAAGTTCGACGTCTGAAACAATTAGGAGCGACCAGGCGCGCCTGATGCCGAAAGATCGACGGTCTGGGTCGTTTAGAACAGTGCTAGAGTGTCATCGTTTCAGACGTCACTCTAGTCATGAGCCGAACTCAATACAAATGTATGTAAATGTATGCAAATAAGCATTGAACTGCCGTGATATCCCACAATGCATACATAATTAACCTTTTGGCATGGGAATACATGTAAGGACTAGACGTCTGACGGTCATACATCAAAGGGGGGAAATTTTCAATAGACCTTTGCCAAGGAATACAAAAAACAACAAAATTAATGATTTTGAAGGCAATTTCAAAGATGGGGTAGGCCTCATAGTAAAACAAAAAAAAACGGTCACAATGGCAGTTGTGACAGTTGTGCATTATACATGTACAATGACAACAGTAAAGATCGAAATACATTAATTATTATGCTTAATGTCCATTTCCTCCTCGCAAAAACCAAGTCGACAATGTACGGTCTGAAACGTAAACACCGCCCCAAAAGTCTTCTATTGCTATGGCTACATTGTTTGTTTGTTTGTAGGCCTAACTGTAGGGCTACTCCATTGTATTTAGTTCGCCTGTCTGAAACCAAAATCTGAATTGGGTCGAGCCGGTTGACCCAGGGTTGCCCCTAATCTATTTGGTACGGCATGACCCTGGCACACCTGTCTGAAATGGGGGTCAGACACTAAACAAATGGAGGTTGACGGTACTGGGACCAGCAAAGATGCTGGTTCTAATATCAATTGTTAAGATCTTTTTCGTTACATCATTCCTTTTGTCATTGTGTGTTTGCTGCAGCTTGCCCTTATGGAACGGTGTATGTATCCTGTGATGAGGACTGCCTGAAACTTGCATGTATCGATGGCAACTGTTACAAAGTTGAGGTCTTTGTTCCAGACATAAATGTAACAATTTGCTGCGGGTGCTTTGGTAACCTGGTTTATAATGGTTCTACGTGTGTACCTCCAAGGGATTGTCCATGTTTGGATGCAAACAATCAAACAAGAGAGGTAATTAGAATGCATATCATGATAAAGAAACAGGTCCTGCCACTCTGTTCGGTATTTACAAAATGGCCACAAATTTGGGTTAAACTCGAAATTCAGAGTAATATCAAAACCCAACATATTCTGAAGACTTACTTAAATTTACTAAAAATGCTTATGGCACCTCACTCAATTGCGTTCATTTTGTGAAGCTAGGTCTTATGTTTTGTTTTCACTGATGCCAGCTAAAACTAGTATGGGAATGGTAGAAAACAATTTGTGTGAAATGGTGTCGGTCAGCTTGGATATAAACGTGTTTGAATCATCTAATACATTTCATCTTCTTTATGTGTTAAATATAATTAACTTCTGTGGCCCTCTTGAACAATTTTTGTATGATTTCAAAAATATAAATGTTGCATTTTTGTGTATCTTTTTGGGTATAAATATGATTTTCAACTTCAAAATGTTCAACATAAGGTATGTTTTTTGGTGACTGACAATAAAAAAGTCTCTGACTTTTACTTCATTGAATTGACATTTTCCCCTTTATTGCGAAACTGAAAAATCTTTAATTTCAGGATTGGCACTGAGACTAGTAAAGCCCACTGAAGCTCAAAACCAAATTTTAAGTGACATTTTAAAACATTTTTGGAAAGAAATCTGGGTTATTTTCCCCCTCTGTTTACTGTAAGCATAGAATCAATGCTTTTAAAAGCTACAAGCATTTTCTTTTAACACACAAAGAATTTCTTGCTTAGTCTCCTTGGAAATTTATGCTTATCTTGTAAATATGTAGGAAAGAAAACATGTATGGTCTGTGTCATATATAGGCCACATAGTAATGCTAATTTGAGCATTGGACCTTATTACCAGAATTCTTCCATTTGTTTCAGCCTAATGAGGAATGGGATAGTGATAAGGACTGTGAAAAATGTAAATGCGAACTCAACACTATCGTATGCTACCCAGATTACACATCTCCAGAATGTAGACGAACCACCAGACCACCGTCAACAAGTATGTGTCAGATATTAAACAGGGTGTCCCCCCCAAAACGCAACACTTTGTGTCGAGAACTATTTTCGATTACTATTAAAAGCACACTGGATCTCAGACAAACATTGCAACCATGCAAACACCTGTGGGTGTGCTTGTGTGCATGCATGTGCATGCATGAAGTTTGTCTGACATCCGCGGATTGTTTACATGCGCGCACTGGCCAAATCACTCTTGTGACATCATTAGTGCGGAGCTCTATTGCAACACTGCTAAATTAGGGCCTGTTTGTTTAACGCAAAGGATCCGAGATTTAGGGATCCACCTCCTATGCTGGGTACGCTAAAATGGGATCCAGATCAGCAGGATTCATGATTTTGCGCATTAAACAAACAGGCCCATTGTCAAGATATCTGTACATTGCATGCTCTATTCTTGCCTCCAAGTGAAAGACCACGGTGTCATCAATTCAAAGGAAACAATGATTCTTTGTTTATTTCTTTATAGCCGGAAGAACAACATCACCAGTGCCTACTTCTACAGTCACAACTACTAAAGAGATCACTACAACAGTAACCCCAGGTAGAACGAAACAAGTTGTTCATACATATACAGTAGTAGTTTTTGTATTAATTACTCTCATCAAATCTCATGTTATGACATGACATGACAGCAAAGGGGACATCATTTTAAAGGCATTCACAGTTTACATAGTTTACATCAGATTGAACAGCATTTATTTAAGTCATCTAAATGTGAACAAAGAAATATTGACTGGTGTGGGATTTAAACTGAATGATTGTTGAATTTACGGTAATTGAATGCAATGCTATATAGGCCTACATATGGATGCATCAAAGTGAAAATCGAGTGACGGTTTTAATTGAGGAGGCAAAATTACGTCATCACGAATGCGTGAAAATGAGATTGGCCGGTCGTTTGCCGAAAATGACCGGGAAAACCTATACTACTAGCCATAATATAGTGTGTATATTCTTGTGTGTTTGTCTCAACAGGATATTGTTATGACGACTTGGACAAGATTAGTGAATTGGATGTGCGCAGATTTGACTCAAATAGCCCGACTCCAATTTCACCAGACGAGCCCTGGACATCCACTGGACCAGGTGGCCCCACACTGACCATTAAGCTGTCTGAGCCAACTCGCATTAATCAGATGGAGTTCAACACAGTGAGTGGGAGGCCAGTTACTGTCACTATTGCCGTTTCCTTCTCGCCGGACTCTCTCTTATACGACCTGTTCTTGTTCCAAGGGAATTCCGTACACGTGAACTCTGGTGAAAAGCTCAACATTCCTCCAATTCCAGATGTATCCAACGTGTACGTCATCCATATGCGTTTCTTCACATCAGATAGTCAGACTATCAAAGTTTTTGGCTGTATGGAAAAAGGTAAGGACCCTTTCAAATTATTTATAGTTATTCATATGAATTGGCATAATGAAATGAACACAGTCGGAACATTTACAAAATTCACTATAAGCAATGGGGAAATCTATTCACAGGAGTTTTGATCTCACCCCAATATCAAAACTGTTTCCAGTCGTTGTTTTACTAATTTCTGGATAAATACACCATTTCAGCTGCTTCTACAAGCACCATCTTCGTAGCCTTAAAGTAATATGTAAATCTATGAACATTTCTGTTTGGGAATGTTACCAATCCTGCCATCTGTTATTCTGTACCTTTAAACATGTTAAAGGTAGTATCATACTTTGGTAAGAAACCAAAACTGAAATGTTCATAGATTTACATATAACTTTCAGGGTATGAAGATGGTAGTGGTAGAAACATACCGTTTTAATTTGTCCGCCTGAAATGGTCTATTTATCCCGAAATTAGTAAAACAACGACCAAAAATAAAAGAAAAAAGACTTAAGAAATACTGTGGCTGTTTTTCACTCAAAAAGTGGACAACGTATGGGACTGAAATTTTCACAGATGATTGTGACTGTATCTTCCTTGATATTTTTGCCCATGAATCTGTATTTCTTTGATAAAAAGTATGATATTACCTTTAATCTGCAGTTCTGCAAACTTTGGGGATCAGGTGGGCAGCTTTACCTTAGACATGACATTGATATTATTTGTTTTCCATTTGTCTGTTTGTTGTTTAAATTAGGAATTAAATCCCAGTTGAGATTTTGTCAAGAGATTTAAATGAGCTATTTTCTTCTTATTATTTCAGTGTCTACAACTACCACTGTTCAGACTTCAACCGTACCTATTACAACACCGATATCACCCGGTAATAAAATGAGCTTTCTCTGAAGATCTGCTCTGCGCTCTTTGATCTAACTTAAGTAGTTGGCACCGAGCAGATTTTTTTGTTACAGACTTAGTTTCCTTCCTTTAGCATGTAGTTTCCATCTCTGTATTTTTATTTTTGTTATTATTACATATACACTATTCAATTTATTAGACTCTTTTTTTTTTTTTTTTAACTAATGCATTTATTCCAGTTCATTTATACTGTTTTCCTGGTTTTCTTTTGTAAAGCGCCTTGAGCGTCTTTTTGGCGGATTTTGGCGCTATATAAGTGTCTATTATTATTATTATTATTTATTTCTGGTAATGACCCCAAGGCTTCCTCAAAAGCGCCCTAGGCACTGTAGCTTGAAAGCCTGATGCAACCGTTTTTTTTTTAATGGAAAGAAGAAGATACAGTTTTAGAGGTGGGAGGAAAACCCCAGAGTAATATTCTGGGTAAAACCCACAGAATCAGGTAGGGACTGAAAACCAAATTCACTTGTGGACCGAGCCAGACTTGAAGCTGGTCCGCAGAGGTGAAAGGTGAGGAAAGAACCGCTACGCCAACCTGATTCTCAACCTGATACTAAGGCACCAATGCAAGAGCACCGAAAACTTACTCTTAAAAATAATCCATCACCATTAATGTTTAAACTAATTACACAAAATATCTTTTTATGTTTGATATTTTCAGGTACATGTTTTCCTAGATGTATTTGTGATGTAGATTGTCAGATGAAGATTGTGGATGGAAACTGCCCAGTAGACATACCAGACCAGTGCAAAGGCTGCTTCTGCCCAGGAGATTCCCAGCGTTATGAGGGTTATTGTATCTTACGACCACCACGGGATCAATGTATGGCAACCACAATATCAAGTACAGCACCACCAATTACAACCAGACCTCCACCGGTTACAACCAGACCAACACCACCGGTTACAACCAGACCAACACCACCAGTTACAACCAGACCAACACCACCGGTTACAAGCAGACCTCCACCGGTTACAACCAGACCAACACCACCGGTTACAACCAGACCAACACCACCGGTTATAACCAGACCAACACCGCCGGTTACAACCAGACCAACACCACCGGTTACAACCAGACCAACACCACCGATCACAACCAGGCCAACACCACTGGTTACAACCAAACAACCAAGTAAGACTATATTAAGCTATAAAATATCTGTTACCTGGTACTCTTCTTGTAGTTACACTGAATCCGGCAAGGAGGATTGAAGGGGTATTAACGGTGAGTGTAAACGCAGGGTTCAGGATTCAATCCCCTTTTCAATCACCCTTTTGGGAAAGATTCAATTTCCGGATTGAACCCCGCAATGCTGCATTGTAAACACAATTGCAGGATTCGATCCCACAATCTTATTCGACCTCATCCAGTTTACAGACAAACCCAGCAAAACTTGTAAAAAGGACGCCTACACTTGTGTATACATTGGTACATACTTAAGTCTGTGCTATGTTTTTATAGCTTTCATGGTGTACTGCATAATTCTTAGTGAATTATTGCGAAGAGACAGGACACGCTGTCAGCCATACTGTCTGGCCATTCCAAACTTCAAGCAGGCCCCGATCGAGCACAGCAAGTCAGAATTTGAATTGCCCGTAACTAAATTTGATTAACGTTCTGGCGATTTGTCTCAGCCTGCCGACACAAATCCCCTCCATGATCGTTGCTTGTGTCTCTGCCGAAGTTGCAACCAAAATAAGTGGCAGGACCAGAGCGAAAACATGTATTAGATCATCCATTTGAAATGTTAACACTTTTAGTCATACATATAGTAGATGTGTTATGTTCAGAAATAAATGTTTAGTTGGAGACCGCACGCCTATTGACCTTCCACGATGAACTATGGCCTTGCTCTTCCGTTATGAAAGGAGGATTGAAGGCGGATCAGGATCGAGTGTAAATGTGACAGGGATAATCATTGAATTATCAATTACCAGATTGAATCCTGCTAGCATGCCTAAGTGGGTTCAGTGTAAATGTGGTGTAAGTATTGGGAAGTGAACTTCATTAGTTTTGCTTTGGACATAATTATTATATCAAAGATCTATACCGAGTTGTATTGAAGGCAGATTATCCTATTTGAATCACAGCAAACCAGCGGACTAACCTAAAAGAGCTTAATTTGCTGATGTTGTGATTTGGTAGACCAAACATGTCATCCCTAAGGCAATTACCATGATAGGTTTTGCATACAACTTGCTGCACAACTTTGGCTGAACATTTTCTCAAAATGATATTTAAAGAAATTCACTCGAAATTATGTTCTTTTTTATTTGGACAGATGCTTGTTTGCCAAGGTGTATCTGTAGTGTAGATTGTCATAGGGTGATTGTGGATGAAAACTGCCCAGTAAACATACCTGACCACTGCAAAGGCTGCTTCTGCCCAGGAGATTCCCAGCGTTATGAGGGTTATTGTATCTTACCACCACCATGGGATCAATGTATGGCAACCAAAATATCAAGTACAGCACCACCAGTTACAACCAGACCTCCACCGGTTACAACCAGACCAACACCGCTGGTTACAACCAGACCAACACCACCGGTTACAACCAGAACAACACCACCGGTTACAACCAGACCAACACCACCGGTCACAACCAGACCTCCACCGGTTACAACCAGACCAACACCACCAGTTACAAGCAGACCTCCACCAGTTACAACCAGACCAACACCACCGGTTACAACCAGACCAACACCACCGGTTACAACCAGACCAACACCACCGGTTACAACCAGACCAACACCATCGATTACAACCAGACCAACACCACTGGTTACAACCAGACCAACAAGTAAGACTATATTAAGCTATAAAATATCTTTAACCTGGTACTCTTCATGTAGTTGAGTCATTGCATATCCTGTGATGCATTGGTGGAAATCCCTCCTCGATCATAAATGTGGGGGGATATCAATTTACACTTGATAAGAGAGTACTCACGAGCAGCTTCACATTGAGAAACAAAATCTGTTTGCAACTTCTCTATAGAATGCTGAATACTAGCTTTGTACAGCAGCTGACCAACACAAAGTTTATTTGTACGGACATAGAACATAGAAAAACGTTGTCAAATGTTTTAAGAATATTAGCAGGAATTTAGCGGTAGGTCTGGCGAGCCTTTCTTTTGTGTATGAGGTAAGTCAAAACATTTGTTCTTGGGGTTTTCAATGTTGCAGTAGGCCTGACACACAATTTAACTGCTTGCATGAATATACAATTTCGTAATGGCCGTATGTCTATCTCAAAATAAGGCGTCAATAATAACCAGTAACTTATAGTACATGTAGAGCCATGGCTAGTCTAGCATACGCTTGCATGTATGCACTCATACCAGTCTGGGGCCAATTTCATAAAACTGTTAAGCACAAAAAGTTGCTTAGCACAAAAATGTCTCGCCCAATAAAACAAACCACCATTGAAAATTCCATTTGATATTCATGGTCAGCGAATAACAGCCAAAGAACAATCACAAGTGATACACAACACATGGACATTTAGTTGTTAACCTTGTTTTTATTAAGACAGAAATGTCATGCTCAGCAAATTTTTGTGCTTAACAGTTTTATGAAATTGGCCCCTGGTCATAATGTACAGTAATTAAGGCGCGCTCCAACTATGTACTTGTACACATATAGGCACACTTTGTTCCCACCAAAGATCATAGCTTTGGTTTGCACCAAAGCTCATTTATCTTTGGTTTGCACTATGGCCCAGCTTGAATTCTCAATCAATCAAGCAGCCCGTTTGGGTCTGCGACGCCCGGTTATAATGCACAATGTACCCTCTCGGGTAGTCTTGGTCCCAAGACTTTACTATCTGCTTGTGTGTGTCAGTGCAGTTAACAGATGGCATTGTAATGTGACAACCGCATAGAGCTATGTGGACCAATATGAAACTACTGGATTGGATGTAACATTGTGGAAGTCCAGATCCAGAACAGAATTTTATCCATGTCCGCCAGGCGGGGGCACCCTATGGTCCGGGAAAAACAACAATGAAGGTCTTGGAACCAAGACTACTGATCGGGCCGCGCCGGCGCCCAGAACCACATGTTACCACACTTCAACAAAAGTTGCTTATGGAAAGGGTTGGAGGGGACAATCGATATTGTTTCCCCCAAAACCAAAACCAAAATTATGGGGGGGGGGGGGGGGACGTGGCAGTTTATCCTATTTGAATCCAGTGTTGGAGTACTCATACTCGAGTACAACTCGGCAACAAATACTCGGCCTGTACTCGATAAAAAGTACTCGAAAATAAAATGTACTTGGCCCATACTATATTCCATGTACTCAAATGTTGGGAGTACTTAACCATATAAGTGCAAATTTCATTTTCGTTACAATTTCACGGTTGATAATGTTGCCGATTTACGATAAATTATACAATGGGAGTATGAAAATCATCGGGAGTTTAGTGTCAAATGGAGTAAACAGCACGCATCATTTGCAAGGTTTGAAAAAGATTAATTTCTGAGAAGAGTGGCACAACATGATCAACATCGAATTATAAACATCTTTGTGAAACAAAATGTAATATTTTGCACTTTGCGTTGGTACTGTACTCGGACGTTGACTCGAACGTTGGTGCCCTGTACTCAACCTTGAATGTACTCGGCAGTGTTGTAGACGAGTATTTTTTTCGAGTATCAAGTACTACTGAGTACTTTGACTGCCGAGTACCAAGACAGGTCGAGTACTTTGCCAGTTGAGTACAAGTACTGGTTTCCGAGTACAAGTACTTGTGCACCCGAGTACAATCACTTATCTTCCGAGTACGAGTACGAGTACAAGTACACGTACTTATCTCCTTAAAAAAAATGAACAAGTTGCGCTGTAGCGTTTGACTCCATTCTGCACAAATTCTCGGTATTCTTTGAACCCAAATTGAACAACAGTCGATGTGGAGGACATGCCTACAGCTGATCTAAAAATGGTGTTCAACACACGTGGCTATGCATTGCAACAGTAATACATTACAACAACGTAAACGCCTGGCACTGCGAATTCTTTTTTCCAGACTGAATTATTCAAAAGCATGTAATTTCTATATGCTAGATTTGATTCGTTGTTAGAATGCTCAGATCCACAAACTTTAACTGAACAGATTTTTTTTAATAGAGTACTCTTTTTTGAGTATGAGTACGTAGATGCTCGAGTACAATTTTTGGATGTCGAGTTCCGAGTGTTTTGTAGCCCGAGTACAAGTACCAAAGGACGAATGCGAGTATTTGGACATTCGAGTGCGAGTACGAGTACTAGGAAAACGGCACTCGAGTAGTACTCGAGTGCGAGTATTGAGTACGAGTACCACAACACTGGTACTCGGACTCAATACTTAGGACTTGGACTTGACAACAATGTACTCGGAGTACTCTGTACTTGTATTTGAGGACTCTACTCCAACACTGTTTGAATCACAGGAAATCAACAGACTGACCTAAATGAGGTATTTTTTTGCTGATATTGTGATTTGGTAGTCAAAACATGACATCCCTATTAAAGGCAATTACCATGACAAAAGTAAACCGTTTGGAATAGCTTTTGCTTACATCTTGCTATATATCACCACATGGCTGAACATTTCCTTAAAATGATATTTAAAGAAATTCACTCCAAATTATGTTCTTTTTTATTTGGACAGATGCTTGTTTGCCCAGGTGTATCTGTAGTGTAGATTGTCATAGGGTGATTGTGGATGAAAACTGCCCAGTAAACATACCAGACCACTGCAAAGGCTGCTTCTGCCCAGGAGATTCCGAGCGTTATGAGGGTTATTGTATCTTACCACCACCACGGGATCAATGTATGGCAACCACAATATCAAGTACAGCACCACCAGTTACAACCAGACCTCCAAGTAAGTCTGATATTGGGCTAGTATAAAGTAATGTGTAGACATGTTTGGCTTAGCACGTAGCTCGAGTCGGTGTACATTGTTATGTTTTTCCACGAGAGGCGAAACAAAATATCACACAGGACAGATATTGGTCTCACAGCCTCCAGAGGCAGAAATCTTGACAAAAATTGACCACACATGTGAGCTACGTGCTGAGCTAACAGCCTCATCAAGAGATTTTGTGCTGAATTAGCAGATAGCTAAAAATTGACTGGAGTGGGTTTTGAACCGGTGACCTCCTGTATACCGTACACTGGCGCTACCAACTGAGTTATTCAACCCAACAATTTTTTTTTGGTGGTTTTTGTCCCATTGAATTATTTTAATTTAGGGATGGAGTACATTAATAGTAGAAGCTCATTTTGCGATGTACATTTTTATCAGCACATAATAGATTTGATTCAAGTGGCCAACATTTTTTTCATTGCCGTATTATAATCATTATTATTGTTTATATCTGGTAATGATTCCAAGGATTCCTCAAAAGCGCCCTAGGAACTTAAGCTCGAAAGCCTTATGAAAGCATTTGTGGAAAGATGATGAGAAGAAGATACAGTTTTAGAGGTGGGAGGAAAACCCCAGAGTAATATTCTGGGTAAAACCCACAGAATCAGGTAGGGACTGAAAACTCAATCCACTTGTGGACCGGGCCGGACTTGAACCCCGTCCGCAGAGGTGAAAGGCGTGGAAAGAACCGCTACGTCAACCTGAGGATCCAGCCAAATGCATATTCAAATTAAAAAATATAATTTCCTTTTCAAAATCTGAAACATTTTGTTTCTGTTTCTTAAAAGTGTAAAGGTTTAAATGTATTTTGTGGCCAGAAGCATGTTGTTTTAACACAAGTTAGGGAATTTTATGTTTATTTTTAAACAGCTTGTTTGAATAAATGACACATTTTTGTGTGTTCTTTTTTTTTTTTCAGAATCTACAACAGCCAAGACAACAACTACGGCCATATCTACAACCACCATTGTCACACCAGGTATAAATGATACATTCCTATCAAGAGGTTCTTATATTTTCAAAAGCTCCATGTCATGGATGGGTAGCGTTCTGTTGTAAACCACTCAGGTACAGTACATGTCCATTGGCCTTCCACTCAATGTATTGTGAGCTCAAGATAAGATTTCCACTTTCAGTTCACAATTCCTGCTTATAGTACACGGGTTTACACTTCGAAATAAGCGCATGCGTGATAGTGCCTCGATTTGAAGTCGTGATCAAAACCGCCGAAGTGTAAACCCGTGTATTGTCTTCGACAATGGAAGGGTTTACACTTCGAAAAGTGCGCATGCGTGGAAGTGCCTCGGTTTGAAGTTGTGATCAAAATCTAAGATGGCCGCCATGGTGTAAACCCGTGTATTATGAGTTACCCATGAGAGAAGAGCATTTTTTGGAACTAGAACTTGTGTGCACCAGAAACACAACATGGCAAGGAATATACAGCCTTTATGACCACAGTTAATATCAGTGTTAATAGCACATGTATACCTTACGGAGGTTGATGTGTGTTGTGTGAAAATTATTAGAGGAGCCGAAATTGAATCAGTTATGTTAAAATAACTGTTTCCATGTTTTGTGAGATCACTACAGTGGAACACCACTATAACGAACACTTCTATACCTAACATCCTTGGCTCCCATTTTATTTAAGTTTAATGTATAGGCCTGC
Organism: Astropecten irregularis; assembly: GCA_963971285.1. Classification (NCBI taxonomy): domain Eukaryota; kingdom Metazoa; phylum Echinodermata; class Asteroidea; order Paxillosida; family Astropectinidae; genus Astropecten; species Astropecten irregularis. The sequence goes on from OZ020255.1 coordinate 4,760,445, forward strand.
TGAACAGTGTTCACTGTAATGATCAACAAAAATATATCGGTAATTAACACTGTAATTGCATCCCGGTGTGTTCGTTATAGTGGTGTTCCAGTGTTCTTTGATTTTAAAACAAGAAATTTTCATTGAAGTCAATGCAACTTTAAAGATACTGTAAAAGAAATTAGCAAAATTGGAAGAAATACAACAGCCCATCTGTGTGGATGTTGCTTTGTTTTGGGTATGCTGCTTAAACAATACACAGCATGTGTTAAGATTTATGGAGTGACAGCAAAATTACAAGCAAATGCTTCTTGGCGTGCTGAGAAGCTGAGCACGTCCCATCTGTCTGTCTGGACGTTAGTGTGAAATGTGAAACAAGTTTTAGCATTTGCATCAAGTACAATTTACACTGTTTTAGTTTCAGGCCATTGGTCTGTTCAAAATAATATTGAACGGTGTGTGCGTGGTTTCATGGCTTCTGACTGCCGAACGAACAAGGATAGTTGACTATTGGGGTCACCACCAACGTAGGGCTGGATAGCTCAGTTGGTAGAGCGCCTGTACGGTGTTCAGGAGGTCGCCGGTTTGAATCCCGCTCCAGTCAATTTTTCTTCGTTCACTTTTCAAAATATTTGTTATAATTAAAAAATAACTACGCTTTTACTATTGTTGAAATCTCTGGGTGATTTTGCCTCTAACATAATGTTAAACGTTCAACTGGGTTTTTGTATACCACTGAATTATTGTGATCCTTTGCATATTGTGTATATCTACCTCTCATGCTTACATGTATTTCTCAATGACTTTTAAAAATGAGAGCATTTTTGTATCAGACGTCACAGGAGACAATGTCTTTTGCTTTTTAGCATGCTAAGTTGTCATGCTTTATACACATAATAATTGGCATTTATAAATTTGTTTATTTGATTGTTCCTATGTGATTACTTTTGCAGTGCCGTCTACGACTCCAAAAGTATGTGACGATAACCTGGACAGTTATGATAAAGTGAAGGTGTCAAGACTGAATTCTGATACCAACTCGGGATTAAAACCAACTGATTGGTGGCGTCCAGATGATCCCTCCTCCAATGAAACATCACCTTACACTGATTCCTATTTGGAGATCACCTTTGACGTCAGTGTTAATGTGGAATCAGTGACCATCAAAAATAAGGACGATGCACCTGAGGATGTACGAGTTGCCGTGGAGTTTCAACCGGGTGACAGGCCAATTTACTATCCATTGTCTGAGGATGACAAACCTGTTATCTTAAAGGGCAAGGCAGACAGCAAGATCAGTTTACCAGATAGCTTGCCTGCTGTAACAGGATTGAGAGTGTACCTTGTGTCACCCAGTCCAAACTTCAAGTACCAAGTGGTTTTACATGGCTGCGAAGAAGGTATGTATTTATACTTCTGTGGTTTTGAATAATCCTCTTTCTTGACAGAAATGAAGGGAATACTCTGGTGGAAGTTTTTATAGCCCCCTGTCTCACTTATAGAGGAGAGAAACAGGATTGGAGGGATTTGAGATTGAAATGGGAACCAAAGATGATCCCGCCTGACTCTTTATCATCTCAGATTGCCATTTACGCTGACGACACAACCCTGTATACAACATACCCTGGTCCCCGGTTTTCCACTCATCAAGTCCAAGCTAGTAATGATCTCAACCATGATCTTACGTATGTCACTAATTGGGGGAACGAATGGCTCGTCACCTTCAATGAAGAGAAAACTCACCTGTTATCTGTTTCAAGATCTACATCTAAATTATCTATTCGTCCTACCTTGTCTATGAACTCTACATCTCTTCAGGAAGTTAGTGACATCAGGTTACTTGGTCTCGACATCACCAATAAACTCTCCTGGGACAAGTACATCAGTGGTATTGCCAAAAGGGCCTCTCAACGTGTAGGTTGTCTATACCGTGCACGGAAATGCCCCCCCCTGTCATTCTGTACTTATACAAGACGACAATCCGCCCTGTTATGGAGTATTGTTGTCACATCTGGTCCGGTGCTCAAGCTTGTCACCTTTCTCTGTTGGACAGAATACAGCGTCGAGTTGTTAACCTGGTGGGCCAAGAATTGTCATCTTCCTTGGAACCCCTCTCACATCGACGCAATGTATCTTCACTGAGCCTGTTTTACAGATACTATCACGGCATGTGTTCCAATGGTCTTTCGTTGGTTGTCCCTGTAGACCGTCCCTCACAACGAACCACTCGCCTCTCAGTCAAATCCCATCCTCATACAGTCGTGACTCCCAAATGCAGGTCCAAGGGGTATGCTAAGAGTTTCTGTCCACGTACTGCTTCACTCTGGAACTCCTTACCTGCATCCTGTTTCCCTGCTGTATATAATTTGTCTAAGTTCAAGTGCAATGTGAAAAGGCTTCTGTTATCCTAATTCTGTACGCTTTCTTTTCCTTTTTCTTTCTTTTTTAGCCCTCACCTCGAGTGGCCTTTGTGCCTTGTGTTGGGCGACTTCCATAAAAAAAAAAATCCCTGGCTTCTTGACATTAATCAATGACATGTTAAGACCTAAAAACTATGGTAAAGTTGGCACAACTCAGTTTGCAAGCTCCATGATAGGGAGATATATCCTGTTTATACTGTAGTCTATCGTGTCAGACTTATTAAGAAAATACCTTTCAACAATTTAAAAATTTTCCCACACTACAGTCCCTCCAACTACAACTGAGAGAGCAACTACTGTTGTTTCAACAACTGGCCCACCATTTACTACAGAGGAAACTACAACAGTAGTAACAACTACTCCTAAGTCAACAACAAAAGAGACAACCACTGTCAAGTCCACTACAGGTATGTGTGCTCGGAATCTTGATAGATATTCCCAAAGACCAAACTACAGTAGGGCCTATACTCCTGCTAAGTCAGCATTTTTGGGATTCGAGATATGAAGACGGCTTACACAAATGCCGGCTTTTGCTGTACTAGTTGTCATTTTGCCGACTAACATGCGCATATGTATGTACGTTATGATTCTTTACACCAATTCAATGGCTTTGATTTGCCCTGGATAATTTCTACCTCCCATGGCGCTCCCATCAAATTTGTTTTCAATTATTATCCTCATGGGCCGTGAATTCAATCAAGTACAAAGCAAGGCCTGCCGTTCATATTACATGTAAGTGCAAGTTGCTTACTGTTTCATGCTTCCATCACATTACATCACAACTGGACTAACAGTGCAGTGCAATACATATGTACGTGATTACAGTTACAGTACAGAAAACACACTCGTCCGTTTATACACCACACACATTGGTAGTCTTGGATGAAGACGTTGTTACGTCGTTGTTCTCCAACGGACTGCACATGTCAACACTGCAAACGACCTGAGAACGTGTGAATGCTACACACACTATAGCAAGTTGTTTTTCGTCGGGCAGTGGAATGTTCCACCTTGTTCGGCGAATAAGTTGGTAATAGCAAGTGCCCACAACAACAATAGCACTGCCACACTACAGTGTGTACTCAAGCATACAAGTAGAGAACGCATACATTTGCATTTACTTTGCATAAATGTTGGTCTTTCCAATGTTTATTTGTCATATTTTACACTATTTAATTTGTGATGTACATGTATTTATTTTTTTACTTTCTCTATATGATAACTTGTGCAGTGCCGTCTACAACTCCAAAAGTATGTGACGATGATCTGGACCGTTATGATAAAGTAAATGTGTCAAGACTGAATTCTGATACAAACTCGGGATTAAAACCAACTGATTGGTGGCGTCCAGATGATCCCTCCTCCAATGAAACATCACCTTACACTGATTCCTATTTGGAGATCACCTTTGACGTCAGTGTTAATGTGGAATCAGTGACCATCAAAAATAAGGACGATGCACCTGAGGATGTACGAGTTGCCGTGGAGTTTCAACCGGGTGACAGGCCAATTTACTATCCATTGTCTGATGATGACAAACCTGTTATCTTAAAGGGCAAGGCAGACAGCAAGATCAGTTTACCAGATAGCTTGCCTGCTGTAACAGGATTGAGAGTGTACCTTGTGTCACCCAGTCCAGACTTCAAATACCAAGTGTCTCTGCATGGCTGCGAAGAAGAAGGTATGTATTTATACGTTCCTAGTTAGAAATAATCCTCTTTGTTCTATCTTGGCAGAAATGGGAGGAATAATCTGGTGTGTTTATATCCCTCTATCTCATTTAGAGATGAAAGAAACAGGTTTGGAGTGATCTTGGAACCAAAGACGATTCCTTTTGAACACTCCCTGGCTTCTTGATATTAATCAATAACATGTGTACACATATACCTATAAGAACTATGTTCATACAATTTATTGTAAGGTTGGAAGTCAGTTTGCAAGCTGCAGGATAAGGAGATGAAGGAATGAATAAAACAGATATATTCAGTGTATACTCCAGTTTATCATGTCAGAAGTATGCATTCAGAAAATACTTATTTTAACAACTGGAACATTTTCCAACACTACAGTGCCCCCAACTACAACTGAGAGAGCAACTACTGTGGTTTCAACAACTGGCCCACCATTTACTACAGAGGAAACTACAACAGTAGTTACAACTACTCCTGAGTCAACAACAAGAGAGACAACCACCGTCAAATCTACTACGGGTATGTGTCCACGGAATCTTAATAGATATTCACAAAGGCTAAACTACAGGCTAATCTGCACATACATTTTTAAGGTCCGAGAAGAAGATAAGCTTTAGCTTCTGATGAAAATGCTTTTCTCAAATGCAAAAACAACAAATATACATTTGCTTTTCAGTATAATTATTTGTCGTATTCACTATTTAATTTGTGATGTTTGTATTTTCGAATTTTCTCTATAACTTGTGCAGTGCCGTCTTCAACTCCAAAAGTATGTGACGATAACCTGGACCGTTATGATAAAGTGAAGGTGTCAAGACTGGATTCTGATACCAACTCGGGATTAACACCAACTGATTGGTGGCGTCCAGATGATCCCTCCTCCAATGAAACATCACCTTACACTGATTCCTATTTGGAGATCACCTTTGACGTCAGTGTTAATGTGGAATCAGTGACCATCAAAAATAAGGACGATGCACCTGAGGATGTACGAGTTGCCGTGGAGTTTCAACCGGGTGACAGGCCAATTTACTATCCATTGTCTGATGATGATAAACCTGTTATCTTAAAGGGCAAGGCAGACAGCAAGATCAGTTTACCAGATAGCTTGCCTGCTGTAACAGGATTGAGAGTGTACCTTGTGTCACCCAGTCCAAACTTCGAATACCAAGTGGTTTTACATGGCTGCGAAAAAGGTATGTGAATATAATTGCTCCTTAAAAAACCGAAGGTGTTTTTCTTGTCTCCTGACATGAAATGTGAATTATCAAGCTCTGGCTAAATCAACCCTATATTTCATTGAAAGCATAGAGATATCTTCGATTGTGATATGCGATATATAATATGGGTTTCTTATTATTGCTATTATTTATCAATGACAGAAACTGGATTGGAGAGGGATAGATTTAAGTGGTTACTAAAGATGATTTTTTGGACAGCAGACTGAGTGGATTTGATATTTTTCAAAGTAAAATGTAATTCTTGTTGTTTGGGAGAACCTCTCCTCTCAGGTAGTTTTTTGTGTGAATACATTCTTGAATTTGGATTGTTTGAAAAAGTAAGTCTTTGAAGCACATGTATGTAAGAGATGAATCACAAATGTAGGTCGTTAAATGAATATAACACAATCATTCGGTATAGTTCTAGAAATGATTGTACAGAGGTTTGCTGTGGTCAGGTTGTGATCTGTTTGTCGTAACATTTTGAGTGATTTTAGAAGTAGACCTGAAGAGTAAATGGGAAAGGTTGAATGGTATCCACCCGATATTGGTATTCAAATGAAACTTCGATTGCCTTTGCTACAACAATAGTTGTGACAACAGCAGCTACTACCACTGTTGAAACTACAAGTGTAACTTCAACTGTACCTTCAACAACTGGTGTGCCATCAACAACTGCGGAGAAGACTACTATCGTTGTTTACACCACTACCCCTGTTGGAACTACCACGAAGGAGACTTCTACTGTAACCCTCATCACAACAGAAGGCACAGCAGGTAAAAGGAAGCAATACAATTTGTAGAATGGGAAATGACTCAATTGAGGAAAATGACTCAAATCAACACTTGCATGTGTCTGTGTCAAATGTCTTAGAATTTATTGTAATATTTAGCAATATCAGTGTCAAAGTTTCAGAATATACTTTTGATAGTTGCGGAAAGATGTTTTGAATTCATTTGTCCGTTTATCCTCACACAATGATACGTTTAGATGATAAATTTTCTTGAACCAGTACTTATCCTTTCTACAGCACCTCCAACAACAACCGAGAAAACAACCACTGTTGTTTCAACAACTGCAGCAACACCAACAACAGGCCCATCATCCACCACTGCATTTTTGCATTTTTGTTTGATTTGATTTTCCTATGTGATTACTTTTGCAGTGCCGTCTACGACTCCAAAAGTATGTGACGATAACTTGGACCGTTATGATAAAGTGAAGGTGTCAAGACTGGATTCTGATACCAACTCGGGATTAACACCAACTGATTGGTGGCGTCCAGATGATCCCTCCTCCAATGAAACATCACCTTACACTGATTCCTATTTGGAGATCACCTTTGACGTCAGTGTTAATGTGGAATCAGTGACCATCAAAAATAAGGACGATGCACCTGAGGATGTACGAGTTGCCGTGGAGTTTCAACCGGGTGACAGGCCAATTTACTATCCATTGTCTGATGATGACAAACCTGTTATCTTAAAGGGCAAGGCAGACAGCAAGATCAGTTTACCAGATAGCTTGCCTGCTGTAACAGGATTGAGAGTGTACCTTGTGTCACCCAGTCCAAACTTCGAATACCAAGTGGTTTTACATGGCTGCGAAAAAGGTATGGGAATATAATTGCTCCTTAAAAAACCGAAGGTGTTTTTCTTGTCTCCTGACATGAAATGTGAATTATCAAGCTCTGGCTAAATCAACCCTATATTTCATTTAAAGCATAGAGATAACTTCGATTGTGATTTGCGATATATAATATGGGTTTCTTATTATTGCTATTATTTATCAATGACAGAAACTGGATTGGAGAGGGATAGATTTAAGTGGTTACTAAAGATGATTTTTTGGACAGCAGACTGAGTGGATTTGATATTTTTCTAAGTAAAATGTAATTCTTGTTGTTTGGAAGAACCTCTCCTCTCAGGTAGTTTTTTGTGTGAATACATTCTTGATTTTGGATTGTTTGAAAAAGTAAGTCTTTGAAGCACATGTATGTAAGAGATGAATCACAAATGTAGGTCGTTAAATGAATATAACACAATCATTCGGTATAGTTCTAGAAATGATTGTACAGAGGTTTGCTGTGGTCAGGTTGTGATCTGTTTGTCGTAACATTTTGAGTGATTTTAGAAGTAGACCTGAAGAGTAAATGGGAAAGGTTGAATGGTATCCACCCGATATTGGTATTCAAATGAAACTTCGATTGCCTTTGCTACAACAATAGTTGTGACAACAGCAGCTACTACCACTGTTGAAACTACAAGTGTAACTTCAACTGTACCTTCAACAACTGGTGTGCCATCAACAACTGCGGAGAAGACTACTATCGTTGTTTACACCACTACCCCTGTTGGAACTACCACGAAGGAGACTTCTACTGTAACCCTCATCACAACAGAAGGCACAGCAGGTAAAAGGAAGCAATACAATTTGTAGAATGGGAAATGACTCAATTGAGGAAAATGACTCAAATCAACACTTGCATGTGTCTGTGTCAAATGTCTTAGAATTTATTGTAATATTTAGCAATATCAGTGTCAAAGTTTCAGAATATACTTTTGATAGTTGCGGAAAGATGTTTTGAATTCATTTGTCCGTTTATCCTCACACAATGATACGTTTAGATGATAAATTTTCTTGAACCAGTACTTATCCTTTCTACAGCACCTCCAACAACAACCGAGAAAACAACCACTGTTGTTTCAACAACTGCAGCAACACCAACAACAGGCCCATCATCCACCACTGCATTTTTGCATTTTTTTGGCTTTTTCGCGCAAGCGAAAAGCCTTTGTTTTTGTTCTGTTTTTTTTTTTTTTTCTTCCTCTTCTTCTTGTCGCCAAAAATTCTAGACCCCATTTTGGGCACTTTAAAACAGCCGATCTTAACCAAACTTGGCTCAAACAAAGTCCCTATAGAGAAGTTGTCTCCCGAAACTTTTCGTCATTATGACGTCATCAGGTGTCACGTGACCAGCGATTTGAATTTAATAATCAAAATCTTTAAAAATCAACAAAAAATCAACGGTTTGAGATATTAAATTGATTCTTTCACCAAAAATGATTGTTAGGCAGGGTCTTTCTTTGTGACACATTGCTTGACCTCTGTGACCTCTACTTCCGGTCAAACAGGAAGTAGCTCCTCATTTAAAAGTGGTTAGAGCTAGGATCATGATTCTTTCACTAAATATCATTGTTAGGCAAGATCTTTCTTTGTGACACATTGCTTGACCTCTGTGACCTCTACTTCCGGTCAAACCGGAAGTTGCTCCTCATTTAAAAGTGGTAAGAGCTAGGATCATGATTTTTTCACTAAATATCAGTGTTAGGCAAGATCTTTCTTTGTGATACATCGCTTGACCTCTGTGACCTCTACTTCCGGTCAAACCGGAAGTTGCTCCTCTTTTAAAAGTTTTTAGAGCTGCAATCATGAATCTTTCACTAAATATCAATGTTAGGCAAGATCTTTCTTTGTGACACATTGCTTGACCTCTGTGACCTCTACTTCCGGTCAAACAGGAAGTAGCTTGTCATTTAAAAGTGGTAAAAGCTACAATCATGATTCTTTCGCCAAAAGTCAATGTAAGGGAAGGTCTTTCTAATGACACAATTCTGATTGACAAGCAATTTATATATCATATGCGGAAAAGCCTTATGTGCTGTTTCAAACAGCCATAAACTCTAGTTTTGATTTGATTTTCCTATGTGATTACTTTTGCAGTGCCGTCTACGACTCCAAAAGTATGTGACGATAACTTGGACCGTTATGATAAAGTGAAGGTGTCAAGACTGGATTCTGATACCAACTCGGGATTAACACCAACTGATTGGTGGCGTCCAGATGATCCCTCCTCCAATGAAACATCACCTTACACTGATTCCTATTTGGAGATCACCTTTGACGTCAGTGTTAATGTGGAATCAGTGACCATCAAAAATAAGGACGATGCACCTGAGGATGTACGAGTTGCCGTGGAGTTTCAACCGGGTGACAGGCCAATTTACTATCCATTGTCTGATGATGACAAACCTGTTATCTTAAAGGGCAAGGCAGACAGCAAGATCAGTTTACCAGATAGCTTGCCTGCTGTAACAGGATTGAGAGTGTACCTTGTGTCACCCAGTCCAAACTTCGAATACCAAGTGGTTTTACATGGCTGCGAAAAAGGTATGGGAATATAATTGCTCCTTAAAAAACCGAAGGTGTTTTTCTTTTCTCCTGACATGAAATGTGAATTATCAAGCTCTGGCTAAATCAACCCTATATTTCATTTAAAGCATAGAGATAACTTCGATTGTGATTTGCGATATATAATATGGGTTTCTTATTATTGCTATTATTTATCAATGACAGAAACTGGATTGGAGAGGGATAGATTTAAGTGGTTACTAAAGATGATTTTTTGGACAGCAGACTGAGTGGATTTGATATTTTTCTAAGTAAAATGTAATTCTTGTTGTTTGGAAGAACCTCTCCTCTCAGGTAGTTTTTTGTGTGAATACATTCTTGAATTTGGATTGTTTGAAGAAGTAAGTCTTTGAAGCACATGTATGTAAGAGATGAATCACAAATGTAGGTCGTTAAATGAATATAACACAATCATTCGGTATAGTTCTAGAAATGATTGTACAGAGGTTTGACTCAAATCAACACTTGCATGTGTCTGTGTCAAATGTCTTAGAATTTATTGTAATATTTAGCAATATCAGTGTCAAAGTTTCAGAATATACTTCTGATAGTTGCGGAATGATGTTTTGAATTCATTTGTCCGTTTATCCTCACACAATGATACGTTTAGATGATAAATTTTCTTGAACCGGTACTTATCCTTTCTACAGCACCTCCAACAACAACCGAGAAAACAACCACTGTTGTTTCAACAACTGCAGCAACACCAACAACAGGCCCATCATCCACCACTGTAGAAACTACAACTGTTGTAACAACTACACCAGAGTCGACAACAAAAGAGACAACCACTCTAAAATCTACCACAGGTATGTGTGCGCCATAGACTGACTGAGAAATTGCAAATATCTTTGGAAAGAAATGAATAAAGATCCACACAATGTTACTTTGGATGAGAGCATTTTTGTATCAGACGTCATAGGAAACAATGTCTTTTGCTTTTCAGTATGCTTAGTTGTCATCCTTTATACACATATTAATTTGCATTTTTGCATTTTATTTATTTGATTTTCCTATGTGATTACTTTTGCAGTGCCGTCTACGACTCCAAAAGTATGTGACGATAACCTGGACCGTTATGATAAAGTGAAGGTGTCAAGACTGGATTCTGATACCAACTCGGGATTAACACCAACAGATTGGTGGCGTCCAGATGATCCCTCCTCCAATGAAACATCACCTTATACTGATTCCTATTTGGAGATCACCTTTGACGTCAGTGTTAATGTGGAATCAGTGACCATCAAAAATAAGGACGATGCACCTGAGGATGTACGAGTTGCCGTGGAGTTTCAACCGGGTGACAGGCCAATTTACTATCCATTGTCTGATGATGACAAACCTGTTATCTTAAAGGGCAAGGCAGACAGCAAGATCAGTTTACCAGATAGCTTGCCTGCTGTAACAGGATTGAGAGTGTACCTTGTGTCACCCAGTCCAAACTTCGAATACCAAGTGGTTTTACATGGCTGCGAAAAAGGTATGTGAATATAATTGCTCCTTAAAAAACCGAAGGTGTTTTTCTTGTCTCCTGACATGAAATGTGAATTATCAAGCTCTGGCTAAATCAACCCTATATGTCATTTAAAGCATAGAGATATCTTCGATTGTGATATGCGATATATAATATGGGTTTCTTATTATTGCTATTATTTATCAATGACAGAAACTGGATTGGAGAGGGATAGATTTAAGTGGTTACTAAAGATGATTTTTTGGACAGCAGACTGAGTGGATTTGATATTTTTCAAAGTAAAATGTAATTCTTGTTGTTTGGGAGAACTTCTCCTCTCAGGTAGTTTTTTGTGTGAATACATTTCTTGAATTTGGATTGTTTGAAGAAGTAAGTCTTTGAAGCACATGTATGTAAGAGATGAATCACAAATGTAGGTCGTTAAATGAATATAACACAATAATTCAGTATAGTTCTAGAAATGATTGTACAGAGGTTTGCTGTGGTCAGGTTGTGATCTGTTTGTCGTAACATTTTGAGTGATTTTAGAAGTAGAGCTGAAGAGTAAATGGGAAAGGTTGAATGGTATCCACCCGATATTGGTATTCAAATGAAACTTTGATTGCCTTTGCTACAACAATAGTTGTGACAACAGCAGCTACTACCACTGTTGAAACTACAAGTGTAACTTCAACTGTACCTTCAACAACTGGTGTGCCATCAACAACTGCGGAGAAGACTACTATCGTTGTTTACACCACTACCCCTGTTGGAACTACCACGAAGGAGACTTCTACTGTAACCCTCATCACAACAGAAGGCACAGCAGGTAAAAGGAAGCAATACAACTTGTAGAATGGGAAATGACTCAATTGAGGAAAATGACTCAAATCAACACTTGCATGTGTCTGTGTCAAATGTCTTAGAATTTATATTAATATTTAGCAATATCAGTTTCAAAGTTTCAGAATATACTTTTGATAGTTGCGAAAAGATGTTTTGAATTCATTTGTCCGTTTATCCTCACACAATGATACGTTTAGATGATAAATTTTCTTGAACCGGTATATACTTATCCTTTCTACAGCACCTCCAACAACAACCGAGAAAACAACCACTGTTGTTTCAACAACTGCAGCAACACCAACAACAGGCCCATCATCCACCACTGCATTTTTGCATTTTTTTTTGATTTGATTTTCCTATGTGATTACTTTTGCAGTGCCGTCTACGACTCCAAAAGTATGTGACGATAACTTGGACCGTTATGATAAAGTGAAGGTGTCAAGACTGGATTCTGATACCAACTCGGGATTAACACCAACTGATTGGTGGCGTCCAGATGATCCCTCCTCCAATGAAACATCACCTTACACTGATTCCTATTTGGAGATCACCTTTGACGTCAGTGTTAATGTGGAATCAGTGACCATCAAAAATAAGGACGATGCACCTGAGGATGTACGAGTTGCCGTGGAGTTTCAACCGGGTGACAGGCCAATTTACTATCCATTGTCTGATGATGCCAAACCTGTTATCTTAAAGGGCAAGGCAGACAGCAAGATCAGTTTACCAGATAGCTTGCCTGCTGTAACAGGATTGAGAGTGTACCTTGTGTCACCCAGTCCAAACTTCGAATACCAAGTGGTTTTACATGGCTGCGAAAAAGGTATGCGAATATAATTGCTCCTTAAAAAACCGAAGGTGTTTTTCTTTTCTCCTGACATGAAATGTGAATTATCAAGCTCTGGCTAAATCAACCCTATATTTCATTTAAAGCATAGAGATAACTTCGATTGTGATTTGCGATATATAATATGGGTTTCTTATTATTGCTATTATTTATCAATGACAGAAACTGGATTGGAGAGGGATAGATTTAAGTGGTTACTAAAGATGATTTTTTGGACAGCAGACTGAGTGGATTTGATATTTTTCTAAGTAAAATGTAATTCTTGTTGTTTGGGAGAACCTCTCCTCTCAGGTAGTTTTTTGTGTGAATACATTTCTTGAATTTGGATTGTTTGAAGAAGTAAGTCTTTGAAGCACATGTATGTAAGAGATGAATCACAAATGTAGGTCGTTAAATGAATATAACACAATCATTCGGTATAGTTCTAGAAATGATTGTACAGAGGTTTGACTCAAATCAACACTTGCATGTGTCTGTGTCAAATGTCTTAGAATTTATTGTAATATTTAGCAATATCAGTGTCAAAGTTTCAGAATATACTTCTGATAGTTGCGGAATGATGTTTTGAATTCATTTGTCCGTTTATCCTCACACAATGATACGTTTAGATGATACATTTTCTTGAACCGGTACTTATCCTTTCTACAGCACCTCCAACAACAACCGAGAAAACAACCACTGTTGTTTCAACAACTGCAGCAACACCAACAACAGGCCCATCATCCACCACTGTAGAAACTACAACTGTTGTAACAACTACACCAGAGTCGACAACAAAAGAGACAACCACTCTAAAATCTACCACAGGTATGTGTGCGCCATAGACTGACTGAGAAATTGCAAATATCTTTGGAAAGAAATGAATAAAGATCCACACAATGTTACTTTGGATGAGAGCATTTTTGTATCAGACGTCATAGGAAACAATGTCTTTTGCTTTTCAGTATGCTTAGTTGTCATCCTTTATACACATATTAATTTGCATTTTTGCATTTTATTTATTTGATTTTCCTATGTGATTACTTTTGCAGTGCCGTCTACGACTCCAAAAGTATGTGACGATAACCTGGACCGTTATGATAAAGTGAAGGTGTCAAGACTGGATTCTGATACCAACTCGGGATTAACACCAACAGATTGGTGGCGTCCAGATGATCCCTCCTCCAATGAAACATCACCTTATACTGATTCCTATTTGGAGATCACCTTTGACGTCAGTGTTAATGTGGAATCAGTGACCATCAAAAATAAGGACGATGCACCTGAGGATGTACGAGTTGCCGTGGAGTTTCAACCGGGTGACAGGCCAATTTACTATCCATTGTCTGATGATGACAAACCTGTTATCTTAAAGGGCAAGGCAGACAGCAAGATCAGTTTACCAGATAGCTTGCCTGCTGTAACAGGATTGAGAGTGTACCTTGTGTCACCCAGTCCAAACTTCGAATACCAAGTGGTTTTACATGGCTGCGAAAAAGGTATGTGAATATAATTGCTCCTTAAAAAACCGAAGGTGTTTTTCTTGTCTCCTGACATGAAATGTGAATGATCAAGCTCTGGCTAAATCAACCCTATATGTCATTTAAAGCATAGAGATATCTTCGATTGTGATATGCGATATATAAGATGGGTTTCTTATTATTGCTATTATTTATCAATGACAGAAACTGGATTGGAGAGGGATAGATTTAAGTGGTTACTAAAGATGATTTTTTGGACAGCAGACTGAGTGGATTTGATATTTTTCAAAGTAAAATGTAATTCTTGTTGTTTGGGAGAACCTCTCCTCTCAGGTAGTTTTGTGTGTGAATACATTCTTGAATTTGGATCGTTTGAAAAAGTAAGTCTTTGAAGCACATGTATGTAAGAGATGAATCACAAATGTAGGTCGTTAAATGAATATAACACAATCATTCGGTATAGTTCTAGAAATGATTGTACAGAGGTTTGCTGTGGTCAGGTTGTGATATGTTTGTCGTAACATTTTGAGTGATTTTAGAAGTAGAGCTGAAGAGTAAATGGGAAAGGTTGAATGGTATCCACCCGATATAAGTATTCAAATGAAACTTTGATTGCCTTTGCTACAACAATAGTTGTGACAACAGCAGCTACTACCACTGTTGAAACTACAAGTGTAACTTCAACTGTACCTTCAACAACTGGTGTGCCATCAACAACTGCGGAGAAGACTACTATCGTTGTTTACACCACTACCCCTGTTGGAACTACCACGAAGGAGACTTCTACTGTAACCCTCATCACAACAGAAGGCACAGCAGGTAAAAGGAAGCAATACAATTTGTAGAATGGGAAATGACTCAATTGAGGAAAATGACTCAAATCAACACTTGCATGTGTCTGTGTCAAATGTCTTAGAATTTATTGTAATATTCAGCAATATCAGTGTCAAAGTTTCAGAATATACTTTTGATAGTTGCGGAAAGATGTTTTGAATTCATTTGTCCGTTTATCCTCACACAATGATACATTTAGATGATAACTTTTCTTGAACCGGTACTTATCCTTTCTACAGCACCTCCAACAACAACCGAGAAAACAACCACTGTTGTTTCAACAACTGCAGCAACACCAACAACAGGCCCATCATCCACCACTGCATTTTTGCATTTTATTGATTTGATTTTCCTATGTGATTACTTTTGCAGTGCCGTCTACGACTCCAAAAGTATGTGACGATAACTTGGACCGTTATGATAAAGTGAAGGTGTCAAGACTGGATTCTGATACCAACTCGGGATTAACACCAACTGATTGGTGGCGTCCAGATGATCCCTCCTCCAATGAAACATCACCTTACACTGATTCCTATTTGGAGATCACCTTTGACGTCAGTGTTAATGTGGAATCAGTGACCATCAAAAATAAGGACGATGCACCTGAGGATGTACGAGTTGCCGTGGAGTTGCAACCGGGTGACAGGCCAATTTACTATCCATTGTCTGATGATGACAAACCTGTTATCTTAAAGGGCAAGGCAGACAGCAAGATCAGTTTACCAGATAGCTTGCCTGCTGTAACAGGATTGAGAGTGTACCTTGTGTCACCCAGTCCAAACTTCGAATACCAAGTGGTTTTACATGGCTGCGAAAAAGGTATGTGAATATAATTGCTCCTTAAAAAACCGAAGGTGTTTTTCTTGTCTCCTGACATGAAATGTGAATTTTCAAGCTCTGGCTAAATCAACCCTATATTTCATTTAAAGCATAGAGATATCTTCAATTGTGATATGCGATATATAATATGGGTTTCTTATTATTGCTATTATTTATCAATGACAGAAACTGGATTGGAGAGGGATAGATTTAAGTGGTTACTAAAGATGATTTTTTTGGACAGCAGACTGAGTGGATTTGATATTTGTCAAAGTAAAATGTAATTCTTGTTGTTTGGGAGAATCTCTCCTCTCAGGTAGTTTTTTGTGTGAATACATTTCTTGAATTTGGATTGTTTGAAGAAGTAAGTCCTTGAAGCACAGGTATGTAAGAGATGAATCACAAATGTAGGTCGTTAAATGAATATAACACAATCATTCGGTATAGTTCTAGAAATGATTGTACAGAGGTTTGACTCAAATCAACACTTGCATGTGTCTGTGTCAAATGTCTTAGAATTTATTGTAATATTTAGCAATATCAGTGTCAAAGTTTCAGAATATACTTCTGATAGTTGCGGAATGATGTTTTGAATTCATTTGTCCGTTTATCCTCACACAATGATACGTTTAGATGATAAATTTTCTTGAACCGGTACTTATCCTTTCTACAGCACCTCCAACAACAACCGAGAAAACAACCACTGTTGTTTCAACAACTGCAGCAACACCAACAACAGGCCCATCATCCACCACTGTAGAAACTACAACTGTTGTAACAACTACACCAGAGTCGACAACAAAAGAGACAACCACTCTAAAATCTACAACAGGTGTGTGTGCGCCATAGACTGACTGAGAAATTGCAAATATCTTTGGAAAGAAATGAATAAAGATCCACACAATGTTACTTTGGATGAGAGCATTTTTGTATCAGACGTCACAGGAAACAATGTCTTTTGCTTTTCAGTATGCTTAGTTGTCATCCTTTATACACATATTAATTTGCATTTTTGCATTTTATTGATTTGATTTTCCTATGTGATTACTTTTGCAGTGCCGTCTACGACTCCAAAAGTATGTGACGATAACCTGGACCGTTATGATAAAGTGAAGGTGTCAAGACTGGATTCTGATACCAACTCGGGATTAACACCAACTGATTGGTGGCGTCCAGATGATCCCTCCTCCAATGAAACATCACCTTACACTGATTCCTATTTGGAGATCACCTTTGACGTCAGTGTTAATGTGGAATCAGTGACCATCAAAAATAAGGACGATGCACCTGAGGATGTACGAGTTGCCGTGGAGTTTCAACCGGGTGACAGGCCAATTTACTATCCATTGTCTGATGATGACAAACCTGTTATCTTAAAGGGCAAGGCAGACAGCAAGATCAGTTTACCAGATAGCTTGCCTGCTGTAACAGGATTGAGAGTGTACCTTGTGTCACCCAGTCCAAACTTCGAATACCAAGTGGTTTTACATGGATGCGAAAAGGGTATGTGAATATAATTGCTCCTTAAAAAACCGAAGGTGTTTTTCTTGTCTCCTGACATGAAATGTGAATTATCAAGCTCTGCCTAAATCAACCCTATATTTCATTTAAAGCATAGAGATATCTTCAATTGTGATATGCGATATATAATATGGGTTTCTTATTATTGCTATTATTTATCAATGACAGAAACTGGATTGGAGAGGGATAGATTTAAGTGGTTACTAAAGATGATTTTTTGGACAGCAGACTGAGTGGATTTGATATTTTTCAAAGTAAAATGTAATTCTTGTTGTTTGGGAGAACCTCTCCTCTCAGGTAGTTTTTTGTGTGAATACATTTCTTGAATTTGGATTGTTTGAAGAAGTAAGTCTTTGAAGCACATGTATGTAAGAGATGAATCACAAATGTAGGTCGTTAAATGAATATAACACAATCATTCGGTATAGTTCTAGAAATGATTGTACAGAGGTTTGACTCAAATCAACACTTGCATGTGTCTGTGTCAAATGTCTTAGAATTTATTGTAATATTTAGCAATATCAGTGTCAAAGTTTCAGAATATACTTTTGATAGTTGCGGAAAGATGTTTTGAATTCATTTGTCCGTTTATCCTCACACAATGATACGTTTAGATGATAAATTTTCTTGAACCGGTACTTATCCTTTCTACAGCACCTCCAACAACAACCGAGAAAACAACCACTGTTGTTTCAACAACTGCAGCAACACCAACAACAGGCCCATCATCCACCACTGTAGAAACTACAACTGTTGTAACAACTACACCAGAGTCGACAACAAAAGAGACAACCACTCTAAAATCTACCACAGGTATGTGTGCGCCATAGACTGACTGAGAAATTGCAAATATCTTTGGAAAGAAATGAATGAAGATCCACACAATGTTACTTTGGATGAGAGCATTTTTGTATCAGACGTCATAGGAAACAATGTCTTTTGCTTTTCAGTATGCTTAGTTGTCATCCTTTATACACATATTAATTTGCATTTTTGCATTTTATTTATTTGATTTTCCTATGTGATTACTTTTGCAGTGCCGTCTACGACTCCAAAAGTATGTGACGATAACCTGGACCGTTATGATAAAGTGAAGGTGTCAAGACTGGATTCTGATACCAACTCGGGATTAACACCAACAGATTGGTGGCGTCCAGATGATCCCTCCTCCAATGAAACATCACCTTATACTGATTCCTATTTGGAGATCACCTTTGACGTCAGTGTTAATGTGGAATCAGTGACCATCAAAAATAAGGACGATGCACCTGAGGATGTACGAGTTGCCGTGGAGTTTCAACCGGGTGACAGGCCAATTTACTATCCATTGTCTGATGATGACAAACCTGTTATCTTAAAGGGCAAGGCAGACAGCAAGATCAGTTTACCAGATAGCTTGCCTGCTGTAACAGGATTGAGAGTGTACCTTGTGTCACCCAGTCCAAACTTCGAATACCAAGTGGTTTTACATGGCTGCGAAAAAGGTATGTGAATATAATTGCTCCTTAAAAAACCGAAGGTGTTTTTCTTGTCTCCTGACATGAAATGTGAATTATCAAGCTCTGGCTAAATCAACCCTATATGTCATTTAAAGCATAGAGATATCTTCGATTGTGATATGCGATATATAAGATGGGTTTCTTATTATTGCTATTATTTATCAATGACAGAAACTGGATTGGAGAGGGATAGATTTAAGTGGTTACTAAAGATGATTTTTTGGACAGCAGACTGAGTGGATTTGATATTTTTCAAAGTAAAATGGAATTCTTGTTGTTTGGGAGAACTTCTCCTCTCAGGTAGTTTTTTGTGTGAATACATTCTTGAATTTGGATTGTTTGAAAAAGTAAGTCTTTGAAGCACATGTATGTAAGAGATGAATCACAAATGTAGGTCGTTAAATGAATATAACACAATCATTCGGTATAGTTCTAGAAATGATTGTACAGAAGTTTGCTGTGGTCAGGTTGTGATCTGTTTGTCGTAACATTTTGAGTGATTTTAGAAGTAGAGCTGAAGAGTAAATGGGAAAGGTTGAATGGTATCCACCCGATATAAGTATTCAAATGAAACTTTGATTGCTTTTGCTACAACAATAGTTGTGACAACAGCAGCTACTACCACTGTTGAAACTACAAGTGTAACTTCAACTGTACCTTCAACAACTGGTGTGCCATCAACAACTGCGGAGAAGACTACTATCGTTGTTTACACCACTACCCCTGTTGGAACTACCACGAAGGAGACTTCTACTGTAACCCTCATCACAACAGAAGGCACAGCAGGTAAAAGGAAGCAATACAATTTGTAGAATGGGAAATGACTCAATTGAGGAAAATGACTCAAATCAACACTTGCATGTGTCTGTGTCAAATGTCTTAGAATTTATATTAATATTTAGCAATATCAGTTTCAAAGTTTCAGAATATACTTTTGATAGTTGCGAAAAGATGTTTTGAATTCATTTGTCCGTTTATCCTCACAGTGATACGTTTAGATGATAAATTTTCTTGAACCGGTACTTATCCTTTCTACAGCACCTCCAACAACAACCGAGAAAACAACCACTGTTGTTTCAACAACTGCAGCAACACCAACCACAGGCCCATCATCCACCACTGCATTTTTGCATTTTATTTATTTGATTTTCCTATGTGATTACTTTTGCAGTGCCGTCTACGACACCAAAAGTATGTGACGATAACTTGGACCGTTATGATAAAGTGAAGGTGTCAAGACTGGATTCTGATACCAACTCGGGATTAACACCAACTGATTGGTGGCGTCCAGATGATCCCTCCTCCAATGAAACATTACCTTACACTGATTCCTATTTGGAGATCACCTTTGACGTCAGTGTTAATGTGGAATCAGTGACCATCAAAAATAAGGACGATGCACCTGAGGATGTACGAGTTGCCGTGGAGTTTCAACCGGGTGACAGGCCAATTTACTATCCATTGTCTGATGATGACAAACCTGTTATCTTAAAGGGCAAGGCAGACAGCAAGATCAGTTTACCAGATAGCTTGCCTGCTGTAACAGGATTGAGAGTGTACCTTGTGTCACCCAGTCCAAACTTCGAATACCAAGTGGTTTTACATGGCTGCGAAAAAGGTATGTGAATATAATTGCTCCTTAAAAAACCGAAGGTGTTTTTCTTGTCTCCTGACATGAAATGTGAATTATCAAGCTCTGGCTAAATCAACCCTATAAGTCATTTAAAGCATGGAGATATCTTCGATTGTGATATGCGATATATAAGATGGGTTTCTTTTTATTGCTATTATTTATCAATGACAGAAACTGGATTGGAGAGGGATAGATTTAAGTGGTTACTAAAGATGATTTTTTGGACAGCAGACTGAGTGGATTTGATATTTTTCAAAGTAAAATGTAATTCTTGTTGTTTGGGAGAACCTCTCCTCTCAGGTAGTTTTTTGTGTGAATACATTCTTGAATTTGGATTGTTTGAAAAAGTAAGTCTTTGAAGCACATGTGTGTAAGAGATAAATCACAAATGTAGGTCGTTAAATGAATATAACACAATCATTCGGTATAGCTCTAGAAATGATTGTACAGAGGTTTGACTCAAATCAACACTTGCATGTGTCTGTGTCAAATGTCTTAGAATTTATTGTAATATTTAGCAATATCAGTGTCAAAGTTTCAGAATATACTTCTGATAGTTGCGGAATGATGTTTTGAATTCATTTGTCCGTTTATCCTCACACAATGATACGTTTAGATGATACATTTTCTTGAACCGGTACTTATCCTTTATACAGCACCTCCAACAACAACCGAGAAAACAACCACTGTTGTTTCAACAACTGCAGCAACACCAACAACAGGCCCATCATCCACCACTGTAGAAACTACAACTGTTGTAACAACTACACCAGAGTCGACAACAAAAGAGACAACCACTCTAAAATCTACCACAGGTGTGTGTGCGCCATAGACTGACTGAGAAATTGCAAATATCTTTGGAAAGAAATGAATAAAGATCCACACAATGTTACTTTGGATGAGAGCATTTTTGTATCAGACGTCACAGGAAACAATGTCTTTTGCTTTTCAGTATGCTTAGTTGTCATCCTTTATACACATATTAATTTGCATTTTTGCATTTTATTGATTTGATTTTCCTATGTGATTACTTTTGCAGTGCCGTCTACGACTCCAAAAGTATGTGACGATAACCTGGACCGTTATGATAAAGTGAAGGTGTCAAGACTGGATTCTGATACCAACTCGGGATTAACACCAACTGATTGGTGGCGTCCAGATGATCCCTCCTCCAATGAAACATCACCTTACACTGATTCCTATTTGGAGATCACCTTTGACGTCAGTGTTAATGTGGAATCAGTGACCATCAAAAATAAGGACGATGCACCTGAGGATGTACGAGTTGCCGTGGAGTTTCAACCGGGTGACAGGCCAATTTACTATCCATTGTCTGATGATGACAAACCTGTTATCTTAAAGGGCAAGGCAGACAGCAAGATCAGTTTACCAGATAGCTTGCCTGCTGTAACAGGATTGAGAGTGTACCTTGTGTCACCCAGTCCAAACTTCGAATACCAAGTGGTTTTACATGGCTGCGAAAAGGGTATGTGAATATAATTGCTCCTTAAAAAACCGAAGGTGTTTTTCTTGTCTCCTGACATGAAATGTGAATTATCAAGCTCTGGCTAAATCAACCCTATATGTCATTTAAAGCATAGAGATATCTTCGATTGTGATATGCGATATATAAGATGGGTTTCTTATTATTGCTATTATTTATCAATGACAGAAACTGGATTGGAGAGGGATAGATTTAAGTGGTTACTAAAGATGGTATTTTGGACAGCAGACTGAGTGGATTTGATATTTTTCAAAGTAAAATGTAATTCTTGTTGTTTGGGAGAACCTCTCCTCTCAGGTAGTTTTTTGTGTGAATACATTCTTGAATTTGGATTGTTTGAAAAAGTAAGTCTTTGAAGCACATGTATGTAAGAGATGAATCACAAATGTAGGTCGTTAAATGAATATAACACAATCATTCGGTATAGTTCTAGAAATGATTGTACAGAAGTTTGCTGTGGTCAGGTTGTGATCTGTTTGTCGTAACATTTTGAGTGATTTTAGAAGTAGAGCTGAAGAGTAAATGGGAAAGGTTGAATGGTATCCACCCGATATAAGTATTCAAATGAAACTTTGATTGCCTTTGCTACAACAATAGTTGTGACAACAGCAGCTACTACCACTGTTGAAACTACAAGTGTAACTTCAACTGTACCTTCAACAACTGGTGTGCCATCAACAACTGCGGAGAAGACTACTATCGTTGTTTACACCACTACCCCTGTTGGAACTACCACGAAGGAGACTTCTACTGTAACCCTCATCACAACAGAAGGCACAGCAGGTAAAAGGAAGCAATACAATTTGTAGAATGGGAAATGACTCAATTGAGGAAAATGACTCAAATCAACACTTGCATGTGTCTGTGTCAAATGTCTTAGAATTTATATTAATATTTAGCAATATCAGTTTAAAAGTTTCAGAATATACTTTTGATAGTTGCGAAAAGATGTTTTGAATTCATTTGTCCGTTTATCCTCACAGTGATACGTTTAGATGATAAATTTTCTTGAACCGGTACTTATCCTTTCTACAGCACCTCCAACAACAACCGAGAAAACAACCACTGTTGTTTCAACAACTGCAGCAACACCAACCACAGGCCCATCATCCACCACTGCATTTTTGCATTTTATTTATTTGATTTTCCTATGTGATTACTTTTGCAGTGCCGTCTACGACACCAAAAGTATGTGACGATAACTTGGACCGTTATGATAAAGTGAAGGTGTCAAGACTGGATTCTGATACCAACTCGGGATTAACACCAACTGATTGGTGGCGTCCAGATGATCCCTCCTCCAATGAAACATTACCTTACACTGATTCCTATTTGGAGATCACCTTTGACGTCAGTGTTAATGTGGAATCAGTGACCATCAAAAATAAGGACGATGCACCTGAGGATGTACGAGTTGCCGTGGAGTTTCAACCGGGTGACAGGCCAATTTACTATCCATTGTCTGATGATGACAAACCTGTTATCTTAAAGGGCAAGGCAGACAGCAAGATCAGTTTACCAGATAGCTTGCCTGCTGTAACAGGATTGAGAGTGTACCTTGTGTCACCCAGTCCAAACTTCGAATACCAAGTGGTTTTACATGGCTGCGAAAAAGGTATGTGAATATAATTGCTCCTTAAAAAACCGAAGGTGTTTTTCTTGTCTCCTGACATGAAATGTGAATTATCAAGCTCTGGCTAAATCAACCCTATAAGTCATTTAAAGCATGGAGATATCTTCGATTGTGATATGCGATATATAAGATGGGTTTCTTTTTATTGCTATTATTTATCAATGACAGAAACTGGATTGGAGAGGGATAGATTTAAGTGGTTACTAAAGATGATTTTTTGGACAGCAGACTGAGTGGATTTGATATTTTTCAAAGTAAAATGTAATTCTTGTTGTTTGGGAGAACCTCTCCTCTCAGGTAGTTTTTTGTGTGAATACATTCTTGAATTTGGATTGTTTGAAAAAGTAAGTCTTTGAAGCACATGTGTGTAAGAGATGAATCACAAATGTAGGTCGTTAAATTAATATAACACAATCATTCGGTATAGCTCTAGAAATGATTGTACAGAGGTTTGACTCAAATCAACACTTGCATGTGTCTGTGTCAAATGTCTTAGAATTTATTGTAATATTTAGCAATATCAGTGTCAAAGTTTCAGAATATACTTCTGATAGTTGCGGAATGATGTTTTGAATTCATTTGTCCGTTTATCCTCACACAATGATACGTTTAGATGATACATTTTCTTGAACCGGTACTTATCCTTTCTACAGCACCTCCAACAACAACCGAGAAAACAACCACTGTTGTTTCAACAACTGCAGCAACACCAACAACAGGCCCATCATCCACCACTGTAGAAACTACAACTGTTGTAACAACTACACCAGAGTCGACAACAAAAGAGACAACCACTCTAAAATCTACCACAGGTGTGTGTGCGCCATAGACTGACTGAGAAATTGCAAATATCTTTGGAAAGAAATGAATAAAGATCCACACAATGTTACTTTGGATGAGAGCATTTTTGTATCAGACGTCACAGGAAACAATGTCTTTTGCTTTTCAGTATGCTTAGTTGTCATCCTTTATACACATATTAATTTGCATTTTTGCATTTTATTGATTTGATTTTCCTATGTGATTACTTTTGCAGTGCCGTCTACGACTCCAAAAGTATGTGACGATAACCTGGACCGTTATGATAAAGTGAAGGTGTCAAGACTGGATTCTGATACCAACTCGGGATTAACACCAACTGATTGGTGGCGTCCAGATGATCCCTCCTCCAATGAAACATCACCTTACACTGATTCCTATTTGGAGATCACCTTTGACGTCAGTGTTAATGTGGAATCAGTGACCATCAAAAATAAGGACGATGCACCTGAGGATGTACGAGTTGCCGTGGAGTTTCAACCGGGTGACAGGCCAATTTACTATCCATTGTCTGATGATGACAAACCTGTTATCTTAAAGGGCAAGGCAGACAGCAAGATCAGTTTACCAGATAGCTTGCCTGCTGTAACAGGATTGAGAGTGTACCTTGTGTCACCCAGTCCAAACTTCGAATACCAAGTGGTTTTACATGGCTGCGAAAAGGGTATGTGAATATAATTGCTCCTTAAAAAACCGAAGGTGTTTTTCTTGTCTCCTGACATGAAATGTGAATTATCAAGCTCTGGCTAAATCAACCCTATATGTCATTTAAAGCATAGAGATATCTTCGATTGTGATATGCGATATATAAGATGGGTTTCTTATTATTGCTATTATTTATCAATGACAGAAACTGGATTGGAGAGGGATAGATTTAAGTGGTTACTAAAGATGGTTTTTTGGACAGCAGACTGAGTGGATTTGATATTTTTCAAAGTAAAATGTAATTCTTGTTGTTTGGGAGAACCTCTCCTCTCAGGTAGTTTTTTGTGTGAATACATTCTTGAATTTGGATTGTTTGAAAAAGTAAGTCTTTGAAGCACATGTATGTAAGAGATGAATCACAAATGTAGGTCGTTAAATGAATATAACACAATCATTCGGTATAGTTCTAGAAATGATTGTACAGAAGTTTGCTGTGGTCAGGTTGTGATCTGTTTGTCGTAACATTTTGAGTGATTTTAGAAGTAGAGCTGAAGAGTAAATGGGAAAGGTTGAATGGTATCCACCCGATATAAGTATTCAAATGAAACTTTGATTGCCTTTGCTACAACAATAGTTGTGACAACAGCAGCTACTACCACTGTTGAAACTACAAGTGTAACTTCAACTGTACCTTCAACAACTGGTGTGCCATCAACAACTGCGGAGAAGACTACTATCGTTGTTTACACCACTACCCCTGTTGGAACTACCACGAAGGAGACTTCTACTGTAACCCTCATCACAACAGAAGGCACAGCAGGTAAAAGGAAGCAATACAATTTGTAGAATGGGAAATGACTCAATTGAGGAAAATGACTCAAATCAACACTTGCATGTGTCTGTGTCAAATGTCTTAGAATTTATATTAATATTTAGCAATATCAGTTTCAAAGTTTCAGAATATACTTTGATAGTTGCGAAAAGATGTTTTGAATTCATTTGTCCGTTTATCCTCACAGTGATACGTTTAGATGATAAATTTTCTTGAACCGGTACTTATCCTTTCTACAGCACCTCCAACAACAACCGAGAAAACAACCACTGTTGTTTCAACAACTGCAGCAACACCAACCACAGGCCCATCATCCACCACTGCATTTTTGCATTTTATTTATTTGATTTTCCTATGTGATTACTTTTGCAGTGCCGTCTACGACACCAAAAGTATGTGACGATAACTTGGACCGTTATGATAAAGTGAAGGTGTCAAGACTGGATTCTGATACCAACTCGGGATTAACACCAACTGATTGGTGGCGTCCAGATGATCCCTCCTCCAATGAAACATTACCTTACACTGATTCCTATTTGGAGATCACCTTTGACGTCAGTGTTAATGTGGAATCAGTGACCATCAAAAATAAGGACGATGCACCTGAGGATGTACGAGTTGCCGTGGAGTTTCAACCGGGTGACAGGCCAATTTACTATCCATTGTCTGATGATGACAAACCTGTTATCTTAAAGGGCAAGGCAGACAGCAAGATCAGTTTACCAGATAGCTTGCCTGCTGTAACAGGATTGAGAGTGTACCTTGTGTCACCCAGTCCAAACTTCGAATACCAAGTGGTTTTACATGGCTGCGAAAAAGGTATGTGAATATAATTGCTCCTTAAAAAACCGAAGGTGTTTTTCTTGTCTCCTGACATGAAATGTGAATTATCAAGCTCTGGCTAAATCAACCCTATAAGTCATTTAAAGCATGGAGATATCTTCGATTGTGATATGCGATATATAAGATGGGTTTCTTTTTATTGCTATTATTTATCAATGACAGAAACTGGATTGGAGAGGGATAGATTTAAGTGGTTACTAAAGATGATTTTTTGGACAGCAGACTGAGTGGATTTGATATTTTTCAAAGTAAAATGTAATTCTTGTTGTTTGGGAGAACCTCTCCTCTCAGGTAGTTTTTTGTGTGAATACATTCTTGAATTTGGATTGTTTGAAAAAGTAAGTCTTTGAAGCACATGTGTGTAAGAGATGAATCACAAATGTAGGTCGTTAAATGAATATAACACAATCATTCGGTATAGCTCTAGAAATGATTGTACAGAGGTTTGACTCAAATCAACACTTGCATGTGTCTGTGTCAAATGTCTTAGAATTTATTGTAATATTTAGCAATATCAGTGTCAAAGTTTCAGAATATACTTCTGATAGTTGCGGAATGATGTTTTGAATTCATTTGTCCGTTTATCCTCACACAATGATACGTTTAGATGATACATTTTCTTGAACCGGTACTTATCCTTTCTACAGCACCTCCAACAACAACCGAGAAAACAACCACTGTTGTTTCAACAACTGCAGCAACACCAACAACAGGCCCATCATCCACCACTGTAGAAACTACAACTGTTGTAACAACTACACCAGAGTCGACAACAAAAGAGACAACCACTCTAAAATCTACCACAGGTGTGTGTGCGCCATAGACTGACTGAGAAATTGCAAATATCTTTGGAAAGAAATGAATAAAGATCCACACAATGTTACTTTGGATGAGAGCATTTTTGTATCAGACGTCACAGGAAACAATGTCTTTTGCTTTTCAGTATGCTTAGTTGTCATCCTTTATACACATATTAATTTGCATTTTTGCATTTTATTGATTTGATTTTCCTATGTGATTACTTTTGCAGTGCCGTCTACGACTCCAAAAGTATGTGACGATAACCTGGACCGTTATGATAAAGTGAAGGTGTCAAGACTGGATTCTGATACCAACTCGGGATTAACACCAACTGATTGGTGGCGTCCAGATGATCCCTCCTCCAATGAAACATCACCTTACACTGATTCCTATTTGGAGATCACCTTTGACGTCAGTGTTAATGTGGAATCAGTGACCATCAAAAATAAGGACGATGCACCTGAGGATGTACGAGTTGCCGTGGAGTTTCAACCGGGTGACAGGCCAATTTACTATCCATTGTCTGATGATGACAAACCTGTTATCTTAAAGGGCAAGGCAGACAGCAAGATCAGTTTACCAGATAGCTTGCCTGCTGTAACAGGATTGAGAGTGTACCTTGTGTCACCCAGTCCAAACTTCGAATACCAAGTGGTTTTACATGGCTGCGAAAAGGGTATGTGAATATAATTGCTCCTTAAAAAACCGAAGGTGTTTTTCTTGTCTCCTGACATGAAATGTGAATTATCAAGCTCTGGCTAAATCAACCCTATATGTCATTTAAAGCATAGAGATATCTTCGATTGTGATATGCGATATATAAGATGGGTTTCTTATTATTGCTATTATTTATCAATGACAGAAACTGGATTGGAGAGGGATAGATTTAAGTGGTTACTAAAGATGGTTTTTTGGACAGCAGACTGAGTGGATTTGATATTTTTCAAAGTAAAATGTAATTCTTGTTGTTTGGGAGAACCTCTCCTCTCAGGTAGTTTTTTGTGTGAATACATTCTTGAATTTGGATTGTTTGAAAAAGTAAGTCTTTGAAGCACATGTATGTAAGAGATGAATCACAAATGTAGGTCGTTAAATGAATATAACACAATCATTCGGTATAGTTCTAGAAATGATTGTACAGAAGTTTGCTGTGGTCAGGTTGTGATCTGTTTGTCGTAACATTTTGAGTGATTTTAGAAGTAGAGCTGAAGAGTAAATGGGAAAGGTTGAATGGTATCCACCCGATATAAGTATTCAAATGAAACTTTGATTGCCTTTGCTACAACAATAGTTGTGACAACAGCAGCAACTACCACTGTTGAAACTACAAGTGTAACTTCAACTGTACCTTCAACAACTGGTGTGCCATCAACAACTGCGGAGAAGACTACTATCGTTGTTTACACCACTACCCCTGTTGGAACTACCACGAAGGAGACTTCTACTGTAACCCTCATCACAACAGAAGGCACAGCAGGTAAAAGGAAGCAATACAATTTGTAGAATGGGAAATGACTCAATTGAGGAAAATGACTCAAATCAACACTTGCATGTGTCTGTGTCAAATGTCTTAGAATTTATTGTAATATTCAGCAATATCAGTGTCAAAGTTTCAGAATATACTTTTGATAGTTGCGGAAAGATGTTTTGAATTCATTTGTCCGTTTATCCTCACACAATGATACATTTAGATGATAACTTTTCTTGAACCGGTACTTATCCTTTCTACAGCACCTCCAACAACAACCGAGAAAACAACCACTGTTGTTTCAACAACTGCAGCAACACCAACAACAGGCCCATCATCCACCACTGCATTTTTGCATTTTATTGATTTGATTTTCCTATGTGATTACTTTTGCAGTGCCGTCTACGACTCCAAAAGTATGTGACGATAACTTGGACCGTTATGATAAAGTGAAGGTGTCAAGACTGGATTCTGATACCAACTCGGGATTAACACCAACTGATTGGTGGCGTCCAGATGATCCCTCCTCCAATGAAACATCACCTTACACTGATTCCTATTTGGAGATCACCTTTGACGTCAGTGTTAATGTGGAATCAGTGACCATCAAAAATAAGGACGATGCACCTGAGGATGTACGAGTTGCCGTGGAGTTGCAACCGGGTGACAGGCCAATTTACTATCCATTGTCTGATGATGACAAACCTGTTATCTTAAAGGGCAAGGCAGACAGCAAGATCAGTTTACCAGATAGCTTGCCTGCTGTAACAGGATTGAGAGTGTACCTTGTGTCACCCAGTCCAAACTTCGAATACCAAGTGGTTTTACATGGCTGCGAAAAAGGTATGTGAATATAATTGCTCCTTAAAAAACCGAAGGTGTTTTTCTTGTCTCCTGACATGAAATGTGAATTTTCAAGCTCTGGCTAAATCAACCCTATATTTCATTTAAAGCATAGAGATATCTTCAATTGTGATATGCGATATATAATATGGGTTTCTTATTATTGCTATTATTTATCAATGACAGAAACTGGATTGGAGAGGGATAGATTTAAGTGGTTACTAAAGATGATTTTTTTGGACAGCAGACTGAGTGGATTTGATATTTGTCAAAGTAAAATGTAATTCTTGTTGTTTGGGAGAACCTCTCCTCTCAGGTAGTTTTTTGTGTGAATACATTTCTTGAATTTGGATTGTTTGAAGAAGTAAGACCTTGAAGCACAGGTATGTAAGAGATGAATCACAAATGTAGGTCGTTAAATGAATATAACACAATCATTCGGTATAGTTCTAGAAATGATTGTACAGAGGTTTGACTCAAATCAACACTTGCATGTGTCTGTGTCAAATTTCTTAGAATTTATTGTAATATTTAGCAATATCAGTGTCAAAGTTTCAGAATATACTTCTGATAGTTGCGGAATGATGTTTTGAATTCATTTGTCCGTTTATCCTCACACAATGATACGTTTAGATGATAAATTTTCTTGAACCGGTACTTATCCTTTCTACAGCACCTCCAACAACAACCGAGAAAACAACCACTGTTGTTTCAACAACTGCAGCAACACCAACAACAGGCCCATCATCCACCACTGTAGAAACTACAACTGTTGTAACAACTACACCAGAGTCGACAACAAAAGAGACAACCACTCTAAAATCTACCACAGGTGTGTGTGCGCCATAGACTGACTGAGAAATTGCAAATATCTTTGGAAAGAAATGAATAAAGATCCACACAATGTTACTTTGGATGAGAGCATTTTTGTATCAGACGTCACAGGAAACAATGTCTTTTGCTTTTCAGTATGCTTAGTTGTCATCCTTTATACACATATTAATTTGCATTTTTGCATTTTATTGATTTGATTTTCCTATGTGATTACTTTTGCAGTGCCGTCTACGACTCCAAAAGTATGTGACGATAACCTGGACCGTTATGATAAAGTGAAGGTGTCAAGACTGGATTCTGATACCAACTCGGGATTAACACCAACTGATTGGTGGCGTCCAGATGATCCCTCCTCCAATGAAACATCACCTTACACTGATTCCTATTTGGAGATCACCTTTGACGTCAGTGTTAATGTGGAATCAGTGACCATCAAAAATAAGGACGATGCACCTGAGGATGTACGAGTTGCCGTGGAGTTTCAACCGGGTGACAGGCCAATTTACTATCCATTGTCTGATGATGACAAACCTGTTATCTTAAAGGGCAAGGCAGACAGCAAGATCAGTTTACCAGATAGCTTGCCTGCTGTAACAGGATTGAGAGTGTACCTTGTGTCACCCAGTCCAAACTTCGAATACCAAGTGGTTTTACATGGCTGCGAAAAGGGTATGTGAATATAATTGCTCCTTAAAAAACCGAAGGTGTTTTTCTTGTCTCCTGACATGAAATGTGAATTATCAAGCTCTGGCTAAATCAACCCTATATGTCATTTAAAGCATAGAGATATCTTCGATTGTGATATGCGATATATAAGATGGGTTTCTTATTATTGCTATTATTTATCAATGACAGAAACTGGATTGGAGAGGGATAGATTTAAGTGGTTACTAAAGATGGTTTTTTGGACAGCAGACTGAGTGGATTTGATATTTTTCAAAGTAAAATGTAATTCTTGTTGTTTGGGAGAACCTCTCCTCTCAGGTAGTTTTTTGTGTGAATACATTCTTGAATTTGGATTGTTTGAAAAAGTAAGTCTTTGAAGCACATGTATGTAAGAGATGAATCACAAATGTAGGTCGTTAAATGAATATAACACAATCATTCGGTATAGTTCTAGAAATGATTGTACAGAAGTTTGCTGTGGTCAGGTTGTGATCTGTTTGTCGTAACATTTTGAGTGATTTTAGAAGTAGAGCTGAAGAGTAAATGGGAAAGGTTGAATGGTATCCACCCGATATAAGTATTCAAATGAAACTTTGATTGCCTTTGCTACAACAATAGTTGTGACAACAGCAGCTACTACCACTGTTGAAACTACAAGTGTAACTTCAACTGTACCTTCAACAACTGGTGTGCCATCAACAACTGCGGAGAAGACTACTATCGTTGTTTACACCACTACCCCTGTTGGAACTACCACGAAGGAGACTTCTACTGTAACCCTCATCACAACAGAAGGCACAGCAGGTAAAAGGAAGCAATACAATTTGTAGAATGGGAAATGACTCAATTGAGGAAAATGACTCAAATCAACACTTGCATGTGTCTGTGTCAAATGTCTTAGAATTTATATTAATATTTAGCAATATCAGTTTCAAAGTTTCAGAATATACTTTGATAGTTGCGAAAAGATGTTTTGAATTCATTTGTCCGTTTATCCTCACAGTGATACGTTTAGATGATAAATTTTCTTGAACCGGTACTTATCCTTTCTACAGCACCTCCAACAACAACCGAGAAAACAACCACTGTTGTTTCAACAACTGCAGCAACACCAACCACAGGCCCATCATCCACCACTGCATTTTTGCATTTTATTTATTTGATTTTCCTATGTGATTACTTTTGCAGTGCCGTCTACGACACCAAAAGTATGTGACGATAACTTGGACCGTTATGATAAAGTGAAGGTGTCAAGACTGGATTCTGATACCAACTCGGGATTAACACCAACTGATTGGTGGCGTCCAGATGATCCCTCCTCCAATGAAACATTACCTTACACTGATTCCTATTTGGAGATCACCTTTGACGTCAGTGTTAATGTGGAATCAGTGACCATCAAAAATAAGGACGATGCACCTGAGGATGTACGAGTTGCCGTGGAGTTTCAACCGGGTGACAGGCCAATTTACTATCCATTGTCTGATGATGACAAACCTGTTATCTTAAAGGGCAAGGCAGACAGCAAGATCAGTTTACCAGATAGCTTGCCTGCTGTAACAGGATTGAGAGTGTACCTTGTGTCACCCAGTCCAAACTTCGAATACCAAGTGGTTTTACATGGCTGCGAAAAAGGTATGTGAATATAATTGCTCCTTAAAAAACCGAAGGTGTTTTTCTTGTCTCCTGACATGAAATGTGAATTATCAAGCTCTGGCTAAATCAACCCTATAAGTCATTTAAAGCATGGAGATATCTTCGATTGTGATATGCGATATATAAGATGGGTTTCTTTTTATTGCTATTATTTATCAATGACAGAAACTGGATTGGAGAGGGATAGATTTAAGTGGTTACTAAAGATGATTTTTTGGACAGCAGACTGAGTGGATTTGATATTTTTCAAAGTAAAATGTAATTCTTGTTGTTTGGGAGAACCTCTCCTCTCAGGTAGTTTTTTGTGTGAATACATTCTTGAATTTGGATTGTTTGAAAAAGTAAGTCTTTGAAGCACATGTGTGTAAGAGATGAATCACAAATGTAGGTCGTTAAATGAATATAACACAATCATTCGGTATAGCTCTAGAAATGATTGTACAGAGGTTTGACTCAAATCAACACTTGCATGTGTCTGTGTCAAATGTCTTAGAATTTATTGTAATATTTAGCAATATCAGTGTCAAAGTTTCAGAATATACTTCTGATAGTTGCGGAATGATGTTTTGAATTCATTTGTCCGTTTATCCTCACACAATGATACGTTTAGATGATACATTTTCTTGAACCGGTACTTATCCTTTCTACAGCACCTCCAACAACAACCGAGAAAACAACCACTGTTGTTTCAACAACTGCAGCAACACCAACAACAGGCCCATCATCCACCACTGTAGAAACTACAACTGTTGTAACAACTACACCAGAGTCGACAACAAAAGAGACAACCACTCTAAAATCTACCACAGGTGTGTGTGCGCCATAGACTGACTGAGAAATTGCAAATATCTTTGGAAAGAAATGAATAAAGATCCACACAATGTTACTTTGGATGAGAGCATTTTTGTATCAGACGTCACAGGAAACAATGTCTTTTGCTTTTCAGTATGCTTAGTTGTCATCCTTTATACACATATTAATTTGCATTTTTGCATTTTATTGATTTGATTTTCCTATGTGATTACTTTTGCAGTGCCGTCTACGACTCCAAAAGTATGTGACGATAACCTGGACCGTTATGATAAAGTGAAGGTGTCAAGACTGGATTCTGATACCAACTCGGGATTAACACCAACTGATTGGTGGCGTCCAGATGATCCCTCCTCCAATGAAACATCACCTTACACTGATTCCTATTTGGAGATCACCTTTGACGTCAGTGTTAATGTGGAATCAGTGACCATCAAAAATAAGGACGATGCACCTGAGGATGTACGAGTTGCCGTGGAGTTTCAACCGGGTGACAGGCCAATTTACTATCCATTGTCTGATGATGACAAACCTGTTATCTTAAAGGGCAAGGCAGACAGCAAGATCAGTTTACCAGATAGCTTGCCTGCTGTAACAGGATTGAGAGTGTACCTTGTGTCACCCAGTCCAAACTTCGAATACCAAGTGGTTTTACATGGCTGCGAAAAGGGTATGTGAATATAATTGCTCCTTAAAAAACCGAAGGTGTTTTTCTTGTCTCCTGACATGAAATGTGAATTATCAAGCTCTGGCTAAATCAACCCTATATGTCATTTAAAGCATAGAGATATCTTCGATTGTGATATGCGATATATAAGATGGGTTTCTTATTATTGCTATTATTTATCAATGACAGAAACTGGATTGGAGAGGGATAGATTTAAGTGGTTACTAAAGATGGTTTTTTGGACAGCAGACTGAGTGGATTTGATATTTTTCAAAGTAAAATGTAATTCTTGTTGTTTGGGAGAACCTCTCCTCTCAGGTAGTTTTTTGTGTGAATACATTCTTGAATTTGGATTGTTTGAAAAAGTAAGTCTTTGAAGCACATGTATGTAAGAGATGAATCACAAATGTAGGTCGTTAAATGAATATGACACAATCATTCGGTATAGTTCTAGAAATGATTGTACAGAAGTTTGCTGTGGTCAGGTTGTGATCTGTTTGTCGTAACATTTTGAGTGATTTTAGAAGTAGAGCTGAAGAGTAAATGGGAAAGGTTGAATGGTATCCACCCGATATAAGTATTCAAATGAAACTTTGATTGCCTTTGCTACAACAATAGTTGTGACAACAGCAGCTACTACCACTGTTGAAACTACAAGTGTAACTTCAACTGTACCTTCAACAACTGGTGTGCCATCAACAACTGCGGAGAAGACTACTATCGTTGTTTACACCACTACCCCTGTTGGAACTACCACGAAGGAGACTTCTACTGTAACCCTCATCACAACAGAAGGCACAGCAGGTAAAAGGAAGCAATACAATTTGTAGAATGGGAAATGACTCAATTGAGGAAAATGACTCAAATCAACACTTGCATGTGTCTGTGTCAAATGTCTTAGAATTTATTGTAATATTCAGCAATATCAGTGTCAAAGTTTCAGAATATACTTTTGATAGTTGCGGAAAGATGTTTTGAATTCATTTGTCCGTTTATCCTCACACAATGATACATTTAGATGATAACTTTTCTTGAACCGGTACTTATCCTTTCTACAGCACCTCCAACAACAACCGAGAAAACAACCACTGTTGTTTCAACAACTGCAGCAACACCAACAACAGGCCCATCATCCACCACTGCATTTTTGCATTTTATTGATTTGATTTTCCTATGTGATTACTTTTGCAGTGCCGTCTACGACTCCAAAAGTATGTGACGATAACTTGGACCGTTATGATAAAGTGAAGGTGTCAAGACTGGATTCTGATACCAACTCGGGATTAACACCAACTGATTGGTGGCGTCCAGATGATCCCTCCTCCAATGAAACATCACCTTACACTGATTCCTATTTGGAGATCACCTTTGACGTCAGTGTTAATGTGGAATCAGTGACCATCAAAAATAAGGACGATGCACCTGAGGATGTACGAGTTGCCGTGGAGTTGCAACCGGGTGACAGGCCAATTTACTATCCATTGTCTGATGATGACAAACCTGTTATCTTAAAGGGCAAGGCAGACAGCAAGATCAGTTTACCAGATAGCTTGCCTGCTGTAACAGGATTGAGAGTGTACCTTGTGTCACCCAGTCCAAACTTCGAATACCAAGTGGTTTTACATGGCTGCGAAAAAGGTATGTGAATATAATTGCTCCTTAAAAAACCGAAGGTGTTTTTCTTGTCTCCTGACATGAAATGTGAATTTTCAAGCTCTGGCTAAATCAACCCTATATTTCATTTAAAGCATAGAGATATCTTCAATTGTGATATGCGATATATAATATGGGTTTCTTATTATTGCTATTATTTATCAATGACAGAAACTGGATTGGAGAGGGATAGATTTAAGTGGTTACTAAAGATGATTTTTTTGGACAGCAGACTGAGTGGATTTGATATTTGTCAAAGTAAAATGTAATTCTTGTTGTTTGGGAGAACCTCTCCTCTCAGGTAGTTTTTTGTGTGAATACATTTCTTGAATTTGGATTGTTTGAAGAAGTAAGACCTTGAAGCACAGGTATGTAAGAGATGAATCACAAATGTAGGTCGTTAAATGAATATAACACAATCATTCGGTATAGTTCTAGAAATGATTGTACAGAGGTTTGACTCAAATCAACACTTGCATGTGTCTGTGTCAAATTTCTTAGAATTTATTGTAATATTTAGCAATATCAGTGTCAAAGTTTCAGAATATACTTCTGATAGTTGCGGAATGATGTTTTGAATTCATTTGTCCGTTTATCCTCACACAATGATACGTTTAGATGATAAATTTTCTTGAACCGGTACTTATCCTTTCTACAGCACCTCCAACAACAACCGAGAAAACAACCACTGTTGTTTCAACAACTGCAGCAACACCAACAACAGGCCCATCATCCACCACTGTAGAAACTACAACTGTTGTAACAACTACACCAGAGTCGACAACAAAAGAGACAACCACTCTAAAATCTACAACAGGTGTGTGTGCGCCATAGACTGACTGAGAAATTGCAAATATCTTTGGAAAGAAATGAATAAAGATCCACACAATGTTACTTTGGATGAGAGCATTTTTGTATCAGACGTCACAGGAAACAATGTCTTTTGCTTTTCAGTATGCTTAGTTGTCATCCTTTATACACATATTAATTTGCATTTTTGCATTTTATTGATTTGATTTTCCTATGTGATTACTTTTGCAGTGCCGTCTACGACTCCAAAAGTATGTGACGATAACCTGGACCGTTATGATAAAGTGAAGGTGTCAAGACTGGATTCTGATACCAACTCGGGATTAACACCAACTGATTGGTGGCGTCCAGATGATCCCTCCTCCAATGAAACATCACCTTACACTGATTCCTATTTGGAGATCACCTTTGACGTCAGTGTTAATGTGGAATCAGTGACCATCAAAAATAAGGACGATGCACCTGAGGATGTACGAGTTGCCGTGGAGTTTCAACCGGGTGACAGGCCAATTTACTATCCATTGTCTGATGATGACAAACCTGTTATCTTAAAGGGCAAGGCAGACAGCAAGATCAGTTTACCAGATAGCTTGCCTGCTGTAACAGGATTGAGAGTGTACCTTGTGTCACCCAGTCCAAACTTCGAATACCAAGTGGTTTTACATGGATGCGAAAAGGGTATGTGAATATAATTGCTCCTTAAAAAACCGAAGGTGTTTTTCTTGTCTCCTGACATGAAATGTGAATTATCAAGCTCTGGCTAAATCAACCCTATATGTCATTTAAAGCATAGAGATATCTTCGATTGTGATATGCGATATATAAGATGGGTTTCTTATTATTGCTATTATTTATCATTGACAGAAACTGGATTGGAGAGGGATAGATTTAAGTGGTTACTAAAGATGATTTTTTGGACAGCAGACTGAGTGGATTTGATATTTTTCAAAGTAAAATGTAATTCTTGTTGTTTGGGAGAACCTCTCCTCTCAGGTAGTTTTTTGTGTGAATACATTCTTGAATTTGGATTGTTTGAAAAAGTAAGTCTTTGAAGCACATGTATGTAAGAGATGAATCACAAATGTAGGTCGTTAAATGAATATAACACAATCATTCGGTATAGTTCTAGAAATGATTGTACAGAGGTTTGCTGTGGTCAGGTTGTGATCTGTTTGTCGTAACATTTTGAGTGATTTTAGAAGTAGAGCTGAAGAGTAAATGGGAAAGGTTGAATGGTATCCACCCGATATTAGTATTCAAATGAAACTTTGATTGCCTTTGCTACAACAATAGTTGTGACAACAGCAGCTACTACCACTGTTGAAACTACAAGTGTAACTTCAACTGTACCTTCAACAACTGGTGTGCCATCAACAACTGCGGAGAAGACTACTATCGTTGTTTACACCACTACCCCTGTTGGAACTACCACGAAGGAGACTTCTACTGTAACCCTCATCACAACAGAAGGCACAGCAGGTAAAAGGAAGCAATACAATTTGTAGAATGGGAAATGACTCAATTGAGGGAAATGACTCAAATCAACACTTGCATGTGTCTGTGTCAAATGTCTTAGAATTTATTGTAATATTCAGCAATATCAGTGTCAAAGTTTCAGAATATACTTTTGATAGTTGCGGAAAGATGTTTTGAATTCATTTGTCCGTTTATCCTCACAGAATGATACATTTAGATGATAAATTTTCTTGAACCGGTACTTATCCTTTCTACAGCACCTCCAACAACAACCGAGAAAACAACCACTGTTGTTTCAACAACTGCAGCAACACCAACAACAGGCCCATCATCCACCACTGCATTTTTGCATTTTATTGATTTGATTTTCCTATGTGATTACTTTTGCAGTGCCGTCTACGACTCCAAAAGTATGTGACGATAACTTGGACCGTTATGATAAAGTGAAGGTGTCAAGACTGGATTCTGATACCAACTCGGGATTAACACCAACTGATTGGTGGCGTCCAGATGATCCCTCCTCCAATGAAACATCACCTTACACTGATTCCTATTTGGAGATCACCTTTGACGTCAGTGTTAATGTGGAATCAGTGACCATCAAAAATAAGGACGATGCACCTGAGGATGTACGAGTTGCCGTGGAGTTTCAACCGGGTGACAGGCCAATTTACTATCCATTGTCTGATAATGACAAACCTGTTATCTTAAAGGGCAAGGCAGACAGCAAGATCAGTTTACCAGATAGCTTGCCTGCTGTAACAGGATTGAGAGTGTACCTTGTGTCACCCAGTCCAAACTTCGAATACCAAGTGGTTTTACATGGCTGCGAAAAAGGTATGTGAATATAATTGCTCCTTAAAAAACCGAAGGTGTTTTTCTTGTCTCCTGACATGAAATGTGAATTATCAAGCTCTGGCTAAATCAACCCTATATGTCATTTAAAGCATAGAGATATCTTCGATTGTGATATGCGATATATAATATGGGTTTCTTATTATTGCTATTATTTATCAATGACAGAAACTGGATTGGAGAGGGATAGATTTAAGTGGTTACTAAAGATGATTTTTTGGACAGCAGACTGAGTGGATTTGATATTTTTCAAAGTAAAATGTAATTCTTGTTGTTTGGGAGAACCTCTCCTCTCAGGTAGTTTGTTGTGTGAATACATTTCTTGAATTTGGATTGTTTGAAGAAGTAAGTCTTTGAAGCACATGTATGTAAGAGATGAATCACAAATGTAGGTCGTTAAATGAATATAACACAATCATTCGGTATAGTTCTAGAAATGATTGTACAGAGGTTTGACTCAAATCAACACTTGCATGTGTCTGTGTCAAATGTCTTAGAATTTATTGTAATATTTAGCAATATCAGTGTCAAAGTTTCAGAATATACTTCTGATAGTTGCGGAATGATGTTTTGAATTCATTTGTCCGTTTATCCTCACACAATGATACGTTTAGATGATAAATTTTCTTGAACCGGTACTTATCCTTTCTACAGCACCTCCAACAACAACCGAGAAAACAACCACTGTTGTTTCAACAACTGCAGCAACACCAACAACAGGCCCATCATCCACCACTGTAGAAACTACAACTGTTGTAACAACTACACCAGAGTCGACAACAAAAGAGACAACCACTCTAAAATCTACCACAGGTATGTGTGCGCCATATACTGACTGAGAAATTGCAAATATCTTTGGAAAGAAATGAATAAAGATCCACACAATGTTACTTTGGATGAGAGCATTTTTGTATCAGACGTCATAGGAAACAATGTCTTTTGCTTTTCAGTATGCTTAGTTGTCATCCTTTATACACATATTAATTTGCATTTTTGCATTTTATTGATTTGATTTTCCTATGTGATTACTTTTGCAGTGCCGTCTACGACTCCAAAAGTATGTGACGATAACCTGGACCGTTATGATAAAGTGAAGGTGTCAAGACTGGATTCTGATACCAACTCGGGAGTAACACCAACTGATTGGTGGCGTCCAGATGATCCCTCCTCCAATGAAACATCACCTTATACTGATTCCTATTTGGAGATCACCTTTGACGTCCGTGTTAATGTGGAATCAGTGACCATCAAAAATAAGGACGATGCACCTGAGGATGTACGAGTTGCCGTGGAGTTTCAACCGGGTGACAGGCCAATTTACTATCCATTGTCTGAGGATGACAAACCTGTTATCTTAAAGGGCAAGGCAGACAGCAAGATCAGTTTACCAGATAGCTTGCCTGCTGTAACAGGATTGAGAGTGTACCTTGTGTCACCCAGTCCAAACTTCGAATACCAAGTAGTTTTACATGGCTGCGAAAAAGGTATGTGAATATAATTGCTCCTTAAAAAACCGAAGGTGTTTTTCTTGTCTCCTGACATGAAATGTGAATTATCAAGCTCTGGCTAAATCAACCCTATATGTCATTTAAAGCATAGAGATATCTTCGATTGTGATATGCGATATATAAGATGGGTTTCTTTTTATTGCTATTATTTATCAATGACACAAACTGGATTGGAGAGGGATAGATTTAAGTGGTTACTAAAGATGATTTTTTGGACAGCAGACTGAGTGGATTTGATATTTTTCAAAGTAAAATGTAATTCTTGTTGTTTGGGAGAACCTCTCCTCTCAGGTAGTTTTTTGTGTGAATACATTCTTGAATTTGGATTGTTTGAAAAAGTAAGTCTTTGAAGCACATGTATGTAAGAGATGAATCACAAATGTAGGTCGTTAAATGAATATAACACAATCATTCGGTATAGTTCTAGAAATGATTGTACAGAGGTTTGCTGTGGTCAGGTTGTGATCTGTTTGTCGTAACATTTTGAGTGATTTTAGAAGTAGAGCTGAAGAGTAAATGGGAAAGGTTGAATGGTATCCACCCGATATTGGTATTCAAATGAAACTTCGATTGCCTTTGCTAAAACAATAGTTGTGACAACAGCAGCTACTACCACTGTTGAAACTACAAGTGTAACTTCAACTGTACCTTCAACAACTGGTGTGCCATCAACAACTGCGGAGAAGACTACTATCGTTGTTTACACCACTACCCCTGTTGGAACTACCACGAAGGAGACTTCTACTGTAACCCTCATCACAACAGAAGGCACAGCAGGTAAAAGGAAGCAATACAATTTGTAGAATGGGAAATGACTCAATTGAGGAAAATGACTCAAATCAACACTTGCATGTGTCTGTGTCAAATGTCTTAGAATTTATTGTAATATTCAGCAATATCAGTGTCAAAGTTTCAGAATATACTTTTGATAGTTGCGGAAAGATGTTTTGAATTCATTTGTCCGTTTATCCTCACACAATGATACATTTAGATGCTAAATTTTCTTGAACCGGTATATACTTATCCTTTCTACAGCACCTCCAACAACAACCGAGAAAACAACCACTGTTGTTTCAACAACTGCAGCAACACCAACAACAGGCCCATCATCCACCACTGCATTTTTGCATTTTATTGATTTGATTTTCCTATGTGATTACTTTTGCAGTGCCGTCTACGACTCCAAAAGTATGTGACGATAACTTGGACCGTTATGATAAAGTGAAGGTGTCAAGACTGGATTCTGATACCAACTCGGGATTAACACCAACTGATTGGTGGCGTCCAGATGATCCCTCCTCCAATGAAACATTACCCTACACTGATTCCTATTTGGAGATCACCTTTGACGTCAGTGTTAATGTGGAATCAGTGACCATCAAAAATAAGGACGATGCACCTGAGGATGTACGAGTTGCCGTGGAGTTGCAACCGGGTGACAGGCCAATTTACTATCCATTGTCTGATGATGACAAACCTGTTATCTTAAAGGGCAAGGCAGACAGCAAGATCAGTTTACCAGATAGCTTGCCTGCTGTAACAGGATTGAGAGTGTACCTTGTGTCACCCAGTCCAAACTTCGAATACCAAGTGGTTTTACATGGCTGCGAAAAAGGTATGTGAATATAATTGCTCCTTAAAAAACCGAAGGTGTTTTTCTTGTCTCCTGACATGAAATGTGAATTTTCAAGCTCTGGCTAAATCAACCCTATATTTCATTTAAAGCATAGAGATATCTTCAATTGTGATATGCGATATATAATATGGGTTTCTTATTATTGCTATTATTTATCAATGACAGAAACTGGATTGGAGAGGGATAGATTTAAGTGGTTACTAAAGATGATTTTTTTGGACAGCAGACTGAGTGGATTTGATATTTGTCAAAGTAAAATGTAATTCTTGTTGTTTGGGAGAACCTCTCCTCTCAGGTAGTTTTTTGTGTGAATACATTTCT
Source organism: Astropecten irregularis (assembly GCA_963971285.1). Classification (NCBI taxonomy): domain Eukaryota; kingdom Metazoa; phylum Echinodermata; class Asteroidea; order Paxillosida; family Astropectinidae; genus Astropecten; species Astropecten irregularis. Next base: position 4,803,139 of record OZ020255.1, read on the forward strand.
TGAATTTGGATTGTTTGAAGAAGTAAGACCTTGAAGCACAGGTATGTAAGAGATGAATCACAAATGTAGGTCGTTAAATGAATATAACACAATCATTCGGTATAGTTCTAGAAATGATTGTACAGAGGTTTGACTCAAATCAACACTTGCATGTGTCTGTGTCAAATTTCTTAGAATTTATTGTAATATTTAGCAATATCAGTGTCAAAGTTTCAGAATATACTTCTGATAGTTGCGGAATGATGTTTTGAATTCATTTGTCCGTTTATCCTCACACAATGATACGTTTAGATGATAAATTTTCTTGAACCGGTACTTATCCTTTCTACAGCACCTCCAACAACAACCGAGAAAACAACCACTGTTGTTTCAACAACTGCAGCAACACCAACAACAGGCCCATCATCCACCACTGTAGAAACTACAACTGTTGTAACAACTACACCAGAGTCGACAACAAAAGAGACAACCACTCTAAAATCTACAACAGGTGTGTGTGCGCCATAGACTGACTGAGAAATTGCAAATATCTTTGGAAAGAAATGAATAAAGATCCACACAATGTTACTTTGGATGAGAGCATTTTTGTATCAGACGTCACAGGAAACAATGTCTTTTGCTTTTCAGTATGCTTAGTTGTCATCCTTTATACACATATTAATTTGCATTTTTGCATTTTATTGATTTGATTTTCCTATGTGATTACTTTTGCAGTGCCGTCTACGACTCCAAAAGTATGTGACGATAACCTGGACCGTTATGATAAAGTGAAGGTGTCAAGACTGGATTCTGATACCAACTCGGGATTAACACCAACTGATTGGTGGCGTCCAGATGATCCCTCCTCCAATGAAACATCACCTTACACTGATTCCTATTTGGAGATCACCTTTGACGTCAGTGTTAATGTGGAATCAGTGACCATCAAAAATAAGGACGATGCACCTGAGGATGTACGAGTTGCCGTGGAGTTTCAACCGGGTGACAGGCCAATTTACTATCCATTGTCTGATGATGACAAACCTGTTATCTTAAAGGGCAAGGCAGACAGCAAGATCAGTTTACCAGATAGCTTGCCTGCTGTAACAGGATTGAGAGTGTACCTTGTGTCACCCAGTCCAAACTTCGAATACCAAGTGGTTTTACATGGATGCGAAAAGGGTATGTGAATATAATTGCTCCTTAAAAAACCGAAGGTGTTTTTCTTGTCTCCTGACATGAAATGTGAATTATCAAGCTCTGGCTAAATCAACCCTATATGTCATTTAAAGCATAGAGATATCTTCGATTGTGATATGCGATATATAAGATGGGTTTCTTATTATTGCTATTATTTATCATTGACAGAAACTGGATTGGAGAGGGATAGATTTAAGTGGTTACTAAAGATGATTTTTTGGACAGCAGACTGAGTGGATTTGATATTTTTCAAAGTAAAATGTAATTCTTGTTGTTTGGGAGAACCTCTCCTCTCAGGTAGTTTTTTGTGTGAATACATTCTTGAATTTGGATTGTTTGAAAAAGTAAGTCTTTGAAGCACATGTATGTAAGAGATGAATCACAAATGTAGGTCGTTAAATGAATATAACACAATCATTCGGTATAGTTCTAGAAATGATTGTACAGAGGTTTGCTGTGGTCAGGTTGTGATCTGTTTGTCGTAACATTTTGAGTGATTTTAGAAGTAGAGCTGAAGAGTAAATGGGAAAGGTTGAATGGTATCCACCCGATATTAGTATTCAAATGAAACTTTGATTGCCTTTGCTACAACAATAGTTGTGACAACAGCAGCTACTACCACTGTTGAAACTACAAGTGTAACTTCAACTGTACCTTCAACAACTGGTGTGCCATCAACAACTGCGGAGAAGACTACTATCGTTGTTTACACCACTACCCCTGTTGGAACTACCACGAAGGAGACTTCTACTGTAACCCTCATCACAACAGAAGGCACAGCAGGTAAAAGGAAGCAATACAATTTGTAGAATGGGAAATGACTCAATTGAGGGAAATGACTCAAATCAACACTTGCATGTGTCTGTGTCAAATGTCTTAGAATTTATTGTAATATTCAGCAATATCAGTGTCAAAGTTTCAGAATATACTTTTGATAGTTGCGGAAAGATGTTTTGAATTCATTTGTCCGTTTATCCTCACAGAATGATACATTTAGATGATAAATTTTCTTGAACCGGTACTTATCCTTTCTACAGCACCTCCAACAACAACCGAGAAAACAACCACTGTTGTTTCAACAACTGCAGCAACACCAACAACAGGCCCATCATCCACCACTGCATTTTTGCATTTTATTGATTTGATTTTCCTATGTGATTACTTTTGCAGTGCCGTCTACGACTCCAAAAGTATGTGACGATAACTTGGACCGTTATGATAAAGTGAAGGTGTCAAGACTGGATTCTGATACCAACTCGGGATTAACACCAACTGATTGGTGGCGTCCAGATGATCCCTCCTCCAATGAAACATCACCTTACACTGATTCCTATTTGGAGATCACCTTTGACGTCAGTGTTAATGTGGAATCAGTGACCATCAAAAATAAGGACGATGCACCTGAGGATGTACGAGTTGCCGTGGAGTTTCAACCGGGTGACAGGCCAATTTACTATCCATTGTCTGATAATGACAAACCTGTTATCTTAAAGGGCAAGGCAGACAGCAAGATCAGTTTACCAGATAGCTTGCCTGCTGTAACAGGATTGAGAGTGTACCTTGTGTCACCCAGTCCAAACTTCGAATACCAAGTGGTTTTACATGGCTGCGAAAAAGGTATGTGAATATAATTGCTCCTTAAAAAACCGAAGGTGTTTTTCTTGTCTCCTGACATGAAATGTGAATTATCAAGCTCTGGCTAAATCAACCCTATATGTCATTTAAAGCATAGAGATATCTTCGATTGTGATATGCGATATATAATATGGGTTTCTTATTATTGCTATTATTTATCAATGACAGAAACTGGATTGGAGAGGGATAGATTTAAGTGGTTACTAAAGATGATTTTTTGGACAGCAGACTGAGTGGATTTGATATTTTTCAAAGTAAAATGTAATTCTTGTTGTTTGGGAGAACCTCTCCTCTCAGGTAGTTTGTTGTGTGAATACATTTCTTGAATTTGGATTGTTTGAAGAAGTAAGTCTTTGAAGCACATGTATGTAAGAGATGAATCACAAATGTAGGTCGTTAAATGAATATAACACAATCATTCGGTATAGTTCTAGAAATGATTGTACAGAGGTTTGACTCAAATCAACACTTGCATGTGTCTGTGTCAAATGTCTTAGAATTTATTGTAATATTTAGCAATATCAGTGTCAAAGTTTCAGAATATACTTCTGATAGTTGCGGAATGATGTTTTGAATTCATTTGTCCGTTTATCCTCACACAATGATACGTTTAGATGATAAATTTTCTTGAACCGGTACTTATCCTTTCTACAGCACCTCCAACAACAACCGAGAAAACAACCACTGTTGTTTCAACAACTGCAGCAACACCAACAACAGGCCCATCATCCACCACTGTAGAAACTACAACTGTTGTAACAACTACACCAGAGTCGACAACAAAAGAGACAACCACTCTAAAATCTACCACAGGTATGTGTGCGCCATATACTGACTGAGAAATTGCAAATATCTTTGGAAAGAAATGAATAAAGATCCACACAATGTTACTTTGGATGAGAGCATTTTTGTATCAGACGTCATAGGAAACAATGTCTTTTGCTTTTCAGTATGCTTAGTTGTCATCCTTTATACACATATTAATTTGCATTTTTGCATTTTATTGATTTGATTTTCCTATGTGATTACTTTTGCAGTGCCGTCTACGACTCCAAAAGTATGTGACGATAACCTGGACCGTTATGATAAAGTGAAGGTGTCAAGACTGGATTCTGATACCAACTCGGGAGTAACACCAACTGATTGGTGGCGTCCAGATGATCCCTCCTCCAATGAAACATCACCTTATACTGATTCCTATTTGGAGATCACCTTTGACGTCCGTGTTAATGTGGAATCAGTGACCATCAAAAATAAGGACGATGCACCTGAGGATGTACGAGTTGCCGTGGAGTTTCAACCGGGTGACAGGCCAATTTACTATCCATTGTCTGAGGATGACAAACCTGTTATCTTAAAGGGCAAGGCAGACAGCAAGATCAGTTTACCAGATAGCTTGCCTGCTGTAACAGGATTGAGAGTGTACCTTGTGTCACCCAGTCCAAACTTCGAATACCAAGTAGTTTTACATGGCTGCGAAAAAGGTATGTGAATATAATTGCTCCTTAAAAAACCGAAGGTGTTTTTCTTGTCTCCTGACATGAAATGTGAATTATCAAGCTCTGGCTAAATCAACCCTATATGTCATTTAAAGCATAGAGATATCTTCGATTGTGATATGCGATATATAAGATGGGTTTCTTTTTATTGCTATTATTTATCAATGACACAAACTGGATTGGAGAGGGATAGATTTAAGTGGTTACTAAAGATGATTTTTTGGACAGCAGACTGAGTGGATTTGATATTTTTCAAAGTAAAATGTAATTCTTGTTGTTTGGGAGAACCTCTCCTCTCAGGTAGTTTTTTGTGTGAATACATTCTTGAATTTGGATTGTTTGAAAAAGTAAGTCTTTGAAGCACATGTATGTAAGAGATGAATCACAAATGTAGGTCGTTAAATGAATATAACACAATCATTCGGTATAGTTCTAGAAATGATTGTACAGAGGTTTGCTGTGGTCAGGTTGTGATCTGTTTGTCGTAACATTTTGAGTGATTTTAGAAGTAGAGCTGAAGAGTAAATGGGAAAGGTTGAATGGTATCCACCCGATATTGGTATTCAAATGAAACTTCGATTGCCTTTGCTAAAACAATAGTTGTGACAACAGCAGCTACTACCACTGTTGAAACTACAAGTGTAACTTCAACTGTACCTTCAACAACTGGTGTGCCATCAACAACTGCGGAGAAGACTACTATCGTTGTTTACACCACTACCCCTGTTGGAACTACCACGAAGGAGACTTCTACTGTAACCCTCATCACAACAGAAGGCACAGCAGGTAAAAGGAAGCAATACAATTTGTAGAATGGGAAATGACTCAATTGAGGAAAATGACTCAAATCAACACTTGCATGTGTCTGTGTCAAATGTCTTAGAATTTATTGTAATATTCAGCAATATCAGTGTCAAAGTTTCAGAATATACTTTTGATAGTTGCGGAAAGATGTTTTGAATTCATTTGTCCGTTTATCCTCACACAATGATACATTTAGATGCTAAATTTTCTTGAACCGGTATATACTTATCCTTTCTACAGCACCTCCAACAACAACCGAGAAAACAACCACTGTTGTTTCAACAACTGCAGCAACACCAACAACAGGCCCATCATCCACCACTGCATTTTTGCATTTTATTGATTTGATTTTCCTATGTGATTACTTTTGCAGTGCCGTCTACGACTCCAAAAGTATGTGACGATAACTTGGACCGTTATGATAAAGTGAAGGTGTCAAGACTGGATTCTGATACCAACTCGGGATTAACACCAACTGATTGGTGGCGTCCAGATGATCCCTCCTCCAATGAAACATTACCCTACACTGATTCCTATTTGGAGATCACCTTTGACGTCAGTGTTAATGTGGAATCAGTGACCATCAAAAATAAGGACGATGCACCTGAGGATGTACGAGTTGCCGTGGAGTTTCAACCGGGTGACAGGCCAATTTACTATCCATTGTCTGATGATGACAAACCTGTTATCTTAAAGGGCAAGGCAGACAGCAAGATCAGTTTACCAGATAGCTTGCCTGCTGTAACAGGATTGAGAGTGTACCTTGTGTCACCCAGTCCAAACTTCGAATACCAAGTGGTTTTACATGGCTGCGAAAAAGGTATGTGAATATAATTGCTCCTTAAAAAACCGAAGGTGTTTTTCTTGTCTCCTGACATGAAATGTGAATTATCAAGCTCTGGCTAAATCAACCCTATATTTCATTTAAAGCATAGAGATATCTTCAATTGTGATATGCGATATATAATATGGGTTTCTTATTATTGCTATTATTTATCAATGACAGAAACTGGATTGGAGAGGGATAGATTTAAGTGGTTACTAAAGATGATTTTTTGGACAGCAGACTGAGTGGATTTGATATTTTTCAAAGTAAAATGTAATTCTTGTTGTTTGGGAGAACCTCTCCTCTCAGGTAGTTTTTTGTGTGAATACATTTCTTGAATTTGGATTGTTTGAAGAAGTAAGTCTTTGAAGCACATGTATGTAAGAGATGAATCACAAATGTAGGTCGTTAAATGAATATAACACAATCATTCGGTATAGTTCTAGAAATGATTGTACAGAGGTTTGACTCAAATCAACACTTGCATGTGTCTGTGTCAAATGTCTTAGAATTTATTGTAATATTTAGCAATATCAGTGTCAAAGTTTCAGAATATACTTTTGATAGTTGCGGAAATATGTTTTGAATTCATTTGTCCGTTTATCCTCACACAATGATACGTTTAGATGATAAATTTTCTTGAACCGGTACTTATCCTTTCTACAGCACCTCCAACAACAACCGAGAAAACAACCACTGTTGTTTCAACAACTGCAGCAACACCAACAACAGGCCCATCATCCACCACTGTAGAAACTACAACTGTTGTAACAACTACACCAGAGTCGACAACAAAAGAGACAACCACTCTAAAATCTACCACAGGTATGTGTGCGCCATAGACTGACTGAGAAATTGCAAATATCTTTGGAAAGAAATGAATAAAGATCCACACAATGTTACTTTGGATGAGAGCATTTTTGTATCAGACGTCATAGGAAACAATGTCTTTTGCTTTTCAGTATGCTTAGTTGTCATCCTTTATACACATATTAATTTGCATTTTTGCATTTTATTTATTTGATTTTCCTATGTGATTACTTTTGCAGTGCCGTCTACGACTCCAAAAGTATGTGACGATAACCTGGACCGTTATGATAAAGTGAAGGTGTCAAGACTGGATTCTGATACCAACTCGGGATTAACACCAACAGATTGGTGGCGTCCAGATGATCCCTCCTCCAATGAAACATCACCTTATACTGATTCCTATTTGGAGATCACCTTTGACGTCAGTGTTAATGTGGAATCAGTGACCATCAAAAATAAGGACGATGCACCTGAGGATGTACGAGTTGCCGTGGAGTTTCAACCGGGTGACAGGCCAATTTACTATCCATTGTCTGATGATGACAAACCTGTTATCTTAAAGGGCAAGGCAGACAGCAAGATCAGTTTACCAGATAGCTTGCCTGCTGTAACAGGATTGAGAGTGTACCTTGTGTCACCCAGTCCAAACTTCGAATACCAAGTGGTTTTACATGGCTGCGAAAAAGGTATGTGAATATAATTGCTCCTTAAAAAACCGAAGGTGTTTTTCTTGTCTCCTGACATGAAATGTGAATTATCAAGCTCTGGCTAAATCAACCCTATATGTCATTTAAAGCATAGAGATATCTTCGATTGTGATATGCGATATATAAGATGGGTTTCTTATTATTGCTATTATTTATCAATGACAGAAACTGGATTGGAGAGGGATAGATTTAAGTGGTTACTAAAGATGATTTTTTGGACAGCAGACTGAGTGGATTTGATATTTTTCAAAGTAAAATGTAATTCTTGTTGTTTGGGAGAACCTTTCCTCTCAGGTAGTTTTTTGTGTGAATACATTTCTTGAATTTGGATTGTTTGAAGAAGTAAGTCTTTGAAGCACATGTATGTAACAGATGAATCACAAATGAAGGTCGTTAAATGAATATAACACAATCATTCGGTATAGTTCTAGAAATGATTGTACAGAGGTTTGCTGTGGTCAGGTTGTGATCTGTTTGTCGTAACATTTTGAGTGATTTTAGAAGTAGAGCTGAAGAGTAAATGGGAAAGGTTGAATGGTATCCACCCGATATTGGTATTCAAATGAAACTTCGATTGCCTTTGCTACAACAATAGTTGTGACAACAGCAGCTACTACCACTGTTGAAACTACAAGTGTAACTTCAACTGTACCTTCAACAACTGGTGTGCCATCAACAACTGCGGAGAAGACTACTATCGTTGTTTACACCACTACCCCTGTTGGAACTACCACGAAGGAGACTTCTACTGTAACCCTCATCACAACAGAAGGCACAGCAGGTAAAAGGAAGCAATACAATTTGTAGAATGGGAAATGACTCAATTGAGGAAAATGACTCAAATCAACACTTGCATGTGTCTGTGTCAAATGTCTTAGAATTTATTGTAATATTCAGCAATATCAGTGTCAAAGTTTCAGAATATACTTTTGATAGTTGCGGAAAGATGTTTTGAATTCATTTGTCCGTTTATCCTCACACAATGATACATTTAGATGATAAATTTTCTTGAACCGGTATATACTTATCCTTTCTACAGCACCTCCAACAACAACCGAGAAAACAACCACTGTTGTTTCAACAACTGCAGCAACACCAACAACAGGCCCATCATCCACCACTGCATTTTTGCATTTTATTGATTTGATTTTCCTATGTGATTACTTTTGCAGTGCCGTCTACGACTCCAAAAGTATGTGACGATAACTTGGACCGTTATGATAAAGTGAAGGTGTCAAGACTGGATTCTGATACCAACTCGGGATTAACACCAACTGATTGGTGGCATCCAGATGATCCCTCCTCCAATGAAACATCACCTTACACTGATTCCTATTTGGAGATCACCTTTGACGTCAGTGTTAATGTGGAATCAGTGACCATCAAAAATAAGGACGATGCACCTGAGGATGTACGAGTTGCCGTGGAGTTTCAACCGGGTGACAGGCCAATTTACTATCCATTGTCTGATGATGACAAACCTGTTATCTTAAAGGGCAAGGCAGACAGCAAGATCAGTTTACCAGATAGCTTGCCTGCTGTAACAGGATTGAGAGTGTACCTTGTGTCACCCAGTCCAAACTTCGAATACCAAGTGGTTTTACATGGCTGCGAAAAAGGTATGTGAATATAATTGCTCCTTAAAAAACCGAAGGTGTTTTTCTTGTCTCCTGACATGAAATGTGAATTATCAAGCTCTGGCTAAATCAACCCTATATTTCATTTAAAGCATAGAGATATCTTCAATTGTGATATGCGATATATAATATGGGTTTCTTATTATTGCTATTATTTATCAATGACAGAAACTGGATTGGAGAGGGATAGATTTAAGTGGTTACTAAAGATGATTTTTTGGACAGCAGACTGAGTGGATTTGATATTTTTCAAAGTAAAATGTAATTCTTGTTGTTTGGGAGAACCTCTCCTCTCAGGTAGTTTTTTGTGTGAATACATTTCTTGAATTTGGATTGTTTGAAGAAGTAAGTCTTTGAAGCACATGTATGTAAGAGATGAATCACAAATGTAGGTCGTTAAATGAATATAACACAATCATTCGGTATAGTTCTAGAAATGATTGTACAGAGGTTTGACTCAAATCAACACTTGCATGTGTCTGTGTCAAATGTCTTAGAATTTATTGTAATATTCAGCAATATCAGTGTCAAAGTTTCAGAATATACTTTTGATAGTTGCGGAAAGATGTTTTGAATTCATTTGTCCGTTTATCCTCACACAATGATACGTTTAGATGATAAATTTTCTTGAACCGGTACTTATCCTTTCTACAGCACCTCCAACAACAACCGAGAAAACAACCACTGTTGTTTCAACAACTGCAGCAACACCAACAACAGGCCCATCATCCACCACTGTAGAAACTACAACTGTTGTAACAACTACACCAGAGTCGACAACAAAAGAGACAACCACTCTAAAATCTACCACAGGTATGTGTGCGCCATAGACTGACTGAGAAATTGCAAATATCTTTGGAAAGAAATGAATAAAGATCCACACAATGTTACTTTGGATGAGAGCATTTTTGTATCAGACGTCATAGGAAACAATGTCTTTTGCTTTTCAGTATGCTTAGTTGTCATCCTTTATACACATATTAATTTGCATTTTTGCATTTTATTTATTTGATTTTCCTATGTGATTACTTTTGCAGTGCCGTCTACGACTCCAAAAGTATGTGACGATAACCTGGACCGTTATGATAAAGTGAAGGTGTCAAGACTGGATTCTGATACCAACTCGGGATTAACACCAACTGATTGGTGGCGTCCAGATGATCCCTCCTCCAATGAAACATCACCTTACACTGATTCCTATTTGGAGATCACCTTTGACGTCAGTGTTAATGTGGAATCAGTGACCATCAAAAATAAGGCCGATGCACCTGAGGATGTACGAGTTGCCGTGGAGTTTCAACCGGGTGACAGGCCAATTTACTATCCATTGTCTGATGATGACAAACCTGTTATCTTAAAGGGCAAGGCAGACAGCAAGATCAGTTTACCAGATAGCTTGCCTGCTGTAACAGGATTGAGAGTGTACCTTGTGTCACCCAGTCCAAACTTCGAATACCAAGTGGTTTTACATGGCTGCGAAAAAGGTATGTGAATATTATTGCTCCTTAAAAAACCGAAGGTGTTTTTCTTGTCTCCTGACATGAAATGTGAATTATCAAGCTCTGGCTAAATCAACCCTATATTTCATTTAAAGCATAGAGATATCTTCGATTTTGATATGCGATATATAAGATGGGTTTCTTATTATTGCTATTATTTATCAATGACAGAAACTGGATTGGAGAGGGATAGATTTAAGTGGTTACTAAAGATGATTTTTTGGACAGCAGACTGAGTGGATTTGATATTTTTCAAAGTAAAATGTAATTCTTGTTGTTTGGGAGAACCTCTCCTCTCAGGTAGTTTTTTGTGTGAATACATTTCTTGAATTTGGATTGTTTGAAGAAGTAAGTCTTTGAAGCACATGTATGTAACAGATGAATCACAAATGTAGGTCGTTAAATGAATATAACACAATCATTCGGTATAGTTCTAGAAATGATTGTACAGAGGTTTGACTCAAATCAACACTTGCATGTGTCTGTGTCAAATGTCTTAGAATTTATTGTAATATTTAGCAATATCAGTGTCAAAGTTTCAGAATATACTTTTGATAGTTGCGGAAAGATGTTTTGAATTCATTTGTCCGTTTATCCTCACACAATGATACGTTTAGATGATAAATTTTCTTGAACCGGTACTTATCCTTTCTACAGCACCTCCAACAACAACCGAGAAAACAACCACTGTTGTTTCAACAACTGCAGCAACACCAACAACAGGCCCATCATCCACCACTGTAGAAACTACAACTGTTGTAACAACTACACCAGAGTCGACAACAAAAGAGACAACCACTCTAAAATCTACCACAGGTATGTGTGCGCCATAGACTGACTGAGAAATTGCAAATATCTTTGGAAAGAAATGAATAAAGATCCACACAATGTTACTTTGGATGAGAGCATTTTTGTATCAGACGTCATAGGAAACAATGTCTTTTGCTTTTCAGTATGCTTAGTTGTCATCCTTTATACACATATTAATTTGCATTTTTGCATTTTATTTATTTGATTTTCCTATGTGATTACTTTTGCAGTGCCGTCTACGACTCCAAAAGTATGTGACGATAACCTGGACCGTTATGATAAAGTGAAGGTGTCAAGACTGGATTCTGATACCAACTCGGGATTAACACCAACAGATTGGTGGCGTCCAGATGATCCCTCCTCCAATGAAACATCACCTTATACTGATTCCTATTTGGAGATCACCTTTGACGTCAGTGTTAATGTGGAATCAGTGACCATCAAAAATAAGGACGATGCACCTGAGGATGTACGAGTTGCCGTGGAGTTTCAACCGGGTGACAGGCCAATTTACTATCCATTGTCTGATGATGACAAACCTGTTATCTTAAAGGGCAAGGCAGACAGCAAGATCAGTTTACCAGATAGCTTGCCTGCTGTTACAGGATTGAGAGTGTACCTTGTGTCACCCAGTCCAAACTTCGAATACCAAGTGGTTTTACATGGCTGCGAAAAAGGTATGTGAATATAATTGCTCCTTAAAAAACCGAAGGTGTTTTTCTTGTCTCCTGACATGAAATGTGAATAATCAAGCTCTGGCTAAATCAACCCTATATTTCATTTAAAGCATAGAGATTTCTTCGATTGTGATATGCGATATATAATATGGGTTTCTTATTATTGCTATTATTTATCAATGACAGAAACTGGATTGGAGAGGGATAGATTTAAGTGGTTACTAAAGATGATTTTTTTGACAGCAGACTGAGTGGATTTGATATTTTTCAAAGTAAAATGTAATTCTTGTTGTTTGGGAGAACCTCTCCTCTCAGGTAGTTTTTTGTGTGAATACATTTCTTGAATTTGGATTGTTTGAAGAAGTAAGTCTTTGAAGCACATGTATGTAAGAGATGAATCACAAATGTAGGTCGTTAAATGAATATAACACAATCATTCGGTATAGTTCTAGAAATGATTGTACAGAGGTTTGACTCAAATCAACACTTGCATGTGTCTGTGTCAAATGTCTTAGAATTTATTGTAATATTTAGCAATATCAGTGTCAAAGTTTCAGAATATACTTTTGATAGTTGCGGAAAGATGTTTTGAATTCATTTGTCCGTTTATCCTCACACAATGATACGTTTAGATGATAAATTTTCTTGAACCGGTACTTATCCTTTCTACAGCACCTCCAACAACAACCGAGAAAACAACCACTGTTGTTTCAACAACTGCAGCAACACCAACAACAGGCCCATCATCCACCACTGTTGAAACTACAACTGTTGTAACAACTACACCAGAGTCGACAACAAAAGAGACAACCACTCTAAAATCTACCACAGGTATGTGTGCGCCATAGACTGACTGAGAAATTGCAAATATCTTTGGAAAGAAATGAATAAAGATCCACACAATGTTACTTTGGATGAGAGCATTTTTGTATCAGACGTCATAGGAAACAATGTCTTTTGCTTTTCAGTATGCTTAGTTGTCATCCTTTATACACATATTAATTTGCATTTTTGCATTTTATTTATTTGATTTTCCTATGTGATTACTTTTGCAGTGCCGTCTACGACTCCAAAAGTATGTGACGATAACCTGGACCGTTATGATAAAGTGAAGGTGTCAAGACTGGATTCTGATACCAACTCGGGATTAACACCAACAGATTGGTGGCGTCCAGATGATCCCTCCTCCAATGAAACATCACCTTACACTGATTCCTATTTGGAGATCACCTTTGACGTCAGTGTTAATGTGGAATCAGTGACCATCAAAAATAAGGACGATGCACCTGAGGATGTACGAGTTGCCGTGGAGTTTCAACCGGGTGACAGGCCAATTTACTATCCATTGTCTGATGATGACAAACCTGTTATCTTAAAGGGCAAGGCAGACAGCAAGATCAGTTTACCAGATAGCTTGCCTGCTGTAACAGGATTGAGAGTGTACCTTGTGTCACCCAGTCCAAACTTCGAATACCAAGTGGTTTTACATGGCTGCGAAAAAGGTATGTGAATATAATTGCTCCTTAAAAAACCGAAGGTGTTTTTCTTGTCTCCTGACATGAAATGTGAATTATCAAGCTCTGGCTAAATCAACCCTATATGTCATTTAAAGCATAGAGATATCTTCGATTGTGATATTCGATATATAAGATGGGTTTCTTATTATTGCTATTATTTATCAATGACAGAAACTGGATTGGAGAGGGATTGATTTAAGTGGTTACTAAAGATGATTTTTTGGACAGCAGACTGAGTGGATTTGATATTTTTCAAAGTAAAATGTAATTCTTGTTGTTTGGGAGAACCTCTCCTCTCAGGTAGTTTTTTGTGTGAATACATTTCTTGAATTTGGATTGTTTGAAGAAGTAAGTCTTTGAAGCACATGTATGTAACAGATGAATCACAAATGTAGGTCGTTAAATGAATATAACACAATCATTCGGTATAGTTCTAGAAATGATTGTACAGAGGTTTGCTGTGGTCAGGTTGTGATCTGTTTGTCGTAACATTTTGAGTGATTTTAGAAGTAGAGCTGAAGAGTAAATGGGAAAGGTTGAATGGTATCCACCCGATATTGGTATTCAAATGAAACTTTGATACCCTTTGCTACAACAATAGTTGTGACAACAGCAGCTACTACCACTGTTGAAACTACAAGTGTAACTTCAATTGTACCTTCAACAACTGGTGTGCCATCAACAACTGCGGAGAAGACTACTATCGTTGTTTACACCACTACCCCTGTTGGAACTACCACGAAGGAGACTTCTACTGTAACCCTCATCACAACAGAAGGCACAGCAGGTAAAAGGAAGCAATACAATTTGTAGAATGGGAAATGATTCAATTGAGGAAAATGACTCAAATCAACACTTGCATATGTCTGTGTCAAATGTCTTTGAATTTATTGTAATATTTAGCAATATCAGTGTCAAAGTTTCAGAATATACTTTTGATAGTTGCGGAAAGATGTTTTGAATTCATTTGTCCGTTTATCCTCACACAATGATACATTTAGATGATAAATTTTCTTGAACCGGTACTTATCCTTTCTACAGCACCTCCAACAACAACCGAGAAAACAACCACTGTTGTTTCAACAACTGCAGCAACACCAACAACAGGCCCATCATCCACCACTGCATTTTTGCATTTTATTGATTTGATTTTCCTATGTGATTACTTTTGCAGTGCCGTCTACGACTCCAAAAGTATGTGACGATAACTTGGACCGTTATGATAAAGTGAAGGTGTCAAGACTGGATTCTGATACCAACTCGGGATTAACACCAACTGATTGGTGGCGTCCAGATGATCCCTCCTCCAATGAAACATCACCTTACACTGATTCCTATTTGGAGATCACCTTTGACGTCAGTGTTAATGTGGAATCAGTGACCATCAAAAATAAGGACGATGCACCTGAGGATGTACGAGTTGCCGTGGAGTTTCAACCGGGTGACAGGCCAATTTACTATCCATTGTCTGATGATGACAAACCTGTTATCTTAAAGGGCAAGGCAGACAGCAAGATCAGTTTACCAGATAGCTTGCCTGCTGTAACAGGATTGAGAGTGTACCTTGTGTCACCCAGTCCAAACTTCGAATACCAAGTGGTTTTACATGGCTGCGAAAAAGGTATGTGAATATAATTGCTCCTTAAAAAACCGAAGGTGTTTTTCTTGTCTCCTGACATGAAATGTGAATAATCAAGCTCTGGCTAAATCAACCCTATATTTCATTTAAAGCATAGAGATATCTTCGATTGTGATATGCGATATATAATATGGTTTTCTTATTATTGCTATTATTTATCAATGACAGAAACTGGACTGGAGAGGGATAGATTTAAGTGGTTACTAAAGATGATTTTTTGGACAGCAGACTGAGTGGATTTGATATTTTTCAAAGTAAAATGTAATTCTTGTTGTTTGGGAGAACCTCTCCTCTCAGGTAGTTTTTTGTGTGAATACATTTCTTGAATTTGGATTGTTTGAAGAAGTAAGTCTTTGAAGCACATGTATGTAAGAGATGAATCACAAATGTAGGTCGTTAAATGAATATAACACAATCATTCGGTATAGTTCTAGAAATGATTGTACAGAGGTTTGACTCAAATCAACACTTGCATGTGTCTGTGTCAAATGTCTTAGAATTTATTGTAATATTTAGCAATATCAGTGTCAAAGTTTCAGAATATACTTTTGATAGTTGCGGAAAGATGTTTTGAATTCATTTGTCCGTTTATCCTCACACAATGATACGTTTAGATGATAAATTTTCTTGAACCGGTACTTATCCTTTCTACAGCACCTCCAACAACAACCGAGAAAACAACCACTGTTGTTTCAACAACTGCAGCAACACCAACAACAGGCCCATCATCCACCACTGTTGAAACTACAACTGTTGTAACAACTACACCAGAGTCGACAACAAAAGAGACAACCACTCTAAAATCTACCACAGGTATGTGTGCGCCATAGACTGACTGAAAAATTGCAAATATCTTTGGAAAGAAATGAATAAAGATCCACACAATGTTACTTTGGATGAGAGCATTTTTGTATCAGACGTCATAGGAAACAATGTCTTTTGCTTTTCAGTATGCTTAGTTGTCATCCTTTATACACATATTAATTTGCATTTTTGCATTTTATTTATTTGATTTTCCTATGTGATTACTTTTGCAGTGCCGTCTACGACTCCAAAAGTATGTGACGATAACCTGGACCGTTATGATAAAGTGAAGGTGTCAAGACTGGATTCTGATACCAACTCGGGATTAACACCAACAGATTGGTGGCGTCCAGATGATCCCTCCTCCAATGAAACATCACCTTATACTGATTCCTATTTGGAGATCACCTTTGACGTCAGTGTTAATGTGGAATCAGTGACCATCAAAAATAAGGACGATGCACCTGAGGATGTACGAGTTGCCGTGGAGTTTCAACCGGGTGACAGGCCAATTTACTATCCATTGTCTGATGATGACAAACCTGTTATCTTAAAGGGCAAGGCAGACAGCAAGATCAGTTTACCAGATAGCTTGCCTGCTGTAACAGGATTGAGAGTGTACCTTGTGTCACCCAGTCCAAACTTCGAATACCAAGTGGTTTTACATGGCTGCGAAAAAGGTATGTGAATATAATTGCTCCCTTAAAAAACCGAAGGTGTTTGTCTTGTCTCCTGACATGAAATGTGAATTATCAAGCTCTGGCTAAATCAACCATATATGTCATTTAGAGCACAGAGACATCTTTGATTTTGATATCATTATGATGGTATTGCTATTTATCAAGCGCAGAAAGTGGATTACACAGGGGATACACTTAAGTGGTTAATAACATGTATTATTATGCTGAAGAACTTTCTGGGCTTTTTTGTTAAGCTTTTGCGTAAGGTATGATTGTGTTGGCACCATGTTATTTCTTCTGTGAGCGTGTCTGGTTCTGAAAAGAAAAGAAAAAGAAAACTAGAGGTTTCGCTCTTGAAACAGCAGAATGCTTTTCCGTTTTATATAAAAAAATCGTCATAACCTTATACACACAAAGATGTTTGATTAAGATATTAAATTATATACTTTGAAGAGTGAATCTTTAATCTTAAGTCACGGAACTTGGTCAAGTTTGTGTCACAAAGAAAGACCTTGCCTAACGTTGACTTTTTAGGAAAGAATCATGATCCTAGCTCTTACCATTTTTAAATGAGGAGGTACTTCCGGTTTAACCGGAAGTAGAGGTCATAGAGGTCAAGGAACAAGTACAAGTACTGGCTTCCGAGTACAAGTACTTGTGCACGCGGGTACAAGTACGAGTACAAGTACTTATCTTCCGAGTACGAGTACGAGTACAAGTACTAATCTTCCTAGATACATCATCTAGCGCTGTAGCTGATCTAAAAATGGTAGTCAACACACGTGGCTATATGCGTTGCAACAGTAATACGTTACAACAACGTAAACGCCAGGCACGGCGAAGTCTATTTTCCAGACTCAACTATTCATAAGCATGTAATTTCTATATGCTAGATTCGATTCGTTGTTAGAATGCTCAGATCCACGAACTTTAACTGAACAGATTTTTTTAATCGAGTACTCTTTTTCGAGTACGAGTACGTAGATGCTCGAGTACAATTTTTGGATGTCGAGTTACATAGGTATTCAAATTGTAGAAAATGGTTTTCATGAGCTAGAAATTAGGACATTGTCTTTGAAATAGAAACGAAAATTTGTTGGTCATTATGCACTGTATGTGGTGATGAAAGACTTAAGAGATTCATGTAGTACTTACTCTTTCTGGACATTCAGCTATATGGCAAACTTCACGTGTGTTTGACTAACATTTTTATATCAGCTACAGCGCTAGATGTATCTAGGAAGATAAGTACTCGTACTCGTACTCGTACTCGGAAGATAAGTACTTGTACTCGTACTTGTACCCGCGTGCACAAGTTCTTGTACTCGGATGCCAGTACTTGTACTTGACTGGCAAGTACTCGACCTGTCTTGGTACTCGGCAGTCAAAGTACTCGCCTACAACACTGCTTTGAATCCCACCTGAGCTAGCATATGATTTGTTCATGTGTGCTCAAAAGGCACTTGATGAAGTGCTTATATACGTCGTTGAAGAGCAATACATTGTTTGCATGATTCCACCTCCTCCACGAATAAATCAATTATAACAGACTGGAATTTTCATTTCATTAATGATACATTGTGTCAACCCAAAGTAGCTTGGGTGTTACAATACTTTTGCAAATAGGGGCATGAGACTTTTATTTTTGTTGTTGTATTCCCTCTGTGTAGAATGTATTCCAAGTTTCCGTGAAGAGTGTACATGGACTGGCTGGATGGATGACGAAATTTCGGGTCAAAATGTTACGGACAAGAGCTATGAAAATGAACTGATAAGTGACCTCAACAAAGATTACAACTTCTGCGATATTCCTTCCGACATCAGATGTGTTTTGAAATCTAATAAAAACATATCCAGTGCAGAGACTGGTCAGCAGGTGTCATGCAGTAAAATCGAAGGTCTCCGTTGTTTGCACGCGGACCAGACTGGGTCTCCTAAAAGATGTTTTGACTATGTGATTAGCCTTCAATGCTGCCAGATTGTACATTATGGATGTGAACCGACAACACCTGGTCCAACTACCATCCTAACATCAACTCCTTTTGTTACCACACCTCCGTCTACAACACCTGGAACAACACGAGGTTGTTAAAAATTCTCATTTCTTTTGACTGACTTTTCTAGACAGATATTTAAATTTCTATTAGATAATTTTGATGAGATGTTGATTTTCAATTGAATATTGTATCAATCATTCAGACCATTCAGATCAATGTAAGCTCATGTAGCAAATTATTTTAATATTCATCAATATGAATTGCGATGTCATAGATCTTCATACCAAACAGAATTGCCTCAGAGTGCAGATCACTTTGACAAAGGTTTTGCATCATTTCATCTCTCGTATTTATGAAGTGTAAGATAAGGCCTTATGTAGGATTGAATTATACAAACCTTGAGCAAATGATGCATTTAGTTTCGATTAGACAAATATGATTTCTATGTTGGATTCAGTTTTAGTACCATAGTTTTTCATTTTATGCAGAGCCCTGTGCCGATGGTCTGGTCTACCGAGATTGCAACTGTGAATTTGATTGCTTGGCTATGGCTGAGTATCCCAATGGATCACCACCATTGATCATTGAATGTGACCCTAATACTTGTACTCCGGGCTGTGGCTGTCCAGATGGTCAAGTGACTCACAACAACACCTGCATACCAAGAGATACATGCCCATGTTATTACAAAGATAAATTCTACAAGGTAATAATCACTTAAAGGGATTGCATACGTTTGGTAATTTGAGCCTACTCTTTGTTTCAAACCAATATAATTGTGTATATATACCATAAAACTAACCTGTGAAAGTTTCACTTCAAAAGGTGGTAGCGTTTTTGAGATTTTTGCGACAAACTAGAGCGGTTATTTCACGCCAGATAACAGTAAGTCAATAGCTGAGAAGCGTTACGGCCATAACGCTTCTCAGATTCGTAATTTTTGGAGATAAAAAGTGACATATTTTTCCATAACCGCGGTACTTCGAATTGAAAGTTTCTCAATATGTATTATACTATCCAAAGCAGCTGTAGTTCTCACCAAGTAAGTTTTTATTGCCATAAATTTTCAGAGTCATTACCAAACGTATGCAATGCCTTTAAGCTCCATTGCAATTTCCAAACCTTTTGAGTGAGTGACTTTGAATTGGCAAGGTTACAAGCAGGTCACTAATATTAATTTCTGTTTGTAGCCATACTTCATGTTCAAAAATCCCTTCTGATAGTTCTGTGATCTGGAAGTGCTGTGTTATCTTTTGTTCATCAAGTATCTTACACCTTCTTGTTGCAGTATGGAGACACAGTTGTTATTGATGATTGTAACTCTGCCTTCTGTAACGAGAGCATTCTCCGTATAGATGACCCAGAAAACTTGATCAAGACTTGCAACCTTGTTTGTCCTCCCGGAGAAGTTGTACGAGAATTGGCGAATGAGTGTTGCAAGTGCATTCCAGGTATTTTTTTCTGTGTGATTTGCTTTCTGCTTGCCAGGAATTTGAGTTCATTTTAAGATGGCTCTTTTTAATCGCTTTTTGTTTTTGCTAGATTTACTTTCTTCCAGTAATATTTTGTCACTATGGTGTTTGCTCAAATAACAGCCAATGTAGGGTTTGTACAGCTTTATTTGTTTTTACCTTCACACCATTTTGACCAAGATATTCCCTTTATGGGTTTAGTCTTTCAATTGAAGTTCTCCAGGCACTTTTGTGTAATTGTTAATAATAATTTTGATACATGTCAGGGGCGGATCCAGGGAGCGTATGTGGGTGTTTTCCCCCGTTTCCTTTCAGTGAAAAATAGAGAAAAAACAAGAAGAAAAAACCCAACATATTTAGAGGGAGAGTGACTCGACAGAGAGCAAACTAGAGGGGATGGCAAAATTAATTGGGCAGTTCACGTCATATCTACCGTAACCTGCTAGTTTTTATCGTCCCGAAATGCATCCGTTCCTATTGAATAGTTTAGTTTTCCATGCTCCCTCCCCGTTTTTGGAAAATCCTGGATCCACTCCTGCAAGATGACACTTATGTATATTTAAAGGTACAATACATGATTGGTAAATGTCACAGAACAGCACTCGCACTTTGTCCAATCGAGAATGAACATGAAATGGTCAAACTGTGAAAATGTGAGCTTAATCGACATCTGAGGCTTGAGAAAATAGCAGAGAACCAACTCAATGTTTCTTAATAAACACAAATAATGGTTTCGATCTTAACCCGATATCAAAACTATTTTTGGTCCTTGTTTTACTAATTTCTGGATAAATGCAGCATTTCAGGCCGAAATATTTTAACGGTATGTTTCTACAAGCACCATCTTCATATCCTTAAAAAGTTATACGAAAATCTGTGAACATTTCTGTTTCGAGTACATGTGTATGTTACCAATCCTGTACTGTACCTTTAATAGCTAAATAAGTTTCTTTAAATGTGTTTGTTGTTGTAATGATTCTGTTTTGCTTCATATATTTCAGATTGCCATCCCTTGGAATACCACGAGTGTGCATGCAACCACTCTTGTGGACGTCCGTTTGAACCATGTCCTATTGTATGCACCCCGAGTTGTAGCTGTCCGCATGGCCAGTACTTTAGCAATGGAACATGTGTCAGTCAGTGTCCATGTGAATTCCTTGATCATGAGGTGAGACTATGAGGCAACATTCAGTCGTACAAGCCAGATATGATTTACACACACACATGTACATATGGATACTTCTTTATCCTTGGGTCGATTTTCACCAAACAAGCACTGAGTATGCAGTGCTCATTCACGTCCGTGAAGGCAAGCCTAATTTGCGTGATATCTATCTCCCGAACAAAATCATTTAATATTCATGATTAATCGCGGTACCCGCCGCGATATTGGATTCAATTCAACCCGCTGACCCAGCTAGCTCGGTGGGCTAGCGGTATGGCATCTGCAGTAGTAAGCAGGAGGTTGTAGGTTCGAATCCCTCCTGAGCCAGCATGTGATTTTTTTATGTGCACTCAACAAGCACTGGCTATGCAGTGCTCATCCACGTCGGTGAAGGGCAAGCCTAGTTTTCATATTATCTATCTCCCAACCAAAATTATTAATATTCATGTTCACCAACCTCATCGTAACTTACTATCATTCGTATGACATACGACGCATTGCAGTCCTACTTAGGATCTAGGTCCCCTACGATGGGTTATCCTTTGTAACTCAAATCATATTCGATTATGTTTAATTTTGTTTGGTCATGCATGATGTACATTAACGCAATCAATAAAATCATGAACATTGATGCCATTGAACATGTGCCTATCAATTTATCACTCCTTGTATTCACTTTCTCAGTGACATTCCAGCTGATTTCAAAGTGCAAATAGGAAGTAGCTCACCCTATGGGGGCCGTGTCAAACATGTCAATTGGCAGGCAGTCAGTTCAAGGCCATCTTCAAGAAGAAAATAAACATTCACCTATCAACTTTCTCATACATTCCTTATTAGAGATAGTAAAACACTGTCACTGAGGAATTTTATGCTACCACGTTATCCGTTTTGCATGCAGGTGTAGGCAATTCCCACTCCAGTAAATGTTTCTTTGTTCACTTTGCAATGACATGTATGTATTGAATTTGAATAAACTTTAATGCAGAATGATGACACTTGGAACGTAGGAGAATGTATCATGTGTAAATGGGAGAACAAGGTGCTGTGCAATACAAGCTGTGGTGAAGTTTGCCATATAGCTGAATGTCCAGAAGGAGTAAGTACTACAAGAATCTCTAAAGTCTTTCATCACCACATACAGTGCACAATGACTAACAAATTGTCGTTTCTATTTCAAAGACAATGTCCTAATTTCTAGCTCATAAAAATCATTTTCTACAATTTGAATACCTATGTAATTTTCATGTGGAGAATTTGAGTAATATGTCTCCCCCTGAGACATGAATTGAAACAGGATTGAATCTCCCTAAACTTTCACTTACCATTTTAAGCAATAATGTATAGGCAAAACTTGAAGATGTTTATTGTTACTTTGTTGCTTGTTGTGCAATTTATTCTTACAGCAAGAGCTTGTAAATGAGTTTCCTGATGATTCAGTGTGCTGTCGCTGCATTCCTAAAGGTAATTGTTCCCCCTTGGCTGAACCACTTTATCAATCCTTGATCCTCAAAGATAGTGGGCAGCCAACAAAAGTAAGAGAGGAGGGATTCTTTAATGGATTATCTTTCTTGTCAGAAAAGTTTTGCTTGTAAAGGCTTGTGAAAACATTGAGGGGAAAAACCAACACAAAAGTCACAGACAACATAACGCATCTTGAGATCTCTTGCTCAGACATTTTGTATCCTCCATGTGACACTAAATGACATAAATCAGTGAAAATATATTATTATTTATTTTTGGTAATGACACCAAGGATTCCTCAAAAGTGCTCTAGGCACTGTAGCTCGAAAGCCTGATGAAACCTTTTTATGGAAGGATGATGAGAAGAAGATACAGTTTTAGAGGTGGGAGGAAAAACCCAGAGTAATATTCTGGGTAAAACCCACGGATTCAGGTAGGGACTGAAAACCCAATCCACTTGTGAACCGAGCCGGACTTGGACCCGGTCCACAGAGGTGAAAGGCGAGGACAGAACTGCCACGCCAACCTGACTATGAAGTGTTAAGACGTCATGTGAGAAAATTGTTAATAGACTGACCATGGTGTTATACAAAGATGACCTATTGGGATACATTTGTGTCTATTTCAGATCATTGTGTGTATATACACGATCCACCACTTGTGTACCGACAGGTATGTTTAACCTTTTCTTTTCAAATACAATTGCACATAATTGTCAAGTACTGTTGCCAATATATGTTGGATTCTGTAGGAAATGAAGGCCATAAGGCAGATGAGGGCCTATATAATATCTTCAGTCCCTGTAACATTGCATACACTGATACTATGCCAAGAGTATTTGATTAAGATATTATTATTTTACCTTCCAAATTACAAGGAAATGTTGTTTGCATTATATCATTTACTATGAAAAACACTTTTCTGTGGCCATCAATAATTGGACAAATGGCAATTTATCACACTATTGTAATAAATAGAAATTCCATATTCACCTTGTGAGAAAGTGGTTGGGCAAGAATGAATCTAACAGTGTTTTATTTTGCTTTACACATTTTGAAAAGAACCAACCACTAGATTCCTTTCGGTCAATGCAAGTAATAAACTGTTGCAAACTGCTCATCAGCCAAAATGACCTGAAATATATCAAATGCTTTAAGTTAGAAGGGCCTGACGCGTTCGATCGTAGCAGGATCTTTCTCAAAGGCTAGATTCCTTTTGGGATAGATAATGCTTTATGTTAATCCTTTATTTCTTTCTTGCTACACAGACTTATTGTATTTGTTCCTTCTAATATCAGTGCAATATTTCCCCCAATACAGATTGGTGAACAATGGAAGGTTGATAAATGTACAGTTTGTGAATGTGAAGCAGCAAACACTGTGACTTGTAACACAACCAAATGTAGCGAGCCACCTTGCCAAAATGTAAGTGTCAAGGAGCAGAGCTTGGCATTTTTTTTTTCGTCACATTTTATATGTAAAAGTCGTTAATTTACCTCTTTTTAGGGAGATTATTATGTCAATACAAGTAATGAACTGCTGCCAACTGTCAAAATAATGACCTGGTATTCGCAAAATGCTTGGAGTTAGGAGTGCCTGGTGCGTTTCGACCCTTGCAGGATCTTCCAGCAAAGATTATTGATTAATTCTTGAAAGTTTTAAGATAATGTTATTAGTTGTTCATAGCATGTGGTTTAAACCATGTCCAAGCAGTTGGTGAGTTTTTTCCAAGATAAGTAAAATGTGTTTGAAGATTTCCAAAGCGTCTTAAAAAGAAAGGTTCAACCTTATTCAGGTTTGACACTTTTTAGTTTAAAAGTACAAAGGATTGGCCACTTTAGTTCATTTCAGTCATCTAGTTATTAGAATGCTTATCATTAAACTAACCTACCAATTTTCATTTCTTACTTTTTAGAAACAAAACGGTTTCTGATTTTACTGTCTTTATTTGTTTCATTTTTTTTATAACAGCTGCTTTTTAGGTTTTATTGAGATTTTAAGTGCAATTCTATCATATGTAAGAGCATTCAAGAGGGAATGTTCGGCAGAAATATTTTCTCTTGTTTGAACCTTTAAACAGTAAGGTTTCAAGCCAAAAATGAAAACAAAAAGGTTGATTATTCTTCCAGTTACTTTTGATTTGATAAAAGAATACTATTTCATTGGGCTGTTTTGGCTAGTAGAAGAAATAGTAACGGAATACTTGTGGAAGTTTTATTGGCAGAATGGGTCTGTGCCTTCAGTTTTTTGGGGCTGTTATTTATTGCTACAAGCTGTCTGGCTGTTATTCATCCATCACCACGAAACTAGTAGTAAAGATGGTGAAAAATGTTTAGTATCTTAACTTTCTTTTGATCAAACAAAAATCAATTTCCCTTGGCTCACAGAGAGAAGTGCAACTTTTCTAACTTATGTTTTGTTAAACCTTGTTTTGGTTTTTATATTACAGTTTATTGAAGATCCAGAGATTTGCTGCCCATATTGTCGTAAGCATTAATCAGATAATTTTACTCAAAGGAATTAATTTATACAATGAGGTAGCCATGTTTGTGACAAAGGAAATAACATTATTTTATTGTCATGGTGTCATGCGAAACATCATGTTATTCTGGACACTGGTGACACCAAACTTGACATACAAATACCTTTTATGTTTTCACTGCAGTTGTGAATCTTGTTCATGCATATTTGAATAATTTGTGGAAATGTGTAAAAGGACAAAAGGTTATTACATCATACATGTATTGCAAAAAGGACTTGCAACAGTGCGACATATAAATTGTTACTTCTCAGGAAAATTACATTCAGAAATATTTGAGGCTTTGCATGGTGACAATTGGTATGTGGATGTAAGAATCGTTCGTACTTTCGCACTTCTATTTCGTTCGCACTTCTCGCAATTAAGGTCCCAACGTTTCGACTATAGTATGCTCTAGTCCTCTAGTATGCTGTAGGTTTCCTGATGAGGACTAGAGCAGACTAGTCTAAACGTTGAGACCTTAATTGCGAGAAGTGCGAACGAAATAGAAGTGCGAAAGTACGAACGATTCTTACATGGTGTTTCCGCAAACCGATCCACATAAAAATTAAATTACACAACTTATAAAGAACATTACTGGTTCAAAATCAAATTACAGCCATTGTCTTGGTTTAAGTGTCATCTAGAATTTTAATGAAGCGAAGGCCCCACATTTTCAGTCCCTTTTCTTTCCTGAAAAACAATTGAATAGTGCATATTTTGAGTTTCCAAATTTCAGTTAGATTTTACCTGTTACTTTTTAGAATGTAGCCAGATTGGTACAATCCTTTAAAGTATATCTTGTTTTGTTGTACCAACTACAGCATTACCAACAACACCTCCAAAAACAACAGCAGAAACTACAACTGTACGCACCACTTCACCGTCGGTTACCACGCCCGTATCAGGTACGTACATGTACATAGAATGTTTGATTACTGTTAGGTTCTGAATTCTATAATAGGATGGCAATTCCATAGGCTTGTGCACAAAATCAATCTCTCGTTTCCCTTGAAAGGACCAAGTTTTGTAGGTGGCAACACATCATGATGTGGTGATAGTAGACAATAATCCTCATTTTCTTGAGTCTCGCATATGTACTGGACTTAACTGTCTCTGTTAAAGTGACCTAGTCACTTTCACTGGGCAGAGTTTAGCCAGTGAAAGTAACCCCTGGACTTGGTTACATTAACTGAGAGGAAAGTTTCGTGGGCTATTTGGAGAGGTGAGTTTCTCCCCTCAAATAGTCCAGTCCGAACAGGGTTTGTGACAAGTGTGAGGCTGCTTAATCTCCAAGATAATGTAATATCTACCTCCCAATTTTGTCACCATTTTCTTGGGGTAGATATAAACTGGCTGAACTGCTGAATAATGAGTTATGAGTTACCACTGTCTTCCTCTTTCAGTCACTGTACGTAGAAAGTTGCCTCCAAGTTGCCTGTAAAAATTAGTTCTTTTAATCATAATAATAATAAATACAATTTATAAAGCGCCTAATACAAAGGTTTCTAAGCGCTGTACAGCGTAGGTAAACAAAATTAAGAATAACATCAAATTTAAGTACATAATGTGATTATTGTTGCTTAAAGAGGTGTGCTTTAAGTCTACTCTTAAAAGTAACAACTGTGGGGGCATTTTGAATGTCAGAAGGGAGATTATTCCAAAGAATGGGAGAGCAAACTGAAAAGGCACGATCGCCATAGCGGGTGTGGGTACGCGGTACGCGGACCATGTGCTAATTGTAGATGTGAAGATGATGATGATCTCAGGTTGATGGATGAAGTGTGTCTTTTGGGAGATATAAGGTCGCAGATATATGGTGGTGCAAGCTCATGTCGAGCTTTGTAAGTAAGGTGGGACAAGGTGGGAAATTGGTAGGTTGATTAGCAGGCTGTTACAATAATCAAGATGGGGGGTAACAAAAGCATTCTCAAGACGTTCAGTGGAAGTTTTGTCCAAGTAGTTGCGAATTTTCCCGATTCTGTAGATGCCAAAGCTGGCTGCACGGCATGCTTTGCTGATGTGTTTCTTAAGGTTCAATGAGTTATCGATTAGAACACCAAGATCCTTGATGGAAGATGAGGGCAAGACATGTGTACCATCAATGTTGAGAGTTGGTGGGTCATTGGACTGACGAAACTGAGATGTTACATGTATCACTTCAGTCTTATTACCATTAAACAGAAGGTTTTTGCAGCTGGCCCATGACTTTATATCCTTGATGCATTCTTCAAGCCTTGTTACTACTTTTAGCCTTGGCTTTAGACTTCTTCATATGATTTCTTGTCTTTCTGTGTTCTGGTTTTCTTTCTAGATTGCCGTGATGCTTGTCATGTTCGTGATCCAATCTCTTGTGCTAATCAACAATTCGAAATGAGTCTTCGGCCACCTCCATTTAAACCAGATATATTCTGCAAACCGGGATTTGCTTTTGTGAAAAACTACACTTATCCATGTGAATGTGACGAAGGATACATCCGCGATTATAGCAACTTCAGCAGTGACTCAATCGAGACATATTTAGGATTTTCTTGGGGCACTCACATGTGTGTTAATCTTACTGAGCCCTGTGCTCCTGAGTATTGCATGCACGAGGGTGTAAAATACAATGTAAGTCACAAGTTTTCTTGTATTTTGATTCAGATTTCCTGTAGTTTTTGACAAAACAATTGACATGAAATTGATGTAAATACATAAAAGGATTGTTTGACAAAAGTTTTAAAGTGTTAAATAGTACACCAACAATCATATTAGGTTAGTTCAAGGGAGCATATAGGATTTGCAAAGATGTGCGTTTTGGCTGAATTTGATCCTTAAACAGAAGTGAAGGTCTTAAACTTCCTTACAAACGTTGTTTCATGTACCTTTTTACACTTTGTTCATCTGGATAGCAGAAATACGGTCGAAATAATCTTGTCCCCCCATCATCCGAATCCTTCACGGTTACACCACGCGTTTTAAATGCCATTAAATCGTTACGACGAACAATCTTTTTAAAATACACTAAATCTTGATTTCCTTGAAAAACACAGTATCCGATGACCCAAGATTTCCCATTGTGACTGTTTGCACTGTTTGCAAACTGTTGAGTCCACTTTCTGTCTCAAATTCATTTTTATGTAAAAGTAAATGTGGGAGAGAGTTATTCCGAGATGATCATGATTTATAACCATCCATTAATGGAATCCAAGAAAATCACCTGTCTTGTTATACAGACATCTACCAGCTGGACAAAAGACCAACTGGTACAGGTTAACAAAGGGAAGTATTTTGAAGAAGACAGTTAAGCCCAAAGCATTTGTCGTCAAAAAACTAGATTAGAAATGAGGCCAATTTCACCACCTTTAACAAATTTTGTATAATTTTGATGGTAAAATCTTATCTGGGTTTATTTTCAGGCTGGAGAAACGGTCAACACAACAGACTGTCACTCATGCACTTGCACATCGGACATTTTGCCAAACAGTCGAGAAGTTCGGTACATTTTTGTTTGTCATGCCCTTCCAGGCTGTACAACACCAGGTACTGCTACTGTTTCTATTGATATCATTTTAGTATTTCCACTCGCTTTCCCACAAAGAAACCCCAAATGTCCAATATGACATTGTCTGTCAAAATTCAACAATGCTTGGAGTTAGGAGGGCCGGACGCATTTCGATCCTAGCAGGATTTCTCTCAAATTTAACAGTAGTTGTAATAATCGTTGCATATCCATTGGATTTGTTGTTTTTGTTTTTCATATTGTGTTTTTTTTAGTGGACATGATTTCCATTCCCATCCATGAAGTCCCATACAGAATTATTATAACATTGCCCTTTACATAGAAAATTCATAAATTGAAAGCAAATGGCAATTCTTATTTTGATTTCAAATCAGCATTCTGTAGTGCTTTGAATGACTTTATAACATAGGGCACCTTTCATGCATGCTTATGTGGATATATCCTACATTGACAAAAGAATGAAAACAAAACTAAAACATTAAACTAGAAATGTTTGGTTTGATAAATGCCCCAACGAAAAGCTTCACATTGGAAACATTCAAAATAGTAATATTAAATTACCCACTTGTCTTGTGTGCTTAGGTACCCCCACAGCAGGCACAACTGTTAGGTCTACAACTACAGGCAAGTATTGAAATATACTCTATGTTAAAGGTAGTATCATACTTTGGTTTTTGTCAAAGAAATACAGATTCGTGGGCAAAAATATCAAGGAAGATACAGTAAAAGTAATCTGTGAAAATTTCAGTCCCATACGTTGCCCACTGCGAGAAAACGGCGAAAAACGGCCACAGTATTTCTTAAGTCTTTTCTCTTTTATTTTTGATCTTTTAAAAGATCAAAACGATTTTCGGTCGTTGTTTTACTAATTTCTGGATAAATACACCATTTCAGGCGGACAAATTTTAACAGCATGTTTCTACCAGCATGATCTTCATATCCTGTAAGTTATACGTAAATCTGTGAACATGTCTGTTTTGGTCTCTTACCAAAGTGTGATACTACCTTTAAGGTGAAATGCAGTTTTGAATAATTAGAGATGACATGTAACATTTCATATACACCATCTGGGCAATTCCACGGTAACGTAAGTAACCTTTTAAGTGACTTTGACCTATTTCCTTGATCAGTCATTCTTAAAAGACTCCAATTTAAAAAACATCTTATTTGAATCAGCGAGTATTCCACTTATGGCTCCCTGAAATGCATGCAAAAATGCCAAAAGAGTTGATGAATCAAACAGATGATAAAGCTTGCAATTAAAAGTGTATTGAATAACAAATCCTCCATGTTTATCTGTTTATTTAGCTGCCACAAAACCAACCACAACTGTGAAGCCAACAACTGCAGGTAAGCTCATGTACATTTATTATACCTATTTCTTTGGGAATATGAACTAGAATTTATCAGGTATTTGCATGTGAGCTGTTGAACAGGAATTGTAAAAAGTCAATAAGACATACATGTACCATCAATTCAAGGTAATCTTCAAGACGGGTTATTGTGCAATCTCATAAAGACAGGCCTGGGGCCAATTTCATGGAGGTGTTAAGCAAAACAAATATTGCGTAGCATAAAAAATGTCTCATAAAACAAACCACCATTAAAAAAAATCAATTTGATAATCATGGTCAGTGAACAACAATCACAAGTGATACAGGACACATGGAAATTCGGTTGTTAATTCAGAAATTTTATGGTTAGCAAATTGTTGTGCTTAGCAGGGCCCAGAAATAGGCCTCAGGATAAAAACTTACATGGGAAATCTTACATGACCATTGGTTTATCTGATTGTTGTGATTTAATAACATATGCTCCTTTAAGAAATCACTTCCTTTTTAAAGATTAGTCTGACTGATTATGTTCAGTGCGCCTTACAAATTTGGCTCAGATGGATGAAATTTACTGTAAATTCTATTCCTTAAGTTTCCATATAGTTAACATCTTCTGTCAAATTGGATTGTTTTTCTAATATCATTTTATTTATGAATCTATGTTGGGTTTCAATTTAATGTTTAGGCTTGCCTGACAAATGGCTTTTTACGGTAGTGGACGTCTGTGTTGTACTTCAAATTCAATCAAGCCAGTACACTTTGCATAATGCATTATATTATGCTAAAAGCCAATTTTTAAGCAGCCATAGACAGTGAAGGTCCACTTAATAAACCGACTTTCTTGTTGGCACCAACAGAAACCCAAACTTTATCATGAAAACCACACCACGTAACACTTCCTTGTGTTTCTTGTTCATTTTTATGTACTACAAAAGCAACCACAACTGTGGAGACTACGACCACAGGTAAAGTCAATGTTTTCTTGACAGATTTGTCGGTGATTTGGACATTTAGAGGAATTAATGACTAGCTGGATTTGATGATGATTTCCAGTTCGGCCTACCACATATTCCTGACTAAGTCATAAGAATCTGTACCTAACTTTGTGTTTTAAAATCGGGATGGGCCGCAATGTGAATCTAAAGATCAATTGTAAATGGCCTGATTTTTTTTCTGCATCTTTTGGAGAGTTTTTAGACAACCGCTGCACAACAGTTTTCAGGAGCCCTCTATCGACAGCCCTCTCAAAAAGGCTCCCATTGGCTGAATTGTTTGTTTGTAAATTTGATGTTCTTGTCATAGCAAACCGTCTAAGTTCCCTTTTTTTTCAATCATGTATTTTTTTGTACATGCTATTCTTTTATTTGTAGCTTTCGATTTCCTGTATGTTATACATGCGTGCATGATTAGTCTGAAAATACATACATGTACCTTAGTCAACTTCATTAACCTTTTCAATGGGTGACATTTGGAGAGTCGGTCTTGAGTCAACAGTTCACGCGCACGCACGCGCAATACAACGCGCGCATGCTCACAAATGCGCAAGCATGGTTTGCGCGTGCGCTGTTGAATCAGGACCGACTCTCCAAAAGTCTCCCATTGCTCCTCATACGTTAAATCTTTACTAAACATAGTATCTACTAATGGCTGTAAACTTGGCATCTTCAACTCATAGGAGACAGCTTCCATTTAGTACCGGTACTTATGATGTCTTCATTCATGTCCTGGGATTGATTTCACCAAACTCATCGTAACTTACTATCAACTTCGTAGGACTTGTGGTGCAATTGAAGCCCTACGTAGGATAAGTAGGATACGATGAGTTATCTTCTTAACTCGAGTTACGATCATTCGTATGGCATCGTAAAATCAACAACTGACTCCTGAGTACTATTGGGTAATAGCTGGATATTATTTATCGTTTATAGTTATTAAATTATGTATTTTTGGTTGCATTCTTATTATTGCTACAGGAATTCCTGGAACAACTCCATATCGTCCTGGTAAGTTTTCAATAGATCGTTTATTAAAGGAATAATAAGAATATTACAGCGTAAGACAGATTATTAGTCTTGAACATTTAAAAAAAAATGTATGAAGCTGGACAATCCAAGTTACACATTTTCTATTTGCAAAATGTATCATTTTTGTCAATTGTCTCGTCGAGATGAAATATATAGAAAAAGAAAAAGCATGCCTGAAATGAATACAAAGACCAGGATATTCTCTGTACTTGATACCAAGATGGACATCATTGATGAATGTCTTCACTGTCAATCTTCCATATTCACCCACTGATTTCTTGTGTTTAATTTCTTGTTTGTATTTGACCTGCCTTGCCTTACAGATTGCAATGATGCGTGCCATGTGTTAGAGCCGATTCCTTGTGAATATCAAGGACTTGAAATGAGTCTAAAGGATCCTCCATTTTCACCAAATATATTTTGCAAACCAGCATTTGCATCTATCATGCAATTTGCCTCACCATGTAAATGCAAAGAAGGATTCTTCCGAGACTATACCAGCTCTAATCCTGACTCGTTGAAGTCACAGATAGGATTCTCTTGGGACACATACATGTGCGTGAAGCTTGAGGACTGTCTTCCACTTCCAACGTATTGTATGCATGAGGGAAATAAATACCAGGTAAAATGCTGTTCTTTGAACCCAAATCTTCAACATTTGAACCCAAATTCTTCAACATTTTTATTGAGGAGAAAACACAACTTTTCATTGATCATTCTTGATTTTCAAGATTTGTCAAATGTCTACCGTGTTTCTTGATGCTGACAGAATGTGTTACTTTACTTTTCTGTTGGCCTTCAGATTTCATCATTAGCATCAACAAAACGCTACAGGATGACGTTTTTAACTACTTTATAATTATTTTAATAAATTTGCTTAATGAAAAGTCCATGTCTTGGAATAACATTCATTTCACTGAATAATTTCAAAATATTGTTCACTTTATCAAAGAAATAGTTGTCAAGCCTTTTGGCCACAAAGGAGAGAAGTACATTAAAACAGGATAGCCAGTTCTGTCTTTTGTTCACCACCGAGATTTATTTTCTTCAAAGACTCCTCTTTCCCCTGCACATAACGGGGATAAGCACCAAGTACAGTGAAACGATCACCGCTATATCAAACTTCATCCTTGGCTCCCATTTTTTGTGTACAATACATAGCAAATATGGTTCTTAAATTTAATATTACAATAACACATTACCATTATATGTGCATCCACTGTAGTGTAATTACATCTAATAACAGAAAATCTTCCAAAACCATGAGCACAAACTCAAAAACAAAAATATTTAAGGTAGGTTGAATCAATTTTAATGTGCATTTTAACATGAAGTTGGCAATGTGTGGAATGGCAGTTTTTGTTACTTTGTCACTTTTTTGGCTGCATTTTCTCTTTACCTTTCTTGATTGGAATATGAAAAACAAATATATTTACTTTCCCAGAGGGTACAGGAGGCAGAAGGGAGAGTGATTCACCATTTTTATGGGAGGGGAATACCCAGCATGTTTTTTTTCTGAATTAAGATGGATGGTCTCACAGCTGACCACCCCTAAAAAAATGTATATGTATTATATAACACCTTAGTAGATCCTTGTCATTTGATTGGAGGATTTTATGTCTCGTGATATTTGATAAATACACCAATTCATGGCTTACGTCACAACCGTTGAAATTTGTTCCATCCACCGTGCATTTTTGGTGCCATCCGATTTGTACCATTGCACGCCAGGGACTCTAATACGTGATTGGTCAAGCGGCGTTCCATTTATTTGTCACTGAGTGCGCGCGTACGCGTTGGTGTGCAACGCGCGTTACTGTAATAAGAGCATATATTTTGCCAAGATTTTAATTTGTTTTTGTCTCGCTAGCTCTTAAAATGTTATCCTCTAATCAAAATCAAATGACAAAGATCTACTTAGATGTTATATAAAACAAATAATGAATGTTTCACATTCGTAGAATGGAAAAAATAATTTCATTCGGTGACAGATGGACTGTTCCATTCCACTCGGCTTCGCCTCGTGAAATGGAACAGTCCATCTGTCACCTCATGAAATTATTTTTACCATTCCACTCAAAAACATTCATTATTTGTATACCATTGCACAGAGACTAGAAAGCCAATGAAAATGTGCCCTGTCCATACATTTTGTAGAATATTTGCCACATACCTCTACTCTAGTAAACTCTGTAAGCGTCTGAGTCTTGTACTTACTGACCTAGATCACAGGAATGCTTTTGTGTCTTGAGTTCATTATTAATCAAATGATTCTAAACTAAACTATGTTATTTCCTTTTCAGCCTGGAGATACGATCACCAAAGACTGTGAGCTCTGTACATGCCAGGAGAAAAACAAGCAGTATACATTTATGTGTTTATTAATTCCTGGCTGCACAACGACACCAGGTACAACTCTTCTTTCCATGTTGGCTTTGCTCCTCCATTCCTTGGAGTTTGGCTTGTCACTGTGATGCATTTTTATTGCCACATTTTTTTTTTATTGGCACATTATAATTGAAAAGATCTATTATTTTCCAGCTCGTTTTTTGGGGGGCAAGATTCCCATATGATTAAAATAGCCACAATACTGATACAGAATGATAACGTGTAACCAGTAAGCCTAGAATCAGCTACTACAATGTGATAATTCTTAAAAAGTGAGATCCTTGATCTCCTGTGTAGAAGTTGCCACTAGTCACACATCATGCATGATTCATTGTCCATGATATGAGGGATAAGTGAGAATGCATTATGTAACATTTGCTCTTATTATTTATGATGATTGATTTTTGAAGGAGGTATGAAAATGAAATCCCAAGTTACCCTTTTTTCACCTCTGACTTCTGTATTTTACAACAGGAACAACGACAGTCATCACAACACGCACTACACATATTCCTCCAACCACAACCATCCCATCAACTACGCGTATTCCTCCAACCACAACCATCCCATCAACTACACGTATTCCTTCAACCACAACCATCCCATCAACTACACGTATTCCTCCAACCACAACACCTTTGAGGACAGCTACATTGACATCTACTGCTCGACCAACCACTGTCACAGGTATGTTAAAAATAACAATGGAAACTATTACTTTTTAAGACTAAAAAACAGGAATATTGCCCAAGACCTTCAGGCCTTACAAAAGCAGCAGACAAACACTAGCTCCATTATCATCTAACAAGCGCAAGGAGCCAATGAACACTGATTTGCCTATAGGTTTCCCTACTGGTCAAGCATAGCCCTGCAAAACCACCAAATTGAATGCTGCAAACAATAAAACAATGTGTTTTACACGTGTACATGTGTGTTTTCTGTCAGGAGTGCTGGTCTGTTTGTGCTCATTTCAATGAGCAGGACTTGTATTATGGGAATACACCAGCAACAGCAACCATTTCCAAATGTTGTGCATACCAGCATCATCATCCAGTGCAGATGCTTACACTAATTCATTCCATTAAATTTGAGATTAAGAAGCATACAGAACATAATGCTCTAATCTTATATATGTAAAAAAAGGAATTTGTTGTATAATGCTTTTATCAGAAGCATTGTTAGTATGTTTATTTGTCACTATTTACACTGTCTAATTTCTGTTGTTTTTACTTTGATTTGAACTTCCCATGTGATATCTCGCACAGTACCATCTACCACTCCAAAAGTATGTGATGATGACCTGGACAGTTATGATAAAGTGAAGGTGTCAAGACTGAATTCTGATACCAACTCGGGATTAAAAACAACTGATTGGTGGCGTCCAGATGATCCCTCCTCCAATGAAACATTACCTTACACTGATTCCTATTTGGAAATCACCTTTGATGTCAGTGTTAATGTGGATTCAGTGACCATTAAAAATAAGAAAGATGCACCTGAGGATGTACGACTTGCCGTGGAGTTTCAAGCGGGTGACAGGGCAATGTACTATCCATTGTCTAAGGATGACAAACCTGTTATCTTAAGAGGCAAGGCAGGCAGCAAGATCAGTTTACCAGATAGCTTGCCTGCTGTGACAGGATTGAGAGTGTACCTTGTGTCACCCATTCCAAACTTCAAATACCAAGTGTCTCTGCATGGCTGCGAAGAAGGTATGTGTTTAATACTTCCCTGGTTAAAAAGAATCTCTTTTGTTCTATTTTGGAAGATAAATGAGAGAATTGGAGGGATTTGAGATAATGAGATTGAAATGGGAACCAAAGATGATACCTTTTGAATATTTGCTGGCTTCTTGTAAATAAGCACAAACATGTTCATACGTAGAAATGCTATTCATCCAATTTATTGTAAGGTTGACCAAGTTCAGTTTGTAATCTCCATAATAAAAAAAAAGATCATTTGGGGGAAGGGCTTTTCAGAATATAGCTCCGGAATTATGGAATTCATTACCACAATACTTGAGGGATGAAATTAAATTGGATTCATTTTAATAAAACTAGACTCAAAACTTACTTGTTCAATTAAAACACTCCGCCTCCGGGTCCACATGGGCAGTATGGAGCAACGCATGCAATTAACTTTCAATTTCATTTAACTTGATGTTAGTTTCTGTTCTCCTCAATCGCTTTTGTTATTGCTGTAAATTATTAAATCATAGCTTAAAGGTAGTATCATACTTTGGTAAGACACCAAAACAGAAATTTTCGCAGATTTACGTATAACTTACATGGTATGAAGATGATAGTGGTAGAATCATACTGTTAAAATGTTTCCGCCTGAAATGCTGTATTTATCCAGAAATTAGTAAAACATTGCCCGAAATTTTTTTTGATCTTTTAAAAGATCAAAAATAAAAAAGAAAACACTTAA
Organism: Astropecten irregularis; assembly: GCA_963971285.1. Taxonomy (NCBI): domain Eukaryota; kingdom Metazoa; phylum Echinodermata; class Asteroidea; order Paxillosida; family Astropectinidae; genus Astropecten; species Astropecten irregularis. Next base: position 4,840,152 of record OZ020255.1, read on the forward strand.
GAAATACTGTGGCCGATTTTCACTGTTTTCTCAAAAAGTGGGCACCGAATGGGACTGAAATTTTCACAGATGACTATTACTGTATCGTCCTTTATATTTTTGCCCATGGATCTGTATTTCTTTGACAAAAACCAATGTATGATACTACCTTAAATTGTCCATTGTATACCTTTATGCGAAAAGCGCACTGATGCAACCTGTTATGAAACGTGTTTTATAAATAGATACTTATTATTATTATTATAATAATTAAATTATCCCGTTTATACTGCAGTCTATCACGTGAGAATTATACATTCAGAAAATACATTTCAGCAATTTTAACATTTTTCCACACTACAGTCCCTTCAACTACAACTGAAAGAGCAACTACTATTGTTTCAACAACTGGCCCACCATTTACTACAGAGGAAACTACAACAGTAGTAACAACTACTCCTGAGTCAACAACAAAAGAGACAACCACTGTCAAGTCCACTACAGGTATGTGTACTCGGAATCTCGACAGATACATTTCCAAAAGCTTAAAGAAATATTATTATTAAAGGGTGGCTGCAGGGCTTTTTTTCAGTCAGGTTATTTTATTGTCTTCATACAGAGAATATACTGACAGATTATGAATGGCAAGTCTTATTTTGGTTTCAAACCAGCATTTGGTTTTCCTTCGAATGGCTTTGTAAAACGGGGAATTTTCACGAATACTCATGTAGGGAACCAACAGCAAAAATGTAATGAAAAAACATAAACAATTAAGAGGCAAACTTGACCTACAGATATGGTTTGGTAAAGAAATTACACCATCAGTTGAGTGAAAGGAACATATTTAGCAAAATAAAACCCATTGAGGAGGAAAAGGTCTGTCAGAAAACCTATAAAACAACCGCAACTTTTTGTGCACAAATCAATTTGGTTACTGATCTCAGTTCCCCAGTTTTGCTCATGAATATGGAAATGCTAATTATCATACAACCCCCCCCTGTTTTTAACCCTGAATCAGTGTGAGGAAGTGGGTAAAATTACAGTCCCCATGTACAGTTTTTTTATTGCCACATGTTCAAGCCATAATATTTTTTAATTGCAGAGACCCTTTCAGATCTGCTCATAAGCTGTAATGTATAAAAATGTTTTTGTTTTTTTCTAATGGAAGAACAATACATGAACATTTGCTTTTCAGTATGCTTACTTGTCAAGTTGTAGACTGTTAAATGTGTTTTAATGTTGTTATTTTTTATTTTCTGTTATGTATATGAAAACATGTGCAGTGCCATCTACAACTCCAAAAGTATGTGACGATAACCTGGACAGTTATGATAAAGTGACGGTGTCAAGACTGAATTCTGATACCAACTCGGGATTAAAACCAACTGATTGGTGGCGTCCAGATGATCCCTCCTCCAATGAAACATCACCTTACACTGATTCCTATTTGGAAATCACCTTTGATGTCAGTATTAATGTGGATTCAGTGACCATTAAAAATAAGAAAGATGCACCTGAGGATGTACGACTTGCCTTGGAGTTTCAAGCTGGTGACAGGGCAATGTACTATCCATTGTCTGATGATGACAAACCTGTTATCTTAAGAGGCAAGGCAGGCAGCAAGATCAGTTTACCAGATAGCTTGCCTGCTGTGACAGGGTTGAGAGTGTACCTTGTGTCGCCCACTCCAAAGTTCAAATACCAAGTGGTTTTACATGGCTGCGAAGAAGGTATGTGAATAATATCTTCTCTGGTTAGAAATAATCCTCTTTGTTCTATCTTGGTAGAAATGAGGGTCATATTCGGGGGCAAGTTAATATCCCTCTATCTCACTTATAAATGAGAGAAACAGGATCGGAGGGGTTTGAGTATGAAATGGGAACCAAAGATGATTCCTTTTGAACACTCCCTGGTGGCCTAAAACTAAGCACAAACATGTTATTGTTTATACCTAGAAAGTATGATTCATACAATTAATGGTAAGGTTGGCAGACCTCTGTTCGTAAGCTCCATGGTAAGGAACTAATAATAAACAGATATATTCCAATTATACTAGTCTATCGTGTCAGAATTATGTGTTAAGAAATTACTTTTCAGTGATTGAAAAATTTTCTTATATTACAGTTCCTCCTACTTCAACTGTGAGAACAACTACTATTGTTTCAACTCCTGTAACATCAACAACTGCTGTTCCCACCACAGCTGGCCCGCCATTCACAACTAAGGAAATTACAACAGTAGTAACAACTACTCCTGAAGCAACAACCAAAGAAACTACCACCATCAAATCTACTACAGGTATGATGTTTTCACGGAATTGAAAGATGAAGTCCCAAAAGATGAATTAAATATGTTTTTAAGGTCCACAGAAGATAAGTTGTGACTTTGGATACAAATGCGTTCTCCAATGCGAGAAGAGCCATGCTTGTCTGATGCTACTGTACATTTTGTCACATTTTGTCACATTTTGTCACTTGGTCACCGGAGACTTCAATGTTTTCACCGGTGCTGACAGGGTTGGCTACGAGACGTGTATTGATCCCACTGGGTCTGGTATCAGGGGTCAGAATGGCACTAGGCTTCTTGATCTTGCAAAGGGTCGGGGACTTAGGGTTGTTGGCTCTTGGTATCAGGGCTTGGAGCGGCATCATTGGACTTGATATTCCAATACCGGCGTTGTTGCAAACGAGAAAGATCATGTTCTCATGGACGGTCATTTCCTTGAATCTTTCGGTTTGCCATGTATGCATGCAGGGGCTTTCGGTATCGATTGCGCTTGTTATTTATATTTGGTTCGTTTGTTTTGTTACTCCAATTTGCAATTTCAGTTATTAACCATTTTTTGGGTTACCAGGGAATTCCGGCAACCATCATATGATCAAAGGATCGACTGCGCTTGTGTTATGAAACAGGCGCGTGGCCGGCCGCAGTGCTTTTCCAACGGGGCTTAATTGGGCGATTAGTGATTGGATTAGTGATAGGTTGCAGTTCGAACTCCTTCTCTTCCTAGCTCTATGGTCTGAATATCTCTGGTCCACCATTGGTTGCCGATTCACTCCAAAGACACAAACGATTGACCGTATTGGCACTGTGGGTCCTCTCAGAGCGCATGCGCGAGTACTGCAGCATGTTCTTTGCAGCCTCTTTGCGAGGCGTTCGACTCGATAGATCGAGGTGCCCTCTGCCGGCTTCTGTGTTTCCGCGGGGTACCACTGTCTCTGATGACCGTACTGTTCAACTATTCTCAGGTACCGAGATTACTGTGAGGTGTGGGGGTTCTCCCCAGTTCCGACTGGAATGGGACAAGGAAGGGTTGAGGTTCCCACACTTTTCAACACTTGTATGGGGAGGACGGTAGAGGATTCAGGCTGTGGAGTGTCGTTCGGCAATGTCAGGGTAACTGACCTTGACGTAAACGATGATGCTGTTACCTTTGAGGAGACTGTACTCTGGAGATGTTGTAAATGTGTCTTGGGTAAAAAAAGAAACACCATACAGGTCTGCAATGATCCTTTGGGTGATGCAGTTCAGTTAGTCCCCGTATGTGGTGAGAATGTGGAACTGGTCGCTTGGTCCCAATGATTGATTGATTGATTGGTTCACTAATACTACTGTACTCTACAAGAAAGATTCCTTATCCAAGTCTCTCTTGGTACGCCTCCAAATCTTTAACAAAATTATAAGATATTTCATCAAATAACCACAAGGGAACTTACTGTAGTTAAAGTAATTGAAAAGTGAACAAAGAAAAATTGACTTGAGCGGGATTCGAACTGGCGACCACCTTATACCGTACAGGCGCTCTTACTGAGCCATCCAGCCCTACGTTGGTGGTGACCACAATAGTCAATTATATTTATTCGTTTGGCAGTCAGAAGCCATGAAACCACGCACACACATTTGTACCGCCATATACCCCAAGGATCATTTCACCGATACGCACAACAATGCTGCAACCTGGGAACGGTATAGGCCTACATGGGGGATCTCTCAAAGAGGAAACGGCTTTGTCTTGGTTCACTTTTCAATAATTATAAGATATTAGAGTATTTGCAGAAGTTTCTCTATATAGAGTACTCTTGAATGTTATTCCTGAGAGTGTTAAGCAAGTTAGTACAACTGAACGGTTTGAAAATGCTCTTGAAAATGTATAACATTGAATGAGGTTCGTAGGAATCTTTCTATGTTCATTCTTTCTCAAATCTGCATATACATTTTTCTTTAATTGTAATATGTGCTATATATATTTTGTTTTTATTATAGGCCTATTTGCCTTTTGAAGGAGGTAATTGGTGTTCTTTTGGGCTGATTATGTTTGTGTTTTTTTGTTTTTGTTTGTTTGACATGCAACAACTTCAGCAGTTCCGTCTACGACTCCAAAAGTATGTGACGATAACCTGGACCGTTATGATAAAGTGAAGGTGTCAAGACTGAATTCTGATACAAACTCGGGATTAAAACCAACTGATTGGTGGCGTCCAGATGATCCCTCCTCCAATGAAACATCACCTTACACTGATTCCTATTTGGAGATCACCTTTGATGTCAATGTTAATGTGAAATCAGTGACCATCAAAAATAAGGACGATGCACCTGAGGATGTACGAGTTGCCGTTGAGTTTCAACCGGGTGACAGGGCAATGTACTATCCATTGTCTGAGGATGACAAACCTGTTATCTTAAAGGGCAAGGCAGACAGCAAGATCAGTTTACCAGATAGCTTGGCTGCTGTGACAGGATTGAGAGTGTACCTTGTGTCACCCAGTCCAAACTTCGAGTACCAAGTGGTTTTACATGGCTGCGAAGAAGGTATGTGAATATAATTGCTCCCTTAAAAAACCAAAGGTGTTTTTCTAGTCTCCTGACATGAAATGTGAATTATCAAGCTCTGGCTAAATCAACCTTATTATGTCATTTAAAGTATAGAGACATATTCGATTGTGATATGCGTTATATAAGAAGGGTTTCTTATTATTGCTATCATTTATCAGTCACAGAAACTGGATTAGAGAGGGGATACATTTAATTGTTTGCTACAGATATTTCTTGGCCAGACATGAGTGGATTTGATATTTTACAGCAGGTAATAGAAGGCAGCATATTTTGTAGAATGTACCATGACTCATTTGAGGAACTGAATCAAATCAACACTTGCATATTCCTGTGAAAACGTCATAGAATTTATTGTAATGTTCAGCAATATCAGTGTCAACGTTTCAGAATATACTCTTGATAGTTGTGGAGAGATGTAATGAATTCATTTGTCCGTCTATCCTCACATGTACAATGATGTTTACATGATAAAATTCATGAACTGTTTCTTATCCTTTCTACAGCACCCCCAACAACAACCAAGAAAACAACCACTGTTGTTTCCACAACTGCAGCACCAACAACTGCGGCACCACCAACAACAGGCCCAACATCCACCACCGTAGAAACTACAACTGTTGTAACATCTACTCCTGAGTCAACAACAAAAGAGACAACCACTGTAAAATCTACCACAGGTATGTGTGCGCTATAGACTGACGGAGAATTTGCAGATATCTGTAGAAAAGAAATGGATAAAGATCCACACAATGATACTTTGGATAAGAGCATTTTTGTATCAGACGCCACAGAAAACAATGTCTTTTGCTTTTTAGCATGCTTAATTGTGGTCCTTTATATACATAATAATTGCCATTCATGAATTTGTTTATTTGATATTTCCTATGTGATTACTTTTGCAGTGCCGTCTACGACTCCTAAAGTATGTGACGATAACCTGGACCGTTATGATAAAGTGAAGGTGTCAAGACTGAATTCTGATACAAACTCGGGATTAAAACCAACTGATTGGTGGCGTCCAGATGATCCCTCCTCCAATGAAACATCACCTTACACTGATTCCTATTTGGAGATCACCTTTGATATCAATGTTAATGTGAAATCAATGACCATCAAAAATAAGGACGATGCACCTGAGGATGTACGAGTTGCCGTGGAGTTTCAACCGGGTGACAGGGCAATGTACTATCCATTGTCTGAGGATGACAGACCCGTTATCTTAAAGGGCAAGGCAGACAGCAAGATCAGTTTACCAGATAGCTTGCCTGCTGTGACAGGATTGAGAGTGTACCTTGTGTCACCCAGTCCAAACTTCGAGTACCAAGTGGTTTTACATGGCTGCGAAGAAGGTATGTGAATATAATTGCTCCCTTAAAAAACCAAAGGTGTTTTTCTAGTCTCCTGACATGAAATGTGAATTATCAAGCTCTGGCTAAATCAATCTTATTATGTCATTTAAAGTATAGAGACATCTTCGATTGTGATATGCGATATATAAGAAGGGTTTCTTATTATTGCTATCATTTATCAGTCACAGAAACTGGATTAGAGAGGGGATACATTTAATTGTTTGCTACAGATATTACTTGGCCAGACATGAGTGGATTTGATATTTTACAGCAGGTAATAGAAGGCAGCATATTTTGTAGAATGTACCATGACTCATTTGAGGAACTGAATCAAATCAACACTTGCATATTCCTGTGAAAACGTCATAGAATTTATTGTAATGTTCAGCAATATCAGTGTCAAAGTTTCAGAATATACTCTTGATAGTTGTGGAGAGATGTAATGAATTCATTTGTCCGTCTATCCTCACATGTACAATGATGTTTAGATGATAAATTTCATGAACTGTTTCTTATCCTTTCTACAGCACCCCCAACAACAACCAAGAAAACAACCACTGTTGTTTCCACAACTGCAGCACCAACAACTGCGGCACCACCAACAACAGGCCCAACATCCACCACCGTAGAAACTACAACTGTTGTAACATCTACTCCTGAGTCAACAACAAAAGAGACAACCACTGTTAAATCTACCACTGGTATGTGTGCGCTATAGACTGACGGAGAATTTGCAGATATCTTTAGAAAAGAAATGAATAAAGATCCACACAATGATACTTTGGATAAGAGCATTTTTGTATCAGACGCCACAGAAAACAATGTCTTTTGCTTTTTAGCATGCTTAATTGTGGTCCTTTATATACATAATAATTGCCATTCATGAATTTGTTTATTTGATATTTCCTATGTGATTACTTTTGCAGTGCCGTCTACGACTCCTAAAGTATGTGACGATAACCTGGACCGTTATGATAAAGTGAAGGTGTCAAGACTGAATTCTGATACAAACTCGGGATTAAAACCAACTGATTGGTGGCGTCCAGATGATCCCTCCTCCAATGAAACATCACCTTACACTGATTCCTATTTGGAGATCACCTTTGATGTCAATGTTAATGTGAAATCAGTGACCATCAAAAATAAGGACGATGCACCTGAGGATGTACGAGTTGCCGTGGAGTTTCAACCGGGTGACAGGGCAATGTACTATCCATTGTCTGAGGATGACAGACCCGTTATCTTAAAGGGCAAGGCAGACAGCAAGATCAGTTTACCAGATAGCTTGCCTGCTGTGACAGGATTGAGAGTGTACCTTGTGTCACCCAGTCCAAACTTCGAGTACCAAGTGGTTTTACATGGCTGCGAAGAAGGTATGTGAATATAATTGCTCCCTTAAAAAACTGAAAGTGTTTTTCTAGTCTCCTGACATGAAATGTGAATTATCAAGCTCTGGCTAAATCAATCTTATTATGTCATTTAAAGTATAGAGACATCTTCGATTGTGATATGCGATATATAAGAAGGGTTTCTTATTATTGCTATCATTTATCAGTCACAGAAACTGGATTAGAGAGGGGATACATTTAATTGTTTGCTACAGATATTACTTGGCCAGACATGAGTGGATTTGATATTTTACAGCAGGTAATAGAAGGCAGCATATTTTGTAGAATGTACCATGACTCATTTGAGGAACTGAATCAAATCAACACTTGCATATTCCTGTGAAAACGTCATAGAATTTATTGTAATGTTCAGCAATATCAGTGTCAAAGTTTCAAAATATACTCTTGATAGTTGTGGAGAGATGTAATGAATTCATTTGTCCGTCTATCCTCACATGTACAATGATGTTTAGATGATAAATTTCAAGAACTGTTTCTTATCCTTTCTACAGCACCCCCAACAACAACCAAGAAAACAACCACTGTTGTTTCCACAACTGCAGCACCAACAACTGCGGCACCACCAACAACAGGCCCAACATCCACCACCGTAGAAACTACAACTGTTGTAACATCTACTCCTGAGTCAACAACAAAAGAGACAACCACTGTAAAATCTACCACAGGTATGTGTGCGCTATAGACTGACGGAGAATTTGCAGATATCTGTAGAAAAGAAATGAATAAAGATCCACACAATGATACTTTGGATAAGAGCATTTTTGTATCAGACGCCACAGAAAACAATGTCTTTTGCTTTTTAGCATGCTTAATTGTGGTCCTTTATATACATAATAATTGCCATTCATGAATTTGTTTATTTGATATTTCCTATGTGATTACTTTTGCAGTGCCGTCTACGACTCCTAAAGTATGTGACGATAACCTGGACCGTTATGATAAAGTGAAGGTGTCAAGACTGAATTCTGATACAAACTCGGGATTAAAACCAACTGATTGGTGGCGTCCAGATGATCCCTCCTCCAATGAAACATCACCTTACACTGATTCCTATTTGGAGATCACCTTTGATATCAATGTTAATGTGAAATCAATGACCATCAAAAATAAGGACGATGCACCTGAGGATGTACGAGTTGCCGTGGAGTTTCAACCGGGTGACAGGGCAATGTACTATCCATTGTCTGAGCATGACAGACCCGTTATCTTAAAGGGCAAGGCAGACAGCAAGATCAGTTTACCAGATAGCTTGCCTGCTGTGACAGGATTGAGAGTGTACCTTGTGTCACCCAGTCCAAACTTCGAGTACCAAGTGGTTTTACATGGCTGCGAAGAAGGTATGTGAATATAATTGCTCCCTTAAAAAACCAAAGGTGTTTTTCTAGTCTCCTGACATGAAATGTGAATTATCAAGCTCTGGCTAAATCAATCTTATTATGTCATTTAAAGTATAGAGACATCTTCGATTGTGATATGCGATATATAAGAAGGGTTTCTTATTATTGCTATCATTTATCAGTCACAGAAACTGGATTAGAGAGGGGATACATTTAATTGTTTGCTACAGATATTACTTGGCCAGACATGAGTGGATTTGATATTTTACAGCAGGTAATAGAAGGCAGCATATTTTGTAGAATGTACCATGACTCATTTGAGGAACTGAATCAAATCAACACTTGCATATTCCTGTGAAAACGTCATAGAATTTATTGTAATGTTCAGCAATATCAGTGTCAAAGTTTCAGAATATACTCTTGATAGTTGTGGAGAGATGTAATGAATTCATTTGTCCGTCTATCCTCACATGTACAATGATGTTTAGATGATAAATTTCATGAACTGTTTCTTATCCTTTCTACAGCACCCCCAACAACAACCAAGAAAACAACCACTGTTGTTTCCACAACTGCAGCACCAACAACTGCGGCACCACCAACAACAGGCCCAACATCCACCACCGTAGAAACTACAACTGTTGTAACATCTACTCCTGAGTCAACAACAAAAGAGACAACCACTGTTAAATCTACCACTGGTATGTGTGCGCTATAGACTGACGGAGAATTTGCAGATATCTTTAGAAAAGAAATGAATAAAGATCCACACAATGATACTTTGGATAAGAGCATTTTTGTATCAGACGCCACAGAAAACAATGTCTTTTGCTTTTTAGCATGCTTAATTGTGGTCCTTTATATACATAATAATTGCCATTCATGATTGTGTTTATTTGATATTTCCTATGTGATTACTTTTGCAGTGCCGTCTACGACTCCAAAAGTATGTGACGATAACCTGGACCGTTATGATAAAGTGAAGGTGTCAAGACTGAATTCTGATACAAACTCGGGATTAAAACCAACTGATTGGTGGCGTCCAGATGATCCCTCCTCCAATGAAACATCACCTTACACTGATTCCTATTTGGAGATCACCTTTGATGTCAATGTTAATGTGAAATCAGTGACCATCAAAAATAAGGACGATGCACCTGAGGATGTACGAGTTGCCGTGGAGTTTCAACCGGGTGACAGGGCAATGTACTATCCATTGTCTGAGGATGACAGACCCGTTATCTTAAAGGGCAAGGCAGACAGCAAGATCAGTTTACCAGATAGCTTGCCTGCTGTGACAGGATTGAGAGTGTACCTTGTGTCACCCAGTCCAAACTTCGAGTACCAAGTGGTTTTACATGGCTGCGAAGAAGGTATGTGAATATAATTGCTCCCTTAAAAAACCAAAGGTGTTTTTCTAGTCTCCTGACATGAAATGTGAATTATCAAGCTCTGGCTAAATCAATCTTATTATGTCAGTTAAAGAATAGAGACATCTTCGATTGTGATATGCGATATATAGGAAGGGTTTCTTATTATTGCTATCATTTATCAGTGACAGAAACTGGATTAGAGAGGGGATACATTTAATTGTTTGCTACAGATATTACTTGGCCAGACATGAGTGGATTTTATATTTTTCAAAGTTTATTGTAATTCTTGTGGTTTAGCAGAACCTCTCCACTTAGGTAGTTTTATTTGTGAATAGGTTTCTTGCATTTAGATTGTTTGAAGTAGTAAGTCTTTGAAGCACATGTATGTAAGAGGTGAATCACAAAGGTATGTCAGCCGTTAAATGAATATAAAATATTCAATTGGTATAGTTCTATAAATGTTCATACAAATGTTTGCTATGAATAGGCCTTGACCAGTTTGTCTTTACATTTTGAGTGATTGGAGAAGTAAATCTGAAGTGTAAATGGGAAAGGTTGAAGGGTATCCACCTGATTTTTTGTATTAAAATGTAGCTTTGATTACGTTTGCTACAACAATAGCTGTGACAACAGCAGCTACTACCACTGTCGAAACTACAAGTGTAACTTCAACTGAACCTTCAACAACTGGTGTGCCATCAACAACTGCAGAGAAGACTACTGTCGTTGTTTACACCACTACCCCTGTTGGAACTACCACGAAGGAGACTTCTACTGTAACCCTCAGAACAACAGGAAGTACAGCAGGTAAAAAAAGGCAGCATATTTTGTAGAATGTACCATGACTCATTTGAGGAAATGAATCAATCAACACTTGCGTATTCCTGTGAAAACGTCTAGAATTTATTGTAATGTTCAGCAATATCAGTGTCAAAGTTTCAGAATATATTTGATAGTTGTGGAGAGATGTAATGAATTCATTTGTCCGTCTATCCTCACATGTACAATGATGTTTACATGATAAAATTCATGAACTGTTTCTTATCCTTTCTACAGCACCCCCAACAACAACCAAGAAAACAACCACTGTTGTTTCCACAACTGCAGCACCAACAACTGCGGCACCACCAACAACAGGCCCAACATCCACCACCGTAGAAAGTACAACTGTTGTAACATCTACTCCTGAGTCAACAACAAAAGAGACAACCACTGTAAAATCTACCACAGGTATGTGTGCGCCATAGACTGACGGAGAATTTGCAGATATCTGTAGAAAAGAAATGAATAAAGAACCACACAATGATACTTTGGATAAGAGCATTTTTGTATCAGACGCCACAGGAAACAATGTCTTTTGCTTTTTAGCATGCTTAGTTGTGGTCCTTTATATACATAATAATTGCCATTCATGAATTTGTTTATTTGATATTTCCTATGTGATTACTTTTGCAGTGCCGTCTACGACTCCTAAAGTATGTGACGATAACCTGGACCGTTATGATAAAGTGAAGGTGTCAAGACTGAATTCTGATACAAACTCGGGATTAAAACCAACTGATTGGTGGCGTCCAGATGATCCCTCCTCCAATGAAACATCACCTTACACTGATTCCTATTTGGAGATCACCTTTGATGTCAATGTTAATGTGAAATCAGTGACCATCAAAAATAAGGACGATGCACCTGAGGATGTACGAGTTGCCGTGGAGTTTCAACCGGGTGACAGGGCAATGTACTATCCATTGTCTGAGGATGACAGACCCGTTATCTTAAAGGGCAAGGCAGACAGCAAGATCAGTTTACCAGATAGCTTGCCTGCTGTGACAGGATTGAGAGTGTACCTTGTGTCACCCAGTCCAAACTTCGAGTACCAAGTGGTTTTACATGGCTGCGAAGAAGGTATGTGAATATAATTGCTCCCTTAAAAAACCAAAGGTGTTTTTCTAGTCTCCTGACATGAAATGTGAATTATCAAGCTCTGGCTAAATCAATCTTATTATGTCATTTAAAGTATAGAGACATCTTCGATTGTGATATGCGATATATAAGAAGGGTTTCTTATTATTGCTATCATTTATCAGTCACAGAAACTGGATTAGAGAGGGGATACATTTAATTGTTTGCTACAGATATTACTTGGCCAGACATGAGTGGATTTGATATTTTACAGCAGGTAATAGAAGGCAGCATATTTTGTAGAATGTACCATGACTCATTTGAGGAACTGAATCAAATCAACACTTGCATATTCCTGTGAAAACGTCATAGAATTTATTGTAATGTTCAGCAATATCAGTGTCAACGTTTCAGAATATACTCTTGATAGTTGTGGAGAGATGTAATGAATTCATTTGTCCGTCTATCCTCACATGTACAATGATGTTTAGATGATAAATTTCATGAACTGTTTCTTATCCTTTCTACAGCACCCCCAACAACAACCAAGAAAACAACCACTGTTGTTTCCACAACTGCAGCACCAGCAACTGCGGCACCACCAACAACAGGCCCAACATCCACCACCGTAGAAACTACAACTGTTGTAACATCTACTCCTGAGTCAACAACAAAAGAGACAACCACTGTAAAATCTACCACAGGTATGTGTGCGCTATAGACTGACGGAGAATTTGCAGATATCTGTAGAAAAGAAATGAATAAAGATCCACACAATGATACTTTGGATAAGAGCATTTTTGTATCAGACGCCACAGAAAACAATGTCTTTTGCTTTTTAGCATGCTTAATTGTGGTCCTTTATATACATAATAATTGCCATTCATGAATTTGTTTATTTGATATTTCCTATGTGATTACTTTTGCAGTGCCGTCTACGACTTCTAAAGTATGTGACGATAACCTGGACCGTTATGATAAAGTGAAGGTGTCAAGACTGAATTCTGATACAAACTCGGGATTAAAACCAACTGATTGGTGGCGTCCAGATGATCCCTCCTCCAATGAAACATCACCTTACACTGATTCCTATTTGGAGATCACCTTTGATGTCAATGTTAATGTGAAATCACTGACCATCAAAAATAAGGACGATGCACCTGAGGATGTACGAGTTGCCGTGGAGTTTCAACCGGGTGACAGGGCAATGTACTATCCATTGTCTGAGGATGACAGACCCGTTATCTTAAAGGGCAAGGCAGACAGCAAGATCAGTTTACCAGATAGCTTGCCTGCTGTGACAGGATTGAGAGTGTACCTTGTGTCACCTAGTCCAAACTTCGAGTACCAAGTGGTTTTACATGGCTGCGAAGAAGGTATGTGAATATAAATGCTCCCTTAAAAAACCAAAGGTGTTTTTCTAGTCTCCTGACATGAAATGTGAATTATCAAGCTCTGGCTAAATCAATCTTTTTATGTCATTTAAAGTATAGAGACATCTTCGATTGTGATATGCGATATATAAGAAGGGTTTCTTATTATTGCTATCATTTATCAGTGACAGAAACTGGATTAGAGAGGGGATACATTTAATTGTTTGCTACAGATATTACTTGGCCAGACATGAGTGGATTTTATATTTTTCAAAGTTTATTGTAATTCTTGTGGTTTAGCAGAACCTCTCCACTTAGGTAGTTTTATTTGTGAATAGGTTTCTTGCATTTAGATTGTTTGAAGTAGTAAGTCTTTGAAGCACATGTATGTAAGAGGTGAATCACAAAGGTATGTCAGCCGTTAAATGAATATAAAATATTCAATTGGTATAGTTCTATAAATGTTCATACAAATGTTTGCTATGAATAGGCCTTGACCAGTTTGTCTTTACATTTTGAGTGATTGGAGAAGTAAATCTGAAGTGTAAATGGGAAAGGTTGAAGGGTATCCACCTGATTTTTTGTATTAAAATGTAGCTTTGATTACGTTTGCTACAACAATAGCTGTGACAACAGCAGCTACTACCACTGTCGAAACTACAAGTGTAACTTCAACTGAACCTTCAACAACTGGTGTGCCATCAACAACTGCAGAGAAGACTACTGTCGTTGTTTACACCACTACCCCTGTTGGAACTACCACGAAGGAGACTTCTACTGTAACCCTCAGAACAACAGGAAGTACAGCAGGTAAAAAAAGGCAGCATATTTTGTAGAATGTACCATGACTCATTTGAGGAAATGAATCAAATCAACACTTGCGTATTCCTGTGAAAACGTCATAGAATTTATTGTAATGTTCAGCAATATCAGTGTCAAAGTTTCAGAATATATTTGATAGTTGTGGAGAGATGTAATGAATTCATTTGTCCGTCTATCCTCACATGTACAATGATGTTTACATGATAACATTCATGAACTGTTTCTTATCCTTTCTACAGCACCCCCAACAACAACCAAGAAAACAACCACTGTTGTTTCCACAACTGCAGCACCAACAACTGCGGCACCACCAACAACAGGCCCAACATCCACCACCGTAGAAACTACAACTGTTGTAACATCTACTCCTGAGTCAACAACAAAAGAGACAACCACTGTAAAATCTACCACAGGTATGTGTGCGCCATAGACTGACGGAGAATTTGCAGATATCTGTAGAAAAGAAATGAATAAAGATCCACACAATGATACTTTGGATAAGAGCATTTTTGTATCAGACGCCACAGGAAACAATGTCTTTTGCTTTTTAGCATGCTTAGTTGTGGTCCTTTATATACATAATAATTGCCATTTATGAATTTGTTTATTTGATATTTCCTATGTGATTACTTTTGCAGTGCCGTCTACGACTCCAAAAGTTTGTGACGATAACCTGGACCGTTATGATAAAGTGAAGGTGTCAAGACTGAATTCTGATACAAACTCGGGATTAAAACCAACTGATTGGTGGCGTCCAGATGATCCCTCCTCCAATGAAACATCACCTTACACTGATTCCTATTTGGAGATCACCTTTGATGTCAATGTTAATGTGAAATCAGTGACCATCAAAAATAAGGACGATGCACCTGAGGATGTACGAGTTGCCGTGGAGTTTCAACCGGGTGACAGGGCAATGTACTATCCATTGTCTGAGGATGACAGACCCGTTATCTTAAAGGGCAAGGCAGACAGCAAGATCAGTTTACCAGATAGCTTGCCCGCTGTGACAGGATTGAGAGTGTACCTTGTGTCACCCAGTCCAAACTTCGAGTACCAAGTGGTTTTACATGGCTGCGAAGAAGGTATGTGAATATAATTGCTCCCTTAAAAAACCAAAGGTGTTTTTCTAGTCTCCTGACATGAAATGTGAATTATCAAGCTCTGGCTAAATCAATCTTATTATGTCATTTAAAGTATAGAGACATCTTCGATTGTGATATGCGATATATAAGAAGGGTTTCTTAATATTGCTATCATTTATCAGTCACAGAAACTGGATTAGAGAGGGGATACATTTAATTGTTTGCTACAGATATTACTTGGCCAGACATGAGTGGATTTTATATTTTTCAAAGTTTATTGTAATTCTTGTGGTTTAGCAGAACCTCTCCACTTAGGTAGTTTTATTTGTGAATAGGTTTCTTGCATTTAGGTTGTTTGAAGTAGTAAGTCTTTGAATCACATGTATGTAAGAGGTGAATCACAAAGGTATGTCAGCCGTTAAATGAATATAAAATATTCAATTGGTATAGTTCTATATATGTTCATACAAATGTTTGCTCTGGTTAGGCCTTGATCAGTTTGTCTTTACATTTTGAGTGATTGGAGTAGTAAATCTGAAGTGTAAATGGGAAAGGTTGAAGAATATCCACCTGATATTTGTATTAAAATGTAGCTTTGATTACGTTTGCTACAACAATAGCTGTGACAACAGCAGCTACTACCACTGTCGAAACTACAAGTGTAACTTCAACTGTACCTTCAACAACTGGTGTGCCATCAACAACTGCGGAGAAGACTACTGTCGTTGTTTACACCACTACCCCTGTTGGAACTACCACGAAGGAGACTTCTACTGTAACCCTCACCACAACAGAAAGCACAGCAGGTAAACATAAACCGTTTTATTGACTTGCTGTATTAACCTGGTTTTATAAAAAATTGATGACATATTTTTTTGTACTGAGGAGTAATTGTGACTAAGCTGATTTAAAAGCTCTAGGTTGGGAAAATGAATTGTGGATTAATAATTCAAAACAATGACCTTGTTTGGAGATTATGGTGTGTATATTGTGTTCAAGTGAGTCTAATTCAATAAGTATCCCTTAGGGCCTATGTTTGTTAAAGGTTTCCCAACATGTAGCATTGCCCAGACACATCTTGTCATAGTGTTATTGACAATAAAATCTAAATGTAAATTACAATATTTGTAGCATGGACTTAACATGCCACCTCTTATGCTCGGACTACACATTAAGTCCATTCCCATGATCACAGTTCCAGATTGAACCACGAAAATATATGGGGTTTTTTTCTGATCATTTGATGGCAGACTGTAGTATGAAATGTATTCATTAGTACTGTAATGGGCTCGTGGAGGTAAGTATTGAGTTTCGCTAACATAGGTTGCAAGGCCTCACGTGTAAAGAACCTTCCAAATTTTGACGCAGGATTTATTAACTATGCGTGACGAGTATCAGCAATCGTGGAAAGTGGAACAAATAAGCAAAGAATGAGGGAACATCTAATTACTGGTTACATACTGGTCATACATAACATTGGACTCATTTTCAAGTGGAAGTGTGACAGGATCCTCTTCGATAAGTATGCCATGAACAGGATTGTGTGTGGAGCGACAGACACGTGCAGTTTATGACATCTAGCACTTGTCAGGTACATGTGGCATTTTTGACATTGCAGTTCAGATTATTTGCCTTGTGGGACTTTTCACCACATCTATAGAAATCCATAGCTGTGTTTGTAATATTGGTGGTTTATAATCGAAGGTGCACTTAATTTGCAGAAGATTGATGTTGGCATTGTGGTCGGCCTTTACAAGGTTTACCTTTTGACATTTCGAGCAATGCTAACTAAATTGAGGGATCCCTCATGTACTGTTTCTCGGGTTGCAGAATTGTTAATGCTACGTGTATAAATAAAATGATTCGATGAATTGGTGATGGATCATTTCATCTGCCATCATTTTGCCAGAATTACAAGGGGCAGCTGAGACACATAGTTACTGTTATCTTCCTGGAAATTGGGAGCATGTTGAGGGCACTTTGTTCATTACCATGGACCTTATCAAAAATAGCCCCAAAACTAGGTATGCGCAAAGTATTCTTGGTCAAATTGTTGCTTGAGCTGGCGCTGAGTGATTATATACATTTGCCACAAGGTAATTCACTGCCTTTTGAACGCGCATGCATAATGCCAAAGACAGGCTATCGTCAATAAGGTCCGTGGACATAACAGTTTGCAAAAGAGCGTAATAAGCTACAGATAGAGACCCAAAAACCCATGGCCATTGCATGGCTGCAAAGAAAAAACTCTTAAATCTTCTCCAGGAAAAAACAACTTTTTGTTCTTCGTAGACAGAAATGAGATTGGAGGAAGTGGTGGAAGTATACATAACCCCCATATCTCACTTATAGACGAGAGAAACAGGATTGGGGAGATATGAGGTTGAAGGGGAACCAAAGATGATTCATTTGATATAATGACTTCTTGACAGTCGTTGAAAATTGACAACAGAAAGTGTTACAGTTAGAATGGGTTAAGGCAAAAAGTGAAATATTGATTTATAAAAGTGATTCTGTATAGGCTATAAAAATAATAATGTTTCAAACTTTGATTCCACCTTTGTACTACTTTTACAGCACCACCATCAACCACTGAGGTTACAACTGTAAGATTGACTACTACAGGAATACCAACAACTACTGCTAAGCCATCAACTACAGAGAGAGTTACCACTACAGTTGTAACTACTACCCCAGAATCGACTACAGAAGAGAGAACTACAGTGCATAGTACTACAGGTAATGACTGCTGGTTTTTCTTTGTCTTATAAAAGCTTGTCATGTGTTATTAAAATCTTGTAAAAACAACATTTATCTTGTTTTCTCTTCTTTTTAATAAATAACCAGAGGCGCCTACACCTGAGGTATCAACAACTACCATTGTGACAACAAAGGAAACTACCACCGTGTCTTCAACCACTAAACAACCAAGCACTACCAAAGAAGTGACCACCACTGTCTTAACCACAACTCCAGAGACTACAACAACTAAAGTAACAACAGTTCTAACCACAACCCCGAAAGGAGCAGGTAAATTTCATTTTTGTTAACTACTTACAAAAACTGAGAGTAATTATGTGTGTTCACACACTCCCAAAAAAGCGTGATTATTTTGGTGATGCAAATAATCGCGCTTATATTGTGCTGCAACACTTGTACATGAAATAAATTGAAAAGTCAGGTCTAGTGGCATTTCCAAATTGTCCCACTGAAACAAACAATAATTGTTTTAGTTCTTCTGTATCTTTTTTGTGTAACGCCTAATTTATGTGTTGTTTTTCTCCATGTTTCCCAAAATCTCAAATTGATATATTAAATTTTGTTCAGTTTGGATGAGGTATTTTCAGTGAATTTCCATTCCATTAAATGATTTGACTGTAGCTGTTCTTTGGGTAATGTAAATAATACATGACTATCACTTTTGTCTCATT
Organism: Astropecten irregularis; assembly: GCA_963971285.1. Lineage (NCBI taxonomy): Eukaryota > Metazoa > Echinodermata > Asteroidea > Paxillosida > Astropectinidae > Astropecten > Astropecten irregularis. Next base: position 4,859,042 of record OZ020255.1, read on the forward strand.
TCAGAGCCTATATTCTGCCTGTTTAGGGGAGAGAAATATGAAGTAAGTAAATTATGGTGATCCATACAATTTTTGATTAATGAATCCAAAGTAAAGTTGCACCAATGTACTTGATCTAACTTTTCTAATACATTCACCAAATAATAATATGAATCATATTAAGCTACTTATTTGATTTGACTGTGTACATTGCAGTGTGCAATGTAATTGGATATGCATACACACACTCATGCTTTTCTGTACATCACAGTGACCTATTTAAAGGTTGTATCATACTTTGGTAGCATACCGAAACATAAATCTTAACACATTTACCTATAACCTACAGTGTAATGAGGGTATTAAAGATGATGGTGGTAGAAACATACCGTTCAAATGTCAATTTTCAAAATTATTTTTTGATCTTATAAAGATCAAAAATAAAAGAGAAAGACCATGGGCGTATTTCACTTTTTTTTCTTCTCAAAAAGTTTCGCACCATATCGGACTTAAATTTTCACAGATGAGTGTTACTGTATCTTACTCGATATTTTTGCCCATGAATTTGTATTTCTTTGACACAAATCAAAGTATGATATTACCTTAAAGTTCAGACTGAAATACAAGCCTTAGTAAAATCCCGAGGCTCATAAATCATTGCAGTCCAAATTTGTCAATTTGGTGCTTTGCTGTAGCAGTCAATTTCAGAAAACATTGAAACAACTTACACAGTTCATGGGATTTTCACCACAACATGTTGTGCAGCTGCCCACGTTGCAACATAAATTGTGGTGTGCTTATGTATGAATTTTTATGAAATCAACATGTCACTTGTTGCTCAACTTAAAGGTATAATACATGATTGGTAAAGGTCACAGAACAGCACTCACACTTTGTCTAATCTGGCATGTACCTGGGGTGCATGAAATATTAAGCCTGTGAAAATTTGAGCTCAATCGGGCATCTGAGTCACGAGAAAATAGAGAAACCTGACTCGATTTTTCTTATAAAACATCAAGAATGGTTTTGATCTTACCCCGAGATCAAAACTGTTTTCGGTCTTTGTTTTACTAATTTCTGGATAAATACACCATTTCAGGCAGAACTATTTTACAAGTATGTTTCTACCAACACCATCTTTATATCCTGAAAGTTATACGTACGTTGGTACGTTGGTCCACATTTCTGTTTGGGTATGTTACCAATCCTCTACTGACCTTTGAGTTGTGCAGATTTTGTAAGATTATTTCCTGAATCTTAATGAGGAGAGATTTACTGTAACTAGTGTTTTTGAGATCTTGGGACCCATTCTAGTGTAGGAACAGTATTGATGAGTAGGGCCTATTGCTGAGTGTTGCCTGTGGTAAATTGCTTAGTATTGTATTCAGTTTTGTTTCACATAATCTGTTTTCTTGCACAGCCGGGTGATTTCATAAGTGTTGGACGACCATGTACTGTGCTTATCTGTGATAATAATGGCGATGTTGATGTACAAGGTGTTATTTGCAATCGGACATGTCCATCTGTAAGTACATCTATGTTATGCTTACCAAATTTACCCCAATTAGTCTGACAATTAGTCCCAACTTAGAAAAGCACATCACTAATGAATGGGCAAGGAATTTCAAATTTGTCTTTTTTATCAAATTCTCACGGGGAACTACAGTTTTTCATAGTTTTTGATAACCAGGGAGCAGGATTTTGAAATATTAAACCATTTCAGTATTCTGATTCATTCCTTTTATTTCCTTAGGGCTGGGGGAGGGGGTATGCCTTTCACATCACACAATTATTTCTTCTTCATTTTATTGTTAATTCGTTTGGCGTGTATTTCCAAAAAGGAGAGTTATCCTCCACAGCCAGTTTTAGCCTTTCGAATTGCAGGAAATGAAACAAGAAAGTATTTTCTCCATGAGAATCAATACTTTTCAGATTGAAAAAGTCTATTTGTTGTTCACAATGACTGAAATATGCACATTGTGATGTCTCAAGTTTGTGACAATTTACACCGGAAGCTGGCGACAATATAGAGAGAGGAAATTGTGTACATGTTGGCATGGTTGAAGTGAAACCTAGGCATAATATGAATCACCCATTGTCAAACTCACAAGTATCCCCCAGAATTTCATTTTGTATATATATGTATATGTGCACAAACGTATTATGAATGTACGACTCAGCTACAGGATCACCCCAGGTCTGAGAACTTGTCTACACTACTGATTTTAAAGATATAGATGAAAATTGTCATCTTTTTATGATTACAAAAGACCATGGTTCACCCTACTCACACATGTACATGGAAGCACTTACTTTTCAAGTTTCAAGTAACTTTCCCTTTTACTTAAGTTATCAAATTCGGCAATGTTTCTTTTTTGACTGTAGGGGAAGTTGATGGAAATCAGTCCAGACAGATGTTGTCCAGTTTGTGGTATGTAAAGTTTAATTTGCTAACATTTGAATGGGCAAAACAAAATTATTATTTCATTGTCTCCATTACATTCATATATGAACAATTCCCAGTTGTTACCACTGTGGTCATTTACTTGGCTGTTAGTTAGATAGAGTCAGTCTACTACCGAATACTGCTGTTTTATTACTGATTGGAATTAAGTTGCGGAAAGTAAGGGAATACTTGAGACTTGTATCACTGTGTAAAACGATCTACTCTGTTTCTGTTTTAAATTGACGCAAGCATTCTGTTGTTCATTACTCAACTCAAGTGTTTCACCAAAATGACCCAAATTGACACTAGATGATTATTTAAAACATAGAGCAAACCATGTCCCTGCAGGGAGGACGGCAGTGCAAAAGGCCATACAAACCGCCATCATGGGTTTAATATTGCCAGCTCAGTAACTGGTGGCTCAGAAAAATCTCAATTTATCCGAATTTACTTTTCAGTATTACTGAGCAATGGAAGACATGAATTTTTAGGGTTTATATTGATTTTCGGCAATGGAAGGTGATTTCCCGGCTTGGAAGTTGGAAAAGCCTTTTATCATGAACAATCAAAAAGTTGTTGATTGGAGTTTGCATGGTTGGGACTGCATCTTGTAGTTTGGCTTTTGTTCTGATTGTTTCGACATTGCTGTGACATACATGTATTGCAATAACTTTATAATTGTTTTTTTTTTTCCATTACAGTTCCGGAGGAAAATCAGTGCTTCTTCAGCAGCAACATGAATTATCTTGTGGTCAATGACTGCTTGTCTGAGAGACGGATTCCTTTTACTGGATGTGAGGGCTACTGCAATTCAAATACTCGGATCACCATGTTCCCAGATTCTCATGTTCACTTCAATTGTGAATGCTGCAAACCGGGAGAGATGCAGCAAAACTACGTCAGCATGAAATGTAACAATGGAACCAAATTTGCACATCCATATTATGAAGTCAAGCAATGTCAGTGCTCTTCTTGCAGTTATGATCCTATGGAACGACTTGATGTTAACCCATTCAAAATTCCTACCCAGGGAAAAGTCCGGGATTGAGAAGCCTTGATCTTTTCTCTGCACTGAAATAAATATAATATTTCCCTTAAAAAAAGTAAACTACATGTACTTTAACACACAAAGATTTGGGGGATTTGAGCACATTTTGGTAAAGATTCTGTGTGACTTTGTGACAAATTAGGGATGAAACAACGAACAATTCTCCGTATATCAGCCACAACATAAAATTGGTAATTTGGCAAATGTTTGCTTTCAAAGCAGTTTCTTAGAAATTGTCATTCTTTGGAAAGATTAAAATCTAATATGGAATATTACCTAGTGCAGAAAATGTTTCAAAATTTTCGGAGAGAATTTGACCTGCAAAGGACACAATAATGTGTATGACTATGGATTTGGAAGACATGTTATGAGGCCATGAGCCTATATTTAATTTTGCTTCTAGTAGATGCTTTATTTCTTGCATGAACAAAAAGTTAATTAAGTGCACGGTCTTAAAGAAACATTTCACCTTTGATTTAATTTCTTTGATTTAATTAAATTATCTGTATAATTAAGGAAGTAAAACATAACACGAATACCATTTGAGGCAGGTTCGTAACATTAAGTTGTGGAGTGTAACTTAATTTGAATGATGCTATGCTTATAGTGACATGCTACATGTTATGCACAGAAACTATTAGTGGCAGACAAACAATGACAATTATTAAACCTAGAATTTCATATAGATATTTCTTCCCATCTGCACAAAAAATGTTTCAGCATCGGTTTTGATTCCTTTTGTTGATTTATTCATAGACCTATATTGAAGAACACATCCGGCATTGACAGTTCAATGTATCAATTTGCTAGCAATGATCAGTGCATAACTGTCTTTAATTTGTTAAACTTGCCATCTTTTACCGAATAAAGAGAAATTAGAGGAAATGTCCATTAAATTAATATCCAAATCTGTGAGCCTAATACACGGTTTATCTTGAAAAGATAATGGGCTAAGGGTGCAGTCACTGTGTTTTCCATAAACCCTTACCCTTCTGCTAGTAAACAAATAAAATTAACTGAACGAATGAAAACTACGTTATTAATCATCAATAGTTTCGTTCAAACAAATAATTTACAAGTTTTGAATTTATTTCTAAATACTTGCATGATTACATACTATTTGAAATTGATTAATAGTTTAAAAGTTTAAGAATAGGAGGAATGAGGGAAAGAACAAATTAATTAATTAATTAATTAAGCGCAAGACTTATTGTGTTTTGTTCAATATGTGGTTTACTAGGTCCTAGTAGAATAGGAATATCTGTTTTATTGATTCATTGGTGGTTTCTTTTTTTTGCTTTTTTTGCGTAGATTGCATTAAAAAATTACTTGCAAATCATTTTTGACTACAGTTTCATGTCTTTGTGAAGTTGTTTGTGCATCTAAAACAAACATGATGAATCTGAAGGAACTGTGTAGCACGTTTGAAAATATATATCATCGAAGAGATTAGAAGTTAGTGCTCACCAATTAAAGTGAGCACTTATATATCATCTCTTCCACGATATCTGCATGTAAAACAAACTTGTCCTTGCTGTGTTAAAGGTAGTATCATACCTTGGTAGCATACCAAAACAGAAAATCTTCACAGAACTGATTTACCTATAAATTACAGGATATGAAGGTGGTGATGGTAGAAACATCCCGTTAATTTTTTTTCTGCTTGAAATGCTGTATTTATCCAGAAAAGAGTAAAACCAGTGACTAAAATAATGTTTGACCTTTTAAGATAAAGAAGAAAAAAAAGAGTAAAGAAATGCCGAGGCCGTTTTTTAACCGTTTTCTCAAAAAGTGGCCACCGTATGGGACTGAACATTTTTCACAGATGACTTCCTTGATATTTTTTCTCATGAATATGCATTTCCTTGACAAAAACATAGTATGATACCACCTTAAGTCTTCATTTTGGTAACCAACCTTTTTTGCTATTGGAGTGCTACACTCCATCCCAGACACTGGCCAATTTTAATAATAATAAGCATAAAACAAACAATCAATTTTATATGAAGGTTTAATCAACACAAACAAACGGCACGTCCTGTCTGTTATTGAAATCCAAGATTTGGATTGTCCCTTTAATTTATGTGTTAAATAGAAAGCTTTTGAAGGGACCGACAGCGAAAAAACAAAAACAATGATCACATAAGTGTTCGCCAAGTACGTAACTACTTTGCAGATTTATTGAAAATGAAAGGAACACATTCGGCGCAAAGTAATGTATTGCATTTAAACTGCACACAAATATTACAATTAACCCAACAACTGAAAACTGCTCATCAGCCAAAAAAATGACGTAAAACTTATAAAATGCTTGGATCTAGGAGGGCCTGACGCGTTTCGATCCTGGCAGGATCTCTAATCGAAGGCTTCGATAAAGATCCTATAGGATAGAAATGCATCAGGACCTCCATCTCCAAGCATTAAAAAACGTTATAATAAAATAAAAGTCAAGCAACCCATAATAGAAAACGAAATAATTGTCTTTACGAATTACTTTAATTGCTTCTGCTTGTTACCCCGAAGATTTTTTGTCTCAAAAATCGAAAGTGTATCAAATACAAACCTGTACATTTTATGATGATATGAGATATGCCATTCCTATCGCACATATACTGCTAAACTACAAGCATGTAAATATCCTGTAAAATACGTTTGAAAGTTTTTAAATGCGAACCTGAAAAGAGCGCTTCATCCGTTTAAATTCATTCTAATCCAATGGTCTACACGACGTTTGAGTATATTTGGGCACTGAGATGAGCCCGATGATGAGTAAGATTCAAAAGTAGTATTCAGAATTTCGATCATGCACCGAAATTATCATCCGGAATACCGTATATCCGGCGCTTTTACCACTTTTGGTGCTGCCCCCCAATATACAACAATATCTTTGTTCGTTTGGCAGTCAGAAGCTGCATGAAACTACTAACATACCGATATAGGCCTATATGCGTATTTTATTTATATTACAAACTAATTAATTATAAATACAAGTAATAAACTACTGCATACTACCCAGATACCAGAATAACGACCTTTCATACACTGTACACATGTACACACAGTTAAGGGAACCCGCATTATTTGACACTTTGAGTAAGAAGGAGCAAAGGGTCTGGTCTTCTTTCACCCTCCAACGAAGTCCCTTGGTAGTTGGTACCAAATTACGTGATCTAATTGAATGCATGCAATTATTGCAAGTAGACAGGGGCGAAGATCACGGGGGGGGGGGGGGGGCTAGGGGTTACAACCTCCAGGTCTGATGAGGACGTGTCTACACTAGGCTGATATAGGCTCCAACAAGTAGATGAATTTAAATGTACCGAACTGTCCACAGAATGATGAAAAAAAAACAATGAAATCAAACTTTAATTTGCTTTTTTACCAAATTACCACAACTAACACAACATTAATGGTAGGTGTTACAGTAGAATGCATGTGATTCCTAATACTGAACATAAAGCCAAGCCCTCGGTTCTCAGCACACACGCGCCCATATTCTGGCGGCTACAACAATTTACGGCTGAATTTTAAACATTCAAGTTTACTCAACGAGTGGATTTCCCATGCAGCCATTCCCATTGCCTTTATCGATCTTATTCTTTTATCCTTTTTTAAGTGTTTGGATGATTTGGCTATGAATCGTGGTCTTCAAATAAAGTTTGTTTCATTCGACTTATGTTTTCCTCTACTGAGTATCCAAATAGTTTGTAATCAACTTGATAGTATTCTGTTAGCTCCCGAATAAGGTCTAGCGGTACATGTTTGTAATACTCAATCAGGCTTTGCATTGCATTTGAATTATGGTATTCAGGAAACTCAACCAGGTGATCTATTTCTAGCCAGCGAAGTACGTACGGCCCTTCGACCGAAAGGTTTTCAAAATGGCCAATGAAATCATATTTGATTTGACAGGGGTGAGATACAATATGTTGTGGAAGCCAGTGGTCGTTGAACACTGTCATTTTGATATCACTTCCAAGGTCAGTTACATACAATAAGAACTCCACCAATGTGATGTTTAACCATTTGCCTTCCTGTTTTGGAGCCCAGTTTATACCTCTGTACCGCCGCACAATGTCTCTGCCAAATCGCTTCTCCCAGAAGCGCTGCAGAGAGGCATGGTCGTACAGCATTCCACCACGAAACTTGCTCATATAAGCCGAGAGAATCCTGCTCATTGGGTCTCGGACAAATAAAACTTTGCGGTACGTGGATAATCGGTAGTTCCGTTCCGCTGGCGGGTACTGCCCCAATGTCAATTTGCCCGCGCTGTTGTATTTTCGAAGCTTACCAAAGATGGATTTCCAAGACTTACAGGACACTTTGGGGATGAAGTTGAAGAGAATTTTGTGTGGATCATTGACGAGCATGTGGTTGTAGTCTACGGTGGTCGATCGAGAGATGTTGAGGTGGTTGCATCCTTCATTGAGCGTCTGATGTCTTCTTGCTTGTTCTTGAAGTATGACATCATTTGGTTCGGTATTCCTCGTTTGCAGATCTTCATGTGGCGAATTACTAGCATTCTTTTTGATGGCAACCATTGCTCGTTTACGCGTAACCTGATGGTAGAAGAATCAATGTAATATTATGGCTAAATGACTGAATGTGTTTATGGATCTGCTGCAACAACTGTTGAGTTAATTCCCCTCGTTTGACCCTATCCCTCCATTATCATTACAGTTAAAGCTTTTGGACTTGTTTGTCTGTCAACAAAACATGCGTAATATCTGTACATAGCAAACTGTGAATTTCAAGATTGTCGTTAAATAGAATTGAAAAGGGGCAAGTGAAATGAGGTGGTGCCTCGAGTAAGATTTCACAGGTAATCAATCTCAATAGACAATGAGCATGGACCATAACAAAATTAGAGTTCTCAACTCCGACCACATCTAAGGTCTGACTTAGACTTTGACTTGATATCCCAAAAATTATTGTAATTTTTATTTCCCCTGAAAAAATAAGAAAAACAAAAGAAAATTCAACAAATGGGTTTAAGCTCTTGTTTCTGTTTCTGTATTTCTCTGTGAATGGATTATGAATTATATAATCACATAATCATTCACCAAAATACGTATCAAGGATTTTCTTTTGGGGGGGGGGCAGAAAATATGAATACGCCCCTTTTTTCAGTTGCATTGTGGGAAAGTGAATTTTGTTATTTTTTTGCTCCTTAAATGATACCACATTTTCTTAAACGTGATGCCTTAATTTGAAGGCACATACTACCTAGCAAAGCTGTTAATGGTATAAACTTTCATTTTATGAAGTCTAACCTCGCATAGATGTATAGTGGGTGTTGATTTTACTCCTTAATAAGAGGGTTTTCAGAACTGTGCTCCTTGACTATAGTGTAAGTATATGATTGTCACCTACGTTTTGGGATCCCTCATCTGCGGTGTTGTACAGAATAACTGGTCGGCGAGTAAACTCTGTTGGTTAAAAGCAGATTGTGGCACTATGAACACAAAAAGGAGCATGGATCATTAAATATCGAGTTATCATCAATAACGGTCAAGTTGCCCAGTGAATGAATTGATCTATTTTTTTAGTCAAGGAATCATTGAATTTCGTAATTTATAAGACATTGTTTTCTTATACAATAATTTTTCAGTTTGTTTCTATATCCATTCATGGAATGATTTATCAATCTTACTATTTTACTATTGAGTTATGCGTGTATATTGCAATCCATTTATATTTTCATCTTTGCATCTGTTCATCAATTCGTCTTGTCATCTGTTCAATTATATACATAGGCCTATGCATAGTAAGGAGTCGCAATTTTGTGTTATATTTTCCAAACGCCTTTGTTCGCGTCTACTTCTTGACCTATGACCTTGGCTGCTGAATATGAATACCTCGTTCCTTCGGATGGTGGGATCGATTAGTCACATTTGTTGGCATTTTATTTACTATTCGGGTATCCCGACACGCGCACGTACGCTGTGCATAATCGATTAATATTATATTTTGCCGATAGTGTATGTAGTATCGATTAAACGCGGCATGGTCGGAGAGTGGGCTGTCAACATCGCCTATCTGTTTCGACGCAATGACGAACGACAAGAAAAATACATTATTCGGACCTTTGGGAGGCAATTTCTACTCTGAAACCACAAGCAGGAGGAACCAAGGTAAAGAGATTTATATAGCAGTTTGTTGAACTCAGTACTGTGTAGCCAAACTTATGTTAAACTTAGGCCAAAAGTCTGTCCGTAGTTTGTACCCGTGTGTGTATACTTTAGCTTAGTATGCAATGTCGTTGACTGCATGTTACTTGTACTTGTAGTACAGTAGGCCTACATTGTATGCATTACTGGCATGCGGTACGTGCATTATTCTGACATATTATCAAACTATCAAATGCTTTATTATCAGAATGTTGGCAGTTACAATCATGTATATTCATACCCTGGAAGATGCCACAAGCTCACAGAATATTACTGATCAAATCATTAGTTGCATGCATAGAGCTCCACGCGGCATTGTAAGGTTGTGTTGTTCAGTGTTACTGTACATGTTATTTACAACAGATGGTTCATTATTGTGAGTGGAATTTGGTATGTATTGCATAGCCTTTGCCCAATTATGTGCTTGTCATGGAGTGGCATCGGGTTTCATGAATTAGTAAGACATAACAACATACACAGTGTTCGGTAGCTTCATGCAAACCTGAAATGGTCACAAAAACTTGGCACAAAATGGCCAGGAAAACTGGGAACTGTACCTCTAAAATATAAACATTTTGTACAGGGGGAATACTGTACTCGTTGTCTTGGGAGTCAGAAATTTCACTGCACCAATGAATGAATGAATGATAGATGTACTGTACTTTAGGGGAAAACGGATTTGTTTGTTGTGCTGGGTACATGTGTGATATGTGGGAATAACCCCCTGGGGTATATCCCCCCCAATATTTGAGGTGGGGGGTGGCGTGTATTATCACCCCCCAATATTTCGAGGTTGAATATCATTCAAGTTTATTTTTAAGAAATATCTCATGATCCTTGTTGTTTTTTGAGTCTACGCAGTGAATTTATACTGTTCAATTCATCTGAATATCGTTTTCAAATGCTCTCAAATGCGACTTTTCGATTCTGTTTTTATTAAAACGTACCTGGTTTGGGAGGGGGTACCCTCCTCCCACACCCTCCCCCGCTCGGTCGCTTCACCCAACACCCCCCCCCCCCCCCAATCATGAAAAGAAATCGACACCTGTGGCAGAGTTGGCCCTTGAGGTTAATTCTTTATAGCCAAGTGGTGGGTGTTCAACACCTTGGTTTCTGTGGATTCAGGATGGAATTTGTTAGAGGAAATATAAATGGACAATAATTTTTGTTGAAAAAAAACGCAGAATAATGAACAAGATCCAATATTGAATGTGTATAGAGAATTTATAGAGAAAGTTTTAGCCAATGAGATTGTTTCCTTCGGCTTGTATGGTTTTGGTGAGAAAGGGAAGTGCACTTTGGGTTCACTTTTTATTTTGTCACAGCCCTTTGTTGGAGGCACAGCAAACCTCAACTTTTCTTGTGTCCACCTCCACCCTATCTCCACCAGTTGACAAGTTGTGGGGGCATCAGATGCTTTTTATTGGTGTTGATTTTACGGTTATTACATTTTTGGTTCTAACTTGTTTGTGGGTACATGTATACTGCTGGTTTCCTGGCGGTTTTACCAGAAATGGGGCTTCATTGGCACCAGTATGCTAATGCTTCCTTGGGAAAGGTGTTCAGCCCATTGGAAAGAAGCTGTCTGTCGGGACTATTACTCAAGGCCTATACCGAAAGCATAAAACTGCGTAGATTTCAGTCTCCAAAGGCCCAAGTCCTGCCGTACGTGCCCCTTATTCATACCTCGGTCACATTTACTATACGGATAGGGTACGGCGGCCGTATGTACCCGAAATCGAGAGAATCGTGCGGCGGCCGCAGAAAATCTGCAGCGGCCTCAGGGCTGCATTACTATTTTTGACAGGCCGAAGGGGTGAGCGTAGAATTTTAGCGCGGTGTTGTAACTCTTTTCATTTATATGTTCGCCGTGGCAAATAGACACTTGGGAAACTGAAATGTCCATTGTGAAAAATCTTGATGTGTATGGCAAACCCCTCATTATCATACTCCTTGTATGCTGCGGGCGCATTGCTGCAAGCTTGCGTCTTCCATGATAATGTCAAAACCTACGGCCGCCACAGGGTCACCCTAAGCCGACCGTGTGTCATCACTTCAAAGGACGTACGGCAGCCGCAGGTTTTTTTCCCCCATAAATTAAAAATACGCCGTGCGGCAACCCTTACAATGTGACTGCTACAGTGTGTTGCCGTGGAAATACTGCGGCGACCCTATAATTGTTACTGGCCGTAGATATTTTAGAATCCACGGCGGCCGCGGCAAATGTGTGCAAATGTGACCTTGGCATAATCACATTTATTTGTGGCGTTCCGACCTGAGTGCTCAGCAACAGATTTCCGTGAAGTTGGATCGGGATCTAGAAAATGTGGAAGATTTTGTCATGATGACGGAAGTATTAACAAAGTTCGCTATGGCTGTTCCTGACAAGACAGGTCAACAGCGGCGGTCGCAGCAAGGGCACGAATCGAAGACAAAAAGTATACATTTGCAAATATTTGGGTCATTGATAAAATTTACATAAAATAAAATTAATTAAGGTCGCGCTACTTTTGGTGCCAAAGGTCACTTCGGCATAGCTCATCGTCACGGTTTAATTGCTGCTACACGAGAATAAACCTGTCCCCCTTTGCCTTCATAGCAGGAATTATCTGGGGGCGACGGGCAACAGTGCCTCAGTACAAATAAATGAACAAATTATTGCCTTGCTTTGAATTTGCCTTTTATGTGTTAACAACTAAATTCGGGTTCATTTATCACAACTCAACGCCAAGCACCCGCTATCTTTTCCATTTACCGTATGTGCTAACGATGGGAATATTATTTGTAGTTTAATAACTTCATTATCATTACCATTGTAATTTGACTACCACCTATTTGTTCAGTTGAAGATAGTTTTCTGGTTGGCCAGCGTGCTATGGTTTTGGGCTCAGGGATGCCAAGCATGGCAATGATTTGCGAATGCGCGTCCCATTTTTTATGTGTCCTATTTTTTTTTTGCAAATTAATGCCAAACAAGTCAAGAAAGTTATGTGTTTTTAAACGGAAAAGGACTTTGGCAAGCGTTTCCCTTGTTTATGGTTAGTTTATGCTAAGCGTGACAAGGATTTGGATCACTCGTGCCCCCTTTTTAAGTCAGTGTGTGTCAAAAAAATTATATTTGATTAACAGCTGAAATAAAGTAGAGATTAGCGGCCAGAAAAGCCAAGTCAAGCCTGACCAAGCCTGTGAGCACCGATGATGCACAATCTAATCAGTCGACGCCTTTAAGTTTTGGTGCAACATATTGATAGAAGATAGAAGACATAGGATATGATACCACTTATGATAAAACAGATTACCCCGAAATTTAGTGTAAATGGCTCTTAAAAACCGAATGAGATGAATTTGTTTTATGGGTGGAAAATATACGTATCACATGTGCTGTAAAGTGCATGGGCCTACCGTCGCCTCATAAATGGTGACCACTGACATGGTCATGGTTCATGGTTAGCTGTATACAAGCTGTATACAAGCACCGGTGGCTGTGTGACTTTTCCAACGCAACATTTACAAAATACTTTTGCATGAATTTGTGACCACCATTGTTAGGTGCGGGATGAAGGTTGCAGGATAGCGCGGATAGTTATTAATCGGTATGTCATATTTGAAACCATTCGCAATAATAATAATAATAATAATAATAATAATTACCATTTGTATTGCGCGGTCTTCGTAACAATGATAGAGCGCACATTACATGAAGTCATTACAATGTCATAAGGACTATACTCGATTCACTAAGACTTGGAGGAAAAATACACCAATGATTTGTGGGGTAATGTAAAATATTAACTGCATGTTTATAAAGATTGGTCTTTAATTTACCTTTAAAAAAACACGATCGCAAGCCAGAATATCATGGATTGAAAATTTTGAAAGATTGCATAAATATGTACATACTGTGTTCTACGTTTCTCGACGTGTACCGGTCGACAAGGAACCTTCCCTGCCAGAAAACGGCCGTTATGGTCATGACGGAGAATATAGCGAAACATAGAGTGCATAGCACCGTACTCCGCCTGGTCACGAACCTCATTGCAGAGCCGTATATCTATGGAGAAACGAAGATAAAAACCATGTAAAAAGACAATGGGAGACTTTGGAGAACCGGTCTTCAAGTCAACAGCGCACGCGCACACACGCATACGCATGCACAAAACAATGCGCGCATGCTCACAACTGCGTGCGCGTGCGCTGTTGACTTGAAGACCGGTTCTCCAAAGTCTCCCATTTTATCTTGATCCGACAAGCTAAGGATGTGTCAGTTCCAGATCAATCCACAAAATCCACAGATGATCAGTCCATCAATTCCAACGGACAATGCATATGCCCAATCCACGAATTCAACACACAATTACAATTAAAAGATAACCCTTTTTCCATCTGGTTCCTTCTCCCCTTCAATATTTTTTCCCGGCATCCCATTAACATTTTTCGTTTTCATCCCTCTCACCACATCCCCTATCCATTTCTCTCATCCCAAACACCCCTACGCCTCCACATTACCCTCTGTATACTGTGCCTCTTAAAGTTTCTTAAACTTTTAGAGCCCAATTCGTTTTTCCCACATTTCTGCGCTAGACAACATATAAACAGAACCAAGATGTTCATGCACAGTTTAGTAGGTCTACATGTGGAAGTGAATTTGTATAAATGTAAAACAATAAAAATACCCAATAAGCCTAAGAAGAACTCCGGACCAATCGTTAACTTATTAGCGTATTAGCGGGTACTGTATGGGGTTGATTTTTTTTTTTTTTTTTTTTTTTTTTTAAAGATTACTGTGACTGTATCTTCATTGATATTTTTTGGCTCATGAATCTGTATTTCTTTGACAAAATCCAAAGTATTACATCACCTTTAAACCGCGGGCATAGGCGGTTCTGGGGGAGGGGGGGGGGCGGCTATAACCCCACCCCAAATTGTGTACACACCCAATGAAATTTAAAAAAGAAATACTACATATTTTCATTTTTACGCGCCAATTCTTGAAAAGTGGAGCGAGTCTTCTGACATCACGCGCAAAGAGGCAAATAATATTGGACTATATACGTACATTATTTAGCCACTTTCCACATACAAATACTCAAGATGGCCTTTTCCCACTTGACCAATCTCGGGGGTGGCCCCGGGGTGACGCAGGGGTGAAAATAAGCCACGATTCCCACTTGAAATGTTCACCCCTCCGTCACCCCCGAGCCACCCCTGAGCCACCCCCGAGATTGCCTTATCTCCGGGGTTAGTTCAAAATAATGGCAGGCGATCGTTTATTAATACCGGTAATGGTTACACTAAATTAAATGGGTGTCTCATGTCATTGAATGCATCTGTTGCAAAATCAAAATGCATGTTTGTGAACAGAATTGGACGGGACAAAAATATATTTGAAGCATTCATATGTAGCAACTGCCACATATTAATGATAACTCATCTACTTTGTTCCTTATCAAGTAAATCCCGACGTATGCGCGATGACACCTTTTTTCGGCAAAACTCCTCTGTTGAGCCTGAATCTGGCATTACTAAGATCTCAGAAATAAGGCGTCAGCCTCCAAAAAAACACCTGCGTATTAAGGCCTTTTTACACAAGGCTAAAAAAAACCTCTCAACCATTGACAAATTCTCTCATGGTACGTCGTTCACTCTCAAGCATCGGTGTCCTTTCACACGGTAACCCTTTAGTAAGATTTCACAACCATGACACATAATTTCTCAGTGGTTGAAGGTTTTTCGCGTCGTGTCAAAAGCTTAAGGCCTAAACTCGTACAGTAACGTTAAGACGTCCATAGTTTACCTTCGATTACCTGGCGCCGGGAAACATCTGAACGCATCAGCAAGTTTATAGACAATGCTTGGAAGCGCAGTGCGTTTAGCACATAATTTATGCCCGGAGATATGAGCACATGATTTTATGATGAGCGTCTTCAGAATTCCGTTAATTGGCTGATTTAAGTTCCGTACAATTTTGTCGAATGCTTATACGTCACGCAGTGTTTCAAATTAATATATCAGATTTACAATATGAGATATCAAACAAAGCCTATTTGTATATCATAAATAATAATATTACGAAAGGTAACACAACACGACGTAACGTATTATACAAGCATAGATCGGGGCAGTATATCCTGTCGAATCATACCGGTATCTCACAGGCGTTGCTCTGGCGTCTTTTAGTTTTACTGATATGGGAACACAATATTCAATGAATTCCAAGGTTGAAACGAGGATGACGATGTCTAGTTCTTTAAAGTGCATCCAGAATAATCGTTACTAAAATCGTGCAAGTTGAAACAGAACTTTAATATTTGTGAAACACCAAACGCCGTTTCGTTAAATACTTACCAGTAAGCTTCCTGCCCGCTGCAAGTAATAGCAGTTGCTGTTTTAGTCAAATCTGTAATCTACAATGCTAGCCGTTTATGTTTAAACTAGCAAAAGTAAATAACTAGTGAGGATAGTTCGGGCATAAATTAACGACATCTGTTGAGGCCTGCTTTTGTTTACAAACGAAAACAAAGTATTGACACAAAGTAAACACGCAACGTTATTTGCGCGTTTTTTTTTTGTACGAGTAATGATCAGTTTTCTCATTGCGCTGTGCGATATAGACATATTATTCAACACAGATTGACGTCGGCGCTAGGTTTTATTATTCTCCTTGATTCCATATGGAGGCTAACTGCGAGCTGTTACTGGAATGAACACATTGGATGAATAATGTATGCTCCTAATGCCAAGCTTTTACTTTTCAAAGTACCATTTTCATCAATTGAGGACAGATATCTTTTTACTCGTATGTGGGACATAACTATTGGATCCTGTCATGAAATGTACAGACGAAGTCTGAGTGCCGAAAAAAATATAGCTTCACCTTTCCAAATATAATACCACTAAACATACAGTTCCGTTTTAAGCAGAGTGTATAATTGTCATCAATTTCGGTAACATTTTCAATAACATGTTGCCTAGTTAAAGGTTGTATCATACTTTGGTAAGAAACCAAAACAGAAATGTTCACAGATATACATATACCTTACACAGTGTGAAGATGGTGGTGGTAGAAACATACCGTTAAATTTTTTCCGCCTGAAATGGTGTATTTATTCAGAAATTAGTAAAACAACGACCGAAAATATTTTTGATATTTTAAAAGATCAAAAAGAAAAAAGAAAAGACTTAAGAAATATTGTGGCCGTTTTTCACTGTTTTCTAAAAAAGTGGGCACCGTATGGGACTGAAATTTTCACAGATGACTATTACTGTATCGTCCTTGATATTTGTGTCCATGAATCTGTATTTCTGAATCTGATTCTACCTTTAAGCAGAGTGTACAATGTTAACATTTTTCGGTAACATGTTGAGCATGTTTGTTCAAATCACATGATCTCACTAGGTCAAGTGACCTAGAGCCTACTCCTGATTGGTTGATGTCGGTGACATGTCGGCGAAATAATGGATTCCCATTCTTTCGTCAACAAAGCGACAGTGGGGCGAGATGTTACCCAACTCGTTTTGCTCTGTGTTCACTGACAACATTTTGAGCAACAAGGTACCTGGGCAACATGTTGCCGAATATGTTGACAGTGGACAGTCTGTTTTAGTCTATACAAAATGTGACTCGCGGTCATTGAGAAGATTCAACAACGCAGATTTCATAATCAGAATTATGGAATTTGAGTCTGTCCCAACAGCTGTCACCAATGAGCACTAGTTAACTACGGGGCTTTGAATTGAACAAATTGAATAAGCCAGAGAAAAAAAAATCTACCATGAATTTTACCGCCATTTTCGATATTTTTCGATAGAGAAGGCTTTTACAGAGATTTAATTTATGATGTTATTACTTGGCCTTTTTCATAAGACTTACATTTTTAAAGTCTATTTTAAAGTCAATTGTTGTTTCATGCACTTAATTTCAGTGGTTGTGAGGGAAAATCTTGTGTAACTGTACAATGTTTCTTCTTTGTTCTATGAAATTTTATGTTTACATTTTTTAATGTACTCCTTACTCTCCATTTTTATATATAGAAAAATGAGAGTGGCGAGGATTGGCCTAGGATGGAGGACACCACTTTCTTGATGACAGTTTTGAATGTAAGCCCTTTTTGCTCATTATAATGTTAGCAGAAATAACATTACCAAATATTAATCCAGACATTGAAACGTGATTTAATTACTTCCATTTTTGGCGAGCTGCGAAGCAAAGCGAAGCCTATGTAGTACTAGTAGTGCCGTTCGTCTCCTCCGTTCGTCCCGTCAGTCCGGCCGGCCGGCCGCCCGTCCGTTCGGCCGTCCGCGTGAAATGTTAAAGTTTTTTAGTATGTGCTTGAACCGCCATTTTTTTTTTGATGGGTGCGTTGTCCAAAATTATGTTGTTAATCTGGAAAATGAAAAATGTTGAAGTTTTTTCTATTGCTTCAAAATGTTGAATTTTTTTTTGGTGGGTGTGTGTGTGATGGATGGGTGTTTGCTATCATGTTTGTAACTGCACGTAAGGCTGCAGCGAGCCATGACAGCTTTGCTGTCCTAGTTTTAAATGGACCTGGTAAACATTAACAAACATGTAAATTGTCGCTCACAATTATACATGGAAGGGGAGTGTAAAGATAATGATCATGAGTAGGCTATACCAGTGTACCACTCAACTGGAAATTATCACTTTGGAAAATTAATCCAGATTAAAAAGTGGTCTCAATATAAAGGCGGATCCAGCTGTTTAGAAAATCAAAAAGTGCCATTTCGATGAAACCGTGGTTCTAACCAAAGATTATATAGCGCAACGCGCAAGATGGGGAACTCTCCCTGAAACGCGTAATCACCATGGGCGCCATTCAGGTGTTGGGCGGGCCTTCCACGTACGGAGTTTCCATAGCATGATATGAGCGACTTGCAAAAGTAGGTCCAGAAAACCACCAAAAATCGCCGTACTTATAACGTGCTACAAAGTGGAGGTCAATTTAGCCAGTTCATTTGACAACAGTAGTATCATTATGGAATTTATGGACCCACAAGTCATTGGTTAAACTATGAACAATTAAAACTAAAATTAAAATAGAAGATTGAATCATGTTTTTGATGTATGCCTGCATGGCTTGATTGCCTCAGTAAGTAGTGAGTCTTTGAAAATATTATTATTTACAAAGAAAGAAATGACTGGAGTGGGATTCGAACCGGCGATCTCCGGAATTCTCTACCGGTGCTCTACCAACCGAGCTATCCAGCCCTAGGTTGGTGGTGTCCCAAATAGTCAATTTATCTTTGTTCGTTAGGCAGTGAGCCATGAAACCACGCACATCCTGCCATATCCCAAGGATCATTTTCATCAATACGCGCAGCAATGCTGCAACCTGAGCAACAATACATGGGGGATCACTCAAAGATGATGTGGCTTTTTAATAAATGTATTCATCACATCACTTCATTGGAACCTTACTGAAATTCTGTCAGTTTCCCATGTCATTGTTTGATGATTAAATTATTTTTTAATTTGATATTTTGCATGTGTGCCTCTTGGGAATTATACACCTATTTGCGCCCTTTTGCAAAGCCAGCCTTTGTCAAACAAGATAGAGGAATCTATCTTGTGCAAAACAATAACATAAATCAACACATCGTACAGGATGTTTCTAACGATCAAAGAAATTATTGAATGTTATGCAAACAAATCATCCTTTGGTGGGTATTTTAGCAAAAGGTGCTAGAGGTTGAACTATTTCTACGTTTTTAGCTGGTAACGCTTTGTAGGGCCTAACCTGGGGATGGGGTTGAGGTGGTGGTGATTTGTCATAAACATTGGCAAACAATCAATCTTATCTTTCAACCTTAATAAGTCTGAATCAGTCTGTATTTAATGAATCTGTATTTAATAAAATTGAACTTAAGATTGATTGGTTTTTACTTGTGAGCACAAGCATTGATCGTACAGTGCTCATCCACGTTGGTGAAGGGCAAGCCTTGTTTGCATATTATCTATTTTCCCGACCAAAAAATCATTTAATATTCATGATTTACTGCGGTACCCAGCGCGATATTGGATTCGATTCACCCCGCTGACCCCAGCTAGCTCGGTGGCCTAGCGGTATGAGCGGTATGGCATGTGCACTAGTAAGCAAGATGCCGTTGGTTTGAATCCCACCTGAGCCAGCATGTGATTTTTTTACTAGTGCAGATGCTATACCGCTCTAACCAAAAGCAAATACAACAATAATAAAGACACATGCACTCTATAAATCATATTTGCATTGTTTAATCCTAATAAAGCGACTATAAGCAAGAAGAAAAACAAACCACCATAAACAGAGTACATCGACTCTAAAATAATATACCGTCCCTCCTTTTTCTTTAGCTTTTCATATCCATAGCTACAAATTCGTTTCTCCAGTTAGGACTCGATTGTTGTCTTAAATTTTTTAAACACCTGTTCCACCAATATTGTATATTTTTACCCAAAATTTAATCAAAATTCCAACACCAATATTTATTCATAAATTTCCGTACCATTTAACAACTTGTCGTTTCTATTTCCTATCATTTTCCTACCAAATTCTTGTACCCGGGTGTTAAGGTATTGACGAATTGGAATTAATTCCTATTCAGTGATTGTACATAACACTCCTGTTATGCCTTTGATGATTGTTTCGTACTTCGTCTAGCATGAATCTCTATTCAGTCATCCGTTTATCACATATAATGGCTAGTAATCATAAAAGTAGCAGATGCTTCTAAGTAAATAGGGCCTACTAGTATAAGTGCTTTAGTATTCAGAATAAGGTGAAGTTTATACTTGATTTCATATTCATAATACGAGCATTTAAAACACAATCCTAGATTTGGAAACTCCAAGCAAATGCTTTTGTGTTTTGCCGTTAGATTCAATTCCTAGTGGATTGGTTTCATATTAATGCGATGAAATGAGCGATTTGAGAACATAATTCATTGTGTCAGAGGACAGCTTACTGTATGAGTCAGTGTGGCCGAACACTTGAAACTTTCCACATGGAAACAACAAGCAGCATGTAGGACAACTAGGTGACGGTAGTTACCAATAAGATTAACAAATTAACAAAACTACGATGGCCAGCACAACTACCTGGCATATAAACCTTTGCTTTACTTCCTGCATCCTACACAAATTCTATGTAGGCAGCCATGCGAAACACAAGTGAACGACGTTTAAACCTAGCCTGGATCAATCTTAGATTTTTCAAAGTACATGCTTAGTTTATGCTTGATAATACTCTTTATAAATACGTATTGAAGGAGATGTTTCTTCTTTAATATGTGCTCGATGTCTTACTTTCACTTGGCTATCCTTTCTATCTCATAAATTGGCCCGTGGACAGTGGAGCATGCTAAATTCTTTGAAAGTGAAGTAAAAGCATGTGGTCCGTTTTTTTATGAATACTAGCCATTTTCTCGTATAGGAAGTGTTGTTTTGTAATAAGTATATTTTCTTCTTTATCTGCATTGTATGCAGTGGCCTGCAAATTTCATTATTACTGAAAATATGACCATCTTTCCTGTTTAATTTCATTGCAGAAATGCAAGTATTTAATGAAATGCAATGTTGCTATCCTTGTGATCTTACCCGATTCTAAGAGCTAAGGAACAATGGGAGACTTTTGACTAACCATTGTTAATCACAAGAGGGCACGCTTCACCAGGCTCGGGAAAAGTGTCTTGATTTTATTGTCATTGCTTTTGTGCACGAATGTTCCTCGTAAACACAACAGGCGTAAATAGCCCTCTCCAAAAGTCTCCCATTGGTGCCTATGGCTTTAGTACATCTATTTTCTCCGTTTTCAGTGGTGCAATACGACGTAATAATAATAATACGGTCTTGTATATTTATTTCAATATTTTCTCACCTGTAACTTCAAATCGATTATATAATAATTTGATTAAACAATTAACTAATAAAATCCTTTTAATGATCCTGACCATTATATTCCATATATGCTTATTACATCTAATAAAACTTTCCACGTTCCAGCTAGTGCATATGCTATAACAGTGATTTTATTCAACTTACAATTATATATCTTTCATTAATTTGCCACCCATTTCCCACAAAGTCGAGAGAAGCGCATCTAATTTAGCAACTAATATAGCAACATTTAAACATTTCCGTATATTCATCGTCGGTAAATTCAGTCAATGTCATTCGCATTTTTATTGTTCATCTTCATCATTTGGAAAGCGGTTTTAATATCCCCCTGTTATACTTGGTTCAAAATCGCAAGGGTTGCATTCGCATTCCTTAATCTTATAATATTTTTTGACAACCATGTTGCCACCCGCACACCGCATCGGGATATTGATTTTCTCAATTAATTTTGGTCTACAGCATTTGCAGTTGTACTTAATTGCTGGACCTGTTGGCTGCATGTAAATGTGGGTGCTCGAATGACAACTTCCCTGGCAAAATGTATTCTGTACTTTCATCGCGGATATACAGTCATCGGCGGTAACGTGAAAATCACGTCCTTCTTGCACCATACAGTCATCATTCTTTGCAACTGTGTTAAGGGGAGAACAGAAAATACAGTTGAATCTTGCGGTTATCGTAGCAGTTCACAGTCATGCTTCCCTATCCGACGGACTCTTTATTAGCACTGGTTACAGGTATATATAGCTCCAAATGTAATGCACAAACTCAGATCTAGTTTACCAGAAGATTGCACCATGATATTTGTGTACAGGGTAATGGAATTGTGTGTAAAGGGTAAGGGAATTGGTTAGGACATTAACAAAAAAATCACCTTAACATATCTTTTTTTTTTATAGAAACTTAGTGCAGGTGAGAGCTATTATCAATAAATGCTGACAATTCCCTTCAAGCGACTCCAACGGATTTCCCAAACATTATATTTATATTCACAAACATTGCTCAAACTTAATTTAGTGCCAACTTAATTTATTAGCTGACAGCCTAAATAAATCATCAGAATTGTGCGTGAAACATGTGCAGAATTATTTATCCGAGCGTAGTACAAATTGGTTCCAACGTAAAGATATAAATTGGATAAAACATGCCAAATACAATCAATGAAAATAAAATAATCAGTGAAAATATTTTCACCCGAAAATTGGTTTAATTTAAGTTATGTATTAAGACAAGTTAAGATTATTTCATGAATAGGCAATTAAGCGCCCAACTAAGTAAGCGAGGTACAGAAACTTGAGCAGCATCTTAAGTACCATGAATACCGGCCCTAATCACCATGCATTATGTACAATAATTTGGATGTTGCATTATTGTATTGTATTCTCAAAATTTGTTATGGTAGTTTTTACGGGGGTTTTGAAATAATGCTTTCGCTCTTTAATGCTTTATGTTCAGGATTTTGTTTTAAATTTTGTTTTTAAAATGCAGAATTGCATCCATATCGGAGCCTATTTTTTCGGAAAGGCAACGATAAAAGGCTTGTTTTTACCGAATGCTTAATTTAGATTTTGTTTAAGTTTGAAATACATCTCTTCAATCTTTCATTTGATCTTCAGTTATGTCCTATAATCGGTTCGTCCGCGGCTTTTTGTTTTAATTAATATGTATATTATTGTGTCATTGCTATTATTATTATAAAGCGGAATTATGTTAGAAAACATTGATTGTGAAATACATACCACATTTTGGGCAGCAGTTGTCTCCATCAGGCATTAAATATCCCTGTTGTGAAAATTGGGAAAAAACTGCTTAACATTTAGGAACAAATATTTCAACGATAAAACATATGGTGGTTCTGATGAATTGGAGGAGTTTCAAACTATGTACTGATGTTACAAAATCGGATGATAACCTGCCAGTCTCAGTTAAACCTTTTGTTTTCAATGCAAATATTGAAGTCGATCCTATAAACTGCTAGAAATAGGACAACTGGAAGTGGCAAACTTTGCTTTAATACACTGTTATGCAGAGTGCTGGTGGTCTATGCAATTATCTTTGTAGTGGGGTCCACCACACACAAGGATCCCCACAAAAAATCAGGGAATTTGCATTCTTGAACGAGATGTTCCATAACTTGCTTATGTCCACCAGGGTTGAAATATATGATATTATAGGGATACTGTATTATGTGAATCAGTTATCCTTCACCTTTACTACCAAAGAGTAGAGTTTGACCGTAGATGAAGATTCAAGTAAAAGTGCAATAATAACTCTCTTCAGTTCAGTTACAGAAGAAAAACACTGTCATTTCACTACTTTTGCAGTAATAAATAGGGGCTCCAGTACATAGCCATACATATAGGCCTATGTATTTGCCACTGAATTGAATAATTATACGGATCACCACATGTAGAGCTTAAAAAACACACACAAGTGTTCTGCTTTCATTTCTCTTCATAATCTTGTGGAGGCGATACTGTGCAATGCAGGGAATGTTATATCGCGACTTTTTTCTATGAATAGTTGTGTATGCTTTTAAGCCTTTACTTACAAAAGTACAGGTAACGTTGCAGACGACTTTATCAAATCGTAGCTTGCCACCAGATTCACACCTGATTGTAATGCATGGCATTTGAGATGGAATTTCGTCACCCTCCTAAGGAAATGAAGGACCAAACACATAATATGTATATATCACATAATTTCCTTTGAGTTTAGTAAATACTTTCAAAACGACGGAATAACGAAATGACGCGTGTTTTTTTTATCATGACCAGCAACAGCAAGAAGGCAAATGGGAGAAAAAGTGACAATTGGTTCGTTCAAGCCAGAACCAATATATAAGACAATTTTTCATCAAAACATCCTTATGGTTTACACTTATGATATCGATTTACCGATCACGTATTTCCCTATCCCAACCTCAAAGGTGCCAAATTCTAAATGTAGTGGTACATGTCATTTCTAAGTTATTCTCTATCAAGAGTAACTAACAGTTACACCCAATTTATACTCTGACATGTAGAAATAAAATACCCTGCACCTTTAATCACAGTAAAATACCATCAGTTACGGTCAACAATGATAAATGGTAATGGATGGAAATAAAACAATCTCATGAGTAAATAAGGCTTGAAAATCTTTTTATGGAGACTGTTCGCAGTTTCCTGACATTTTCAGTTGATACATCGTCTGTCACGATTAAATAAGAATCAAATAACCACAAGGGAAATTAAGAAAATTAAAGCAATTGAGAAGTGAACAAAGACAAATTGACTGGAGCGGAATTTGAACCGGCGACCTCCTGAATACCGTAGAGGCGCTCTACCAACTGAGACATCCAGCCCTACGTTGGTGGTGCCCCTAATAGTCAACTATCATTGTTCGTTTGGCAGTCAGAAGCCATGAAACCACGCACACACCGCCACACCCCAGGGATCGTTTCAATGATACACGCAGCAATGCTGCAACCTGAGAACGGTACATGGGGGATCACTCAAAGAGGATACGGCTTTTTAATTAAAAAGGGCTGGTTGGCTCAGTTGCCAGCGGAGATATTCAGGAGGTCGCCGGTTCCAGTCAAATTTTCTCTGTTCACTTTTCAATGACGATTTAATTATGATTGTTTCCATTGAAAAATGAAGGTTGAATTCCTAGCTGTGTGTACTTACATCGTATTCCTTATCATTGTAGGTACATTTCTGATCTGATGGAACTACAACGAAATAAAGAAATTGAACAATGAAATAAAATGGACAACGGAATACAAGAGTTTACACTTCGGCAGCCATCTTAGCTTTTGATCGCAACTTCAAAACGAGGCACTTTCACGCATGCGCACTTTTCGAAGTGTTAACCCGTGTATACAGAAACTGATGAGCAACAATGGTCGACTTTTGGAGAGTCTTGAGTCAACAGCGCACGCATAAACCATGCTTGCGCATTTGTGAGCATGCGAGCGTTGTATTGCGCGTGCGTGCGCTGTTGACTCAAGACCGACTCTCCAAAAGTCTCCCATTGGTAGGAGCGCCGGTATACGGTATTCCGGAGGTCGTTGGTTTGAATCCCACTTCAGTAAATTGTTGTTGGTTCACTTTTCAATGAACAAAATAAAGAAATTGATACGGACAAATTAACTTAAACATTTAGGATTTTGCCTTAAAAAGAATCGACTCAAAACCAAGTGATATCAGAGTACTATACTTGGAAATATTATTCTTTCCATAAGTCGTATACAGGAGACCAGACCAGGGTTTGAACGCTTATGGTTTCAGCTGTCGTATGGTACTTTGAGAAACAGAGGGCGGAATGAACTGAATAAGATGTGATTAATTTCATCGGACGCCAGGGTCCGATATGCTGCAGGGTTGAGTTTGAAGATTTAAAGGCTGGATTTCATGCTTGTTAATGTAACGCTACTTTGATGCAACGTTTATTGTACGAACATAGGTCGTATTATGACACAAAACAGAGTCAAGTGTTACAGACATCGTAACAGACGTATCCAAACTATCATTTGTTTTTACTACCATTTGCAAAGCATTTACTCGTGTTTGTATGATTAAAAAGCAAAGTGAATCATTTTACTCGAAAGCATTTGGTAAATCCTAAAAGTGTTTACTTTAGCTATAGACCATTAGCATTTGCTTAGTTTGGAATGAATAAATAGAAGAAAGTGCTTCAGATGTCGAGAATTTACTAGTCATTTTCCGAGTTTGGGACAGAGCTATCTTGAAAAATGAGAGGCACATTATTAGTGTACAACATTGTAGCTTTCGTGAATGTTTTACGGAGAGAAAAGGTGTACGGTCCCTTAGAGGGAGTGGTGTGCAGAATCCAAATACAAGCTGCTGTACTGATTTCAGGAAAGAAATAATATGGAATGTATGGCCGACCTGTTCTTGGAACATTCCGGGGGGGGGGGGGGTGGCCACTGACTTGCTAAACAACAACTGCAGGGATGGATTGGATTTAACGATTTTAAAGATGTATATATGCCTTAACCGGTCTTAAAAGGCGTGGAGTTAGTTGGTTTTAAAGATAGACCATTGCAATGAAGCAGTCTTACTGCTTAGCCAGTCTTAAATGAGTTAGTCTGCTTGGAGCAGGCTTAAAACAGTCTTCGATGGGAATTTCCCTTACTTGATTGTATGTTGTAAAAACTTTGGTTGCCAAAATGATGCCTTAATGATTAAATGTTGAAGATTTAAACAGAAGGCTTAAAGCATTCCGCTTACAGATTTTTCTTTGTGACAGGCTAATTCCTATGGTTAATAATGATGGTAATGAGTTATCATCCCGATAAGGGTTCGATGGGATTTCTTCATTGAAATCGGAGAGTATTTGCTTGTTCTTAATATTTTAACTTCGTAGTAAATGCTTGTGCAGTTTGTTTGAACTTAGTAGCGTTTGCTAGTTTTTATACATACGACCCAATGATACCAGAAAATTAATTGCCAGCATTGGCTTAATTCCTTGAGAATATACAATGTCTACAATGTTTGGCTGTATCATGTGTGTACCTACCTGTGGTCGATTTGACTGTGGTGGTCTCGGTAGTTGTTGTTTCGGCAGAGCCGGTAGTTGAAACAACTGTAGAAACAGTAGTAACCTCTTTCGGTGTTGGAGGCACGTACATCAAGCATGTAGTTGATGCCGGTACTGCATTTGAATAGTAAATTAAAGGAAACACTTTTACTGATTATCATGTACCAAATTAGCTGTAAATTATTGAGACAGTTGATCCTATAGTTTGAGTTGTACACGCGTAATAATTATTTTAGAAAGTGACCTTTTCCTATCCGCACAGGAAAAACAGCCAAGGAGTGTCTGTTTCATGCAACAAAATAATGTACTTTCAATATTGTCTGCACCGACATACACGGGTTTACACTTCGAAAAAAGGGCATGCGTGATAGTGCCTCGTTTTGAAGTTGCGATCAAAATCTAAGATGGCCGCCATTGTGTAAACCCGTGTATTTCAACGAAATTGTAATCATTGAATAAACGAATGAAACTGTTCGTCTGACACAATTTATGGAATTCAGTTTGTCGTTTGTCTCACAAGATATTTAGCTGCCATCTATGTGTCAATCTGATTTAATTTAGTTCACAAAACATTGAAAAAACATTTGACAAAGTAATGAAATTGAGTATTGAAATTTGATACAATACTAATCCCTTGTTGCATAAAATAGCCAGGTTGGGGAAAAAGATTCAGACTGTGTACGTGATACATAGTAGCAGAAACAAGATTATTTCAGGTAGCAGCTCGATAATCCAGGCTGTCCGTAAAGAGAAGAAACGGTTGACATATATAGACAAAGACCTTTCTTAATTAAAGGTACTATTATACATTGGTAGCATGCCGAATTTCACGTTTTGGCTTTTTAGATAGGCCTTATACAATTAAGGCCGATATTGAAATTTAATAACACAAATGAAATAAACAACTCACGAGTTGTGGGTGGTGTAGTGCTGCGGGTAGTCGTTTCTTTAGTTGTAGTTCCTTCTGGAGTTGAACTGATCACGGTAGTGGTAGTTTCCCCTGTCGTTGTCGATTCCTCAGGTGTGGTGCTAATTACTGTGGTGGTAGTAGATTTTTCAGAGGTAGAGGGCTGCGTAGTAGACGTTGGCACTGTTGTAGTTTCCACTGTAGTCACAACAGTTGTTGTGGGCACTCCCGTTGTAGATTCTTTTGTTGTGCTTTCAGTTGTGGTCTCCGTCGTGGTTGTTTCTTCTGGAGTACGGCTAATAACAGTGGTTGAAGTCACAGTTCCCGCTGTTGTCGGCTTCGTGGAAGAAGTTGGAGAAGTTGTAACTAAGGTGGTTGACTTTGTTGCAGTTGTTGACTCTGTAGTTGAAGATTCTGTTTAAAGCAAGAACATGAACAACATCTCATCCTCTAAACAAATATATGGGTTACAATTTGAAGTAATATGGGGAAGAAGAACTACAATTCTAAGCTTTACGATTCATGAAAAGACGTTCGATGCAGTAAGGATCTTGCAATGAGACCTAAATTCCATCCTACCTGTAGTTGATTTTACAGTTGACGTTTTTACAGTCGTGGACTCAGGTGTAGTTGTAGCAACTGTAGTTGTTGACTCCTCAGTTGTCGTCTCACAGCATGTTGTAGTGGATGGTGGAGCTGTTGTTGTCACAGTGACGGTAGTGGTCTCAGTTGTACTCGGGGGCCCTGAAATTGCG
The DNA here is from genome assembly GCA_963971285.1 of Astropecten irregularis. Classification (NCBI taxonomy): domain Eukaryota; kingdom Metazoa; phylum Echinodermata; class Asteroidea; order Paxillosida; family Astropectinidae; genus Astropecten; species Astropecten irregularis. The sequence goes on from OZ020255.1 coordinate 4,887,784, forward strand.
TTTAAAGATATTATCATTCAGACTAAAACAAACAAAATGAGGAGCAAAACACTTTTGATTTGGGTCATCAATTGTCCTTAAACACGGGACAAGAATGGATCCTGCAAACCTATGACAGACACCAAGTGTAATTTGAGCTTCCTTAAAAAAAAAGAAAAGACAAGACCATTCTCGGTATATCTTAACGGCATCCATCGCAAACCATATTTTTAATTTAATTTTAGATTATTAACAATAATCTGATCAACCAGTTTTTTTTAATATTGCTCAAATCTATCCACGAAAATAATTGTGAATTCAGTTTTCTTGAAATAAAAGTGTAAAATAATCTCTAACCGGTTGTACTGGTTACAGTTGTTGACTTCTGTGTGGTTGTTGTTTCCTCTGGTGTGGTACTGACCACAGTTGTAGTGCTAACCGTTTCAGTTGGTGTTGGTGTTGTCGATCCTGTAGTTGTTATTACCGTCGATGATCCAACTGTGGTCGTGACTGTGGACTCTGTGCTTGACGATTCTACTCAAAGCAAGATTTCAATAAACAGATTGATAGTCTTGTACAATCATCAGACTGTCAACTTTGAAGCTTTTGATTCATGAAAAATGTTAAGTGGAGATCATGATCTTGTAATGACTAATGAGTTTTATTATTTCTAACCTGTGGATGATTTAACAGTTGTTGATGTTACAGTCGTGGACTCAGGTGTAGTTGTAGCAACTGTAGTTGTTGACTCCTCAGTTGTCGTCTCACAGCATGTTGTAGTGGATGGTGGAGCTGTTGTTGTCACAGTGACGGTAGTGGTCTCAGTTGTACTCGGGGGCCCTGAAATTGCGTTTAAAATAGTATCATTCAGACTAAAAAAAATAAAAACGAGGAGCAAAACACTTGTGATTTGGGTCAAATGTCCTTGAACACGGGACAAAAACGGATGCTGCAAACCTGTGACAGTCACAACGTGTAATATGAGCTTTCTTGTCAAAATAAGACAAGACCATTTAAAGGTATTTCTAAAATGATAAATACAAAAAATAAGCATGCTGCAAACTTCTCATCAGCCTAAAAAATGACCTGAATATTCTATAATGCTTAGAGTTAGGAGGGCCTGGCGCGTTTCGATCCTAGCGGGATATTACGAAGGGAAACGAAAACGATGTATCTTAACGGTATCAATTACAAACATGATTTTCAATTTCATTTTAGATTGTTAACAATTATCTGTTGTACCAGATATTTTGTAAAATTGCTGAAATCTATCCACGCAAATAATTGTGAATTCAGTTTTCTTTAAATTAAAGTGTAAAATAATCTCTAACCGGTTGTAGATCCTTCCGGTGTACTCGTTACAGTTGTTGACTTTTGTGTGGTTGTTGTTTCCTCTGGTGTGGTACTGACCACAGTTGTAGTGCTAACCGTTTCAGTTGGTGTTGGTGTTGTCGATCCTGTAGTTATTATTACCGTCGATGATCCAACTGTGGTCGTGACTGTGGACTCTGTGCTTGACGATTCTACTCAAAGCAAGAATTGAGAAAAATTATAGCTAGCCGTGTGAAATTAATTTAACGTTGGAAAAAGCTGTCAAAAGTTAAGCTTTTAAGCTTTTTAAATTTAAATAGAGATCATAATCGTGTATTTATAAGTCTTATAATTTCCATCGTACCCGTGGATGATGTAACAGTTGTTGTTGTTACAGTTGTTGACTCAGGTGTAGTTGTAGCAACTGTAGTTGTCGACTCCTCAGTTGTCGTCTCACAGCATGTTGTAGTGGATGGTGGCGCTGTTGTTGTCACAGTAACGGTGGTTGTCTCAGTTGTACTCGGGGGCCCTGAAATAGCGTTTAAGATACTTCAAAATAAAATGAGCAGCACCAAATGTTTGATTTGGGTCAATTTTCTTTAAACACAGGACAGAAAATTGATCCTGGCAACCTTTGAGAGACACTTAGTGTAATTTGAGTTTTCCTCTCAAAAGATGACAAAGACTATTCTAGGTATATCTGAACGGTATCCTTTATCAAAATGATTTTCAATTAAATGTTGGCTTGTAAAGAATAATACGATAAAATTATGCTTTTTGAAAATACTCAAATCTATCGACGCAAATATTTGAAAGGTGAAAGAAAAAACAACGACAGGGGCTGGATTCGAACCGGGGACCTCCTGAAACTGAACGGCTCCATTGTTTTACTTTCAATGACTTAGAGTCAGTTCCTCTTACGGTTATTTGATGACGCAAATATTTGTAAATTTAAATTTCTCGGAAAGAAAATACATTCAGAAATCCTAATTTAGGTGCAAATTATTCTCTAACCGGTTGTAGATCCTTCCGGTGTACTGGTTACAGTTGTTGACTTCTGTGTGGTTGTTGTTTCCTCTGGTGTGGTGCTGACCACAGTTGTAGTGCTAACCGTTTCAGTTGGTGTTGGTGTTGTCGATCCTGTAGTTATTATTACCGTCGATGATCCAACTGTGGTCGTGACTGTGGACTCTGTGCTTGACGATTCTACTCAAAACAAGATTTCAATAAAAGGATGGCTAGCCGACAACAATTAGACTTAACTTGAGAAACAACTGTCAAATTTTAAGCTTTGAGATTCATAAAAAAAATTCAGTGGAGATTACGATTTCCATTGTACCTGTGGATGATGTAACAGTTGTTGTTGTTACAGTTGTTGACTCAGGTGTAGTTGTAGCAACTGTAGTTGTTGACTCCTCAGTGGTCGTCTCACAGCATGTTGTAGTGGATGGTGGCGCTGTTGTTGTCACAGTGACGGTAGTGGTCTCAGTTGTACTTGGGGTCCCTAAAATGGCGTACAATAAATATAGTATCATTCCGACATGAAAACGAAATGAGCAGCACGGAGTCTGCGATGTGGGTCAAAGGTCTCAAACGAGACAGAGAATGGTTCGTACAACCCCTGACTGACATCAAGTGAAATCTGACCTTTCCTTTTTGCAAATAATAACAACAATTTCTGAATAGTATGTTCCAATGTATTGCTCGAGTTGACTTCGGCTTCTTAAGTTAAACCTGGTGAATAGTGACTTTATGAAACTAAATCTTCCGATGCAATTAATTACAAAATTTCTCTGGGAAGTATAGATTTTCTAAAACATAACGAAGTAGTGAAATATTCTCTAACCAGTTGTAGTTTCTCCTGTGGTACGTCTAGTGGTAGTTTCCTTTGTAGTTGTTGCTTCTGGAGTGGATGAAGTTATTGTAGTGGTAGTCTCTTTAGTTGTTGGTTCCTTGGTGGTTGATGGTGCAGTAGTTGACGTAACTGTTGTTGAAGTGATAGAACCTTCCGGTGTACTCGTTACAGTTGTTGACTTCTGTGTGGTTGTTGTTTCCTCTGGTGTGGTGCTGACCACAGTTGTAGTGGTAACCTTTTCAGTTGGTGTTGGTGTTGTTGATTCTGGAGTTGTTGTTGCCGTCGATGATTCAACTGTGGTCACGACTGTGGATTCTGTGCTTGACGATTCTGCTCAAAGCAAGATTTGAATATGAAGATGACTAGTCTTGAACAATCAGACTAAATATTGAAAGAAAGCGTCAAATTTGAGACCTTTACATTCACGAGAAATGTTTAGTGGAAAAATAATATTTTTGTTCAATGAGTAATGAGTTTTATTAAATTTATCCTACCTGTGGATGATTTAACAGTTGTTGTTGTTACAGTCGTGGACTCAGGTGTAGTTGTAGCAACTGTAGTTGTTGACTCCTCAGTGGTCGTCTCACAGCATGTTGTAGTGGATGGTGGAGATGTTGTTGTCACAGTGACGGTAGTGGTCTCAGTTGTACTCGGGGGCCCTGAAATTGCGTTTAAAGATATTATCATTCAGACTTAAAAACCAAATGAGGAACAAAACACTTGTGATTTTGGACAAATGTCCATGAACACGGGACAAAAATCGATCTCGAAAACCTGTGACAGCCACAAGGTGAAATTTGAGCTTTCCTTTATTCTAAATATTTATATGATTAAACTATTCTTGCATTATCTGAATGCTATTCTGTACAAAAATGATGTTCAATTTCATTTTGAATTGTCAATTATACTCTATTAAACGGGATGCTTTGTAAAGTTATCCAAATCTATCAACTCAAATTATTGTAGATTAAGTTCTCTCGAGAAGGAAAGACATTCGGGAATTCTAGTTTCATTATAAAATAGGCTCTAACCGGTTGTAGATCCTTCCGGAGTGCTCGTTACAGTTGTTGACTTTTGTGTGGTTGTTGTTTCCTCTGGTGTGGTGCTGACCACAGTTGTAGTGCTAACCGTTTCAGTTGGTGTTGGTGTTGTCGATCCTGTAGTTGTTATTACCGTCGATGATCCAACAGTGGTCGTGACTGTGGACTCTGTGCTTGATGCTTCTGCTCAAAGCAAGAATTGAGAACAATTATTGCTAGGCGTGTGCAATTAAACTTAACGTTGAAAAAAAAGAGTCAAATTTTAGGATTTTAAGCTCTTATATTTTGTTTAATATTGGAGATCATGATCTTGTAATGACTAATGAGTTTATTTGTTTCTTACCTGTGGATGATGCAACAGTTGTTGTTGTTACAGTTGTTGACTCAGGTGTAGTTGTAGCAACTGTAGTTGTTGACTCCTCAGTGGTCGTCTCACAGCATGTTGTAGTGGATGGTGGAGATGTTGTTGTCACAGTGACGGTAGTGGTCTCAGTTGTACTCGGGGGCCCTGAAATTGTGTTTAAAGATAGTATCATTCAGATCTAAAAGCAAAACGAGCAGCACAAAATTTGTGATTTGTGTCAAAGGTCCAAAAACAAGACAGAGAATATTGTTCGATAAAACCCTGACTGACATCAAGTGAAATTGAAATTTGCTCTTTAAGAATGTGACAACAACCTTTTTACCGGTATGTTTAAACTGATCTTAAAGTACATTTCGGCTTTTTGACAATAAACCTGCTGAAAAGTTCTTATGTGAATGAATTTTTGGTCGGGAAATAGATAATATGAAATAAGGCTTGCCCTTTACCGATGTGGATGAGAACCGCATATCCAGTGCTTGTTGACTTTAAATTAAAATAAAAATCATTGCTGGCTCAGGTTGGACTGGAACCCACTACCTACTAGTGCAGATGCAATACCATTAGGCCACCGAGCTAGCTGGGGTCAGTGGGTTTGACCAAAAATCATTAATATTTATGATTAATTGCGGTCCCCGCCGCGATATTGGATTCGATTCACTCCGCTGACACCAGCTAGCTCGGTGGCCTACGGGTATGGCATCTGCACTAAGTATGGTCGTGGGTTGAATCCCACCTGAGCCAGAACAAGATTTGCTCGTGTGCATTCAACAAGCACTGAGATAGCAGTGCTCGTATACGTCGGTGAAGGGCAACCCTAATTTGCATATTTAGATCTACCTTAATTACAAAATTACATTTCTCTGGAAAGAACAGATTTTCGGAAACCCAAGGAAAGAGTGACATATTCTCGTACCAGTAGTAGACTCTGATGTGGTACTTTGTGTGGTAGTCTGCTTCGTAGTTGTTGAGGGCTTTGTTGTCGATTCTGTAGTCGATACTGCTGTCGTGGAGGTTTCAGTTGTTGATTCTTGTGTAGTTGTCTCCGTTATGGTTGTTGATTCAGGAGTTGTGGTGATTACTGTGATGGTTGTGCTCTCCTTTGTTGTAGAAGGTTCTGGTGTACTGGTTACAGTTGTTGTCTTCTGTGTGGTTGTTGTTTCCTCTGGTGTGGTGCTGACCACAGTTGTAGTGGTAACCTTTTCAGTTGGTGTTGGTGTTGTTGATTCTGGAGTTGTTGTTGCCGTCGATGATTCAACTGTGGTCACGACTGTGGATTCTGTGCTTGACGATTCTGCTCAAAGCAAGATTTGAATATGAAGATAACTAGTCTTGTAGAATCAGACTAAATATTGGAAGCAAGCGTCATAATTTAGGCCTTTATATTCACGAGAAATGTAAAGTGGGAATCCTGATGTTTTAATGAGTAATGAGTTTTGTTAAATTTATCCTACCTGTGGATGATTTAACAGTTGTTGTTGTTACAGTCGTGGACTCAGGTGTAGTTGTAGCAACTGTAGTTGTTGACTCCTCAGTTGTCGTCTCACAGCATGTTGTAGTGGATGGTGGGGCTGTTGTTGTCACAGTGACGGTAGTGGTCTCAGTTGTACTCGGGGGCCCTGAAATTGCGTTTAAAGATATTCTCACATTAAGACAAAAACAAAAACAAATGAGGAGCAAAACACTTTTGATGTGCGTCAAATGTCCATGAACACGGGACAAAAACGGATGCTGCAAACCTGTGACAGTCACAAAGTGTAATATGAGCTTTCCTTTGTTCAAAATGCATGAATGACAAAACTGTTCTTGCAGTATCTGAAAGTTATTCATTATAAAAATTATGTTTAACTTCATATTGAATTGTTAATTATAGTTAAATAAACAGGATGTTTTGTAAAGTTATCCAAATCTATCAGCTCAAATTATTGTAGATTATGTTCTCTCGAGAAGGAAAGACATTCGGGAATTCTAGTTTAATTATAAAATAGGCTCTAACCGGTTGTAGATCCTTCCGGTGTACTCGTTACAGTTGTTGACTTCTGTGTGGTTGTTGTTTCCTCTGGTGTGGTGCTAACCACAGTTGTAGTGGTAACCGTTTCAGTTGGTGTTGGTGTTGTTGATTCTGGAGTTGTTGTTGCCGTCGATGATTCAACTGTGGTCACGACTGTGGATTCTGTGCTTGACGATTCTGCTCAAAGCAATATTTGAATATGAAGATGACTAGTCCTGTACAATCTGACTAAATATTGGAAGCAAGCGTCAACATTTGGGCCTTTACATTCACAAGAAATGTTTAGTGGAAATCCTGATCTTTTAATGAGTAATGAATTTTTAATTTTGTTTATCCTACCAGTGGATGATTTAACAGTTGTTGTTGTTACAGTCGTGGACTCAGGTGTAGTTGTAGCAACTGTAGTTGTTGACTCCTCAGTGGTCGTCTCACAGCATGTTGTAGTAGATGGTGGAGCTGTTGTTGTCACAGTGACGGTAGTGGTCTCAGTTGTACTCGGGGGCCCTGAAATTGCGTTTAAGATAGTATCATTCAGACTAAAAAACAAACGAGTAGCAAAACAGTTGTGATGTGCGTCAAATGTCCATGAACACGGGACAAAAATGGGTGCTGCAAACCTGTGACAGTCACAAAGTGTAATATGAGCTTTCCTTTATTCAAAATGCATGAATGACAAAACTATTCTTGCAGTCTCTGAATGTTATTCATTACAAAAATTATGTTCAATTTCATATTGAATTGTTATTTATAGTTAAATTAACAGTATGCTTTGTAAAGTTATCCAAATCTATCAACTCAAATTATTGTAGATTAAATTCTCTCGAAAAGGAATGATATTTGGGAATGCTACTTTAATTTTAAAATAGTTTCTAACCGGTTGTAGATCCTTCCGGAGTACTCGTTACAGTTGTTGACTTCTGTGTGGTTGTTGTTTCCTCTGGTGTGGTACTGACCACAGTTGTTGTGGTAACCGTTTCAGTTGGTGTTGGTGTTGTTGATTCTGGAGTTGTTGTTGCCGTCGATGATTCAACTGTGGTCACGACTGTGGATTCTGTGCTTGACGATTCTGCTCGAAGCAAGATTTGAATATGAAGATGACTAGTCTTGTACAATCAGACTAAATATTGGAAGCAATCGTCAAAATTGGGGCCTTTACATTTACAAGAAATGTTTAGTGGAAATCCTGATCTTTTAATGAGTGATGTATTAAAAAAAAAACTTATCCTACCAGTGGACGATTTAACAGTTGTTGTTGTTACAGTCGTGGACTCAGGTGTAGTTGTAGCAACTGTAGTTGTTGACTCCTCAGTTGTCGTCTCACAGCATGTTGTAGAGGATGGTGGCGCTGTTGTTGTCACAGTGACGGTAGTGGTCTCAGTTGTACTCGGGGGCCCTGAAATTGCGTTTAAGATAGTATCATTCAGACTAAAAAACAAACGAGGAGCAAAACAGTTGTGATGTGCGTCAAATGTTCATGAACACGGGACAAAAATGGGTGCTGCAAACCTGTAACAGTCACAAAGTGTAATATGAGCTTTCCTTTATTCAAAATGCATGAATGACACAACTATTCTTGCAGTATCTGAATGTTATTCATTACAAAAATTATGTTCAATTTCATATTGAATTGTTATTTACAGTTAAGTTAACAGTATGCTTTGTAAATTTATCCAAATCTATCAACTCAAATTATTGCAGATTAGATTCTCTCGAGAAGGAAAGATATTTGGGAATTCTAGTTTAATTATAAAATAGTTTCTAACCGGTTGTAGATCCTTCCGGAGTACTCGTTACAGTTGTTGACTTCTGTGTGGTTGTTGTTTCCTCTGGTGTGGTACTGACCACAGTTGTAGTGCTAACCGTTTCAGTTGGTGTTGGTGTTGTCGATCCTGTAGTTATTATTACCGTCGATGATCCAACTGTGGTCGTGACTGTGGACTCTGTGCTTGACGATTCTACTCGAAGCAAGATTTGAATATGAAGATGACTAGTCTTGTACAATCAGACTAAATATTGGAAGCAATCGTCAAAATTGGGGCCTTTACATTCACTAGAAATGTTTTGTGGAAATCCTGATCTTTTAATGAGTGATAAATTAAAAAAAAACTTATCCTACCAGTGGATGATTTAACAGTTGTTGTTGTTACAGTCGTGGACTCAGGTGTAGTTGTAGCAACTGTAGTTGTTGACTCCTCAGTTGTCGTCTCACAGCATGTTGTAGTGGATGGTGGAGCTGTTGTTGTCACAGTGACGGTAGTGGTCTCAGTTGTACTCGGGGGCCCTGAAATTGCGTTTAAGATAGTATCATTCAGACTAAAAAACAAATGAGGAGCAAAACAGTTGTGATGTTCGTCAAATGTCCATGAACACGGGACAAAAATGGGTGCTGCAAACCTGTGACAGTCACAAAGTGTAATATGAGCTTTCCTTTATTCAAAATGCATGAATGACAAAACTATTCTTGCAGTATCTGAATGTTATTCATAACATAATTTATGTTAAATTTCATATTGAATTGTTATTTATAGTAAAATTAACAGAATGCTTTGTAAAATTATCCAAATCTATCAACTCAAATTATTGTAGATTAAATTCTCTCGAGAAGGAAAGATATTCGGAAATTCTAGTTTACTTATAAAATATTTTCTAACCGGTTGTAGATCCTTCCGGAGTACTCGTTACAGTTGTAGACTTTTGTGTGGTTGTTGTTTCCTCTGGTGTGGTGCTAACCACAGTTGTAGTGCTAACCGTTTCAGTTGGTGTTGGTGTTGTCGATCCTGTAGTTATTATTACCGTCGATGATCCAACTGTGGTCGTGACTGTGGACTCTGTGCTTGACGATTCTACTCAAAACAAGATTTGAATAACAAGATTGGTAGTCTCGTACAATCAGACTTAAAGATTCATTGTAATCAACTTTGGGAAATAAATGTAAGTGCTTTAAGTTTTTTGCTTTATGCATACTTAATGACTACAAGCATTTAAACATTTATAGTCAAGGAGCAAAGTTCTGAAAACCCTCTTATAAAGGAGTTAGTTCAACACCCACCACATCTATGGTTTAACTTCATAAACTGGAAGTTTATACCATAAACAGCTTTGCTAGGTAGTATGTGACTTCAAATTGTGGTAGGCCTATCACTTTTGAGAAAATGTGGAATTTTAGCTTGTTTTTGTGAGGGTTTTCAAGCATTGTAAACTCTTTAGGCTTGTAACGTTTGTAATTTTAGTGTGAGTTTTATCTTAACTTTTTGGTATTTATTTCATTAAACAAATATTGATAAAATATTTTTAAGAAAGAAATTGTAATGTTATTTGTATTTGTATTTTTAAAAAGATTTTAATATCAAGAAAACTAATTATTACAAATAAAGTACTTTACATGGCTTAGAGTCTGGTGCCTCTCTTGAGAATGAGTTATCCATTTTCCATGTATGGAGTCAGGGGTTCAGATCAGGTGACATAAATAGCAAGCACAACTGACACAGCTCAGCTGCATATCATCCGTTCTTTTACTCAAACTCACAAATGCGAGTGTCTTTAAAATATAAAAGCCTTTTATAAGCACTTGTTGCAGATATTAAGATATTCCAGCACTAAAAAGGTGCTATGAATCTGTAAAAATGAGTTAAATATTACCAGCGCACTATTAACAGTATAGTTACGAAATCCTAAACCTGGTATGTGCATTTCCTTGTATTATATATATATTATATATGATATGATTCATAGTCCATCCACAAAGAAATAAGATTAAACCCATTTGTCGAATTTTATTTTTGTTTTCTTTATAAGCCTTTTTTGAAAATAATTTTTGGGATATTACATAAAAGTGCTACCACAATTTGAGGTCACATAGTACCTAGAAATGTTCCCTGAGGTCTGTACCATCAATTTCTAAAGTCAGACCTTAGATGTTGTCGGGGTTGAGAACTCCAATTTTGTTCATGGTCCGTGCTCCTTGACAATTATGTAAGTGGTTAATTTTGAACTAAAGTAAAATTAAAATCAATACGTGTATGCCTAGCTCGGAATTGTTCACGTTGGAACTGATCCCCGTCATGCAACAATGCGTGTGACGCAATTGGCAGAACAAGTAGGCTCGCACCACATAGCTCATGCTGGTTCGCGCACATTGTATGTAGGATTTTGCTCATCGATTTTAACCAAAACGAGGGGTCGTCAGGTTGCGACTTGTATACTTGCGACGGAGAAGGGTTTTCATCGCGAAAGTTGGGTGCTGAATTGTGTGTCTAAAATTCCTCCTTTTTAACAAACAATATCAATTTAAAGCACAAACAATGCTTTATTTTATAGCAAGTTATATAGCAACACATATGTATCTAACTTCATATGAGTTTTGAATAAAGTCAACCTTGAAATTGGAAGCAACCGTCAAAATTTAAGCTTTCATTTGCGCGAAAAAAATGTTTTGTGGAGATCAAGATCTTGTTATGACTAATGAGTTTAATTATTTCTAACCTGTGGATGATGTAACAGTTGTTGTTGTTACAGTCGTGGACTCAGGTGTAGTTGTAGCAACTGTAGTTGTTGACTCCTCAGTTGTCGTCTCACAGCATGTTGTAGTGGATGGTGGAGATGTTGTTGTCACAGTGACGGTTGTGGTCTCAGTTGTACTCGGGGGCCCTGAAATTGCGTTTAAAGATAGTTAACAAAATAAGGAGCAAAACACTTGTGGTGTGGGTCAGATGTACTTGAACACGGAACAAGAATCCTGCAAACTTGTGACAGACACAGTGGAATTTGAGCTTTCCTTTCAAAATAAGACAAGACCATTCTAGGTATATCTGAACGGTATCCATTACAAAAATAAATGTTCAACTTCATTTTGAAATGTTAATTATACTATAATAAACAGCATGCTTCGTCAAGTTATCAAAATCTATGAATTCAAATAATTGTAGATTAAATTCTCTCAGAAAGAAAGATATTCAAAAATTCAGTTGTACTCGGGGGCCCTGAAATTGCGTTTAAGATACTTCAAAATAAAATGATCCGCACCAAATGTGTGATTTGGGTCAAACCTGTGACAGGCACAAATATAACTTGAGCTTTCCTCTCAAAATATGGCAAGCTATTCTCGGTTTATCTGAACGGTACGGTATCATCTAAAAACAAATTATTACAATTTTATTTTGGCTTTTTCACAATAATTTGAGTATTTTCTCTGTAAATTAGGCTACTCAAACATGTCGAACACTCATATGGAATTACGATCCACCTACAGGATCATCCCCTAGGTCTTAGGACATATCTACGCTACTGAACTCTAGCAGGAATTCGGTCATCCCCTGAGTTGATAATAATATAGGACATTTATATTGCGGAGCTACTAGATGATATACTCTACTGCGCATTACAATTTTATTATTATGATTATAGTGTATCTAGCTGATTTGAGGGGCTGATGAGCCCACTTTTATCAAGTCCGGTGTGCCCGATTCTATCGGATCTGGGGTACCCACATTATATCTGTCTTATGCGGCCACTTGTATTGGCTATGTAATGCCCTTTTTGTTAATGTTTTTAGGGGGTGTCATGTGCCACGTAGGGGTTGACAAAAATTAAAACTTTTATCCAATGAACAAAAAAAGAAACATTCCTATTTTAAATTGCCAAAGTCCTTTCCAATGGATTCAGATGTTATAGAATTAAGGGCGCAATGTTGGTGGTTGACCCGGGCGCCATTTTAATTAGATACCACGCTGGTTTGTCCATAAATGTTTGGGGGTCTTCGTATACTTGATTTTGTGTCGGGCTTTGTAATTCTTTTTAGGCATCCAGCACATCTCATAGATAAACACAAGTTAGACTGTTGCACTTGCACTTAAACTTTTGTGTTGTTTCGAAATTATTTAAAATATTCTCTTACCGGTTGTAGATCCTTCCGGTGTACTGGTTACAGTTGTTGACTTCTGTGTGGTTGTTGTTTCCTCTGGTGTGGTGCTGACCACAGTTGTAGTGCTAACCGTTTCAGTTGGTGTTGGTGTTGTCGATCCTGTAGTTATTATTACCGTCGTTGATCCAACAGTGGTCGTGACTGTGGACTCTGTGCTTGACGATTCTGCTCAACATAATTACGTTCATATACAGTAAATACATATGTAAATATGTATGCAAATTATAAATCTTCACTTAAAACATGTCTTTTTAAAAGTTTATAGTGGTGTTATTTTTTACTAACAATAGGAATAGTAGATTAGTTTGTAAATTTGTAATTTTGCAATGGTTAAATGTTTTTAATTGTAAAGCGTTTTGAGATTTTAATGTAAAACGCTGTACAAAAATCAATTATTATTTTTAGCAATGTTTTATTGAAACATGACTTATCTGGTAAAAGTAATTAATTGTATTACTCCAATAAAGCGCCCCTTTCTAAAGTTACAAAGCGCTGACAACAACATTATCGGGTTGCCAGTATTCATTATCGCCCTCGGCTGCCAGCCACACCAGCAATCCATTATGATTACGAAAGTGTTTGATTTTTGTGGAGGGAGGAAAAACCAGAGAACATGGAGAAAAACTTTCGTAGCACAGGCAGTGTTATAGTCGAGTACCAAAATTCGAGTACCGAGTTTTCCGAGTACAGTCAGTGACGAGTACGGGCCGAGTCCTAGTACTTTTTAATTGAGTCCTGGGCCATAAAACCGAGTTCGAGTTTGTCAGGGTCCGAGTACATCCTGAGTACATTTTTAAACTAGGACATGCGACAAGCGTCCATTACAGAATGACACGCGTTTGTACACAACCTCTTCCCGACAAATTCAGCCCATAGACAGAAGGTTGCAATTTGTTTAGCTCGTATTTTTGCAGTGTTCCATAGGAATTAGCCTTGACCAAGGCTATGAAGCTGTTTCCCGGCGAGCGATCAGGGGCACCCGGCCGTACTGTCCCCGTACCGTACGTACCGCGTACCGAACCAGCTAGCTGCACGGATACGTACCGTGCATACGTACACGCATACGTACAGTATCCGCCCCAAGTTGAGGCTGGATCATAGCCTTGACGCAACCGTCAGTCTTTTCTTATGTGTTTCTTTACATTTTCGGCCAATATTGGCCGAAGATTTTTTGTGTGCATATATAAAACAGTATCCAATCAAACCCCGTGATCTTTGACCGGATATGCATATTCATGAGCTTTTCACTGTGTGTAGGCCGACGCGTGTAACACATGACGATGGTACGGCATGTCAGTACATGTACATGTATATTGTAGCGTATACAAAACAATGGCGGTGTCGCGGACTCGACTCGTTCGTTATCCGAGAAGTAAATGTAAGTCTCAACTCTGGCGTTGATAAGTTACAAATTGAGGATTTGCAACTTGAGTAGCGGACTGACCTTCAGTACTTTCTTGAAGGACACGATGATTTGGTAAATTTGCCGACCAGATTCCGGAAATCTCAGCGCCGTAAGATTGTGCAGTACTTATAAATATTCATTTTTCTCGACAGCCGTTATCCAATGAGAGAAGACTGTTTACCATAGCGGCTAAAATTATCATAATGATCAAATCGCGCTTGCGTCAAGGCTATGATCCTGGTAGTCTTGTTCAAGACGGTATTACGTAGTTGTACCTGGCCAACAGATCGCACGTACGTGCCCGTGTACGTGTCAACACAACAAACGACCCGAAATAACGTCTACGCCACACACACAAGCCTGTAATACCGTTTTGTTCATTTACTCCAAACTGCCCGGAAAATTCCGGGCAATAACCCCCCCGCGAAGTCGGCGCATCATGACGTAGCCTTATTTGCATTAATATATTCTGAAAATTTGCATGGGGATGAAGTCTAGTACCGCAACGACGTCGCAAGCATTATATGCAGTACGCATACACACATGTAGGCCCTATACTTTACAGTACTTGTAAATAACATGTGCCGTACATGCAGGCCTACATTGACATCGTACCATGGCTGCTGACAGATCGTATTGAATTTGGAGGCCTTGGATTTTGCAACCCAAAAGTTGGGATTCGAGAGTTTTCGAGAACAACAAGGCTCTTTATAGACAACTTGGGAATGGAATAAATTCGAAATCATTCTGTGTCTTCATGGAGCCCGGGAACAGGCTCCATGGTATCATAATTCAGTGAAATTATTTCATTCATCCCTTCATTCATTCATTTATTTTGGCAACATACAAAAGTACTGTACACATGAAATACACAATAAATAACGAATAACAATTAAAGCCAAGGATAAGCCAAAAAGCTGTAAAATACGGCTTGTTCATATCCTATAATTTCTCAAAATCTTTTTGTGCCGCATGACAGTTGATCGAAGTATATAATCAAGCCATGCCTTTGGTAATGACCATGGAGCTATCTGTTGTTATAGCTCCATGGCAATAACGGTTGCGGCTGAGTTTCAAACGACCGTCATTACGTGATATGCACTGGTATATCACGCCATACCACGTGCGTGGATTGGACGCTGACCAAAACAGCGCATTGTACCCCGTTGTTGACCTCAATGAATATGCAATTTTTACCCACAGAGGTCACGCTCAGTCTTCGTCACGTGACACCAGAGTAAACCAACAAGACGTTGATATTTCGTAGGGCGGTGGAATGGTCCACTTTGTTCACGTGGGTCGGGTAATTGTTTGGAGGGACTAGCGCATAATCAACGTCTTGGACAAGACTATGATCCTGGCTGAACCGGGGCCGGCGGTTACTGTACGTATGCGTGTGTGCGTGGCCTGTCGTGTGGGTGCATGCACGGTACATCCGTGCAGCTCAGCTAGCTCGGTACGTACCGGGTGCCCCGTACTGATCGCTCGCCGGGAACAGCTTCATAGCCTTGGTTAAGGCTACATAGGAATGGGACCATACAAAAATGTGCACCACGGATACTGCATGCGCTGCATTGAGTCGATAACGCAATACATTCATCATTATCAAGTTTAGAATCAAAAATTAATATTAAAAATTTCGAATTTTCTTCCGAGTACTTACCACTGGGATCGAGTCAAGTACTTATCGGTACTCGAGTTCGAGTACGAGTACGAGTACGAGTACTCCAACACTGAGCCCATAAAAAACCAACGCAAAACTCTATTCACATGACCCAAGCCGGGATCGAACCCGGGCCACATTGGTGATAGGCGAGTGCTCCAAGCACTTGCCACCTAAGCCCCCTACATAAATAACCGTCACTTTTGAAGCTTGAAAAGTAAGCAAAGAAAAATTGACTGGATCAGGATTCGAACCGGCGCCCTCCAGGACACCGTACTTTTGAAGCTTTTTAGATTCACGAATCTTGTAATGATTGATGAGTTATTCCGTCCTACCTGTGGATGATTTAGCAGTTGTTGTTGTTACAGTCGTGGACTCAGGTGTAGTTGTAGCAACTGTAGTTGTTGACTCTTCAGTGGTCGTCTCACAGCATGTTGTAGTGGATGGTGGAGCTGTTGTTGTCACAAGCACAGTGGTGGTCTCAGTTGTACTTGGGGTCCCTAAAATGGTGTACAAAGATAGTGTCATTCAGACATGAAATCAAAACGAGCAGCACACATTCTGTGATTTGAGTCAAAAGTCATTTTCTTACCTTTCCTCTTTGAAACAAATAACCTTTTCACACGACGCTAAAACAACTCTCAACCACTGACGAATTTTCTCATGGTTGCGAAATCTTACAAAAGTGTTATCATGTGAAAGGCTACCAATGCTTGAGAATGACCGACGTCCCTGGTTAATCCGAGGTCCAGACCTACGACAAAATCTTCCGCTAGCATATGATTTATCAAGGGACCCTTGAGATCTTTCATGTGAATGGAAAGTGCCTTAAATTGAGGAATTTCTTAATGATATGTTCGGACCGATTTTAAAACTTCATTTGTTTTTTGTTTTTTTACAATACTCCTGATTAATAATTGTTAGTGAAATAACTGAAAGTTTTCAACACAAATAATTGCACTATCACATTTCCCTGGAAAAAAAAATAGATTTTTGGAAAACCAAACGAAAGAGTGAAATATTCTCTAACCAGTTGTAGTTTCTCCTGTGGTACGTCTAGTGGTAGTTTCCTTTGTAGTTGTTGCTTCTGGAGTGGATGAAGTTACTGTAGTGGTAGTCTCTTTAGTTGTTGGTTCCTTGGTGGTTGATGGTGCAGAAGTTGATGTAACTGTTGTTGAAATGGTAGTTCCTTCCGGTGTACTGGTTACAGTTGTTGTCTTCTGTGTGGTTGTTGTTTCCTCTGGTGTGGTACTGACCACAGTTGTAGTGGTAACCTTTTCAGTTGGTGTTGGTGTTTCCGTTGTTGATTCTGGAGTTGTTGTTTCTGTCGATGATTCAACTGTGGTCACGACTGTGGACTCTGTGCTTGACGATTCTGCTCGAAGCAAGATTTGAATATGATGATTACTAGTCTTGTACAATCCACTTACTATTGGAAGCAACTATCAAATTGAAGCTTTTACATTCACGAAAAATGTTTAGTAGAGATTATGATTTTGTAATGACTAATGAGTTTTATTATTTGTTATCTTACCTGTGGATGATTTAACAGTTGTTGTTGTTACAGTCGTGGACTCAGGTGTAGTTGTAGCAACTGTAGTTGTTGACTCCTCAGTTGTAGTCTCGCAGCATGTTGTAGTGGATGGTGGAGCTGTTGTTGTCTCGCGGACGGTTGTCACTGTAGTTGTTGAAGGTTCAGTGGATGTTTCTACTGCAGTAGTTGTCTCTTTGGTCGTAGTTGCCTCTGGAGTTGTGGTGACTACGGTTGTTGTAGTTGATTCCCCTGTTGTTGAAGGCTCCAGCGTTGATGTTGAGACTGTTGTGCTTTTTGTTGTCGACTGGGTAGTAGTCGTTTCTGCTGTAGTTGACACCTCTGTGAATTTTCAATTTATATTTAGCATTAAGGTGAGTGATCCTAAACAATGCTTACATGTAGGTAACCGATGGCTACATTAAGCAATATAGAGGTCAACTTTTGATAGCAAATGATGCAACTATCATAGTTTTTAATAAGAAGCCATGTATTTTGTATCAAGAGGAATTTCATTTAGGATTTTCGCTGTTTTCAAATTACGATGTTTACATTGTTATGTAAAATGATAATGACCTTTTTTCATTTAGTTAAACACATTGCATTCGTTTAACTTAAGTCCTACCTGTCGTTGACTTTATTGTGGTAGACTTGGTTGTCGTTGATGTAGGAGTAGTTGTGACAACTGTGGTTGTAGTTTCTGGAGTTGTAGCTTTTTGTATAAAAGAAAAAAATCAACTATGCTATTTGTCAGTGTTAAGCAAAATGTAAATATTTTCTTTCCACGCCTTTTTAAAAAAGGTTAAAATAATAAAAGGGCAATATTTTAACTTTGAGGCGTTGGTTATTACATAGTTATATGTAACGTAGGACAATCCTGTGGCGAAATGAGTTAAATAAAAATATAAATACACATTAGCTCCAATGGGGCTGTCAATTCCCAATGAATGGCGAAATACTTTAGTATTGTACTTAAATATTCTCTTAGGAACAGTTACAGCACAGGCTAATAAGTTTGCGCACAAATCAAATTCCATCAATTTAACGTTAGAATGGTGAGTGTTTTTGTTAATTAAACTGTCAATACTGAATACAATGAAGGGGTTGTGATTTATATCGTGGCTTGTGTGCACTAGAACCTGCTTGTTACGGATATGATGCAATTATAACTCAATGACTTTATACGACTTTTCTTTAGTAACATACCAATGGTTGAAGTGGGGATTGGGCTGGTCGTGGCCTCCGGTGTTGTGGTTCCTGTAACAATTAAACGGGTCATGTTTATAGATTGAAATTCCATTGTGGACGGAATGGTTTTTTTGTCATGATGCTCTTTCAGTATATCATTATGGAAGTGGGCATACATGAATAGGCCTGGACGCAATGTTCCAGCAACCACCGGTAGGTGGCGCTGCACACGACTATTGCTTTATCGGAACACTCTTAATTACTTTCGTAATGACCTAAAATGCCCCAGATATGTATGTTGTAGCCAACATTTTGACATTGTATCGCATGGAACGCCTTAGAATGGTTTCAAGAGGGTTAGACACGCTGAAAAACATACGAAACAGTATATATCTGAGCCAAAAAGTGAATTTTTAGTCTTTATTTAAATGACCTGTGACGTCACAAAAAACGTCATCTTCGGCAGGTCTTCGGAAGCAACGTTTTCGGATCGGAAAGCAACGTTTTCGGATCGGAAGCATTCGGATGCTCGGAAATGTCACCCAAACAAAGTTCAAAGTTCAAGATGATCATGAGGATGATGGATATGTAAGTGAACATGTGATATTTTCTCTTCAAATTGATACCACATTTGACTGATTTGGAGTAACTGTTTAGATTTTACAATCGAATCATTGTTCGCGACGCAAACGTGTAAATTTAGAAATCGTGGATTTGACTATGCGACAGATTATTTAGTGAAAAGGAATGTGTTTTGAAACTCGTGACATTGTCAATGTTCATGTACCTCAATGACCCATGGTTAGGACAGTGCCATGATTCGGACACCTGGGGATTTCAAATTGTTTTTCATCAAGATCATGATCCAATTCCTATTATAAAATGTCACATTTTCTGATAGGAAATTGGGGTGCAGCCTCAAGATTAAAAAAAGTGTGATCCTTAAGAGCCTTGTTAAAAATAGGGTTGTGATAAAATGCATTAAAAACACAGAAAATTAATGGAATTTAACAGGATTTTATTGATATGAAACTGGTATATTCTGTTCATCAATATACCATCAAGGTCAAAATTATGGAGAGCTGCGTTGCTAATTTGAACTCGCATAAATTTCCTTGTCCAGAAGCCAAGGTATGTGCCATGATTTCGGACACTCGATTGATTAATGCTACCCAGGCCCCCAGAATCGCTAAAAATATAACTATGGACGACATCCGCACTAGGGGCAGGAAGCAGTAATCGGGTTGTGGCTTCGAATCTTACCAGAGCCAGCGCGTGATATTTGTCACGTGCACTCAAGAACACTGAGTCCTATTCGGCATTCTACCATAATTATAAGAAAAAACTAGCGACTGATCCGATTGACGTCAAATACCACTGATCAACATTCCACGGGTCAGTAATATATCTTTCTTGTTTACAATGGCAAATAAATAGTCCTATTTCGTAAGCCAAATTTTGTTAATATACGTCCTTATATTAAGATATTCAAATATGATTAAACATACCTCCACAGCTGTAGACACAGGTGTCATCGCTCCAAAACATACCGATATCACACTGACAGCAGAGTGTGGCATTAAACATTGGGACGTTTACCTTGATAAGTGGGGCACAGGGAGTAGTAGAACATGTTCTATCCTGACATTCTTTTGTGCAGCTCGTAGGCACGGTATACTTGGGACAAGCTACAGTTTACACATGTAAAAAGAAAATTTCGTTTTACCTTTTGACCCATAGAACTATTTCACTAATTAGGTTTCCAGCCAATTTGTTATTTCTTCTCTCTTTTATATCAAGGAAAATGCAACTTTTTACACGTGCATAAACTACCATTTCTAAACTGGCTTCTCTGTCTCAGTAGGTCGATTCTCAAACAAACTTCGTGAAAATAATGCAATTTCTGTTTATACGTTGGCGCTAAGCAAAACCTGCTATTCCATTTAGCAGCCAATTTCACGGTTCTGCTAGCACAAAACTGCTAAGCATACAATTTCTGTCTTAATAAAAACAAGTGATACGCAACATTGCCATTTGTTTTGTATCACTTGAGATTGTTCTTTGGCTGTTTGTTAACCATGATTATCAAAATGGAATTGTTAATAGTGGTTTGTTCCATTGAGCTCAGCAATTTTTGGTTCTTTAACAGCTCAATGAAAATGGCCCCACTTATGTTCAGTTAGATGTAGAGTATTTTGAAAGCAACCAATTATTCAAATGATCATTACTTTACAGCTATCACCCTGTCTTTCACGAAATCGTGTAGTATTTCAAGGAATGTTTGGTACGGCTACAATGCGCTCAACCACCGGGCGATAATATATCATTTGACAGTTGATACCAACAACTATCAAGTGACATGACTATGTTCAATTGGTCAATATGTAACCCTAATAAATAATGCTATTATTTTTTTGTAAATACACCTTTTAATTGTGAAAAGTCTATGGGAAACAACGAACTTACTAGGATTTGATGGAGGTGGCGTTCCTGATAAAATAAAACAGAAAAACATATGATTGCATTTATTTGAAATGAGGCAAGTTTATTCTCCAAATGGAAATTAGTCTTGCTTACGTTGATACTTATTGACATCAAAGACACATTGCAATTGACAATACACAATAGAATAATCGATAGGGGCCTATCTAAATAATTACCCGAAAATAGGCCCGTTCACACATACCCAAATAATGTTTTGGGATTATTTTTTTTTATGGTTTTTGAATCACGATTCAAAAACCATTTTTTTCTGTTCGTTTTTTTACACAAATTATAGTTGGTCTTTTGGCAAATAATCGTGGTTTTTTTGCTGAGTGAACGGTGCACAAAAATGAGGTTGGTTTTATATCCCATTGTGCAAGGCGTGCGCTCACTACGAAGTTTCTGTGAAAGCAAGCTGTGTGTAACTAGCATGGTTCCATTATAATGGCTATCAATAATATTTAGCAGTTCGTCGCGCGTAGCACCGGATGCAGGTGAACATAAGGTTTATACCCGGTACAATTTTGGTCACTATTTGTTGGCGTGTGTGAACACGACGCTTTTTAGTGTGTGTGAACATGCCTGATGTCGAAAGATGCATATTCAAACGACTTCACATCTGGGGATGAAGTTTACAGTCTGTTAAGCAAATATTTTTTATACTTAATTTATAATGTGATTTACTTGGAAATTTACCTGGACACGAAGGACAGCAATCGTCACCGATAGGATAGAACTGAAAAAAATATGATGATCAAAGCTTATTATTAAATTTATGATTATGTAATGAAAAACATGCTTTCATCTGCATCAATAAATCTTGCTACTTTTGTTTAAATATAAATTCATTCCAATTTCTCAGTAAAGTATCAAACTGCTGCAAATTGCTAAGAACCGGAGAATGAATACAATGCGAGTAAGAAGGGCCTGGTATTGCCGACGATTTTACCTTTAATCTTTTGCAAGCTTTGTTCAGAAAGAAACGATTTATTCATATTCAAATAGGCAAATTTCAGCACAAAAGTTTTGGGGGAATCATTTTGTATCTGAATGAGTAAATTACTTCTTGGCAGCAGCTTTCAGATTCCCCATTACCGACACGTGTCAATAAACACCCTGAATTTATGTCACTATAAATTTCTTTTCATTTCTGTTATCACAAATATTGTGACACACTGAATTAAGATTTAAAAATGCTATGATTTTGCTTACCTTCTTGGGCGACTCCAAGTCAGATAGACCCACATCGTCCAGATTTTTGAAGCAATGTCGCTCAACCAAATTACATGTATATCCCCAGGGACAGCAGTGCAGTTTATCATCACAGCAGTTAGCCTGTGTTTCATTATACATGTATTAAATAACCAAGATCTTAGTTTGGTTAGATAAATAACAATTGTCAAAGACGACGTAACACGTTTGTTTCCCGAAACTACATTGTACACACGTATCAAGCTATCCGACCTTCCACATTAATTTATGGAGGGCAGTTCCGTAATTATGTCAACCAAAATTAATGGTCAAAATTCAAAAATCGTTAAAATACCTTAATTTTAAATCGTATTGAAGGACAAACCATCTAGTTTTTTATAATTATATGCGTTTTTATCAAACGTTTTCCCATATTTGAGGCTGTAATGACTCAAAATGAGTCAAAATATCAATTTTATTTTAGCAAAAAGTACATGTAAGATTTGGTTGCGGATTTTTTGCGGATGTACACTCCCAAAACTGCCAAGTTCAATGACCTTGCTCAGAGTCTTCTTTTGATTTCAAACAAATAAAGTTTACATTTTTTGAAAGGTGGTAACTGAGTGTCTCTGTTTGATATGTCTTTACTTTCCACCCCCTATTCAGTATTCAGAAATGATTTCATGTTATCGTTGCGGACGTACAAATTGAATATTTTCACAGTGCACATCCGCAACATACATCCGCAACAATGAACATTGAGAAATTCTAACCTGAAGGTAAAGGTTGAGGTTAATTTCTCTGCTGGTTTTCTTTAGTTTGGTTCCTCTTCCAAACAAAACTCTATCAGTTTCGATCAAAGATATGTACACTTCAGAGCAATTGTGATGAAAACGCAAGCACATGAAAAGTACACTTTCTGTGGATACGTCCCCAACGGGGGTGTTTTTGTGATGTGCTGCGCAAACCGAGAATGGGATTGGAATAAAATGTTCAGGTTTTATTCTTCTATCGGAGATACTTAAAATGCAACTGCTCAAAATCGAAAAGCCTCAATAAATTTGTAGTTCTGGGTTCTCAAATTCTCTGAAATGCACGTCCGCAACTACGGAACTGCCCTGGACGTAAAAAGACAGACTGCTGGACAAACAGCTAGCCATGGACAGACAGATCGAAGGACTCTAAAAAAAAAAAAGTATCATTCAATTGATTAATGCTTATTTGGAGAAAAGCATCTTATAACATTTTTTATTTCATCTACGCATGACACATTTCATTATAGAAATATCTATGAAGAAAACTCAATTTTCCTCAGTTCGTCGACATTGCCAAATCGGGTAAATACACGTGAGCAGATTTCCTCTCAGAAATTGTTTGATGTTACGGGGTTTGATTTTTCCGTTTTACCGAGAAATTTACTTACCTTTGGTGATTCGCAACAGCTATATCCAGACAAGAAAAATAGATGTGCGCAACATGTGTCGTCTTTTGGGCAGTAGGATGTTCCATCGGCACACATGGACCAGTCTCTCTTGAAGGGGAAATGTTTCGGTAAAATTGTTAGTTCACCGACAACAAAACGTCTTTAATTGCTTCTGTTGTATGTAATTTTGGCTTATGCTTTCAATCACAAATGATGAGTTTCAGAATTTCTTGTACATGTTATTATTATTGACGCTTTGTAAGATACATTAGAAAAAAATAACTTATTTGAATTCATGCTTGTATCAGCTGTGTGACTATTGTCGTGATCTCTTTTTTGATTAACCCAACCAGTGAAGTTACAGAAAAAAGAGAGTGCAGCTGCGTGACTTGCCTCCAACTGTAATGGTTTTTGTTTAATATAAATGTAGCATATGCATTATAACATGCGAGCGCGTGTGACGTCATTGTTGGTAGACACATGGACTTCAGCGTTCGTACACGTTCGTACACGTTCGTACCCGCCAGAGTAGCGGCCAAAATGCACTAGCGCTCATTCGCTATTCCAAGCAAGAAAAGCACAGAGGCAGGGGTCGCAGTCTTAAATTGAGTGTCTCTCTACCAAAATGTACGTCACGCGGGGTCATACATGTATTACGACGACATCACACTTTGGATGTGTTTTACCAGCCGCGTGTAATTTAAAAGCTGTTTAAGGACATTTTTTTCCTTTTTTTGTAAGGTACCCATAAACACATTTGGAGACACATTATATAATGGGTTTGGTAGTAACCAAGGCAGTGAGTTTTAACTACATGTAATCCTCATGAATAGGGGCCATCTTTAAGTACATGCATAAAAGTGAACAATAAACTTACCACAACTTGTTGAAGTTGATTTGATTTGGTCCACGTAAAGCTGCGTGACTTTCTGAGGCACACGTTGTCCGTTGAACATTCGAATCCTCCTGGGCAGCAGTATTCCCTATCTTGGCAACAAACAGCCTAGGTAACAACACAAAAACTTACCCTGTGAGATGTGAACCAATTTTACTGCGTACAAAATAAACATCTCCATTTGTTTGTGTTTAGTACATGTGGATGCGTCAAGGCCACGACATTTTTCCTCTCTCCTAGTTCCACTTTCACCGCGGCGACTTTCTACGTGTAACTATTTTAACGACGGTCTTTTCCTGCCAGATAGCAACAGCAACAACCTGACTTCACACTACACGTTTCTGGGAGGGGTTTTGGCTGTTTCTGGTGACCTTTAAAGGTACAATACAGAATTGGTAAAATACCCAAACATAAATGTTCACAGATCTACGGAACTCTCAGTATATGAAGATGGTGCTGGTCGAAACATATGATTAAACAAATTCCGCCTGAAATTGTGTATTCATTCAGAAATGTTTAAAGTTAACTGAACAGTTTTGATGTCGGGGTAAAATCAACATATTATGTTTTATAAGAAATGGTGAGTTTTCGCAATTGTTTTTACTCAGATCGGAGCTCAAAAGGTTTATTATTCCATGTACGTATTTGATCAGACAAACTGTGAGTGCTGCTCTGTGGCCTTTACCATTCATATATGATACCTTTAATACAGACATAGATAGGCTATATGCTTAGGGACGATGTACGGAGAATAGTACAATTATTAGCAAGTCACCGCGGCAAAGATAGTAAATCGCTGCGGGGAGATAGTAACTCGCAGCAGTTAGATATTAGGCACGTTCACACACACCAGCACACACACCCAAAAGAGTGACTGTTTGGGTCGCCCTCCAAGTCGCGACCCAAGTCGCGCTTTTAGTCGTGTCCACACAGGCAAAAAAGCGCGACCCAAATCGTACCGGTATGATTTCTATCAAAATGCGCGTACGCAGTGAAACGTGAAGTTGGCATGTATCCTGTGCTGGACTGGCTAGCCCGCCTTGCATGATGGGATGTAAAAAAAAACCCGGTATTTCTTGGTGCACCGTTCATACAGCAAAATAATCGGGACTAGTTGGAAAAAGACGCGCTATTAGTGCGATTTGAATCGCGCTCCAAGTCGCGGTTATTTGTATCCACACACAAATAAGCGCGACTATTATCTCGCCCCGGACGGAAACAAAACAATCATTGTAGTGGCCGCTTCCGTACATCGGTGACAAAAAAGTATACTTACATCTTTTTCCGGACAGCATTTAGCCACGTTATTGCTACCGATGCAACAAGTTCCATCGTTTGCGCAATTTTTCTCAGCATTACATCGAGACCAGCCGCCCTTCAAACAAGGAATGAACAAAAGAAATGGTACATTTAGACCTGTATTGTTTCGCATCTTTGTTACTGCATATTTTCTCGCGTTTTAATACATTTTTTAACGAATAGCGAACACTGTACACATTTTGTGGAGGTTTTCAGTTTATTTCTTAAGGGAGTAAAGGAAAATTACCAGATTTGTTTCCTCCTGGATGATACTATATGGAACGGTGAATTCGGGTTTGACGCACAACTTCAATCCCAGGTTACACTCATATCCTTTTGGGCAGCAGTGAAGATTATCCGGGCAGCATTCAGCCTGTGCACAAAACGTTGTTATCATAACATGAATAATGAATCTGCATTAAATTGAGTAAGTCAATGTAATATCCAATCATTCCACTGTCTGCTTGTGACTTGTTGTTTATAATTGAGTGCATGAATTACCTAGCATGGAATGATTTTAAGTAATTTTATCAATAACTGATAAGATTCGCATAATTTTCTTTTACTAAAACGGGTAGCAATGTTACAGCAGACATTTTAGGTTGTAAACACAGGATTTAGGCACAGCATCGAGAAAAAATTCCAGGACAGTTTCAGTTGCTGTTGTAAGCAATTTTGTTGTGTTTACCTAGAAAATGTGTTTGTGTTTTGTGGTTAAAGTTTAGGTGAATTTGTTTAGTTAGTTTGGGCAAATAATACCCACATGAATGTCGCAACAAACAGCATTACAAACAGGATCCACTCATGAATATTCATACGCAGTGGAGCAGAAGGAGGGCCAATCAATGCCTGGTAAATGGTCCAATGGGAGCAAAGGTGGATAAACGTCTAGCCAATGGCTGAGCTCCAAAGTTCACTGCTGTCTTGGCGTTATGAGTTCAGTAGTTCAGGCTGCACTTGGTCACGACCTTTTGTTTGTGTCACATACAGATCAAGTAGGTGAATTCGAAATTTTATCTCACCTCCACCCCTTCACCACCATCAGTGGAGTAGTGTGATGGGCTTTGAAACTTGGGCTTACTTCGTGCATTAGATTATTTCTGTATTTTTACTTATAGGTAGCTATGTCCATTCAGTTTATTTGATGTACCTCCCATCAGTTCAGTTGGGGAACTTGCTTGTGTAAAATGGTTTTATAGAATGCAAAGGGTTTCATGTGAGTGTTATGACTCATCTAGACCTAATACTCCGAGCATTTTCTGCATTTTTTGAGCGAAAATTTGACATACAAAACAAACATTTTATCGGGATTCTTTAATATCAGTCAATAAGTCAAACATTAATAGTTACCATATCATTCTCCAAACATTATTACAATTGATAAAATGTTCTATGTCAGGCACTGGAATAGCTCCCTGGAGGTTCACCAGGGGCCATTCAACCCGTATGTTCAAGCGGGGAAGATCCTGTGCCGGTCTGGTTTAACTGTTATTTAATGGTGTTTTTTTGCCATATTTGGCTGGGTCATGTAACCAGAGTGGGGCCTATTCTGCCCTATTTGGCTTGGTCCTGTAACCCAGAGTGGGGGCTATTCTGCCCTATTCGGCTGGGTCATGTAACCAGAGTGGGGGCTATTGTGCCCTTTTCGGCTGGGTCATGTAACCAGAGTGGGGGCTATTGTGCCCTATTCGGCTGGGTCATGTAACCAGAGTGGGGGCTATTGTGCCCTATTCGGCTTGGTCATGTAACCAGAGTGGGGGCTATTGTGCCCTATTCGGCTGGGTCATGAAACCAGAGTGGGGGCTATTGTGCTCTATTTGGCTGGGTCCTGTAACCCTGAGTGGGGCTGGCATGGTGTGCCCTTTTTGGCTGGGTCCCATAATCCAGAATGGGGGCATAACTGCGTGCCTTAATTGTTTGTTTGGTTAATGTTATCTTGCCAGGTTGCCCACAACTTTCGGTATCTGGCAATAAGTTAATTTGAATAAACAAGCTGTGTCATAATGTTATAATGAATTTTGGTATGTTTGTGGGTTCTCAATGGGTCTTCAAGTCAACAGCGCACGCGCACGCACAACAGCGCAGGCGCAAAACAACGCGCGCATGCTCACAATTGCGTTCGCGTGCGCTGTTGACTTGAATTTTTATTGGTTCTCAAAAGTCTCCCATTTGTGCAGTCTGAAAGTAAGTGGTTTTAAGTAAAATTTACTTACATCTTCAAATGAACAACAACCGTAGGCTTGTAGAGACATCCGTCTTGGGCAGCAGGTTTGTTGTCCTGGACATGTTGAACCATCGAAGCATGTAGACCAGGCGGGGACTGGGTCCATAACCGTTGTCTGTATTTGGATATCAGAATGAAACGAGTTACATTCATTATTTGATCTTAAGATCAATTTAAGTGAAAGAGACCAGATTTTGAAGAAAAAAAACCACAGAAACAGCTACAACATATTTGGTTTTGACCAGGAGTAATGCTATAATACAATTAGCTCAATCCCCACTATTTTTTGCCAGTAGATGGAACAAAGGTGACAAAATCCAACTTCAAGGACATTTTTACAAAAGAAACAATGAATTTTCATTCAAAGAAACTTACAGATAAAAGAAATTCAAAGTTGCCTTATCTACTCGACGTTTAACAGTTAAAATTAAGATCGTTTTCGGGAAGTAATAGTGTTCCAACGTATCAACCGAACGATTTGCATCGCAAAAACATAAATAGCAGGAGATGCTTTCTCGATGAAAAAATAAACGTCAACATTGAACCATGATTTCACAGAATCGGGTCCGCCAAAAATCAATCTTCTTTTGAGGAGCACAGGTATCTACTTCATACAAATTTACATTGAGAAATCAACATTTGGATGTATATTATCAACATATACTACTCAAAAGTAAGAAATAAAGTTTGGATGGTACGTTACCTTTTCATCGAATCTCATATCCCCCAGTTGTTCTTGTTGTCCTTTTAGACATTTTCCATTTTGACCACAAAGGTAGCCAGAAGGACAACAATGAATTCCGTCGTCACAGCATACGGCCTTTGTAAAACATGTATAAAAGGTAAGAAACAATGGGTCGTTAGTAATTTTATAGTGACATTATACAGCATATTTTATCATTAAAGACATAATATTCGATTTTGTTTTCAATGAGGGCAACCCACTATCTTTTCCGTGATTATGACATTGCAAACAATCTGAAATTAATGACAAGGCAAGTTTAACAGATTATGATCGTACATCAACAATAATTGTGAATTGTGTCAGACAAAGTGACCTATTAAGGCCATACATAAAGTGTTGTAGGGATAAGAGTATAACAAGATTGAGGTTAATGCACAGAATTAACCGAGACAGTCAAATATAGCTCGTAAAATTATGAGTGATAAATAATTGAGAAGCACTCTGTGCCAAGCCCAATAATGTTAGTTATTCTGAAGACATTGAAACTGAAACCAGACTGCGAAGTTCAGTTTTTGAACCCCCCCCCCCCAAAAAAAAAAGAAAAAAAAAAAGAATATATATATATAATAATAATAAATAAATCGAATTCACAACTCGTGAATATGTAGGTATTGTACATTGGATAAGGTAGGACAATTTCCAGATATCATTTTTCTTTTAATCTTTACATATCCACAAGGGAAACTGACTGAAGTCAGTGAAAAGTGAACAAAGAACAATTGACTGGACGGGCGACCTCCTGAATACCGTACATGCGCTCTACCAACTGAGCCATCGATACGTTGGTGGCGTTCCCAAAAGTCAATAATCTTTGTTCGTTTGGCAGTCAGAAGCCATGAAACCGGGCACACACTGCCATATCCCAGGGATTATTTCATTGATACACGCACCAATGCTGCAACCTGAGAATGGTACATAGGGGATCACTCAAAGAGGATACGGCTTTTCAATTGATATAATCATGTAATAACCACAAGGGAAACTGAGTGAATTTAAAGTCATTGAAAAGTGAACAAAGACAAATTGACTGAAGTGGGATTTTTCATTTTTATTCGTTTCTGTTTAATTGTGCAAAGCAAGTTCACCATGTATAACCGTTTAACTTATATATACTACCAATTAACATTATACATACATTCTCTTCGGGACAACATCCGAATTTGCCATTCTTCCGTCCACAACACGTTTGGCTACTGGGGCATGTTGAACCATCTAAGCAGGTATCTCTGTCTTCCTGCAATTTAACAATATACCACAATGGATGACACTGATTTTGATTGCACATTGAAACAACGAAGCGATGTTTTATCTTAATGATTTTCTAAAAAATAAGTCACTAAAAGGCTTCTCATAACCCTACGCGATGGGAATATGACAGATGCACTGAAATAAGCCTTGTATGAAGTCAACCAGTATCGAAATGTACCCGCAACCAATCTAAACAGAACACAGCGTTTTTAATTTCAACACGTTCATGTACAACACGTTATATTTACCTGAATGGCTTCCGTCTTGTTGACCCATGAAGTCGTCAACGAATTCAACTCACAGGTTTGATCAAAAACGTTGCAAGTGTGGCCATTTGGGCAGCAGTGTTCATCATCGCCGCAGCATACGGCCTACACAAAATGTGACTCTTTTAAAATCTAGCTAACAAGAAATTTGTCAAATTCCATGTTCAGGAATCGATTTCACGACTCCCTACGATCTATCGTAACTCGAGTTACGAAGGATAACCCATCGTATCCCACGACTTCTACGTGGGACTGCAATACATAATAAGTCCTCCGATTGATAGTAGGTTACGATGAATTCGGTGAAATCGACCTCTGGTACGGTACGAAATTTATAAAAATATGTATTATTAAGTGAACAAAGAAAAAATTAGTAGGGCGGGATTCGAACAGGCGACCTCCTAAATACCGTACAGCTGCTCTACCAACTGAGCCATCCAGCCCTACGTTGATGGTGACCCCAATAGTCAATTATCTTTGTTCGTTTGGCAGTCAGAAGCCATGAAACCACGAACACACGGCCATACCCCAAGGATCATTTCAACGATACGCGCGGCAATGCTGCAACATGGGAGGATACTCAATGAGGATACGGCTTTTCAATTAATATGATCATCAAATAACCACAAGGGAAACTGACATAATTTAAATTCCTTGAAAAGTATTCAGGTGGACAAAGAAAAAATTACTGGAGCGGGATTCGAACCGGCGACCTGAATACCTTTCAGGCGCTCTCTATTAATGCAGTCTATTTCATTGTTCACTTTTCAATGACTCTAACTTCAGTCAGTTTCCCTTGTGGTTATTTGATGATTAAAATATGTATTACATATACTGTGGTTGTATGCATGTTGGTCAAGCTGAGATATGGTAATGCCGCCTAAGCTAAATGTGTTTGCTTGTTCGCTGTTTCTCTTCTACTAATTACTTTTGTTGCTAACAGACATAATATTGGCTATACACATGTAATATTTCTCAGCTGTTCACGAAACACAATTTTGTTAACAGTTGCCCACAAAAACCGAAATTTATCAAGTGGTCAAACATTTCAAATGTTATCGTTCCAAAGGCTTTTATGGCGTAGTTTTGTTTACCAATTTTAAATTATGAGGCTGTCAGCCACATGCTTTTTTTATACTGGTTTTTTAAACTGGTTCTTTTACTAAATGGGTGCATTATCTTAAACCTACTGGAAGAAAAAGAAAAAGGCAATGCCTCTAGGACTATTTGAGACTAGTTATTGTTGGACAGCTATACTGTTATCAGAATGTAAGAGAACTATTGCATTGGTATAATTAACACTCCAGTTTGTGAAGCATCCAAACATAATTAACTAGCCAACCAAAGTTGGTAACGTTTTGACATTAATGTGTACTTACATCAGGTAAAGGACAGCAACCCCATGTGTCATCAGCCAACTTACAACATGTGTGACCATAGGGACAGGACGCGCTGTTATCGCACACGACTTTAGTCTGTTTTGTAATAAATCAAACATAAAATATACATTGATACATAACACATACATTATACATTCATCACTGCTCAGTCTGGTGGGTTGTGATGATAAAATAAACGAAAATTAAAGCATGGAAGCAGGTGGGGGTTTAATTTTTTTTTCAATTTTTTTTCTTCAAAAACTTGAAAGCTTCATTAAGCCCGAGAAGAATTTTATGTGTGACATGTAAAAGACTCCATAGTGTTAATTTGGTACGTTTTCATTCCGATTTGGAGTCTTTGGAGAACTATGGAGAATTATTTAATGGGAGACTTTGGAGAACCGCTCTTCAAGTCAACAGCGCACGTGCACGCACAACAGCGCAGGCGCAAAACAAGGCGCGCTTGCTCACAATTGCGTGCGCGTGCGCTGTTCACTTTGAAGACCGGTTCTCCAAAGTCTCCCATTATATTATCAGTGATAAATGCTTCGCACCTCTTTTACAAGTCCAGAGTTGAATGGGCTAAACAAACGAATATATCTGTTTTGTTTCGATCCTTTCAAGATATTGAAAGAGAAGAGTTTTGGAATTCACACAATGCATGACCTATGCAATTGAAATTAACCATTGCACCTTACCTGAATTGCTCCTATTCGCTCCCTCCATGCTGTTACAAGCTTTCCTTGTTTGCACTGTTGAGATTGTACATCACATTCATAGTTTTCTGGGCAACAGTGTTCACGATCGCTGCAGCAAACGGCCTAGTTATAAGAAAATAGAGCACTTTCTCTTACTTATTGTTTTCAACGTTTGTTAAACGCTGACTTAAACAATGATATAAAACAAAAGCTCAAAACTTTCATCACCTTAGTCAATTTCCGAGTTTAAATTTGAATTTATGTTAAACATGGACTTTCGGCTTAAAAATGCTGGATGCTGAGGGCGGCAATTCCAAGGATGTTAAAGCATGAAAACAACTCCGCCTATGTTAAATGTAGCTAAACATGTGGGTGTCCCGGAAAAATGCAACACTGTGGTGGGACCCATTATGATAAAATTAAAATGTTCATCACTTCAAGATTCAGATATCTGATACAACCATGTCTTGGCTATCTTCATGTAGAATTTAAGCATATTGGGGCTGGCATTGGCGAAAATGACCAATTGAAAGAGTACTTCTTAAAAAAAAATTTGCAAGGATAACACGCATAGTGGTCAATACACACAAAATGCGTATGAAAAAGAGATGAAAATCGGGTTTTGAGGTAGGGTAATTCAGTCTTAGTTGTTTCCACTAAATTTTAGTCTTATTTTGCTGAAATTGTACATGGTGATAGCCAAGACAAAGTTGTATCACATATCTGAATCTTGAAGTGATAAACGGTTTAATTTTTAATAAATAGTTCTCCACACGAGTGTCGCGGTTTTGAGGGGACACCCTGTATATCTGTACAGCAGAATCAACATAGTTTAATCCGGCAATTTGATGTTTACCATAGAATATAACACTCATGGAACACGGTGAGGACTCAGGAGCTTAGTTTTAATGAACGTATAATGTTATGAAGTTCTGGCTTACGTTTGAAAAGGGGCAGCAACGCCAACCGCCATTACTTGACGAACAGCATGTTTGTCCTGAATCACATGATATCCCTGGTGCACATACCTCTCTCCCAGCCTGTGTAAAAAAGAAATGTACAAGAAAAGTGTCACTTTAAAAAAGACATCAATATAGAGGTCCAATTAGAGGCGAGTCTACGGGGGCTGGGTGTTTAAATCCTCCCAGAAATGTTGTTTTAGTGAACTCGGTGTCTACCAATTACTCGAAAGACGCAAAGTGTAAGTATCAGTTACTTTCTACTCCAAAAAAAAGACATAGCAGGAGTAAGTTTTAGAAGATAACCTCACGTGCGAAGAGTCTAGCCCCCCTTAAATAAAAATATAATAAATAAATAAATAAATATTTACTCTTTTGAATCCCTCCAAAATACAAAATACATCGGATCTTCTACACCCCCCCTCGATCGAACCACGACTGGTTCCAATCCATACACAGCAGAATTTTGGTCGAAATTTTAGTTTCTTGTGGCATGACTAAATACATAGGAGGCTGCTTAACAGATAGCAGAAATAGATGTTTGATTTCAGTTATGTTATCACATAATTATATGAGCTTAAATTTAAGTAAAACATCAAAGTTCATATCACATTGTGAGCTGTATTATGACATCCCGTAACTTTAATCACATTTTTTCCCTTATCTGTATCTATCTGTATCTACCGCGATGAAATAATCCCTTCCTTTGTAGGTAGTATCACTAGATTAAAACTTTTTTATTTTAATGTTCCTCAGATAATACAGTACAAGTTCTTAGTTCTTACCTCACATGGCAAGGGTTCATCACAAGGTACAGTATAACAAGAGATAGCATTGTCAGCACAGGTACATTTAGAGCATTTATCCTTGGGATTAACCCATTTATCACCCGGCTGAAAAAGAAAAAGAAAAAGAGAAAAAACGCCGAACGAAAACGTCATTAGTTACATAGGATATTTACTTTTCTAGTATGTGTTTTTTATGGGTCAGTACAGACAGTTGTGACGGTCAGTTAAGACGCCATGTGTCAATACAGTAGTTGTATTTATTTTCTCGTGTGTGTTACTACACAAAATCACATTTAAATTGTCAATATAATAAGAAGTATATAGATAAGGAACAGCAACACGACATAGTGTGACTCTGATCACACTTTTTTTTCCAATATCTGCATCTACCGCGGTGAATAACACTTTCCTTTCTAAGAACTATATAAATGACATAAATAAATCCAAAATATTTTTATTAGCACATTTTTATTCATTAAAAAAAGGCCCAGAAGGTTTTATCTTTACATTATACTGGCCACTTTCGTCACAGCACGGGCATTCCGCTGGTTTAATGCAATCGGTACCATTGAAGACCAAAGGCGAATGACAAGCATTGCAAAACTCTGAT
Source organism: Astropecten irregularis (assembly GCA_963971285.1). Classification (NCBI taxonomy): domain Eukaryota; kingdom Metazoa; phylum Echinodermata; class Asteroidea; order Paxillosida; family Astropectinidae; genus Astropecten; species Astropecten irregularis. The sequence continues at coordinate 4,922,257 of OZ020255.1, forward strand.
CCTGATATGTACGGTGGTACTTTGCAGTCTTTAACGTGCATACAGCATTCTGGAGTGTCGTCATGTGTGTAAGGCCATGTGCACACTACGGAAATAATACAGAACGGAAAGTCCAATAAAAAAAGTTATCATCAAATAGCCACAAATGAAACCGTATGTATTACTTTAATGTGACTGGAAAGGACACAAAGAAAAATTTACGGTGGCGGGATTCGAACCAGCGACAGCACCATACTGGCGCTCCTACAAACAGAGATACACAGCCCTGTGATGGCGGTGTCTCCAGCAGTCAATTGTTTTTGTTTGGCAGTGAAGCATTGAAACCACTCACATATATCTCTATATCCTAAGATCCTATAAGGACCATTAGAAACGGGCAGCGTTACCGATGTTGCGCGTGAGAAACAGTACATAGGGGATGAATGCGAAACGAACAATGTTAGGGCTGGGAAACTCAGTTGGTAAGAGAGCCGGTATGGTGTTCAGTCAATTCGTCTTTGTTTACTTTTCATTAAAAAGTATTTGCAAACCAACGGGGAATTAACAAATTCAAACAGACTTTTATGTTTAAAAACTATTAAGATAAATGTAATGAAGAAAACAAACAAAACAAACAGTGCAACTGAACACTGCAAGTTACATGCTGCTTAAAGTAATCGTGCTTGCTTTTGGTCGCAGCCAAATTTAAATTCAGATTATGCCAAATTTCTGAAACATTCTGGGGCTGGACAGGATAACGTCAAACCTAACGTTTATTGGATTTGACGATAACAACCTTATCAAAAAGCTCTTTTTACCTGGACAGGAAGGACAGCAGTCACCATCCAAATTAACAAGCTGAAAGTAAAGAACACAAATGAAAAAGTAAAACGGTTTGCTTTGAAGAAAAAGGCACACAATCATTCTAGGAAAAGATGCGGTTATCAACAAACAAAACAGAAATTAACTACATCGTTCGTATAGCAAATGCATACAAAGAAAGTACTTCTTATTTTCAATACGAAAAACGAACACAACTTTAAAGCATCTTCTAAATGCAAGTATTTCCATTTTCACAAAAAAAAACAGAAAAAATAGTTGTGCCATTTGTTTTTCAAATAGGAAGTGGAGTACATTTCTCTTACCTTTAACAATGCATTGGGGTTTCTCTTAACCATTGGGACACTCGAATTTCCGTTTACGCATTTCTTTGATCCTTCGTTGCAAGTGTAAGATTCAGGACAACAATGTACGTCATCGATGCAGCACTCGGCCTAGGTTGGAAACACATGTCAAATCAGTTATCAAATATTGTTTTTAATATTTCTTTTTTTGAAAAGTGAACAAAGAAAAATTGACTGGAGCGGGATTCGAACCGGCGACCTCCTGAACACCGTACAGGCGCTCTACCAACTGAGCCATCCAGCCCTATTACTAGTTCTCATCCCTTGCAGCAAAGGGCTGGATGGCTCAGTTGGTAGAGCGCCTGTACGGTGTTCAGGAGGTCGCCGGTTCGAATCCCGCTCCAGTCAATTTTTCTTTGTTCACTTTTCAATGACTTAAAATAACTCAGTCAGTTTCCCTTGTGGTTATTTTACGAATTTCTTTTTTTGGTTAGGGACATAGAATAATATGACATATCAAATACATTCGTCAGTTATGATCACATCCTTTTTTTGCTGCAAGGGATGAGAACTAGGGCCAGCAAAAGCCTCTACTCGATTAACTTTCAGTAAATGACTTAACTCAAGCCGACTCTTTGAAGCCAATGACCAGAATCGATTAGCTGAACATTCTTGACGCTACAAGTGTTACGATCAAATTCGACACTTGAGTTATGAACAGCAGCATGACTAATGTCATCACTCACTATTACTACCGAATAACTCACAGCAAGGCTATCCGTGTCACCGTGTCGGTAAGAATTCTTCATTTAGTAATATCTGATCACGCATTTTTTGTCTGTGCAAATATCCTAGTTTCTAAATCTAGTTTTAAATAACGTACATTTGGTCGAGGGCAACAATCCCATGCTCCAGTGCTCTGTTTGCAACACTTGTGGTTGGCTGGACACGATATTCCGGACTCACAGATAACCCTATTTTCCTGAATAACAAAAACGAAGAGAGATATATAAAACAATTGCTTTGGAGTAACAGCATGCGGGTCGGACCTTGCTTTTAGGAAGCTGGGGTGGGGGTAGTTGTGAATTTAAAAAAGTGGCATTTCGATGAAATCAAGTCCTAAACTCGTCATAATCGTGAAGAAGGTACGTGGGTTTGAGAAACTTATCGAGGGGCGTGTAATGGCAATGATTGATTTGGTACGGTCTCCAATTCTTTTTTTACAAAACATAATATTTATTTATGATTTTTTTCTCAATTTATAGACCATAAAATATTACAACATTATAACCAATAAGCTTTTAGGAGTTTGGGTGGCTCTGAAGTACCAGTTAACTCGACTTTCCGTCCAGTATACGCTGGCTGTCAGAGTGTACTTGCCGGCCACTCAAACTCATAAAACAGTACATATTTAATATAGTTTATGTCCCATGGAGTCACAACAAACCGATTTGTCTATGTACTTCCGCTATGCATAGACTTAAAACTAACTTACGGGCAAATCAGTTGTGAGATATGTAAGTTTGTATTTTTCTTAAACATTTGAGATATCAGCCGAAGATAATTGCTTGTTAAAAAATGGTCTTGACATAATTTATTTGCCTACCCAATTATATGTAAATATGAGACAATCTCGTTTAAATAGCACTATGTAACCTTAGGTCGTCTGTCTTGATTCCATCTTGCACCATCAAAGGTTTAGTACATGATTGGTAAAAGTCACAGACCAGCACTTACACTTTGTCTTATCCAGAATAATGGATAAAATAATAAACCTGTGAAAATGTGAGCTCAGTCGGACATCTGAGTCGCGAGAAAATAGCGAAAACTTGACTTTCTTATAAAACATAAAGAATGGTTTTGATTTTTGTTTTTTAAATACACAATTTCAACCGGAAATATGTTAACGGTATGTTTCTACCAGCACCATCTTCATACACTGAAAGTTATACGTAAATCTGTGAAAATTTCTGTTTGGGTATGTTACCAATCCTGCACTGTACCTTTTAAGAGAGCAAAATTAATATCCACTGTTATAGCCTAAAATGTTCATGAGTTGTGAATGTCAATCTGAAGTAAACAATACTCTTTGACAGGAGATGACCACTTACCTCACATACTGGGACTGGGCAGGTGGGAACGCTGCACCTAATTCGATTGTTGCGGCATACACACTTGCTGCATTTGTCATTTGGGTTTACCCAAACGTCACCAGGCTACAGAGATATTACACAGAGAAATGACACAAGGCACATTTCGTTACTCTCTAAATCACAGTCGGAAACTGAGGACTTACCTCAGGGAGGCACTAGGAATGTTGGAGACATTTCAGTGTCGGGAGTACGCCCTATGTCACCTGACCACAGTATGATCATGTGATTTTGACATGGCAACTTCGAGTGGTGACCCTACTCGAGTAACGGGTAGCACTAGCAAGTACCCCTCTGTGTGATGTTACATGCAAACAGAACAAAACCAAAAGGAAAGCTGCAATGCAAACAATTCCGACTAAATTGGAAAATTAGCCCATTCTCATTCCCGCTCATTGTTTCAACAACATCCCGGTAACATGTTGGCCAAATGTTGCCAGTGTACACAGGACCGAAAGGTTTGTTGCCAGAGTGTGTTGCCCTACCTAGGCAACATGTTACCGAGATTGTTACCGAAAATGCTGGAAGTGTACACTCTGTTTAATGTATCTTGTAAAATATAATTCAATTTCAACCGGGATATGATTTTGTCCCAGCCCGACTTTGAGGATAAATCCTTAAAAACAAACATGTTTGACAAAGCAATGTAGGCAACGTTCGCACACAGTTAAAAGCGCGATTTTAATTGTGTGCACACAGGCCAAAAAAGCACGACCCGCATCACACCGGTAGGATTTCTTTATCAAACTGTCCAAGCGCGATTCTTGAAGTTTGACCAAAAGTTGATCCGCACCCGGTGCTATGCTCGCGATGAACTGAATCGAAATAATACTATTAATCCAATGGAACAATGGCCCGTGAAAGCTAAACGAACGCTGTGACAGAAACTTTGTACAGCACGCGCCTTGCGTGATGGGATATTAAAAAAACCGTTTTATTGGCCACACCGTTCAGACACCAAATAATCGCGATTATTTGAAGAAAAAAATACGCAATATTAGACTAAAGCGGTTTGAACCCCGTCTCCCTCCCCGTTGGACTTGTAAAACCCACCTGGTATTGACCACTCTCGTCACAGCACGGGCATTCAGCTGGATTAATACAATGGGTACCATTGAAGACCAAAGGCGACCGACAAGCATTGCAGTACTCTGATCCTGATAGATACGGTGGTACTTTGCAGTCTTTAACGTGCATACAGCATTCTGGAGTGTCGTCATAAATGTAAGGCAATGTGCACACTACGAATAAATTAGAAAAAGAAACAGAAGAATACAAAAAGTGACAGCAAACCACTTAGTTTATTTGAAGAGGGGATATGTACCCTGTTTGTCTGAGTATCACCCCGTTCTACCCCGTACTACAATACGTACGACCATCTCATACAAGTGTGCACGCAAAACCTATGCAACATCAGCCTATGACATCCGCTTAGAGAACATTTCCGTCTGGGTCGTGACGTAGTCCCATGAATCTCCCGACTTTAATTATTGTCTGTTAATTCTCGGGTCCGGTATCGGCTAAATGTACTTGAGGGGCACATGACCAAAAAAGCCAATTTTTTTTCCAACTTCGGATAGTTACGTTGACTGTCGTCCATTTCCGACATGTCACGCGAGGTGATGCACAGAGAGGACATGTCATATAGACATTTTTAATTTCGTGCCACAGTTAGACAAAATAGAGTTTAATTATTGTCCATATACAACGGAGCATTTTTTTATTTTCTACTTTTTATATTATGCGCTTTTTCTATTATGCGTAAGAGCTACAATCATGATTCTTTCGCCAAATGTCAATGTTAGGCAATGTATTTCTTTGTGACACGATTCTAATTGACAAGCAATTTATATCATATGCGGAAAAGCCTTATGTGCTGTTTCCAACAGCCATACACTCTAGTTATCTTATGCTATTGTATCACATAATTATTCACTTGCTATTAAAACCACAACATCAGTCTGTGAAGTGGAATCGTATGAAATGTGTACAGAAACGAATAAGCGTCATTATTGTAAGGACGTGAGTTTTGACCTACACAATTTGCATAGTATTCAATAAGACCTTTTAAAAGAAGTCACTAAATGTATCATCAATTATTTACCATTGAATTCATATCCCGCTTAAATTAAGTTGATCTCAAATTTCGTTGGCAGTTGCTAAAAATTGTTTAACATCAACACTGCCAAAGCCACAGTTAATATGAATTCCGTTATCTTGGAATAAGGGACATGTGTTAATAGATGGTATTAGGCTAAGTCATCTTGGTTATGATGATGTATTCTTTAGCGTAGAAAATGGAAACCAACCAAGGACTGATGTCAGCTTTGTTTCGACGTTCAGACAAACAAAAAATATTACACGCATATACCAAACTGCTCTAACCTTTTAGAGAACAGACAAACGCTGGAAAGGCGACTTATGCAGGAAAAGCTCACAGAAAATATGCTTGACTCCCCCAAAGGAGTTAAAAAATCAACGCCCTAGCACGTTATCACCGAAAAGTGTTTTTTTTTATGGATCCTCTTATGTTTCCTGCTTCAAATGTTCCCAGCATTTGATGCATATGGAATTTGGTATTTACATTCTTTAACTGGTATGCAAGGTCGACACGCCCTTTCTCTGACATTTTCAACTCCTTACAAACATTGAAAAAACAAAAGCCTACAATGTTAAAATACTTAAGGCCAGCCATCACAATGTGCCATTTCTTCATGATTAACACTTGTTAATGACTATTTTCCGGTCATGTGAATGAGTACCTCCCATACTTTCATTTTCTCTTGACCTTAACTTTTCTTTTCTTCTTATCATTTCCCATTTTCCCGTCTTTTCCATTTCTCCTGTTATGCTTCGATACGTCACCTCCTAAAACAGAGATTTCATAACTGTACTTGTTGGGATGTCAGAGCGTAATCACACAATGTACTTTGTTTCAGAGATATCAGAAATCAATGGAATGCGAGCATTTCTGAGCATCACTTTATTGTGTGGTCACTTTCATCATTACAAGTTGAGTACCTACCAGCGTGTTCGCATCCCCGAGGTGATACCTGATACGTTCGGTTTGGATTTGGATCGACGATGTAAACATCAACTTGCTCCGCATAGTGTGGGCCACCTGGAAGTGGAATAGGGCTCCCGGCAGGACTCCTAAAGACCTTGTCGCCATTATCGCCCATTACATTCGCAGATGGGCTATTTTGTGTAGGTTTCGTCTGGATCGCAACAGCAACTTCATCAGAACTGCCGTCAGAGTCGGTCACCGTGACTGCTGTTATTTCACTTTGTGGGTCTAACTTCACACTCAATTTTCCTGCAGTGTACGGATCGTTCCCATTATAATTACTGTTGTCTGGTCTCCAAGGATCCCCAGGGCCAATTGATGTGCCGTCTTCCTTCATTCGTGTGACATTAACTGGTTCATAAGAGTCCAGATTATTATCGCATACCTTTCCAGTTGTGCTGGGCACAGTCGTAGTTGGTGCTGTTTACAAAATGCAAAACATTACATTTATGATCATAAAACAAGAACGAATTGATTTGAATGAAATTTATCTCCAACTGCATGTATAAATTAAACGCGTAGTTCCCTTTTCCCTCAGATTTGTGCACGTCCACATACCGTATTTTTTGCACTTTGAGTCCTGTATCATGTTAAGAGGTGCAATGAAATGGACAATAGAATCGATTTATAACACGTCTTTTTCTGGTAGGGGTAAAAAACGAACGGTTTAAATTAGCACGTTATCACCGAAAAGTGTTTTTTTATGAATCCTCTTATGTTTCCTGCTTCAAATGTTCCCAGCATTTGATGCATATGGAATTTGGTATTTACATTCTTCAACTGGTATGCAAGGTGGACACGCCCTTTCTCTGACATTTTCAACTCCTTACAAACATTGAAAAAACAAAAGCCTACAATGTTAAAATACTTAAGGCCAGCCATCACAATGTGCCATTTCTTCATGATTAACACTTGTTAATGACTATTTTCCGGTCATGTGAATGAGTACCTCCCATACTTTCATTTTCTCTTGACCTTAACTTTTCTTTTCTTCTTATCATTTCCCATTTTCCCGTCTTTTCCATTTCTCCTGTTATGTTTCGATACGTCACCTCCTAAAACAGAGATTTCATAACTGTACTTGTTTGGATGTCAGAGCGTAATCACACAATGTACTTTGTTTCAGAGATATCAGAAATCAATGGAATGCGAGCATTTCTGAGCATCACTTTATTGTGTGGTCACTTTCATCATTACAAGTTGAGTACCTACCAGCGTGTTCGCATCCCCGAGGTGATACCTGATACGTTCGGTTTGGATTTGGATCGACGATGTAAACATCAACTTGCTCCGCATAGTGTGGGCCACCTGGAAGTGGAATAGGGCTCCCGGCAGGACTCCTAAAGACCGTGTCGCCATTATCGCCCATTACATTCGCATATGGGCTATTTTGTGTAGGTTTCGTCTGGATCGCAACAGCAACTTCATCAGAACTGCCGTCAGAGTCGGTCACCGTGACTGCTGTTATTTCACTTTGTGGGTCTAACTTCACACTCAATTTTCCTGCAGTGTACGGATCGTTCCCATTATAATTACTGTTGTCTGGTCTCCAAGGATCCCCAGGGCCAATTGATGTGCCGTCTTCCTTCATTCGTGTGACATTAACTGGTTCATAAGAGTCCAGATTATTATCGCATACCTTTCCAGTTGTGCTGGGCACAGTCGTAGTTGGTGCTGTTTACAAAATGCAAAACATTACATTTATGATCATAAAACAAGAACGAATTGATTTGAATGAAATTTATCTCCAACTGCATGTATAAATTAAACGCGTAGTTCCCTTTTCCCTCAGATTTGTGCACGTCCACATACCGTATTTTTTGCACTTTGAGTCCTGTATCATGTTAAGAGGTGCAATGAAATGGACAATAGAATCGATTTATAACACGTCTTTTTCTGGTAGGGGTAAAAAACGAACGGTTTAAATTAGCACGTTATCACCGAAAAGTGTTTTTTTATGGATCCTCTTATGTTTCCTGCTTCAAATGTTCCCAGCATTTGATGCATATGGAATTTGGTATTTACATTCTTCAACTGGTATGCAAGGTGGACACGCCCTTTCTCTGACATTTTCAACTCCTTACAAACATTGAAAAAACAAAAGCCTACAATGTTAAAATACTTAAGGCCAGCCATCACAATGTGCCATTTCTTCATGATTAACACTTGTTAATGACTATTTTCCGGTCATGTGAATGAGTACCTCCCATACTTTCATTTTCTCTTGACCTTAACTTTTCTTTTCTTCTTATCATTTCCCATTTTCCCGTCTTTTCCATTTCTCCTGTTATGTTTCGATACGTCACCTCCTAAAACAGAGATTTCATAACTGTACTTGTTTGGATGTCAGAGCGTAATCACACAATGTACTTTGTTTCAGAGATATCAGAAATCAATGGAATGCGAGCATTTCTGAGCATCACTTTATTGTGTGGTCACTTTCATCATTACAAGTTGAGTACCTACCAGCGTGTTCGCATCCCCGAGGTGATACCTGATACGTTCGGTTTGGATTTGGATCGACGATGTAAACATCAACTTGCTCCGCATAGTGTGGGCCACCTGGAAGTGGAATAGGGCTCCCGGCAGGACTCCTAAAGACCGTGTCGCCATTATCGCCCATTACATTCGCAGATGGGCTATTTTGTGTAGGTTTCGTCTGGATCGCAACAGCAACTTCATCAGAACTGCCGTCAGAGTCGGTCACCGTGACTGCTGTTATTTCACTTTGTGGTTCTAACTTCACACTCAATTTTCCTGCAGTGTACGGATCGTTCCCATTATAATTACTGTTGTCTGGTCTCCAAGGATCCCCAGGGCCAATTGATGTGCCGTCTTCCTTCATTCGTGTGACATTAACTGGTTCATAAGAGTCCAGATTATTATCGCATACCTTTCCAGTTGTGCTGGGCACAGTCGTAGTTGGTGCTGTTTACAAAATGCAAAACATTACATTTATGATCATAAAACAAGAACGAATTGATTTGAATGAAATTTATCTCCAACTGCATGTATAAATTAAACGCGTAGTTCCCTTTTCCCTCAGATTTGTGCACGTCCACATACCGTATTTTTTGCACTTTGAGTCCTGTATCATGTTAAGAGGTGCAATGAAATGGACAATAGAATCGATTTATAACACGTCTTTTTCTGGTAGGGGTAAAAAACGAACGGTTTAAATTAGCACGTTATCACCGAAAAGTGTTTTTTTTATGGATCCTCTTATGTTTCCTGCTTCAAATGTTCCCAGCATTTGATGCATATGGAATTTGGTATTTACATTCTTCAACTGGTATGCAAGGTGGACACGCCCTTTCTCTGACATTTTCAACTCCTTACAAACATTGAAAAAACAAAAGCCTACAATGTTAAAATACTTAAGGCCAGCCATCACAATGTGCCATTTCTTCATGATTAACACTTGTTAATGACTATTTTCCGGTCATGTGAATGAGTACCTCCCATACTTTCATTTTCTCTCGACCTTAACTTTTCTTTTCTTCTTATCATTTCCCATTTTCCCGTCTTTTCCATTTCTCCTGTTATGTTTCGATACGTCACCTCCTAAAACAGAGATTTCATAACTGTACTTGTTTGGATGTCAGAGCGTAATCACACAATGTACTTTGTTTCAGAGATATCAGAAATCAATGGAATGCGAGCATTTCTGAGCATCACTTTATTGTGTGGTCACTTTCATCATTACAAGTTGAGTACCTACCAGCGTGTTCGCATCCCCGAGGTGATACCTGATACGTTCGGTTTGGATTTGGATCGACGATGTAAACATCAACTTGCTCCGCATAGTGTGGGCCACCTGGAAGTGGAATAGGGCTCCCGGCAGGACTCCTAAAGACCGTGTCGCCATTATCGCCCATTACATTCGCAGATGGGCTATTTTGTGTAGGTTTCGTCTGGATCGCAACAGCAACTTCATCAGAACTGCCGTCAGAGTCGGTCACCGTGACTGCTGTTATTTCACTTTGTGGGTCTAACTTCACACTCAATTTTCCTGCAGTGTACGGATCGTTCCCATTATAATTACTGTTGTCTGGTCTCCAAGGATCCCCAGGGCCAATTGATGTGCCGTCTTCCTTCATTCGTGTGACATTAACTGGTTCATAAGAGTCCAGATTATTATCGCATACCTTTCCAGTTGTGCTGGGCACAGTCGTAGTTGGTGCTGTTTACAAAATGCAAAACATTACATTTATGATCATAAAACAAGAACGAATTGATTTGAATGAAATTTTTCTCCAACTGCATGTATAAATTAAACGCGTAGTTCCCTTTTCCCTCAGATTTGTGCACGTCCACATACCGTATTTTTTGCACTTTGAGTCCTGTATCATGTTAAGAGGTGCAATGAAATGGACAATAGAATCGATTTATAACACGTCTTTTTCTGGTAGGGGTAAAAAACGAACGGTTTAAATTAGCACGTTATCACCGAAAAGTGTTTTTTTATGGATCCTCTTATGTTTCCTGCTTCAAATGTTCCCAGCATTTGATGCATATGGAATTTGGTATTTACATTCTTCAACTGGTATGCAAGGTGGACACGCCCTTTCTCTGACATTTTCAACTCCTTACAAACATTGAAAAAAAAAGCCTACAATGTTAAAATACTTAAGGCCAGCCATCACAATGTGCCATTTCTTCATGATTAACACTTGTTAATGACTATTTTCCGGTCATGTGAATGAGTACCTCCCATACTTTCATTTTCTCTTGACCTTAACTTTTCTTTTCTTCTTATCATTTCCCATTTTCCCGTCTTTTCCATTTCTCCTGTTATGTTTCGATACGTCACCTCCTAAAACAGAGATTTCATAACTGTACTTGTTTGGATGTCAGAGCGTAATCACACAATGTACTTTGTTTCAGAGATATCAGAAATCAATGGAATGCGAGCATTTCTGAGCATCACTTTATTGTGTGGTCACTTTCATCATTACAAGTTGAGTACCTACCAGCGTGTTCGCATCCCCGAGGTGATACCTGATACGTTCGGTTTGGATTTGGATCGACGATGTAAACATCAACTTGCTCCGCATAGTGTGGGCCACCTGGAAGTGGAATGGGGCTCCCGGCAGGACTCCTAAAGACCGTGTCGCCATTATCGCCCATTACATTCGCAGATGGGCTATTTTGTGTAGGTTTCGTCTGGATCGCAACAGCAACTTCATCAGAACTGCCGTCAGAGTCGGTCACCGTGACTGCTGTTATTTCACTTTGTGGGTCTAACTTCACACTCAATTTTCCTGCAGTGTACGGATCGTTCCCATTATAATTACTGTTGTCTGGTCTCCAAGGATCCCCAGGGCCAATTGATGTGCCGTCTTCCTTCATTCGTGTGACATTAACTGGTTCATAAGAGTCCAGATTATTATCGCATACCTTTCCAGTTGTGCTGGGCACAGTCGTAGTTGGTGCTGTTTACAAAATGCAAAACATTACATTTATGATCATAAAACAAGAACGAATTGATTTGAATGAAATTTATCTCCAACTGCATGTATAAATTAAACGCGTAGTTCCCTTTTCCCTCAGATTTGTGCACGTCCACATACCGTATTTTTTGCACTTTGAGTCCTGTATCATGTTAAGAGGTGCAATGAAATGGACAATAGAATCGATTTATAACACGTCTTTTTCTGGTAGGAGTAAAAAACGAACGGTTTAAATTAGCACGTTATCACCGAAAAGTGTTTTTTTTAATGGATCCTCTTATGTTTCCTGCTTCAAATGTTCCCAGCATTTGATGCATATGGAATTTGGTATTTACATTCTTCAACTGGTATGCAAGGTGGACACGCCCTTTCTCTGACATTTTCAACTCCTTACAAACATTGAAAAAACAAAAGCCTACAATGTTAAAATACTTAAGGCCAGCCATCACAATGTGCCATTTCTTCATGATTAACACTTGTTAATGACTATTTTCCGGTCATGTGAATGAGTACCTCCCATACTTTCATTTTCTCTTGACCTTAACTTTTCTTTTCTTCTTATCATTTCCCATTTTCCCGTCTTTTCCATTTCTCCTGTTATGTTTCGATACGTCACCTCCTAAAACAGAGATTTCATAACTGTACTTGTTTGGATGTCAGAGCGTAATCACACAATGTACTTTGTTTCAGAGATATCAGAAATCAATGGAATGCGAGCATTTCTGAGCATCACTTTATTGTGTGGTCACTTTCATCATTACAAGTTGAGTACCTACCAGCGTGTTCGCATCCCCGAGGTGATACCTGATACGTTCGGTTTGGATTTGGATCGACGATGTAAACATCAACTTGCTCCGCATAGTGTGGGCCACCTGGAAGTGGAATATGGCTCCCGGCAGGACTCCTAAAGACCGTGTCGCCATTATCGCCCATTACATTCGCAGATGGGCTTTTTTGTGTAGGTTTCGTCTGGATCGCAACAGCAACTTCATCAGAACTGCCGTCAGAGTCGGTCACCGTGACTGCTGTTATTTCACTTTGTGGGTCTAACTTCACACTCAATTTTCCTGCAGTGTACGGATCGTTCCCATTATAATTACTGTTCTCTGGTCTCCAAGGATCCCCAGGGCCAATTGATGTGCCGTCTTCCTTCATTCGTGTGACATTAACTGGTTCATAAGAGTCCAGATTATTATCGCATACCTTTCCAGTTGTGCTGGGCACAGTCGTAGTTGGTGCTGTTTACAAAATGCAAAACATTACATTTATGATCATAAAACAAGAACGAATTGATTTGAATGAAATTTTTCTCCAACTGCATGTATAAATTAAACGCGTAGTTCCCTTTTCCCTCAGATTTGTGCACGTCCACATACCGTATTTTTTGCACTTTGAGTCCTGTATAATGTTAAGAGGTGCAATGAAATGGACAATAGAATCGATTTATAACACGTCTTTTTCTGGTAGGGGTAAAAATCGAACGGTTTAAATTAGCACGTTATCACCGAAAAGTGTTTTTTTTATGGATCCTCTTATGTTTCCTGCTTCAAATGTTCCCAGCATTTGATGCATATGGAATTTGGTATTTACATTCTTCAACTGGTATGCAAGGTGGACACGCCCTTTCTCTGACATTTTCAACTCCTTACAAACATTGAAAAAACAAAAGCCTACAATGTTAAAATACTTAAGGCCAGCCATCACAATGTGCCATTTCTTCATGATTAACACTTGTTAATGACTATTTTCCGGTCATGTGAATGAGTACCTCCCATACTTTCAATTTTTTCTTGACCTTAACTTTTCTTTTCTTCTTATCATTTCCCATTTTCCCGTCTTTTCCATTTCTCCTGTTATGTTTCGATACGTCACCTCCTAAAACAGAGATTTCATAACTGTACTTGTTTGGATGTCAGAGCGTAATCACACAATGTACTTTGTTTCAGAGATATCAGAAATCAATGGAATGCGAGCATTTCTGAGCATCACTTTATTGTGTGGTCACTTTCATCATTACAAGTTGAATACCTACCAGCGTGTTCGCATCCCCGAGGTGATACCTGATACGTTCGGTTTGGATTTGGATCGACGATGTAAACATCAACTTGCTCCGCATAGTGTGGGCCACCTGGAAGTGGAATAGGGCTCCCGGCAGGACTCCTAAAGACCTTGTCGCCATTATCGCCGGTTACATTCGCAGATGGGCTATTTTGTGTAGGTTTCGTCTGGATCGCAACAGCAACTTCATCAGAACTGCCGTCAGAGTCGGTCACCGTGACTGCTGTTATTTCACTTTGTGGGTCTAACTTCACACTCAATTTTCCTGCAGTGTACGGATCGTTCCCATTATAATTACTGTTCTCTGGTCTCCAAGGATCCCCAGGGCCAATTGATGTGCCGTCTTCCTTCATTCGTGTGACATTAACTGGTTCATAAGAGTCCAGATTATTATCGCATACCTTTCCAGTTGTGCTGGGCACAGTCGTAGTTGGTGCTGTTTACAAAATGCAAAACATTACATTTATGATCATAAAACAAGAACGAATTGATTTGAATGAAATTTATCTCCAACTGCATGTATAAATTAAACGCGTAGTTCCCTTTTCCCTCAGATTTGTGCACGTCCACATACCGTATTTTTTGCACTTTGAGTCCTGTATCATGTTAAGAGGTGCAATGAAATGGACAATAGAATCGATTTATAACACGTCTTTTTCTGGTAGGGGTAAAAAACGAACGGTTTAAATTAGCACGTTATCACCGAAAAGTGTTTTTTTTTTATGGATCCTCTTATGTTTCCTGCTTCAAATGTTCCCAGCATTTGATGCATATGGAATTTGGTATTTACATTCTTCAACTGGTATGCAAGGTGGACACGCCCTTTCTCTGACATTTTCAACTCCTTACAAACATTGAAAAAAAAAGCCTACAATGTTAAAATACTTAAGGCCAGCCATCACAATGTGCCATTTCTTCATGATTAACACTTGTTAATGACTATTTTCCGGTCATGTGAATGAGTACCTCCCATACTTTCATTTTCTCTTGACCTTAACTTTTCTTTTCTTCTTATCATTTCCCATTTTCCCGTCTTTTCCATTTCTCCTGTTATGTTTCGATACGTCACCTCCTAAAACAGAGATTTCATAACTGTACTTGTTTGGATGTCAGAGCGTAATCACACAATGTACTTTGTTTCAGAGATATCAGAAATCAATGGAATGCGAGCATTTCTGAGCATCACTTTATTGTGTGGTCACTTTCATCATTACAAGTTGAGTACCTACCAGCGTGTTCGCATCCCCGAGGTGATACCTGATACGTTCGGTTTGGATTTGGATCGACGATGTAAACATCAACTTGCTCCGCATAGTGTGGGCCACCTGGAAGTGGAATAGGGCTCCCGGCAGGACTCCTAAAGACCTTGTCGCCATTATCGCCCATTATATTCGCAGATGGGCTATTTTGTGTAGGTTTCGTCTGGATCGCAACAGCAACTTCATCAGAACTGCCGTCAGAGTCGGTCACCGTGACTGCTGTTATTTCACTTTGTGGGTCTAACTTCACACTCAATTTTCCTGCAGTGTACGGATCGTTCCCATTATAATTACTGTTGTCTGGGCTCCAAGGATCCCCAGGGCCAATTGATGTGCCGTTTTCCTTCATTCGTGTGACATTAACTGGTTCATAAGAGTCCAGATTATCATCGCATACCTTTCCAGTTGTGCTGGGCACAGTCGTAGTTGGTGCTGTGTACAAAATGCAAAACATTACATTTATGATCATAAAACAAGAACGAATTGATTTGAATGAAATTTATCTCCAACTGCATGTATAAATTAAACGCGTAGTTCCCTTTTCCCTCAGATTTGTGCACGTCCACATACCGTATTTTTTGCACTTTGAGTCCTGTATAATGTTAAGAGGTGCAATGAAATGGACAATAGAATCGATTTATAACACGTCTTTTTCTGGTATTGGTAAAAAACGAACGGTTTAAATTAGCACGTTATCACCGAAAAGTGTTTTTTTTTTATGGATCCTCTTATGTTTCCTGCTTCAAATGTTCCCAGCATTTGATGCATATGGAATTTGGTATTTACATTCTTCAACTGGTATGCAAGGTGGACACGCCCTTTCTCTGACATTTTCAACTCCTTACAAACATTGAAAAAAAAAGCCTACAATGTTAAAATACTTAAGGCCAGCCATCACAATGTGCCATTTCTTCATGATTAACACTTGTTAATGACTATTTTCCGGTCATGTGAATGAGTACCTCCCATACTTTCATTTTCTCTTGACCTTAACTTTTCTTTTCTTCTTATCATTTCCCATTTTCCCGTCTTTTCCATTTCTCCTGTTATGTTTCGATACGTCACCTCCTAAAACAGAGATTTCATAACTGTACTTGTTTGGATGTCAGAGCGTAATCACACAATGTACTTTGTTTCAGAGATATCAGAAATCAATGGAATGCGAGCATTTCTGAGCATCACTTTATTGTGTGGTCACTTTCATCATTCATTACAAGTTGAGTACCTACCAGCGTGTCCGCATCCCCGAGGTGATACCTGATACGTTCGGTTTGGATTTGGATCGACGATGTAAACATCAACTTGCTCCGCATAGTGTGGGCCACCTGGAAGTGGAATAGGGCTCCCGGCAGGACTCCTAAAGACCTTGTCGCCATTATCGCCCATTATATTCGCAGATGGGCTATTTTGTGTAGGTTTCGTCTGGATCGCAACAGCAACTTCATCAGAACTGCCGTCAGAGTCGGTCACCGTGACTGCTGTTATTTCACTTTGTGGGTCTAACTTCACACTCAATTTTCCTGCAGTGTACGGATCGTTCCCATTATAATTACTGTTGTCTGGGCTCCAAGGATCCCCAGGGCCAATTGATGTGCCGTTTTCCTTCATTCGTGTGACATTAACTGGTTCATAAGAGTCCAGATTATCATCGCATACCTTTCCAGTTGTGCTGGGCACAGTCGTAGTTGGTGCTGTGTACAAAATGCAAAACATTACATTTATGATCATAAAACAAGAACGAATTGATTTGAATGAAATTTATCTCCAACTGCATGTATAAATTAAACGCGTAGTTCCCTTTTCCCTCAGATTTGTGCACGTCCACATACCGTATTTTTTGCACTTTGAGTCCTGTATAATGTTAAGAGGTGCAATGAAATGGACAATAGAATCGATTTATAACACGTCTTTTTCTGGTATTGGTAAAAAACGAACGGTTTAAATTAGCACGTTATCACCGAAAAGTGTTTTTTTTTTATGGATCCTCTTATGTTTCCTGCTTCAAATGTTCCCAGCATTTGATGCATATGGAATTTGGTATTTACATTCTTCAACTGGTATGCAAGGTGGACACGCCCTTTCTCTGACATTTTCAACTCCTTACAAACATTGAAAAAAAAAGCCTACAATGTTAAAATACTTAAGGCCAGCCATCACAATGTGCCATTTCTTCATGATTAACACTTGTTAATGACTATTTTCCGGTCATGTGAATGAGTACCTCCCATACTTTCATTTTCTCTTGACCTTAACTTTTCTTTTCTTCTTATCATTTCCCATTTTCCCGTCTTTTCCATTTCTCCTGTTATGTTTCGATACGTCACCTCCTAAAACAGAGATTTCATAACTGTACTTGTTTGGATGTCAGAGCGTAATCACACAATGTACTTTGTTTCAGAGATATCAGAAATCAATGGAATGCGAGCATTTCTGAGCATCACTTTATTGTGTGGTCACTTTCATCATTCATTACAAGTTGAGTACCTACCAGCGTGTCCGCATCCCCGAGGTGATACCTGATACGTTCGGTTTGGATTTGGATCGACGATGTAAACATCAACTTGCTCCGCATAGTGTGGGCCACCTGGAAGTGGAATAGGGCTCCCGGCAGGACTCCTAAAGACCTTGTCGCCATTATCGCCCATTATATTCGCAGATGGGCTATTTTGTGTAGGTTTCGTCTGGATCGCAACAGCAACTTCATCAGAACTGCCGTCAGAGTCGGTCACCGTGACTGCTGTTATTTCACTTTGTGGGTCTAACTTCACACTCAATTTTCCTGCAGTGTACGGATCGTTCCCATTATAATTACTGTTGTCTGGGCTCCAAGGATCCCCAGGGCCAATTGATGTGCCGTTTTCCTTCATTCGTGTGACATTAACTGGTTCATAAGAGTCCAGATTATCATCGCATACCTTTCCAGTTGTGCTGGGCACAGTCGTAGTTGGTGCTGTGTACAAAATGCAAAACATTACATTTATGATCATAAAACAAGAACGAATTGATTTGAATGAAATTTATCTCCAACTGCATGTATAAATTAAACGCGTAGTTCCCTTTTCCCTCAGATTTGTGCACGTCCACATACCGTATTTTTTGCACTTTGAGTCCTGTATAATGTTAAGAGGTGCAATGAAATGGACAATAGAATCGATTTATAACACGTCTTTTTCTGGTATTGGTAAAAAACGAACGGTTTGAATTAGCACGTTATCACCGAAAAGTGTTTTTTTTTATGGATCCTCTTATGTTTCCTGCTTCAAATGTTCCCAGCATTTGATGCATATGGAATTTGGTATTTACATTCTTCAACTGGTATGCAAGGTGGACACGCCCTTTCTCTGACATTTTCAACTCCTTACAAACATTGAAAAAAAAAGCCTACAATGTTAAAATACTTAAGGCCAGCCATCACAATGTGCCATTTCTTCATGATTAACACTTGTTAATGACTATTTTCCGGTCATGTGAATGAGTACCTCCCATACTTTCATTTTCTCTTGACCTTAACTTTTCTTTTCTTCTTATCATTTCCCATTTTCCCGTCTTTTCCATTTCTCCTGTTATGTTTCGATACGTCACCTCCTAAAACAGAGATTTCATAACTGTACTTGTTTGGATGTCAGAGCGTAATCACACAATGTACTTTGTTTCAGAGATATCAGAAATCAATGGAATGCGAGCATTTCTGAGCATCACTTTATTGTGTGGTCACTTTCATCATTACAAGTTGAGTACCTACCAGCGTGTTCGCATCCCCGAGGTGATACCTGATACGTTCGGTTTGGATTTGGATCGACGATGTAAACATCAACTTGCTCCGCATAGTGTGGGCCACCTGGAAGTGGAATAGGGCTCCCGGCAGGACTCCTAAAGACCTTGTCGCCATTATCGCCCATTATATTCGCAGATGGGCTATTTTGTGTAGGTTTCGTCTGAATCGCAACAGCAACTTCATCAGAACTGCCGTCAGAGTCGGTCACCGTGACTGCTGTTATTTCACTTTGTGGGTCTAACTTCACACTCAATTTTCCTGCAGTGTACGGATCGTTCCCATTATAATTACTGTTGTCTGGGCTCCAAGGATCCCCAGGGCCAATTGATGTGCCGTCTTCCTTCATTCGTGTGACATTAACTGGTTCATAAGAGTCCAGATTATCATCGCATACCTTTCCAGTTGTGCTGGGCACAGTCGTAGTTGGTGCTGTGTACAAAATGCAAAACATTACATTTATGATCATAAAACAAGAACGAATTGATTTGAATGAAATTTATCTCCAACTGCATGTATAAATTAAACGCGTAGTTCCCTTTTCCCTCAGATTTGTGCACGTCCACATACCGTATTTTTTGCACTTTGAGTCCTGTATAATGTTAAGAGGTGCAATGAAATGGACAATAGAATCGATTTATAACACGTCTTTTTCTGGTAGGGGTAAAAAACGAACGGTTTAAATTAGCACGTTATCACCGAAAAGTGTTTTTTTTTTATGGATCCTCTTATGTTTCCTGCTTCAAATGTTCCCAGCATTTGATGCATATGGAATTTGGTATTTACATTCTTCAACTGGTATGCAAGGTGGACACGCCCTTTCTCTGACATTTTCAACTCCTTACAAACATTGAAAAAAAAAGCCTACAATGTTAAAATACTTAAGGCCAGCCATCACAATGTGCCATTTCTTCATGATTAACACTTGTTAATGACTATTTTCCGGTCATGTGAATGAGTACCTCCCATACTTTCAATTTCTCTTGACCTTAACTTTTCTTTTCTTCTTATCATTTCCCATTTTCCCGTCTTTTCCATTTCTCCTGTTATGTTTCGATACGTCACCTCCTAAAACAGAGATTTCATAACTGTACTTGTTTGGATGTCAGAGCGTAATCACACAATGTACTTTGTTTCAGAGATATCAGAAATCAATGGAATGCGAGCATTTCTGAGCATCACTTTATTGTGTGGTCACTTTCATCATTCATTACAAGTTGAGTACCTACCAGCGTGTCCGCATCCCCGAGGTGATACCTGATACGTTCGGTTTGGATTTGGATCGACGATGTAAACATCAACTTGCTCCGCATAGTGTGGGCCACCTGGAAGTGGAATAGGGCTCCCGGCAGGACTCCTAAAGACCTTGTCGCCATTATCGCCCATTATATTCGCAGATGGGCTATTTTGTGTAGGTTTCGTCTGGATCGCAACAGCAACTTCATCAGAACTGCCGTCAGAGTCGGTCACCGTGACTGCTGTTATTTCACTTTGTAGGTCTAACTTCACACTCAATTTTCCTGCAGTGTACGGATCGTTCCCATTATAATTACTGTTGTCTGGGCTCCAAGGATCCCCAGGGGCAATTGATGTGCCGTCTTCCTTCATTCGTGTGACATTAACTGGTTCATAAGAGTCCAGATTATCATCGCATACCTTTCCAGTTGTGCTGGGCACAGTCGTAGTTGGTGCTGTGTAAAAAATGCAAAACATTACATTTATGATCATAAAACAAGAACGAATTGATTTGAATGAAATTTATCTCCAACTGCATGTATAAATTAAACGCGTAGTTCCCTTTTCCCTCAGATTTGTGCACGTCCACATACCGTATTTTTTGCACTTTGAGTCCTGTATAATGTTAAGAGGTGCAATGAAATGGACAATAGAATCGATTTATAACACGTCTTTTTCTGGTAGGGGTAAAAAACGAACGGTTTAAATTAGCACGTTATCACCGAAAAGTGTTTTTTTTTTATGGATCCTCTTATGTTTCCTGCTTCAAATGTTCCCAGCATTTGATGCATATGGAATTTGGTATTTACATTCTTCAACTGGTATGCAAGGTCGACACGCCCTTTCTCTGACATTTTCAACTCCTTACAAACATTGAAAAAAAAAGCCTACAATGTTAAAATACTTAAGGCCAGCCATCACAATGTGCCATTTCTTCATGATTAACACTTGTTAATGACTATTTTCCGGTCATGTGAATGAGTACCTCCCATACTTTCATTTTCTCTTGACCTTAACTTTTCTTTTCTTCTTATCATTTCCCATTTTCCCGTCTTTTTTCCGTTTCTCCTGTTATGTTTCGATACGTCACCTCCTAAAACAGAGATTTCATAACTGTACTTGTTTGGATGTCAGAGCGTAATCACACAATGTACTTTGTTTCAGAGATATCAGAAATCAATGGAATGCGAGCATTTCTGAGCATCACTTTATTGTGTGGTCACTTTCATCATTACAAGTTGAGTACCTACCAGCGTGTTCGCATCCCCGAGGTGATACCTGATACGTTCGGTTTGGATTTGGATCGACGATGTAAACATCAACTTGCTCCGCATAGTGTGGGCCACCTGGAAGTGGAATAGGGCTCCCGGCAGGACTCCTAAAGACCTTGTCGCCATTATCGCCCATTACATTCGCAGATGGGCTATTTTGTGTAGGTTTCGTCTGGATCGCAACAGCAACTTCATCAGAACTGCCGTCAGAGTCGGTCACCGTGACTGCTGTTATTTCACTTTGTGGGTCTAACTTCACACTCAATTTTCCTGCAGTGTACGGATCGTTCCCATTATAATTACTGTTGTCTGGGCTCCAAGGATCCCCAGGGCCAATTGATGTGCCGTCTTCCTTCATTCGTGTGACATTAACTGGTTCATAAGAGTCCAGATTATCATCGCATACCTTTCCAGTTGTGCTGGGCACAGTCGTAGTTGGTGCTGTTTACAAAATGCAAAACATTACATTTATGATCATAAAACAAGAACGAATTGATTTGAATGAAATTTATCTCCAACTGCATGTATAAATTAAACGCGTTGTTCCCTTTTCCCTCAGATTTGTGCACGTCCACATACCGTATTTTTTGCACTTTGAGTCCTGTATAATGTTAAGAGGTGCAATGAAATGGACAATAGAATCGATTTATAACACGTCTTTTTCTGGTATTGGTAAAAAACGAACGGTTTAAATTAGCACGTTATCACCGAAAAGTGTTTTTTTTATGGATCCTCTTATGTTTCCTGCTTCAAATGTTCCCAGCATTTGATGCATATGGAATTTGGTATTTACATTCTTCAACTGGTATGCAAGGTCGACACGCCCTTTCTCTGACATTTTCAACTCCTTACAAACATTGAAAAAAAAAAGCCTACAATGTTAAAATACTTAAGGCCAGCCATCACAATGTGCAATTTCTTCATGATTAACACTTGTTAATGACTATTTTCCGGTCATGTGAATGAGTACCTCCCATACTTTCATTTTCTCTTGACCTTAACTTTTCTTTTCTTCTTATCATTTCCCATTTTCCCGTCTTTTCCATTTCTCCTGTTATGTTTCGATACGTCACCTCCTAAAACAGAGATTTCATAACTGTACTTGTTTGGATGTCAGAGCGTAATCACACAATGTACTTTGTTTCAGAGATATCAGAAATCAATGGAATGCGAGCATTTCTGAGCATCACTTTATTGTGTGGTCACTTTCATCATTACAAGTTGAGTACCTACCAGCGTGTTCGCATCCCCGAGGTGATACCTGATACGTTCGGTTTGGATTTGGATCGACGATGTAAACATCAACTTGCTCCGCATAGTGTGGGCCACCTGGAAGTGGAATAGGGCTCCCGGCAGGACTCCTAAAGACCTTGTCGCCATTATCGCCCATTACATTCGCAGATGGGCTATTTTGTGTAGGTTTCGTCTGGATCGCAACAGCAACTTCATCAGAACTGCCGTCAGAGTCAGTCACCGTGACTGCTGTTATTTCACTTTGTGGGTCTAACTTCACACTCAATTTTCCTGCAGTGTACGGATCGTTCCCATTATAATTACTGTTGTCTGGGCTCCAAGGATCCCCGGGGCCAATTGATGTGCCGTCTTCCTTCATTCGTGTGACATTAACTGGTTCATAAGAGTCCAGATTATCATCGCATACCTTTCCAGTTGTGCTGGGCACAGTCGTAGTTGGTGCTGTTTACAAAATGCAAAACATTACATTTATGATCATAAAACAAGAACGAATTGATTTGAATGAAATTTATCTCCAACTGCATGTATAAATTAAACGCGTAGTTCCCTTTTCCCTCAGATTTATAACACCCCTTTTTCT
This sequence comes from Astropecten irregularis, assembly GCA_963971285.1. Lineage (NCBI taxonomy): Eukaryota > Metazoa > Echinodermata > Asteroidea > Paxillosida > Astropectinidae > Astropecten > Astropecten irregularis. The sequence goes on from OZ020255.1 coordinate 4,945,460, forward strand.
GGTAGGGGTAGAAAACGAACCGGTTTAAATTAGCACGTTTTCACCGAAAATTTTTTTTTTTTGGTAGGGATCCTCGTAGCGTAATTTTTTGCACTTTGAGTCCTGTATAATGTTAAGAGGTGCAACGAAATGGACATAAATTACATCTGTAAAATGTCTTTTTCTGGTAGATTTGTTTTATCTTATGCTATTGTTACACATTTTCACTTGTTATTTAAACCACAAAATCTCTTTGAAGTGAAATCTTATGTCTACAGAAACGCGTGTTGCCCATGATTGTAAGGACATGAATGATGGTACGATCGCGGGTACTGTGTTCCGGAGGTAGCTTGTGCGAATTCTGTTTCAATTTGTCTTGATTCACTTCTCAATACAAAATAATTGCAAACCAACGGGGAATAAAAAAAATGCCAACGACTTTTATGTGCACAGACAATTAAAAAGTAATCCAATGAACAAAGACCCATGCCGTTTTATCCCGTCTTGTAAGTTTTCGTTATTAGAACTGTGGACTTTCTGCAACTGAAATGTACAAGTAACATACTCCAATTAAACATTAACCGTGCTTTATTCTGGTCGCAGCCAAATTTAAATTCGGATTTTGTCCCTTTCAGATAAAAATATAATACCTCCTGGCCCTCATTGCTGGACTGCAGACCTAATATTTATTGGATTTGACGATAACAACCTTATGAAAAAGCTCTTTTTACCTGGACAGGAAGGACAGCAGTCACCATCCAAATTAACAAGCTGAAAGTTAAGAACACAAATGAAAACGTAAAACGGTTTGCTTTGAAGAAAAAGGCACACAATCATTCTAGGAAAAGATGCGGTTATCAAAAAACAAAACAGAAATTAACTACACCGTTCGTATAGCAAATGCACACAAAGAAACTGCTTCTTTTTTACAATACGAAAAAAAGAACAAATCTTTAAAGCATCTTTTAAACGCAAGTATTTCCATTTTTACAAAAAGAAAAACAGTCGTGCCAAAATTTTTTTTCAAGTAGGAAGTGGAGTACGTTTCTTTTACCGTTAACAATGCATTGGGGTTTCTCCTAATCATCTGGACACGGGAACTTCCTTTTACGCATTTCTTTAATGTTTCGTTGCAAGTGTAATATTCAGGACAACAATGTACGTCATCATTGCAGCACGTGGCCTAGGTTGGAAACATAATGTCAAATCAGTTATCAAATAATGTTTTTAATATTTCTTTTTTTCTGTTAAATCCGGGACATAGGGTAATATCACATATCAAATACATTCTTCGGGTATAAACATATCTTTTGCCTACAAGTGATGGGAAACTATTTATTTACATGATCAATTTGATATTGCAATTTAATATTAGAAACATTTCTTATTAGCCTATAGTCACTGGCAGAATATTCTTGACTCTACAAGAGTTACGATCAACAAATGACTCGACTCCACATACTCTTAAGCGAGCGAATGGCTTGACTACATAAAACTCGACACGGCTTGAATTAGGAACAGCAGCATTACTAAAGTCGTCTCTAACTATTACTACAGAATAATTCAATGTATCTGTGTCACCAAATCAACAACTGGTCAGCATTCTTCATTGGTAATGTCTAACCACGCATTTTGTTTGGTCTATGTCCAATGGGCAAGGCATTAGCAGGACGTTAATGCTAGCAGATGTCAAGTTTTAAGTAACGTACCCTTGGTAGAGGGCAACAATCCCATGCTCCAGAGTTCTGTTTGCAACACTTGTGATTGGCTGGACACGATATTCCGGGCTCACAGATAACCCTATTTTCCTGAATAACAAAAACGAAGAGAAAATGATAAAATATTTGCTTTGGAGTAAAACAAAAAGTGGCATTTCGATAAAAAATCGAGTCCTAAACAGAGTCATAATCGTGAAGAAGATGGGTTTGAGAAACTTATCGAGGGACGCGTAATGGCAATGATTAATTTGGCCTCCAATTCTTCATTTACAAAACAAAATGTGTATTTTCGATTTTTTTTTCAATTTACAGACCATCAAATATTACAAATAACCATTAAGCTTTTAGGAGTTTAGGTGGCTCTGAAGTACCGGTTAAATCGACTTTCCGTCCAGTATACGCCGGCTGTCTTCAGGAAAATGAAGTCTGACGACCAAGTATACTGGCCGACCACTCAAACTCACAAAACATGTGTGACATGTAAGTTATCTCTCATAGTGTCACAGCAAACCAATTCTCCTATGTATTTCTGCTATGAATAGCCTTTAACCTAACTTACGAGCAAATCAGTTGTAATGTAAGTTTGTATTTTTCTAAGTTAAGTTTGTAACATTCGGAATATCAACCGAAAAAATAATTGAATGTTAAAAATTCACACAATTTCGTGGCCTTGACATATTTGCCTACGCAATTATATGTAAATATTAGACAACGTCGTTTAAATAGCACTACATTATATGTAACATTAGGTCGTCAGTCTTGATTCCAACTTGCACCATCAAAGGTATAATACATGATTGGTAAAGGTCTCAGAACAGCACTCACACTTTGTCTTAGTCATAATAATGGATAAAATAACTAGAGTTCATGGCTGTTGGAAACAACACATTTTAAGGCTTTTCCGCATATGATATAAATTGCTTGTCAATTAGAATTGTGTCACAAAGAAAGACCTTGTCTAACATTGATATTTGGCGAAAGAATCATGATTGTAGCTCTTACCACTTTTAAATGACGAGCAACTTCCTGTTTAACCGAAAGTATAGAGGTCACAGAGGTCAAGCAATGTGTCACAAAGAAAGACGCTGCCTAACATTCACTTTTTGTGAGAGAATGAACTTAGTATCTCAAACCGTTGATTTGTTGTTGATTTTTTAAGATTTTGATTATAAAATTCAAATCACTTGTAATTTGACACCTGATGACGTTATGATGACGAACAATTGTGGGAGACAACAACCCTATATGGACTTTCTTTAGACCAAGTTAAGTTAAAATCGGCAGTTTAAAAGTAGTAAAATTACCACTTACCTCACATACTGGGACTGGACAGACGGGAACTTTGCAGATAATTTGATTGTAGCGGCATACACACTTGCTGCATTTGTCCTTCGGGTTGACCCAAACGTCACCAGGCTACAGAGATATTACACAGAGAAATGACACAACGCACATTTCGTTACTCTCCAAATCACAGTTCGAAACTGAGGACTTACCTCAGGGAGGCACTGGGAATGTTGGTGACATTTCAATGTCTGCCCAAACATGCCCCAACGCCTTAAACAGTGGCGTAACTAGGGGGAAAGATGTGCTTGAAGTTGAACAAACACAAACAAAACCAAATTCGTGAAGTAGAGTAGAGTGTACACCGACTACTGTAACATTTTCAGCAACAAGCTACCTGGTCAACACGTTACCGAAAATGTTACCGAAATTGTTGAAAGCAGACTGTACACTGCCGACATTTTCTGTAACATTCTCGGTAACATTGTTGCTGAAAATGTCGTCAGTGGACACAGAGGAAAACGAGTTGTGTAACGTGTAGCCCGGCCAACTGTCCTTCAGAAGTTGACGAAAGAATGGAAATAGATTAATTTTGCCGTCATGTTATCAACATATCAACCAATCGGGAGTAGGCCCTATGTCACCTGACCTTAGTATGATCATGTGATTTTGACATGGCAGCTACGGAGTGATGACACTACTCGAGTAATGGGTAGCATGTACCCCTCTGTAGGATGCCACATGCAAAAAGAATAAAACCAAAAAGAAAGATGCATGCAACATATTGAAACTTAATTGGGAAATTTACCATCCAAGTGCTCATTCCCGCTCATTGTTTCAACAACATCTCAACAAATCTCGGTAACATGTTGGCCAAATGTTGCTAGTGTACACTGGACTGAAAGTTTTGTTGCCCAAATGTGTTGCCCTACCTTGGCAACATATGTTTATACCGAGATTGTTAACGAAGCCTCTGATACTGTAGGCCTACACTTAATGTATCTTGTAAACTATTACTGGCAACCGGGATACGAGTTTGTCCAAGCCCGACTTTGAGGATAAATCCTGAAATAAGATGTTTGACAAAGCAATTTTGGCACGTTCACACACAGTAAAATGCGAATTCAAATCTCGATTTCCTGTTTGTGTCCACACACACCGAAACAACTCGACCCACATCACGGGATCTCCTAATCAAATTGCGCATGCGTGATTCTCGAAGTTTGACCTGAAGGTGACCCGCGCCTGGTGCTACGCGCGCTACAAGCTGAATCGATATGATAATTACCATTAATCCCGTGGAACAATGGCCCGTGGAAGCTAAACAAACGCTGTGACAGAAACTTTGTACAGCACGCGCCTTGCGTGATGGGATATAAAATACCATTTATTGGTCGCACCGTTCAGACACCAAATAATCGCGATTATTTGCAAAAAATACGCTATATTACACTAAAGCGGTTTGAATCGCGATTTGAACCCGTATCCCTTCCCGTTTGGAACCCACCTGGTAATGACCACTCTCGTCACAGCACGGGCATTCAGCTGGATCAATGCAATGGGTACCATTGAAGACCAAAGTCGACTGACAAGCATTGCAGTACTCTGATCCTGATATGTACGGTGGTACTCTGCAGTCTTCAACGTGCATACAGCATTGTGGATTGTCGTCATGAGTGTAAGGCAATGTGCACACTGCGAATAAAATAGAAAAAGATAAAGAAGAATACAAAAAAGGTAACAACAAACCACTTAGTTTACTTGAATAGGGGTATGTACCCTGTTTGTCTGAGTATCACCCCGTGCCACAATACGTGCGAACATCTCATACACGCGTGCACGCAAAACTTATGCAACATCAGCCAATGAGATCCGCTCAGGGAACATATCCGTCTGGGTCTTGACGTAGTCTGGTTCCAAGACCCAAGAATCCCCCGACTATATTGTCTGTTAATTATCGGATCCGTTATCGGCTAAATGTACAGGAGGGGCATGTGACCCAAAAAAGCAAGTTTTGGCTTTTTACGGAAAATTCCGAAACATTACGAACTCGTTTTTGTCCGACTTCGGATAGTTACGTTGACTGTCGGCTATTTCCGACAGATCACAAGAGGTGATGCACAGAGAAAGACATGCCAAATAAATAATGTTTAATTCCGTGCTACATTTATTAATCATTAGCATAATTATTGTCCATAAACAACAGAGCACTTTTTCTATTATGCACTTTTGGGGAGTTTGTTGTATGTTTTTTTCTTTCCAACTTTTTGAAATCTTATTTTGCCCAGGTAAAATTGTATGTGCTTACAAATGTTCAAAAATGAATGCTAAAATGGAAACTCGCCAAACTTTAAAACTAGATTCCGCGCCTGCGCAGACATGCGCCGATTTCGTTGGCAGTTGCTGAAAATTGTTTAACATTAACTCTGCCAAAGCCACAGTTAATATGAATTCCGTTATCTTGGAATGAGGGACATGTGTTTATAGAAGATTTTAGGCTAAGTCATCTTGGTTCTGATGGTGTATTCTTTAGCGTAGAATATGGAAACCAACCAGAAGGACTGGGTTTACACCAAACTGCACTTAACTTTAGAGAACAGAAAAACGCTTGAAAAGGCGACTTATGCAGGAAAAGCGCTCGGAAAATATGCTTGAAACCCCCATAATGGTAAAACCCCAAAGGGTTTAGGATATTATCACCGGAAAGTATTATTCTTTTGAGGGATTTTCTTCTGTGTCCTTCTTCCAATTTTCCCAGCATTAGATTGATATGGAAATGGGTATACACGTATACATTCTTCGACTGATGTGGTTCTGGGTTCATTTTTTCGTTTACCTAATCATACTTTTAGTGGATTCTTTCTAAACCTCTGAAGAAGTATACATACGAAATTCATAAATGGTAGGCATAATGCATCAAAGTTAGTCAACGATGCATCGATAGTCAACCCCAGTTGCTGGTCATATTCAATATTAGCAAGCAAGTGGAAATGAGTCCACAGTCACGAAACTGTCAAGTGAAATAATTATCTGCAATGTGTCTAAGGCAATATTTCTCAAACTGTTTGTCTCATCCAGCGTACCTGGTTGTTTGGAGGAGGGAGCATTTGTAATTTTAAAGAAAACGACCACTTGTGACCACTATGTGACCACTGACCTAATGTGCTAGTCTATACAGATGAGGCTACGGCCAAGCTACAATCTGTTCACATTTTGGCTCAAATCTGTGAATGAATTTGGAGGATACTGAATTTGTTGCGAGTACATGTATTTGCTTCAAGAAAGAAAGAAACATAGTCGACGATTACTGTATAGCAGCCTGCTCTGAACGCCTGATATAAATACAGGTAATACTATAACTATTCACAAGTATATATACATACCCTTGGTTGTTGTGGGCTCTGGTGTAGTGGTTGTTGAGGGCACTGGTGTCGTGGTTGTTGAGGGTACTGGTGTGGTCTCTGTTAAGGGACAATCAAATGTTGAGCATTAAGTTCCTGCGTTCCATTTTCACACCAGATTTCGAAATAAAGAAGCATATTTGGGTTCGAAAAAAAAAGTTCCTACAAGAACAAAAAAGATGTGTATTTAAATCAACCATTCAACTATTGAACCAAGTTTCTGTTGGATTGGGTTTCAAGTTTTAGTGTAATTATAGCTGATGTTGTGTTTATTCAAATGCAAAACATAACATTAAATCCTAAAAGAAGAAAACATGTAGGCCTATATGATTTCATAGTTATATCCTTTTCATTTTTCATGGAGCAACATGTCAACTAAGGCACGTTCACACACACCAAAAAACTGCGACTATTTTGATGCATGCCAACTTCACGCTTCACTGCGTACGTGCAGTTTGATGGCAATCGTACTGGTGCGATTTGGGTCGCGCTTTTTGGCTGTATGGACAAAAAGCGCGACTATTTGGGGTCGCGATTAGGGGCGCAACCCAAATAGTCGCGCTTTTTTGTGTGTGTTTGAACTTGTCTTACAAGTTTGTTTTACAACATGACATGAATAAGCCTCAAATTGAGCCTTGCATTATTGACAGAAAACACACAATGCACATGTATGCCCTATTCATTGCTTTATTCTTTGTAGCATTCATGTTGTTGCTATAATTTTATTGCAGCCATGCAATATGAGATCCGTGCAAGCCATAGAGCTATATTAAAATTACTAGAGCGCTAGCTCCGTGTAAAAAGTGATGCCTGCTGGGCGCAGCCATGTTTGTGCACAAACCTATGGAAAGCTCCAAATTGTGTACGTTTTTTGTACGTTCATTTGTATACCTGCGTTCTATACAGGTGCGTTATGGAAGCAAAACACGCCCGAAATTCGACGCACCTTCGGTAAATGCGCGTTTCATTTTGGGCCGTGCGCGCACACGCTCTGCACGTCATTCACGCAATGATTGCAAGCGTCATCAAGACGCGCTACCGGTACCGTTCGCGCGTACTTGCGTGTTGCATGTAGAGTACACTCTTCGAAAGGCATTCCAGTCAAAGTGTTCTTGTTCTACAGACACGCACATAAATTCAAAATGACAGCGCCCAGGACGGCTTCAAAACGTGTACGCGCGGAGAACGCAGAGCTAGCACTCTAGTAATTTTAATATAGCTCTATGGTGCAAGCCTAGGGATCATACGGACAAATCATCGCTCAATTCGTTTGTTGAATGACGAAGGAGGCTTGTCTTCAGCTGCGTTTATGAGTTCTGGGAGTTTTGTGTAATATCTCCGTTTGGTACATACGGCGCTATCGAGTCATATCCCATACTAAGCGTTTAACATTAATTGCGTTTTATTTTAACATGGATGATCTTGATTGTTTCATATTTACCTGGTATGCACTCACAGCATCTAGATGGATCATTCTCATTGAGTTCAAGTTTTTCACCCTGCATAATGAAGTTCATGGTAATAGATATAATTAGAGGTCTCATTTGAACTGAATTGTTCTCGTCTTCACAGATCTTGGCTTATCTGATCTTGCTTGTAGAATTTGTGTTAAACACAAATAACATGAAGTTATTAAGTTTTTTTTTTCGATGATGAATTATCACCTTTTTTCGTCCTTGGTAAAAAAATTTCCTCGACATATTCACTAAATTAAGCAGTACACTACGTTGATTTCATGAGCGTTTCGTATCAAAGACTATAATTATGATTTGATGTTAATTTGTACTCACTGGTCCACATGTCGCTGAACATTTTTTGCTGCAATTTGGCGTTGTCTGTCCCTTCTCGCACTCGCACACCTCGCACGCACCGTTTCCTTCAAATGGTTCACCGATCTACAGAGTTCATACAGTAAATGAAGAAACTCGACATGAATTCCAAATGGCATTACCAGTACATCGTCACATAATTCAAACAGCGTCACAAAACTTGGAGTTGATGCCCAATTCGTTTGCCTTATGTGAGCCCAACTAAAAGTAGAATTAAGCATCTGTTAGCAATATACCCTTTGAGTAATAATTATACTGTTTCTCATGGTGCAGCGTTGCTGATTTGGCGCCGATGATCATTTGAATAAAGCGGTTATGTAAGTGGTTCCATGGCTTCGGAGTGGCAAACTAAAAAGGATAATTGACTCTTAGGTACACCACCAACATAGGAATTAATAGCTCAATTTTAATTGGTGAAAGCACTGGTATGGTATTCTGGAGGTCGCTGGTTCGAGTCCCGGTCCACTCAAATTTTCTTTGTCCACCTTTCACTGCCGATTTACCTCAGTTTAAAAGATAACCGAAGAGAGTTTTCTTACTGGGTAAGACTCGTTGCCGTATATGCAATTGCAATTCAACTCATCTGATGCGTCATCGCAGTTGGCCGTGTTGTCACACAAGCAGCTAAGTGGTATGCACCGAGAACAGTCATGACACATGAAATACCCCTCGGCGCAGGAGCAGGGCGTTGTTGTTATTATTTGAGTGGTTGTCGTTGGAGCTTCTACAAAAAAAAAAAAAAAAAAATCCTGTGCCATAATAAATTGTCATAAGAACGAAGTTAACTAATTGTTTAAACTTCCCAGGCTTTACAAATTATTCACCATGAACGGAGGGTAAATTAGTTTGTGCAAAGTATGGACGCAGCAGCTAACAAAACCACATATCGAATCGCGAAGTCGCCCTGCGACATAATTTGATTGGCACCGATAACATTCATAATTATCTGAATGTTCAGTATGGGGTTTTAAATTGAAGATTATCAATTAATCTTGAGATTATTCCAGCTTGTGCACGTTGCCTGTGGTGAAGTCATTTTCGTTTAGTCAATAGCATCCTCTTACATTTCGCACGTTTCATGGATTGCTTTTAAGGTTCGCATAATTTACCATAATGCAAGGTTCTTTACGGTTTTTTTGGTTTCCTTGACTAAATTTATTATCATCGTTCCTTTTGGAAATAAAATTACATTACTGAAAAATTACCTGAGCACGGTGTTCCTTCACATCTCATTCTCCCTCGGTCACAAGTACTTTATATTCAAGACATAGATGCAGCAGGTACCCGGAATGTTGTGATGTGAGAAATCATAGAATAATTGTTATCATATTCAGTTGATATAACAAAACAATAATGTGCCCTTGGTATGATTTTACACAATAATCTGACCTAAAGAATATTTTATTATAAACGTTACTTGTCGACTTCGTATACCCAAAAGCATTAAGAGTTGATATTAGTGAAACACTGTTTGTGCTGCTGAATACAATAAAATATGATAGGGGGGTATACAGAGTAAAGTTATTGAAATGAAATATCGCCCAGTCCGCATTGGAGTATCAATACTCACCATGTTACGCAATTACTCGTAACAGTGTAGTTCTGGGGCACCTCCCTGCCCAAGTACAGACATGGGCATTTTATATCTTCTACACACTGATCTCTCCAGAGTTTTGTACCCTCAGGGCAATGACAACCTTCCACACATTCCAACGTGCAGACTTCATCTACATCATCGTCATCCTCCCCACAAACATCATTGCACACCTTTCCGCAAGCTTGGTAGACCTTCCCGTAGTCACACTGAATACCTTTAGGACACAAAAACGCAATCAATGATTAATCTTATTGTTCACACTGACAATATGGGCTACAGTGCGTTCACAATACTCCATTCAATGTGCCTTTCTTGTGTAGGTACGGAGCCTCTAAAGGGTCGGGCAAAAAAAAGTTGGAGAGAGGTAAAAACAAAACAAAATCATTTCGAGGGAAAGGAACCATTTCGAGGAAACGAAATGATTTCGGGGGAACGAATTACTTTGTATTTCGTTACCTCGAATTAATATTTCGAGGAAACGAAAATATTTCGAGGGAACTGAAAATTTCAGTCCCATATACGTTCCCCACTTTTTGAGAAAACAGTGAAAAACGGCCACAGTATTTCTTAAGTATTTTCTCTTTTATTTTTGATCTTTTAAAAGATCAAAAAGATTGTCGGTCGTTGTTTTACTAATTTCTGGATAAATACACCATTTCAGAGGGATAATTTTTAATGGTATCTTTCTACCACCACCACCATTATACCCTGTAGGTTATACGTAAATCTGTGAAGATTTATGTTTTGGTGTCTTACCAAAGTATGCTACTATCTTTAATAAAGCAAGAGAGTTTATACTACTGTAGCGAAAAGGGAAAAAAACCTAAACTCAACAAAACCCCAAAATCTGACAAAAACACCATATTATGTGAGGGTGTTTACACAGTTGAGCATGTCCTATGATCATCCGCACCCTCTATTCATTGGAGGATAACATGCATTTAACTTACCGCAGACCCCATCTTTCCTCCATGCTATTGGTATTCCTTGTTCGCTACAGTCAGTGGCATAGGCACTGATGGCAACGCATAAACACTCGCAGTCACCACCTCTATCACACGCACAACTGTCGTATACACAATCTTGGTAATACTGCTCAGGATCAAGCTATGGGGAAAATCATTTAAAGTGAACAAACTAATTTCATACAAAATAATCAATGCAATTATTATTTTAAGAATGTAATATTGGTGTTTTTATTTATATGCAATTAAAGAAACGAATTGTAGAAACACATTCTACCCAACGATTGGTGCATAAAATGGTAACCGACTTTTGAACTCATGGTTAATTTGTTTACAGTTAGTGAACACTAAGGTAATTTTTAAGAAGACGTAAGAAAGGTAACTTACCACACCATGGCACGCTCTGAAAACCTGACTTTTGATTATTCTGCATTCAGCCTCTGCCCATTCTTTTCGATATAAATTATTATCGCAAGGATTACCGTCGTCTGGATCACCGCATTGTTCTGGATTGACTGCCCAGCTTTTACCGAAGATTGCCACATTGGTCTCTATCATTCCAGTCCTAGACCGGAAGTCGTCCTTACGGTCGCCGTCAAAATCACCACACAGACCACAAACCTTTCCCTTGTATCGTGAATCCAACGTAAGGTACACCGATGTCCTACCATCCCATTTTAAAGAGATTCCTGAAAATTAAAAAAAATCGAATTGTCGTTTGGTTAATATAGATAGCCATCTTTCAAAGGCATCGGTGTTTGTAACGAACGCCAAGAACAGAAGCACAAGAAAGCATCAGCACGACTATTTTCAATTCTCCGAATTTTAGCCAATTGGAAATGTTTTGGCTTGTTCAAATAAATTAGATAATTCCATGACCACTTTACTGATGTTACTTTGTAATTTCACTGTTAATATTGAATAGAGACTTGAACATATAAATTGGAGATGTCCATTAAAAAAAATCATTCTGTGAATCATATTGCAACGATAAAACAAATTATGACTCATAATGAATTTACTCACCGAGCTGTCTTACTCTGACATATGTAAAGATTCCACGAATTCTAATAATGACTTTGATCTTTACTTTTGTTGACCGTCTAATTGTGAATGTGTTTTTTCTTCCTCTGACCAAGACAATCACGAAATCATAAAATTGGAACCGAACAGATTTGGTGCAAGTCGCTGCTCGACTGCCACAGGCAACATTCTCCACGACTACCTCAAAGGTTCCTGTGTTTCCATCGCAGAAATCAGTTGACAAGACATAACTGCAGTCTCCTGCACAATTCAAGACAAATTTTCAATCAATATGTTAATTTGTTTAGCGAGCTCACCAACAGCTATAACTCTTTAAATGTCTGCTGCCCCAATTGACGAAATTCAGACAGTTTCAATTTGGGGGTAGCTTGCGGGTTGAGCATGTTAATAGAAAAATCATCAAAAAGACTCTCTTTCTGTGTTCAGTGTGAGATAAATATTTTGTTTTCTCATGTCAAGTAATTTAATGATTATAGTTCTAACAAATAAAGCGAGGTTTGGTGAGTGTTGAACATCCTCTTTAACCTTTTAAACAAAATGCTCGTTGTAGCCTATATCTCAAGGTGCTGTTTCTGAGACGAAATATACAATTTTCATACCAAACCAAAGTCTGAAATTGTTTCTGGCTTTTGTGGGAAAAGGGATAAAGATGTTATCTACATGTCATGTCACATTCTAAAGGGGACTACCGATTCCCGGTTGGAAAAGAAAGAGAAAAAGAACAGAACAAAATTCAGCTCAAATTACCTTGGAAATTGTACCGTTTACGATCAAAAGTAATGTAATGCGGATCTCCCTTGGCACGGCAGGTACCTTTGCAAGAAAATCCAATTGATAGGGATAAGTTAACTGGAAAAAGACACTGTAACTAAGTTTACTGAAATGCAAGCTTTGTAAATCTGCCTCCTCCATGAGCAAAAGGAGACCAATTAAAATGGATTGATTGGCACTGGATCCTAGTTTTTAAAAGACTAAATTCCTGAATTTTACAAATCATCCCAATGTTCTGCAATATTTGACAACTGCCTATAAGCTTTCGTAAAGATGAAACAGTTACAGACAAACTCGGGTAATAAAGACCTTTAAACCTTTACTATATTCTCCTCTCATAGGAGTCCTAAAATATTTTGACTTTTTTATGCAAAGGAAAATGTACCACACAAATCTATGGCAGTTTTGGTATATCTATCAATCCAAGATCATAGGTATCGTGAGTATCCTTGTCTGAAAAGTAGGGATATTTCGGCTACAGAATGCTAGCCTTTGCCAGGCCGTTGAACGACACTTCAGATGTGTGAATGTGTACCCTCACTTGGTTTGGCTCACTGATCTATACAAAGTGGATAGGTCGCGGGTGCAGTAATTAGACGGCGAGCCGTGAAGTCACCAGCGGCCATGTTAGGATATTCAGCACAATACTCATTGCACTGCACGACTGCACAGCAGGCAGTGCGGGAATTCTCTATATACGCCGGCCGCCGGGCCTGCCAATGTATTGAATAATTATCCCAAAATGGCCGCACGGATGCTTCACCTGCAGAGCAGCGCGACCTATCCAGTTTGTATAGACCAGTGGTTTGGCTGTGTTGGGCCGTGGTTTTTGATAAGAGTATGGCTCGTACATTCCAGAAATAACAAAGACACACGGTCCGGAATCTATCTTCTTCTATCCTATGGTTATTTGCAATTCACATCCTCAAAACTACCTAATGGTTATAGCCTATAAGGCCTATAATGTCTTGACTATAAGACGGTCATGGTAAAGGTTTACAAAACTTTGACAGCCTTTAAGTTTACGACATGTTTTTAACAAGTTTCTAGGCACTTCTGTCATTTCCTTTCTACTGCAAGTGCACTCTTATCACCATGCACACTGATATTAATAAGTGATCACAGTATCCGGCCGCCTGTGCTGACCAACATTATTCTGTCTGGGGTCGATTTCACCAAACTCATCATAGCTTACTATCAATATTAAGACTCGTGATGCATTGCAATCCCACGTAGGATATGTTCATCTACGATGGGTTATCCTTCGTAACTCGAGCTACGATCGATCATAGGGCTTCGTGAAATCGACCCCAGGACATGAAAGTGACATAAACTGCTTGTTCGACCTTTTCTGGAACAGGCTAATCCTCTGACAACACCATTTTACTTTACCTATAGTCTAATTTAAAAGTTCAAACCTATCGAATAAATGTTATCAGTCGATCTAGCTGATCAGTTTGAGTTATAATCTATATAGATGTTTTAGAATCAATTCAAAATCTAAACGGAAAATATGCAGATTCAGAAATGTTTTTAAACAATCACATCCACTTTAAAGGTATAAAACATGATTTGTAGAGGTCACAGAACAGTACACACACTTTCTATTATCCAGCATGTACACGAAACAATAAGGACATCATTGGACATCTGAGACACGAGAAAACAGCGAAAACCCGACTAGATTTTTCTAATAAAATCTGAAGAGGGGTTTTGATATTACCCCAAGATCAAAACCTCATTTAGTTATACGTAAATCTGTGAACATTTCTGTTTGGGTATGATATCAATCCTGTAGTTACCTTTAACAGAGTAAACCAAATTAATTCGATGTACTTACTTGGACAATTTTTTTCCGTGCATCGAACTTTTCCTCCTGCACGGCATTTGCTAAGAAATTAAAAACATGTCAAAAAAAAATTAAAGAAGCATGTGCAATAGTACACGCATAATACATATTCCTGAATAGGCACGTTCACACACACCAAAAAGCGCGACTATTTGGGTCGCGATTTGCAGCGCGACCCAAACATAGGCCTATTTGTGTATGGACACAAATGATCGCGATTTGGAGCGCGATGTGGAGCGTCTTTTTGCAAATACATGTAGTCGCGATTATTTGCTGTGTGAACGGTGCACCAAAAAATACCGGTTTTTTATATCCATCATGCAAGGCGGGCCCGTTAGTTTAGCACAGGATGCCTGCCAACATCACGCTTCACTGCGCACGGGCAGCTTGATAGAAACATACGATTGAGGTCGCGCTTTTTTGCTTGTGGGGACACGACAAAAAGCGCGACTATTGGGTCGCGATTTGGGGGGCGACCCCAAAAAAGGCACGTTCTCACACACCAAAAAGCGCGACTATTTGGGTCGCACTCCAAATTGCGACCCAAATAGTCGCGCTTTTTGGTGTGTTCCCACAGCCAAAAAAGCGCAACCCAAATCGCACCGGTACGATTTCTATCAAACTGTCCGTGCGCAGTGAAGCGAGAAGTTGGCGTGCATCCTGTGCTAAACTCTCGTGCCCGCCTTGCATGATGGAATATAAAAACCGGTATTTTTTGGTGCACCGTTCACACAGCAAATAATCGTGACTATTTGCAAAAAGACGCATTATTAGTGCGATCTGGAGTGCGCTCCAAATCGCACTAATAGTCGGGATTATTTGTGAGAACGTGCCTATAGTCGCGCTTTTTGGTGTGTGTGTGAACGTGCCCTATGTTTATTAATGAATGTTTATGAATGAATGCTTCCTCGTATAATTGAACATCTCATCTCTAACCTCTTGAAATTTGTCGTACTCGGCCAGGAATTTGAAACCTTAATTGTTTTATACCATTCCCACAGAAGTCAATTATCAGAAAATGTCCTCTTCTGGTGGTAGCGCAACAAGCGGTCCTCGCGTATTACCTTCCGCCATTTTACAGATTCGTTTTTCAAACGCGAGCACCACCAACCGTTAGAAAAGTAACCCCACGAGTCTTTACTGAGCGGTACCCATTCAATAAAACGAATAATTTAGTGACTTGTGATCAAAATCCACCAATAGGGGCGATTCACAATAGTGCGCCACCATGAGTTTGCAACGCGTTGGTCAATCGCATTGCGCGGAATTAATTTTGTCCACAAACTGCACATGTGGAAAGCTGCGCAGTTTGTCGACAAATTGGCCTACGCGTCGCAAGCTCATGGTGGCGCACAATTGTGAAACGCCACTATTGGATTTATGCGGGCACAGTATAAAACAAATTGCAGAACAGAAAGCCGTTTGGTATGTTTAAATTTCTTCACACAGGGTTGTTTGTAATGACAGCATAATGCCTTCATTGTCGAATGTAAACTAAATTAGTTTACATCATTGATACAAAACCAGTAGATATACTAAATCAACATGCCCAATAATGTTTTGTAATGAACAAAAATTCCAAATTGCGACACTCACCATTTGTTGCAACGCATCCTGAATGTTTCACCTACTTTGTAGCTTCGACCTCCAAAGTAGCATGGACATTCATTATATGCCATACAACCACCGTTGCCGTCGCCCACCTTACCATCTGGGCAACCGCACCCCGCGGTGCAAGGTACTTTATTGCATGGCAAATGAAGTGACGTGCAACGACGTTCACACTCTATACATCTCACTTCTACGAGGCCTTCTGGGCATTGGATTGATGCTGTCATATAAAAAGAACAATTAAACGTGCAATGTTATAGCGTACACAATTGGTGCTACTTAAAAGCAATGTTTGATTAATCTTTCTTTGACAAGGTAGAGGAGGGTAAAACGGCATAGCCAAGTGTGTTTTATTAGTAAAGGGACAATGAAGAACATGATTGTCAATTCTGTGATGTCTAACAATAAGGGGTCATCCACTAGACTTTAGTGCCATTTTTTGTCCATGTAATCGCTTGCCATTATGTTTGGACTAGTCTCGCACAATATAAGCATAATTATAAAGCTACATCTCAATCTCATGTTTTTCATTAGAATGGCACAAATGAGAGTGAAGCCACTGCTACTAAAACATAAATTTGATCATTGCAGAACATAATTATATGGAAATTAATGTCGCAGTCAAAGAAATCCCAAGCAGTTTGAGACATATCGGATTTACGCCATATTCTCCAACATTCCTGGCCTGGCCGTATTCAGGATTAGGTTTCAGTTTTTAGATATTAATTATAATTGTCTTACCTCCGCACATTTTTCCATGGCAGTCCACTTGTCCATTGAAACATTTGCTGAAACATACCGAAAGATGGAAATCTGGTCATTTAAAGCATTTGTATGTTTAACAATTAAATTAAGATATTCCATGATCCACTGTAGATAAAAATTAACAAATAGGACCGATTTTTTTCTTCCTCTTATCTGGTTATCAGCGAAAGGCATGAATTATGTAGTGGCAATGACTATCTATTTTACACGAAGCCGCGCTACATTTTTTTCGGTTGTATAACCAGCAACCTGAATTTCTTTCCATTTAAGCTAAATTGCTTACCATGTACAATTTCCAACTTCTACAATGTCTCCAGGACTCCAGAATTCCGCTCCTTTATAACACCGACATTGATGCTGAGGTACGCACCGGTTTTCGTCGTTGAAAAACTTGTTAGAGAAAATAGAAAACAATTTTTTAAAGAGGCGCTTGTGTGGTATGGAGAGCCACACTTTCATATTAAAAAAAACAAGGAAAAAAACAACAAAACAAAACAAACAAACTCTGCAGCAGTTGAAAGGTGTAATCTAAAGTTTTATTTTTATTTTAAAAGAAATGGAAACAGGAACAAGCACGCGAAAACTATGAATGAATAAACAGGCGAAGGAATGAACAAACACACAAAAACGAACCTAAGAGCAACGGAAAATGACAACTATCGAGTACAATTGTATTGGTTTAATATTCCAAAATGATGCATACCTGTCCATCGGGGCATTGGCAGCCTTGAATGCATCCCTCTTGACAATTCTGATTTCCAAGATCGCGACAGTAAGCATTACATTTCGAGCCGCACTCCTTGTACACTGTTCCTGCTGGGCAGGAAATGTCTGAAAAATAACGGAAATGACAAGTCAATTGATTTTGGCCATATAGTATAATTGTCGTTGCATTGGTTGTTCTGGTAAAACTTTTTAAATTGGTTTATGGGACATTAACAGATCAAATACACGGAGGTTGTAAGATTACTATGGTTACTTTACAGTTGGTCACGCAGTGTTTATATCTGACGCTGAGACTACAGCGACTGGTCTTGGATCAAGTCAGAAATATGTTCGAAATTTTTTTTTTAATATTATTGGTTTTGCCAAAACATCTGAAACAGTAAAATGTTTGGTCGTTGAATTTTTTTTTTTATTTTTTTTTTGTTATGGAAAGTCGTCACATTCTTCTAAAGAACAGAATATGTCAGCTTAAAAAACAAGTTAGATTCTGAAAAGTAATTATACCCTTATGCATGTAGGCCTAATGTGTTACAATCTTTTTAACTCCATTTCTGATTAGCGCTGGACTCGGCCTGCTGCCCGAGATCCGGTTTTAGAATTATACTAGACATGTAACTGTTCGTGGACGAACATAGAGCAGACTGCATTTCATGTAAATCTATACTTTGTATGCTTTTCCATGTATCCAATGGGTTTATTTCATCTCTAAAAACCTCTCTCTGTAAAGTTCGAGCATTGTTTACGTAATTAATTTTTACGGGATTGTATTTGTAACATTCGTAACAACTTAATTGAGGCTTTCTTTTAGAAAGGCCGTCAACTATACGCGATGTACGCGTGGGAACATGCAATTTCAAGATAGCCCTCTGTCATTTGCGAGCGCATGCGTAGTGCCTTAAAATGGCTATCTTCGATAAAGGTCCTTGTTTGGCGCTCGCAGAAGTACACCTAACAGTCTGGAAACGTCACAAATCAACATGAACTATCTTGTATTTCTTTTCACAAACACTTTAGTATAGGGTTAGTAAATCCTGGTTGCGGGGCGAATCAAATGTTACAACTGTGCATTTGCAACGAATGGTGGCTGGGCGAGCACATTTCAATCTGTGATTGTTGTTCGCAGCGACTTTACGATAATAATAAACCGTTTTTATATAGCGCATATCACAATCAACGTATGACGTCTCTATGCGCGTTTATGATTTCAGAATCGATTTGCTTTGCAATAAGGGATTCAACTTGAACGGTATACCGAATGCAGTCAACGGAAATGTGACATTTTAAGTTATCTACTTACCACACTGCAGTTCGTTTCTCCACTGTATTGGTTTGTTCTTTTTACTGCACTCATAGGCATATGCGGCGTATACCGAACATAAGTTGCCTTCAGCATCTGAGCAGTAGTCATCCTCACATAGGGCAATGAATTTATCTGTTGCCACCAAATTATGACACTCGTTAAATGGCTCTTGGTTGAGTTTGTCACAAATTTTCTTGGCGTCGCTTTTCTCCCTGAGTTTCATGTCACAAAGGCTCTCACCCGTCAAGGTGTCTACACACAGTGCGATCAGATTCCAGCTTGTCGTTAACTCTTTCAAAGTGGCGACTTTTTTTTCATTTGCAGTTATGTAGTATCCATCGTCCATACTGCCACAAAGCCCACGTACCTATGAGAAACATTAGGGTGGAAACAGGTGGAAGCAATTATTCATTCAGATATGCATGGATAATTTATAATGATTGATAAGAGTAGTGATTAGTTTCACATAGTCAGCAACATTGTTAAATTTGCCTTAATTGCATCTGAATTTATTGTCTTTTTATTCTATATACGTGACATTAACCACAAGGGAAACTGACTGAGTTTTAAGTCATTGAAAAGTTAACAAAGAAAAATTGACTGGAGCGGGATTCAAACCGGCGACCTCCTGAATACCGTACAGGCGCTCTACCAACTGATCCATCCAGCCCTATACGTTGGTGGTGACCCCAATAGTCAACTATCTTTGTTCGTTTGGCAGTCCTTTTTATTCTGTTATATTCGGCAGCATTTTGGCCCTTCCTAGCGGGCTTTATTCACAATATTTTTTAGGAAAAAATCATGAATCAAATACCCTCCACAGGCAATATAGCTAGCCTAGATGCATAGATTTCAATATTACCCAAAGCACAAATATTGCCACCGAATAAGCCATTTGCGAGATAAACCTGAATAGTATCTGGTACACAGGCTTCTTTCATTGCATAGAAACACCTCAGTTTGAATTTCCCAGACTGAAGACTCTGTTGCTATAGCACATGATTCGGGGCAAGCTTTTGCTTAGTTACATAACAGACGTCTTGCACCAATGCGCTGTTCATAATGGATAAGAATGGCACAAAGGAACCAGACCACTCCAGAGATGGGTATCACTATGCAAAAGCTTGCCCCGAATCACGTGATATAGCAACAGTCTTTAGTCTGGGAAATTCAAATTGGGATGTTTATATGCAATGAAAGAAGTCTGTGTACAAGATACTATTCAGATTTAACTCGCAAATGGCTTATTAACGTAGTCACTTACGTCGTTAACACGGTCCTCTTGTATGCTGATGTAAATGCGATTATCTTCGCCATACAAGATATCGACACCCAGGTTTGGCAAAACCACATGAATGAATGTGGACTTATACTGCACTATTGAGATGGAACTTTTCCCGGCGAATCTGTAATATGGCATGTTTCCTGAACCTTCGTTCATTTCAATTGTACCTTTGGTTGAAGGTCTGTTAAAAGTGAAATAAAGAGTGGGTATTCCGTTAATTGATAAGATTATCTTCTATGTCGGTAGGAACAATCATGGGGCCACACGTATACAACAGTACATTTATAAAGGCCCTGTCACACCTAGCCGATCTGAATCGCCGGAGCGATACTGGAGCACAAATATGTCAATTTTCGGGGATCGGTACTATTACGGTAGTACTATGGTTTCACATCGGTTAGAACGGTAGTACATCGATAGGACATCGTCGACAAAATTAGCAACGGCAGGCGACGGTAAAACAGTTTTAAACATGCTAATAAATGTCTACCGATGCGCTGCCAGAGCGAGCAACGGTATTGCAACGGTGGTATATCAGCAGTGTACCGGTATAGCTTCTTTAAGATCGGTAGAGCACCGGCACCGCACCGTTAATAGATCGGTGGCACTCCGCGGTAGCCTCGATGTATGCATGTGCCGTACTGGTACCGATGTGATACCGTAGTCCTGCCTATGTACTTACGTATTCTACCGTTCTAAGCGATGTAAAACTGTAAATGAAGCGTACTAGTAATTATATTTTAATAGTAGTTATTTAATTATTCAATGGCTATCTCGTCGATTTGGGGGGAACAGTACCAGTACTGCGGTTTTACGTCTCTATACACCAATCTTAACGAAGCCATACTGGAGTACTGCCGATTACTACAGTTGCAATACCTTTTCTCGCTCCGGCAGCACATCGGCAGACATTTTTAGCACATCCGAATATGTTTGCCGTCGCCTGCCGTTGCTAATTTTGTCGCTGATGTACTACCGATATACTACCGTTCTTACCGATGTGAAACCATTGTGCTGCCATGCTAATACCGATCCCCGAAAAGTGACAAATTATGCTCCAGTTTTGCCCGAGTCAGATCGGCGAGGTGTGACAGGGCTTTAATGGTCTCCTGTAATTGCTTAGTGGATGCCAAAAATGTATAAGACATATTCAAAGACAATGTCATTAACTCAGTTTATGATATTAATTGCAGTCACCATTTAACAAACGATAGAACATACTGGCGTTGGTGACTTGTACAGTGTATAATAAACGTACGAAACAAAACAAAAAAGACATATTTGTAAACTGTGTCAGAGATAAGTCGTTTCACGCTTGTGGAAGTCCAGGTTTTCTTAAAAATATTGTATGCTTACACAAGGAAATTGTGGACATTATGCTTTTTGAACGCACATGAGAAATTGAATAAAATCTTCATATTTCACAGTGGATAGTCTATCTAACCAAGCATATTTTTGAATAGAATATCTTTCTAAACCGGGCATTTAATGCTCAAATTTCCCCTTGTGAGTGAAGTTATACTTCGTGCAAACACTTACGTATATACGACCCCGTCAGCAGTTCGGATAGAGATTTCTGGAATGCAAGGTTTCCCAGACGTAACCATGGTAGCCTGACATTTGGATCGTGAGGTCATATCCATGCTGATGCTGAATTCTGTGCCTGCTTGGTCTTGTGCCAGCACATACTTACACTCGCCGTGGAAATTGTATGTATTGCCATCGAAGGTCTCGAATGAGGTTCCTCCAAAGATAGTGCATGTTGGCGGGCATTCGTATGATGTGCAGTATTTCTCTTCCCGTCTACCCCCAACGCAAATGCTTTTGAAGTGAGGGTAAAGACAAAATAAGATTAAAGGTAGTGTCACACTTATACCGAGACAGATATCTTCACAGATTTACCCATAACTTACATGGTATAAAGATAGTGATGATAGAAACATACTGTTAAAATATTTCTGCCTGAAAATGCTGTATTTATCCAGAAAAGAGTAAAACCAGTGACCCAAATTATTTTCGATCTTAAAAAGATCTAAAATACAAGGATAAAAGACTAAAGAGATACTCTGGTTGTTTTCACTGTTTTTTTTTGTTCAAAAAGTGGACACTGTATGGGATGGTTTGTTCACAGATGACTGTTACTGTATCTTCCTTGATATTGTTGCCCATAAATCTGTATTTCTTTGACAAAAAGTGTGATTTTACCTTTAAAACGTTTTCGGTATCAATCACAATCTTATACACTTCTCTCTCCATATACTTTCTTTATTCTGTCAATGAATTCCATAAGTGGGCAGTGATATGCTTACCAGTGGCGGCATTCTTCTTGCAAGTCCATGATTGCTCCAGCAGGGAGAGAGATTCCGGCACGAGTACAGGGGCAGGTGTATTCATAAAAACATTCAGATTCATATAAATATGTACCTGTTATGTTTCATCACAAAAGAAAAATAAAGCAAATAATACATTTTAATTAAAAACCTGATACAAAAAATAAAGAAATCAAATGAAAAATCCAAACTTTTTTTTCCACTGGTTTTTCCTGCATGAAACGGTCAATACATGCTGAAGCAATGAGTGCAAATTTGTGAACTGAGATGAATTTCACTGTATTATATCACGAATGTTTATTTTTAAAAGACTGGGACTATGTATTTTAAATACACTTCATGACACATGTAGTGATTATTGTTACTATTTATCTGTCCACCCCTCACCCAGAATGGCACAGTCCAAGAGTATACTTTGCATGCTAACCATGTGCTGGTATGTTGTGCTTTGTATTCCCCTTGGGCTGTCCAGGGGCCCTTTGTGGTTGTTTAATAGTCAAGGCCCTTTGTTCTGGGTACTAAGCTAGGTATGTCCAGTGGTTTATAAGGACACAGCAGCTACGTGACAGGCGGGACTTTTGAATGTGACAGTGTCATGTACAGACCGTATGTGGTCTAGTGCATGTACGATCTTTGTAAAGTGTAGGGACAAGTTTTAGGTTATACATGTACTTAGTTTTAATAGGGATTAATTAACTGTTAGTTTATATCTCTAATTATAGGGCATCTAAACATTGACGCGATGCGGGGACACAATTAATTGGAGACTTTTGAGAACCGGTCTTCAAGTTAACAGCGCACGCTCACGCATTTGTGAGCATGCGCACGTTGTTTTGCGCCTGCGCTGCTGTGCGTGCGCGTGCGCTGTTGACTTGATGAACGGTTCTGAAAAATCTCCAATTGCTGCCTGTCAACCTACCTGGTGGGCACTGGCAACCAGGAACACATTCCTTAATACATTCTTCAGTATTACCATGTATATTCCCACATGTTTTAGGACATGCCGATCCACATTCCATGTACTTCATTAACCCACCGCATTCGATTTCTGAAAATAAGAGAAGACATTTAAAATTAAGTTTAAAGTATTTCACAACCTTTTCTGTGGATTTACATTTTCATTCTTATGTAAGGTCTGTGAATTTCAAAGAATTGCACCCTCCAAAACGTTTATATTTCGATAATAGATATTCGACTAGGGAGAACTAGTAACAATGCACGTCAGGAATGATTTAGATGCCAGCATTTTGCTTTTTTTTTACTCTCTCTGCTCTTTTCAAATCGGGAGCTTTTATTGCACTGGAGTGTTTTATATTCCGAAGGAGGACACAAGTATTTATAATATTAATTTTTATATTAAATGTTGAGCAATATGCTTACGGTTGATTACTGTCTAATTTAGAGTCCACTGGGCCGGCGCCAGTTGGTGCCAGTTTGCGCCAAAGATTATGTGATTGGCGCGTAGTGGCGCAACTTGGCGCGCGCCATTACATTCCAGTGGATTCCAATAGGCGGATTGTTTGCGCCATTTGGTGCCACTTGGTGGACACTTCGCGCTGGTTGCTCGATGCAAGTGGCGCGACGAAAATTTCAAACATTTTGAAATTTTCTTGCCGCCAAATTCAATATTTGGCGCCGACGGGCCATCACGAGCCAGTTGGGAGGCAGTTTGAGCCACTGCACCCCACCAGGCACCTTATTGGCGACATAAGGCGGCACAGCAAATTGCATTGGCGCGAACTGGCACCAACTGGCGCCGGCCCAGTGGACTCCAAGCATAAATGACTGAGAATCTCATATTAATGAGGGAACTTATATTACTCAAAGCTTAATTTCGTATGCCTCGCAATATCTATGCATGGGCTTACTTACCGCAAAAACCTTTCTTCCTCCAAAATTCGACCAGACTTCCGCGTTCAAAGCAAGCCCGCGAGAACTCCTCGTAGATGTCACAAACATCACAGTTCAAGTTGCTCAGTTGACAGAGTGACATCTTGTACAGACAGGAGAAGTAGTATGGTTCTACTGCGACCTTTGACCTGCAGTTACTAAATTCAGGATAATTAGCGAAATCCTTGCACTTTTGCAAGTTTTCTTGATTAATTTGTGGCACATTGGCAGCATCCTCCTGCTGACAAATTTCCCTGTACATGGCAGCGGCAATAAAGTCGTTGGTTGCATCGTTGTCGAAGTTGCCACACAAACCGAAAAAGGTCGCACCGGTGCCTCCATTATCATATAGCGATGGGACGTGTATGGACACGTACCTCTTGCCGTCGAAGGATACTTGAATGTCTGTAACTATAGAAAAGTAAAGTAAGTTATATAAATTACGCTTTAGAGCGGTTCCAACTCAACACATCAAGATAACTTCGAATTGCTTTCCGTTGTACACAACGACAGTCATTGCAATGGAAGACTTTTGAGAATCGGTCTTAAAGTCAACAGCGCACGCGCACGCACAACAGCGCAGGCGCAAAACAAATCGCGCATGCTCAC
Organism: Astropecten irregularis; assembly: GCA_963971285.1. Taxonomy (NCBI): domain Eukaryota; kingdom Metazoa; phylum Echinodermata; class Asteroidea; order Paxillosida; family Astropectinidae; genus Astropecten; species Astropecten irregularis. The sequence continues at coordinate 4,970,413 of OZ020255.1, forward strand.
AATTGCGTACGCGTGCGCTGTTGACTTTAAGACCGATTCTCCAAAGTCTTCCATTGCTGCACTGCTGTACACGAATGAGGAACTGCAGCAATGGCTGTCCCCGATACAAGGCATAAATTATTGCTACTTACTTAGACCGATACGGTGTCAACAGATATAAGAACATGCAGCTCAAATTAATTCAATCTAATTTAATTTCATGGATATTGTACACTGTAGACCAATGTTTTTTACATACCTTATGTGGACTTTCCTTTGTTCTCATGTACTGATCAAATGGACAGCTTCAAACCATTGATATTTGAACTGACCCATTTTTTTCATGATGAAATTTGGACCGAATATCCCTTGAATGATAAACTTCAATTTGCGACGGATAAAGACACATTGGAAATGTTTCCTTATTGGCATTTTCGTTGGCATCGAAACATTATGTGGACGTGGGCGAGTCCACATAATGTCTTAGGATCCTGCATTATGTGGACGTCCTTTGTCATGAGGTCCACAGTGAGTATGCTACACAGAAACATGCCCACACGCAACTTAACAAACCCAATGCAAAACCTGAAGTTATGAATATAGCGGTTGAGACACACTCGGATGTTGTTGTAATTCCTATTGTGTAATAGTGCCAGCTACTCCTATTTGCAAAAATGCCTCTTAACTTATTCTTAAAGGTAGTATCAGACTTTGGTTTTTGTCAAAGAAATACAGATTCGTGGGCAAATATATCAAGGAAGATACAGTAAAAGTAATCTGTGAAAATTTCAGTCCCATACGATGCCCACTTTTTGAGAAAACAGTGAAAAACGGCCACAGTATTTCTTAAGTCTTTTCTCTTTTATGTTTGATCTTTTAAAAGACCAGAAAGATTTTCGGTCGTTGTTTTACTAATTTCTGGATAAATACACTGTTTCAGGCGAAACAATTTTAACGGTATGTTTCTACCATCACCATATTCATACCCTGTACGTTATACATAAATCTGTGAACATTTCTTTTTTGGTCTCCAAAGTATGATACAAACTTTAATAATTGTAATATCTTACCAGTGGATTTAAGCACCGTGTCTACGCCTTTCTTTATTATTTCATATCCGGCTTCGACTGATGTAAACGGTAATTCTTGTATTCTGCCCTTATATTTAACTACACCACCCGGTAACAACTCCACAGTCCCAGCAGTATCTCTACGAGAGGGAAAAAAGACAAGGAAAAACGAAAGCTGCTTTCAATAATCCAAAATCAGTTACTAACCTCAGAAAATATTCTTATCATCGAATTTCTTTTATTTTCCCCGGTTCCCATAATCTTTCATGCCACTTCGCATTTTAGTGAGAAGTGGTATTGGTATAGCCTATTTAACAAAGGAGTAGGCCAATTATTGTTTTTTAAGTACACAGCTGACTTAATTCATTTTTATGTGTCCACAATCTTTACGTAGAAGAAAAGTGTTCAGATTGGTTTTGCACTTTGGAAATACGGGCATTTCACAATAGTGCGACACCATGAATTTGCAACGCGTTGCCCAATTTGTCGACAAACTGCGCTGCCCGATTTATGTCGACAGACTGGGCATCTTTCGCATGCGCAGTTTGTCGACAAATTCAATTTGGCGCATTGTGATTGGCCAATGCTTTGCAAACCCTTGTTGGCGCACTATAGAGGTCGTGCAGTCACGTGATCAGGACGCCATTTTAGGACTGCAACGCTGTACACATGTATAATGCACGTACGTACAGTGTATACCATGTAACCCACATGCGTTCGCGTAGCTTGCAAATCAACCGGTCGCAGAAGTGCGTGCATATGATGCTTTGTTGGTACCACGCGTACGCGCGCGTGCCGTCCAAATGGCCGATGATGTTAGGTGCACGCTCTCTATTGGCACTTTATCAGTTAATAAACACCGTTACATATACGAAGCCGTTTAACACAATGCTTACTTGATAGTCACTGCACTTGAGCATGCTTCCGCTGAACACGTATAATCAGGATAGAGTTTGATGGTGAGTTCCACATCGGCTTTGAATTCCAGCATGATGTATTCGTTGCACGATAGACGATCGTTGTAATGCAGACCATCAAATGTCTCGATAGAACGTCCACCGGAGATTCTACATATCCCTGTACAGATTTACAATAACCAATTTGTGAATTAAAGGTTCGCTTAAATATGACACTCTAGCGGAAGCTGGCAGTGCTATATCCCATGATTGTTTTTTTTTTCTATTTGATACACGTTGTAACTTATACCATGATATTTTCTAGTGCATAACCATGGGCATCCTTAGGCCCACAGGGGCACTTGGTCAGCATTTACTGTTGTAATGGTATATAAGCATTGGTGACTGTCTGGTATCACGTTCCATTACATTATACATGGTGTCTCCGAAAAAAATGCAACACTGTGTCGAGACCTATTATGTTAAAATTTAACTGTTTATCACCTTAAGATTCAGATTTGTGGTACAGCCATATCTTGGCTATCACCATGTAGAATCTAGGCATATGTGGGCTCGAATTAGCGAAAATATACCAATTGAAAGAGTATTCCTTAAAATCAAATTTGCAAGGATAACGCGCATAGTGGTCAATACACACATTATGTGTATGAAAGAAAGATGAAAATCGGGTTTTGAGGTTGGGTAATTCAGTGTTAGTTTTTTCACTCAAATTCTACATGGTGATAGCCAAGACATAGCTGTATCACATATCTGAATCGTAAAGTGATAAACAGTTTAATTTTCATATAATACTTCTCGACACAAGTGTAGCGTTTTTTTGGGACACCCTGTACATTATTATGTAACTTAAATTTGGCATTAATGTAAATGTTTCTTTCTACATCTTACCATCTTGATATCCATTCTCAAATTGTTGTATTTGGAGGTCCTCTCCTTGTAGTGTAGAGAAAATAAAACAAAAAGACTTATTCAAAATTATGAAAAAGTATTATCTTGACGGTCATATAAAGTCCCAATAGAATACTTAGTATTAAGATTTAGTGTCTTTTCCAAAGATCGTTCATCCGAACGATTTTTGGAACAAACATAATGTAAACTATCCTTCGTGTTTTATAAGAAAAATCGGGTTTTCTCGTGACTCAGATGTCCGATTGAGCTCAAATTTTCACAGGTTTATTATTTCATGTACATGTTTGATCAGACAAAGTATGAGTGTGACCTTTACCAATCATGAATGGAACCTTTAATTGCCAGCACAGCAACTTGAAATCCCGACTGCCAAGTCAGCAATTGCCAACACGGCACTTTTGTATCTGACCACTGTAAAAGTTTAGGTTATCAATATTATAAGCCCATGTTTTAAGGCGATGCCATTTTGCCACATTTGCGTCTTTTGAGCATAAAATGCCATCCTTGGAATGCTGTGGCCTCTTTCATTCTCCCTCGGACGCCAAGTGCATGGAAATGATGGATCAGAACCACACTCTTTCTCGGTACAGAGGACTCTGCTTTCCATACGATCTGTATATGATTACTTTTGAACTAAACAGTGAGGCTACTTGCTGGCCACTCATACTTCGTAGGACTGTTTCGTGCTTAGTTAAGACTGGAGGAGACTGACCCATGTCTGCCCAGCGGTCGATTTCACGAAGCCCTGCGATCGATAGTAGTAATAATAATAATATCGACATTTATAAATTATAGCACTCTTACACACAAGAGTGGTACCACAGTGCTTTACACTATTATTATCCCTGGTCATCGGGCACATTTACATTCCAGAAACAATCTCAGCTCCCTGGGGAGTATACAACCTCGTGCTACCATGAGGTGCAGAGAGGCTAATCAAACCACAAAGCCATCTCTACCCTCACAGGTACCCATTTACACCTGGGTGAAGGGGATCAATATGTAACAAAGCGTCTTGCCCAAGGACGAAAGCAACTTTAGCCAATGGCTGGATTCGAACCCACAATCTGTAGAGTCCGACACGCCAGACCACTCGGCCATGGCACTCCACAGTTACGATCGATCGTAACTCGAGTTATGAAGTATAACCCATCGTAGGGGGCCTTTTCCACGTAGGGCTTCAATGCATCAAAAGTGCTACGATTGATAGTAAGTTACGAAGAGTTTGGTGAAATCGACCCCAGGACAGAAGAACCAAGAACCATGATCAACCTAACGGTCACCCTGCCGGCCAGAACATCTGCAAGACATATTGCACATCTATTTATCTTTGACATCTAACTACCATTGCCGGCCTTGCTCAAGTATGATTTATTTGAGCTCAATTTATTTGCTCAATCTGTTCTATTGTGTAATGACATAAGGCCATAAAAAGAAAATTGTTGTATTGGCGTAACGGAGGTTTGGAAAATAGGGTAGGGCGGGCGGATTTTTTATTTTTTTTATTTAATTTTTCCTGGGGTATTGAATGCTTTTTCCCCTGTATATCACAGTATTTGACGTGTCAAATAAAGACAACAAATGACATAACAACTTTAACCAGTCCGGTTTCCATCTTTTGCTCCTTTTAAGCTTTTAATCTGCATACAAATTTGCGATTTTTAAATTTAATTTTATTTTTTTCCCGATTTTTATTTTTTTATTTTTTTATTTTTATTTTTTTTGGTTTAAAATGTTTACGGTCGGGGCATATTTTGTGGTCGGGCGGGTTACGCCAATACAACATTTTTTTTGTATGGCCTAATGTATATTTTGGTGTAAGGGTTGAACTGTTGAACAGTAACTGTTAAGGTTAGCAAGGTGCCTTTCTTTTGTTGCGTTTGATGTTTTTTTTTAGTTTGGGTTGATAAGTGACAAACCTTTTTTAACGTAGTCATACGTAACACCTGTCCAGTCACAACTCTTGCTTTCCGAATTGCAGACTTCTTTGTTTGAACACGGTGAAGTACATATGGCTGTATACATGAAAACAGATGAAGAAATAAATAATTATTTTTTTCAATAACAAAACAAACAACAGTAGAAACAACAGCAATAACAACAACAACAATCAAATCAAAATGTCTCTTGTCAGGTAGTACAATTTAACTTATTATTGATATTCATATGGCAACCACGACTTAACTGAAACGTTTACAAAGTTTGCCAAGACATAATCGTGTAAATTATTGTTTCAGAAAGTTGTCAAGATTAATTAACATGATATGCCTAATTTAGTGATTAATAAGTCGGCTTGGAAGATAAATTTGGTTGTTTTCTGGACAACTTCAATAACACTTGTGGCGCCCTGTACTTGGTGTAGGCTCTATAGATCGTTCACACTCTTACTTCTAAACTTGTATACCTTTCTAACTAATAAGTATGGATTGCATAAGGCGACTTAATATCACAGTATTGACAGAGCTCATGGGTTTGAATGAGCCTAATGAGGCCCTTCTGATTGCAGAAGAATGAGGACAGTATCTGCGGTACCCCAATGGTCATCCATTCAGGGACTACTGAGCTGAACATATTTCTTAGCATTTTCTTAAACAATGGCCGTAAAAATGATTGAACTTACCATGCACTATATTGCATAGGGCGATATTGTTTGGGTATACAATGGTTTACGCGCAGCTACACACTGTATACCTGAAAGTGCAACTTTGGGTTTTGTACTTTTTGACAAACAATGCTGTGTGCATTGAACAGTGTTGAGTCCTTGGCATCAAGTAGGGTATCAAAATGCAGCTTAAGATGTGCTCTAAACATCCATACTACTCATATCACCCAAAACCGACTAGACTTAGAGGGGTCGGGCGTCAAAATCAACGGAAGTGTCTTTTTGTGCACCCTTTATATGAATTCGATAGCCACATGACGTATTTTCGTCTTTACATTCCATAATTTGCAAATTAGCCTAGACTATCGTGTATTGATGTTGGTGCGATGATTATTACTTACCAACAGATAATTCTAGGTGAATATTACACAGGTAATTAAAACTTACGTTTTCCGCAATCTGTGGAAGGTCTCCCGTTACAGCACACCCATCTACAATAAAGAAAACAACATTCCATTGGTTGACACTTCGAGGTGATGAATGTCATATTTCAATTAAAACAAAAATGGAAGACGAACAAAACGTTTTACCAAATCACGATAGCAAAAATAAGACGAGGACTTTACATAGCATTCACGATAAATTGCAGTACCCACCGCGATATTGGATTCGATTCACCCCGCTGACCCCAAATCAATGGCCTAGCGGTATAGCATCAGTCCTAGTAAATAGACGGTCATGGGTTCGAATCCCACCTGAGCCAGCGCATGGTTTTTATTTCATGTGCAGTAAACAAGCACTGATTATGCAGTGGTCATCTACGTCGGGGTAGGGCAAATAAGCGTAATATGCATATTTATATCTCTTCGGATAACATTCATGATACCAATTGTCACCATGCAAAACCATTTATCTGAAATTAAGTGTTCTTATACTGATTGAATGTTAACATTTGATCAGCAGAACGATTCATTTACATCCTTTGTTGGGGGGTACAGAGTACAAAAAAGGAAAATCACTGTAATTCTAATGGCGCTCTAACTATCCACCACTGTGTTACCTAATACATTGTAGTCAATCATCTTTGTTCGTTTAGAGGTCAGAGGTCATGAAACCACTCATGATGTAAAGCCACGTTAATGTGGGAAAACTTCACAAACCGATTATGATCAAACCTGATAAGGTTGATAACTGGTAAATCGGGAGCTAAAATGAAAGATTGCAATAACATCTCCATTACACAATCTTCTGATATTTTAAAAATGATTTATTAAAATTTTGGATTATCAGACTTCATTTGACGATATGTAGTGAACCAAAGAAGATGTCTAGAGTATGACGCTGCAAAAATAATATGGCGTCATCGTAACGTTATCAAAATCTATTTTGAAAACACATCCATACCTGGGATGTGTTTTCAAATTAATCCATTAATCCACATTAATCCCTGAAAGGAGGCTTTCTCAACGTGACCAGATAGGAAGCGCTGGGAGTGATACTGATACATGTACTGATTGTGTAACTTTTTGGTCAAAAGTAATAGTACCTACATAAACAGATACATTTATATAGTCATTAATTATTTATTAAGCAATGATTTTAAAGCACTTTCACTTCTTTCACAATTTTGATTACAGTAAACTTTGAATGACCCAACTCAAGAGTGACAAGGCTCGGGGTGCTGACAATATTCTCCCTGGATTCTTGCTACATCTCGAGCCAAGATGCCGACAGTGGCTTGTGGAATTCTACTCAGTGTTGCCCCACCAATCAATCCATATAAACCAACAGAGCCAAAGAGCTACAGACCTATCCTTCATATATGTGTACCCTACAACCGTCTGGAGTGCTTACTCCTTGCCATGCTGGATCCAGTTGTCGATCCGCAACTAGCTAATGAGCAAGCAGGATTTTGAAAATACTGTGAACCAGATCACCAAGCTGACCAACGATATGGAAGACAGCTTCGAGCAGGGACACAGCTACAGCTGACGCTGGCCTATGCCTGCTGCACGACGAAGAAGGTTAATCCAAGCTTTCATCTTTGCTGACAGCCACTTCAGGCGTTGCTTGAGCTGACGGCCCCAGCTTCACTCCAAGGTAAGTTGTCGTTTCTTTGTACGGGAGATGTGTACCGTCGTGATAATTGACTGACCAAAGACCGGTTATTAATTATATTAATGGAGTCTCCTTTATCGATTACAAAATTTTATTTTTTATCTTTTCAACAATTTCGGCTCTCTCTTTTGGCTTCGAATACATTATACTAAGGTACCCAGTCATCAAATATCGCTATGATCTTCTATCGGCTGGATAAAACATCGCCCTGTTTAACAAAAATTCCATATTGCTATTGCCTAAACCAGTACATACGGCTCGATTCCAACTGAGAATTGAGCTCCCTATGTGTTGAGATGGGCCTACTACATGGTATTGTTATCGTGAACGTTTGTTACCAAATTATTTTCCATATAATGTTTTTTTTTACATGACATTTAATGACATTTGGTTTTTCATATTGCATTATAATGTTATTCTAAGGACAGTATACAATACCAACTCTAGAGGGCGGCATTAGTGCATTGAATAAACAATGCTTTTGCCGACCTTGTGTCAGTGTTACTCCCTCAGTATATGACATATTATTTCTTTTTTTAACAAGGATGGGATTATTTGTGCGACAGGTACTCCCAGTTTTACTTAAGGAACATTGATGGAGACCATATGTCTAGCATGATCAGAAAAAAAACAATAGGTGAATTTTTCGAGGGAGAAGAAACACTCGAATGCCACATTCATTAATATTAAATAAATACCAATATTAAATGTTCGTGCTATAACTAGTGCTATATCAGACAATCAAGCGGTGTGTTCTTAACCCTTCTCGGGGCAATTGAGCATGGTCTTCCCATGGACTTGTGACATCAAGTAAGACTAATTTAGAAACCACTGAAAGTGCTGGAAACAATTATAACAATTTCTACATTCAGGAACCATCCATAATAGCAGAGCGTTTCAAATTTCATAAGCGTGAACAAATGAAGGCGAATTGTGTAGCAAATTAATCGTGTTGTGTACTAGTTTGGCACTTGAAATCGCATTGGATTGGCAAATCCCTAGAGTCAAAGGAAGCTTCGACTGAGACGAACTTAAAAACCATAGAGGGCGCTCTTTATGCAAGGCCTCTGCTCAAGATGTCCCGAAGAGCATTCACTTCGACAATTAAGCAGTCCGGTAATGAATCTTTTTTTTTCTAATTTCGAATAGCAATATGAATATAACTTGTTAATAATAGTCACCTTTAATGATCAGGGAACCAGCTGGGATAAGTACTTAGTGTCAGATTCATAATATTTTGAGTGATTTATTGCTGCAAACTTTCCGTTAACTTTGGTTTATGTATAGTACATTATTGTGTATGCACACAGTACACGTGCATTGTGTACGAACGCACGCGTGGAAGGTTTCGGGCTGAATCCATGGCATCAAGCTTCATTAACTGTGTGTGTGGTATTATGCATGGTTCACGCATTACATGTATGATGATGGGCGCTCATTCTTAGACCCTATCTCTTAGGATTTTAGTTACATATGTACTTCATACAAACTTTATATGAATCACTGTTGTGTGTAAACAGGCACCTTGGCATACACTGTGTTCATCGTTCAGGCTATGTTATACGCCTGCATGCCTGCCTGTTGCAGCAATGCACTATCACCGCAATCCCTTGAGTGTTGGATGAGTTGAATATAACATGTGCAATCGTCTTCTCGATAAAGCAATCTATTTATTTATTTTATGTCATGTAATTTTTTTCCAGGGAAATCAGTTTCCAAGGGAAATATTTGATTAAATACAAGAATGGTGTTTCCATTTCAATTGAAACTCCAAACTTAGCTTTTCGGGTTGAATGTGAGGTATTGCCGCTTATCTTTGGCGTTGACAAATTTCACTTATATCTCATGGCCCAAAATTCACACTGGTCACCACTAGGGCTGTCGTTTGTAACCGGTTACCGGGTCGCATTTTCCGGTTTCAGTTAACCGATATGGGTTCTTTTCTTTTTCAAACATCGTTTTTTGATGTAGGACTGACCTATTTTGTTTTGTATACCATCTTAATTCACATGTTGTCAATGTTTTCTTTATTTATACGGGTAAGGCCACATAAAAAAAATTACTTGTTTAGCGTCCCCGCCCGACCTCCGATATGAGCCCGACCTGTATTATTTTTTTATTTTTTATTTAAAAAAAAAAAAAAAAATATTGGGGGAAACAATTATTTCTTGTATGTAAAAGCAGTGTGCGCTAATATCTACCGTAATTTTCGGACTAAACATCATGAAGGCCACCTGGGGTAGAAGCTGCAGCATGCGAAAAATGTACAAATGTAAGCGGAAGGGACATTTGATAATCAACGTTCTGGAAATTTGTACCGATGTGGCGGACTGAAGGAATGTCAGCCGAGCGCATGACTAGAACTACCGTAACCCGACTTGAGTCAAGTCTACATACTTAGGTTTCTCTAGTCTACTGAAATTTCCAATGGTCAGATATCTAGCTTGAAAGCTTCTATGGTCTTCAGTATCTTCCTAACATGTTTTCTGACCATGAATACCATGTATCTTTTCTTCCACAGGCATGTTGCCATTCTATCCTTAAAATAAAAAATAAAAATAAAAACCTCCCTCCCTACCTTGAAAATTTGGAAGAGGTGGACGCTAAACAATTTTTTTTTTTTATGTGGCCTAACCGTAATCAAATTACCGACGAGTAACCGGTTACAAAATGATTCGTAGACTTACAGCTACTCACTACTGACCATAACATTATGATAGCTATCCTTAAAGTGGGGCTCAAATTAAACGATTCGATTCGTGTTTTCTTCTTATAATGCTTCCATTTGTCATTGTTGACACCCCAACAATCATGGTAAATAGGAGATTATGTGGAATCGACAAAAAACGTGACTTTCTGTTCTGCCTCTTGTCGGCGAATCTCGAAAACAGAGCCAGAGAAGTGCCCAAGATGCGCCAGCGCTGCGTCGCCTTTCCAAGCAAGAAAAACGCGGAGGCAAGGGTCGCTGTCCTGAGTGGCTACCAAAATATACGTCACAATGGGTCGTTGCATATAATATGAGGGCATCACACGTTGGCCGTATTTTACTAGCCGCACGTTTTGGGATTTTTTTTTATATTGTACCCAGAAAAGCACATTTGCAAACACATTTCAGAATGAGTTTCGTAGTAACCGAGGCAGTGCGTTTTAACTACTTTTATTTATTTTTTTATAAATAGAGGCCCTCTTTAACTCAGAGTCTTCCGTTCCTATACCTTGACATACATGGTGTCTACATTACCAAAACAGTTGGAAATGTTGATCGGGTTGAAGTAAACCAATGCGTTTACTCATATCAGCTGATTGGTAAGAGACCCAATACTGGCCATCAGGCTTCTTTATTACGTTACAAATGATTGGCATAATTATGTTCGATACAAAGGAATGAAACCGTGTTTTTCTCGTTCTCAGTGTTGAATGGCTTTAATATGTGAATAACGTATTGGGAATATGTCACATGAGTTATCTTTTGGTGCACATGTCTTAACCAGGATGTGTAAAATAATATTGCAAACCATAATACAACATGTGCATCCCTTCTGTTAAAAAATGCCCACCAGTTGCACTCGTAAAAAATCTTGGGATTGGCCAACTCCTGTATATGGCAAAGATTATGTGTTGATTTTTGCGGAGATTTATAATCATCAGACCCCCACAATAAACCTGCGACAGACCCAGAAAACTCGCTGTACTTGTGCCGAAAATGTCCCAAATTGACAACAAAGTCATTACAAACCAGCTTGAAAATCTCCCCGTATCTTCTCAAAATGCCAGAGATGAAATACAGATACTCACGTATCATTCCGTGTGATGAAAATCGATGTTTATTGACCAAAACTCAGACAATCACGGCGGCCATGTTAGGAGCGCATCATCAGTTGCATCCGAAAAAAGCGAAAACTTATCAATTTCTCACAAAATGAGTCTTAAAGATATATACCAGATTTTCTTTGCTTAGACCAAACTTATTGGAAAAGATTTTGAGACAAAATTAACAAAAACAGAGGGAGTACCATAACATAGACAGAGTTAATAGTCAATGGGCCTTTTCGATACAGTATATCGTTGATGACTTTTATCTTATTAAGAATTTCGAGAATATTTTTGAGAAAAATACAAATGAATTTACATGACTTTTCACACATTCACAATTTTGCGAAAATATCCTCCAAAATTGCAAAGCTATTCTTTTAAAAGATTATACGTCCTTACAAAACAAAGCCTATTAGAGATGCCTTAAGACAGCGACTTGTGTCTTGACCAATGAAAGCGGTTAACTATTCATGATCGCGTAGGACAAGATGGCAGACTCGTCCATGGACGAGGCTTTATAGAGAAATGATGCTATAAATTATGTACATTTCTCCTGCAAAAGCATCCACTTAGTGACATGCAAAACTCTGAAACAAGAGCTCAGTAACATTCCAATAAATAGGATATTGCCAGTTCCCCGAATCAAGTAAAAAGATTTTGGTTATTTGGAAGTAGTATATGGTACATAGTCATATCACATACCGGTTATGTTTAGGCACTTTCTTTTTAGAGGGATGAGTGTATCATGTACTATTACCATTTCTGTACGCGATACAAAATGTAGAATGCGCCCTCTATACCTTGTCAGTGCCAATCAGTATATGACAGATGTTCTATAGAACTCGCAGGCCAAATGTTTAATTACAATTTTGCCTTTTTTTATGCGCAATTTGTTTTTTTATGGTATCGATTTATTATTATTATTATTTTTTAAAGAAAAACATGCATTCGAAAAGCCGAAGGCCAAAGCAAGTTGGAGTTTGGCCATATTTTGAATACATTGTTCAACGAATCATTATGAAAAATATTTTTGAGTTTTCATTTGACTTCATTGTTTATTTAGTAAAAATGTTGTAAAGGAAACACTTTGTGAACAAATCATTATTCAACAATTTCATGTACGTCGTGGGTTACCCATCATTCTATTTGTGTTGTTCCTTGGGCTTAATTTGGGATAATTTTGGTTTGTGCATAACTGATAAATGTTTTGCGAGTTGAACTAATACTTATTAAAGGAACACGCCGGCCCCAAATAAAAAAAAAATATATAACATTGCTGATTATATCACTATATGTTGTAGAACACTTTATGAAGGTTTTCGTGAAAAAAACAATCAGACAAAAACCTGTAATTAAGGTTAATTATTGGAAAAACAAAATAAGATTAAAGGTTATGTTAGATATGTTTTCGAGTTCACGAAATGTTTACGATAACACGAAATGATTTCAATAAACAAAGATACAAAGGGATTTTGAGGGCGCGAAAGATTTTATGGGAAATAATTCCGAAATGACTGACTTACATGAATATCACAAGATATGATTTTGAGAACAAGAAATTATTTCAATGACGTGAATTAATTCAATAACACAAAAAGTTTTAGAGGACATAAATTTAAAGATTTTCATGTATTACGCGAAATGATTTTCCGCTTCGTTCGGAAAAGAAAAAAAAAGGACCGGTCTTTTTCTAAATGTGTCATGTATTAGGCCTAATTTTGCCACGATGGAAATTCCTGATTGAAAAAAAAAATATAATTTACGGGTAAAATCATCAGTTGCTTTGGTTAAAAAAGAATGATTAACATAGGGGTCGATTTCTTTCCATGATTGGGGGGATGATTGGTGATTTTGGGGTCCTATGCGAGGGAGCGAGCGGGGGAGGCTGTGGGAGGTGGGATACCCCCCCCCCCTCCCAAACTGAGGGACTTTTTGATAAAAACAGAGACGAAAAGTTGCATTTTAGAGCATTTAAAAACGATATTCAGAAGAATTAAACACTGCGAAGACCAAAAAGACAGCAAGGTGTAATATTTCAATAAACTAGAATGACAATCAACCTCGAAATATTCGGGGGATGATAATACACGCCATCCCCACGTCATTTTTTTTTGGGGGGGGATATATCCCTCCCATCCCCCCGGATCGACACCCATGGTGATTAAACAAGAAGTTATACATGAAGGCCTACTTGAATTTGTTACAGTTAAGCAAGCTTGTATACGGCTGGAAGTGAAACTATCACAATGATAACGTGAAAACATAGGGATTACCATAATTAGGACAGTGTCAATCATCAATGGCAGGGCCTTTTGGATTTATCGTTGATAACCCTCCAAGGAACGGGAGTTTTATCTTTATTAAGATAAAATTGTGAAAAATACAACTTTATTTCCATGAATTTTCACACATTTACACAAAGAAAGTCTCCAAAAAGCTATTCTGTTAAAAGAAAGACGCCCTTCCAAAAAATACAACAACAAAAAACAAACAAAATAGCCTATCAGAGATGCCGTGAAACAGCGACGTTTGTCTTAATAATAATAATAATGGTCATTTATATTGCGCAGCTACTATATGAATATACTCTACTGCGCATTACAAAAAATAAATCAAATTACTTTTACGCAGAACAAAACAAAAAACGATTTTAACTTAGATTTAAATGTAACCAAAGTTTGTAATTAGCTTAGATCTTGTGGGATTTTATTCCATAATCTGGGTGCTGCATATGAAAAAGCCCGTTCCCCAAGTGTTGTTTTTGGGATTCCCGAAGGTTGTTGTAAGAGTATCGTATATCGAGTACTTCTTAAGCAATATGCCGATTGTTGTTGTGATTTCATAACATATCGCTTATGTATGTTGGTGCCTGTCCGTATATTGCCTTATATGTGATGAGTAATATTTTGAATGTGATGCGTTCTTTGACCGGTAGCCAGTGTAGTTCTTTCAGGAGGGGTGTTGTATGTGCATATTTGCTTGAATTACATATTATCCTGCCACACGCATTTTGGACACGTTGTAACTGTGTTTCCGGTAAACCAAGCAATGATAGCATGAACGATCTTGACCAATAAAAAGCGGTTAACTATTCCTGATCGCGTAGCACAGGATGGCGGACTCGTCCATGGACGAGGCTTTGTAGAGAAATGATGCCATAAATCATGTACATTTCTCCTGCAAAAAACATCCACTTAGTGACACGCAACACTGACACTTTGCAAACAAGAGCTCAGTAACATTCCAATAGATAGAATATTGCCAGTTCCCCGAATCAAGTAAACTGTATTTAGTTATTTGGAAGTAGAATATGGTACATAGTCATATCATATACCGGTTATGTTTAGGCACTTTCTTTTTAGAGGGATGAGTGTATCATGTACTATTATCATTTCAGTACGCGATACAAAATGTAGAATGCGCCCTCTATAGCTGAGTATAGAAATAACGATTGCTTGTACCACGGCAGCCATCTTGTCGACCTTGTCAGTGCCAATCAGTATATGACAGATGTTCTATGGAACTCGCGGGCCAAACGTTTAATTACTGTTTTGCCTTTTTTTACGCATTTTTTTTTTGACGGTATCAATTTATTATTTTCATTATTATTATTATTAAGAAAACATGTATTTATTTATTTAATTTATTATTTAATATTTATTTAACTCTCTACTTTGCTCTGTAGCATCTAATTAAGATGGAAAGTGCGGTTTACAAATCCTATGTATTATTATTATTATTATTCGAGAACCCGAAGGCCAAATCAAGTTGGAGTTTGGCCATATTTTGAATACACTGTTCAATGAATCATTATGACAAGTATTTTTTTAGGGGTATTAACATGGAATCGGTAACACAATAATTAACAAAATGCTTTCCAACCCGTCTTATAGGCTTCATGCGTATTAGGCGCTGAAGCTGCCAGTAATAAGCGGTTCAGCTCACCTGTCGTTACGAATACTGATAGCGCGGCAGACCCAAAGCCAACGAGTTTGTCGTGCCGAACTCAATCTGCCGGGCCAAATTCACGCCAAACGCCGTGCTATTGCCGTGCTAACTTGAAAATGAAAAATGATTTGAGTTCGGCACGGCAGTACTACGGCGTATAGCCTAGGCTTTGGAAATCGATCGCTCTCGCTCTCGCACTCTTCCGCTCTCATTAATGTTTTCCAAGGAGAGCGAAAAAAGGTGCTTCTAGACAATGACAGAAAATGTATTTGGAGAGGAGAAAAAAGTACCAACTGAAAACTGATCTAGCTGTTCAGGGCTGCGTTCCTAACAATAGAGCATGATCATGCTTGGATGAGAGCCAAGTTTTGTTTCAAGACGTCTCAGAATAAGGATCATGATAAAATAGGTTTACGGTGACACCCTGAGCTACAACTAAGTTTTTTTAGATTAGGCTGATGTTTCCACAGCCTACACTATCTCTAATCATAGCGTGTTTAAAGCCGATGGAGTTGTATGATGTTTATAAGTTATCGGCAAGTATCGCCAAAAACCTTCTCGGTCGGAGTAGGTTGCCGATACCGATGAAAAGGCGATGGCGTTTAAAAGGCGATGCAGTTTTTGGAGCCTTGGTTTAGCGTTATTTAGCGGTAAGTTGGATCATTCTGTGGAAACATGCTCATATAATGTTTCTTTTGTGAGTATGGGGTGTCTCTGAAATGAGCCTGTAAAGCCTTGTCACACCATAGCCGGTCTGACTCGCCAGGGTTATAGGCCC
This sequence comes from Astropecten irregularis, assembly GCA_963971285.1. Lineage (NCBI taxonomy): Eukaryota > Metazoa > Echinodermata > Asteroidea > Paxillosida > Astropectinidae > Astropecten > Astropecten irregularis. The sequence goes on from OZ020255.1 coordinate 4,986,547, forward strand.
TACCGGAGCTGAAATTTGTAGATTTTCAGGGATTGGTATCAGTACGCTAGTACTATGTTTTCACATTGGTAATAACGGTTTCACATCGGTAAGGATGCAACATCGGTAGGACATCAGCGACAAAATTGACAATGGCATATTGACAGTCGACGATAAAAAACGTTTAGAACATGCTAAAAAATTTCCGCTGATGTGCTGGCGGAGCTAGCAGCGGTATTGCAACGGTGTACATCGGCAGTACTCCGGCTTGGCTTCGTTAAGATCGGTAGGGCAACGGTACCGCACCGTTAATGGATTGGCGGCTCTCCGATGGCCTCAATGTATGCCGTACTGGTACCGATATGATACCGTAGTCCTGCCGATGTGCTACCGTTCTTATGCTACAGTCACACGGCCACTTACGGTAGCTACGGATGCTTACGGATAAAAATCCGTAAGCATCCGCAAGGATCCGTATCATCCGTAAGCATCCGTAACCCAATCCGCAGGATCCGCAGACATACGCAGATTCGCAGCGGGAATTTTAAAAATCTCAAAATTTTGCTGCGGATGGAATATCCGTAAGCATCCGCAGAATATATGTTACACATACGCAAAATACGTTACCCATACGTAAAATACGTTACTCATACATAAGAAACGTAAACTCATCCGCTGGATACGTAAAATACGTAACTGAACCGCACACTTTGACGGGTGTGCGGATGCCTGTGGATACATAGGGGTACATAATATCTGGGACTAGCTCCCAGACTTGATGAAATGCGACTGAAACAGCCAATCCACGTGGGGTTTATATGCGGATGGTGCGGACGCCAGATACACGGCTTTTTAAGTAATATAATCATCAAATATCCACTATGGAAACTGACTGAAATTAAAGCCATTGAAAAATGAACAAAGAATAATTGACTGAAGCGAGATTCGAACCGGCGAACACATGAATACCGTACATGCGCTCTACCAACGGAGCTATCTCGTTTTGCTGTGTATATACTGTCAACATTTCCAGCAACAAGGGACTTGGGCAACATGTTGCCGAGATTGTTGAATACCGAGATTGTTAACAGTGTGCACTCTGCTTAGCCAGCGTCAACCAGCGTACGATCAGCGTAGGGCAGCGTATGAACAGCGTACGATCAGCGTAGGGCAGCGTAGGGCAACGTATGAACATCGTAGGGCAGCGTAGTCTCTACGCAACGCTACGCAACTTTACGCAATGCCAGGTGTGAAAGGGGCTTCCTATTTCAGGAGTTGTTACGGAATGACCCTATACATTCTCATGATAAAATGCGAGGGGGGGGGACTTAAACATTGAGACTGCGATTAATACGTTTTCATCTCACCCAGAAAGGGTACATTCATACCATGAGCTAAAGTCGTTGTTGAGACACAATTTTCAGCACTTAAGGACTAATTTTGATCAGGCTTAGATCGGGGCAAGACATAGATCACATATCCTCACCATTATGACGTCACTTTACATTAAACATGTCGAACTTAAATAGTTACTACCATATACATGAGTACTTTTATGATGACTGTCAGAAGCATTGGATCTTAAAATGGCTTTTTTGATGTCGTTACGATAACATTACAGTATTTGTGTTTAAACAGTGCATGTAAAATATATCAGTCGTAGACCTACTCAAGGGCTTTTTTACAAAATAAAATAGCCTTTTTTTTTAATGGCTAAAAGAGTATCAATACTCCGAAGTGTACAGCTACAGTACAGGAATGTAACATACCCAAACAGAAATGTAGAAACATACAGTTAACAAATTTTCGCCTGAAATGTTATGTTTATTCAGATATTAGAAAAACAAAGACCGAAAACGGTTTTGATCTTGTGCCAAGATCAAAACCATTCTTTATGCTTTATTAGAAGAAATTAGTCGGGTTTTCACTTTTTTTCTCGTGACTCAAATGTCCGATTGAGCTCAAATGTTAACAGGTTTATCATTTCATGTACAATATTTGATCAGACAAAGTATGAGTACTGTTCTGTGACCTCTACCAATCATGTGTTATACCTTTAAATAAATAAAAAAAATACTCATGATGACTTCATTGAGTATCTAACAGTAGCCTACCACCAGGCTTTGATGCATTGCATTATTTGAACTTGATCAAATGATTTGTTCAATTGTGATGTGAAATTTGCCGGACAAATGGAAAGCCAGTGTTGAACGATCTAATAGGCATTATGCATACATTTCAATAAGGATGAATACTTACACCAATTATAACAAATACATAAACATTCAAATAATTATAAATCAGTGATATGGTTGGCCGCGGATTCCGCATAAGGCTTGGCATCGCCAAGTTTCATGCTGCTGTATTGTAATTCTATATGAATTAACCATGCCAATTACTGAACACCTCTGAAAAACGCAGTGGTGACACCGACAGGCTATCACAGGCTAATCGAAATGAATATTAAATCTTCTTTGGCTTTAGCCCAAGCTATGCCATCGCATGTATCATATCTGGGGATGCAACAGGATGCTTATCATTCTACGACTTGGGGTACTTTGCAAAAGATTCATTTTTACATAGCGTATTAACAGTGCATTTAATTGTCACATTGACCGAAGTTATTCAATCATATTCAATGCAGTTTTATGTAATTATGTACACGGCGGTGTTGAAATCATATTGGCATTAATGCTAACTTTGTATCTTTAAAAGTAGTACCATACTTTGGAAAGAAACCAAAACTGAAATGTTCACAGATGTACATATAACCTACAGGGCATGAAGATGGTGGTGGTAGAAACATACCGTTAAAATCTTTCCGCATGAAATGGTGTATTTATCCAGAAATTAGTAAAACAACGACCGAAAATCTGTTTGATCTTTTAAAAGATCAAAAATAAAAGAGAAATACTGTGGCTGTTTTCCACCTTTTTTTTCTCAAAAAGTGGGCACCGTATGGGACTGCAGTTTTCACAGATGACTGTTAGTGTATCTGTCTTGATATTTTTGCCTATGCACCTGCATTTCTTTGATACAAACCAAAGTATGATATTACCTTTAAGTACGGATTATGTTAATATCATACAAGGAAACCGACTGTTGAAGTGAAAACAAAAACAGTTGAGAACAAAATCAATTAAAGGAACAATTTAGCGTTACAAACTTACCTCAGTACGTATTTGGGTTCTTGACTTGGCCACTGCGAGAAGATATGTGTTAGATTTTTAATCGAGTTCTCATCGTAGTTAACCCTTTCAATCTTCCTTCCTGCACATGTTGGTGTTGGTGAAAAGCTTTCAACACAGCTGCAAGGGCAACCAAATTATACTGATCAAATACTCGTTGCGTAGTGCGAGATAGGTTTGGACAAAAAGAAGTCTTCCCAGGATTTAGAAGTTTAAGGTTGGTGCACCCCAAGTAAATAGTCCCAAAATCCGTCCGCCGAGCTCATTAATAAAAGTTAAGCACTCGATATATTATAAATTAGAGGGTTCTGAGAGCCATGAAATTGAGGGATTGAAGAAATAGGCACTGGACCTCCTGACTGAACTGTGGGCTTCCATGTGTGACCATTTGTGATGCAATTTGGTGAGAAAGTGTGTCTATTTCAGATGCTTTGCAGAGGGGTGATGTTTTTAATGACTTCTTTGACTGGAGTGATCCATACCTTGTTTTAGGTGTGGTCGGCTGAGAATGAGTATATCTCAAATATTCAATGGTCAACCCACCATAAAATGAAAAGAAAATGAGAGGTGACATGTTCATCATCATTTTTCTGTGCAACCTGAACACCTATGAGAGTTCTGTGTATTTTCAAATGAATTTTGAAGTATTAGGAGTTATCACTGTTGTCTATGGGAGTTAATTTACTTGGTTGCAAGCTTAAGACATCTTTTTTTTTTTACATCTAGTACATAACCATGCATTACATAGAACTGTGTGGCGAAATGATTTTGCATTCATGATTAATCTGCAAAATTGAATAGCAAACTGTGCCGAAGTCCAAATTGGTACCTAAGTGCGATGAAGTCTAACTTTGGGGAAAGAAATCCAGGCGAAGTAGTTTTTGGTGGAGCAATAAGCAAAGAAATACTTTCATGAACGTGAAATCTATACTGAAGCGATATGGTAATACATTTTTCTGACAATGTTCGTTCCATTTCGGTCCGTTACAATAATTGTTATATATTTCAAGCACTGATTCATTTTGTTGATGTTCTCCAGTCATTGTATTTTCACTTTTTTGTAACGTTCAGGACTTTAATACAAGTAATAAACTGCTGCAATCAGCCAAAAATGACATGAAAATTATAAAATGCAAAGAGTTGGGAGGGCCTGACGCGTTCGATCCTAACAGGATCTTTATCAAAGGCTTACAGACATGATTTTATCGTACGTTCTAAAACAAGAAAGTCGTATGCTTACCTGCATGCACACAAAAGCAGTAGCAGCAGAGTCGGGCACTGTTGAAGAACAGACGCCATTACGACTCGACCAAACCGGTCCTGGCTACTGCAACTCTTCCTTTTGATGCAGTTAAACTTTGGGATGAATCTTCAATCTCAGTGGACACAACTCTGCTGCGTCTGCAGTAAGACGAATCGTTTGGCGAACGATGGGTTTGGGCGAAGGTTTTTATCTAGCCAAAACGCGTTTGATGCAGAGGTACAAGGGTGCTCATTGGTCGGATGACGTACCTAAATTTAAACGCTGTAATATGATTGGATGACAGAATTCGCTGCGCTTGCAGATTTTGAAATGTCAAACCTTGCACTTTTTTTATGAAGGATGCACCTGTTTGTTTTTAACACAGGAAGGGCGTGATTTAAAAATCGTTACCATAGGCTTAATAATGAATTTCGTCTCGGCAAGTTAGTTTTGTAGCCAAGGTCTCTCCTCGGTCGGTATTTAATTAAATTTGTACATCTGGCTTGGAAAGCTAAAAAATTCTGCGAATGCCATCGGAAAAGTGATTAAATCACAACAAACAACTAACATGAGACGTTTATAAAAAATAAATAAATAATAGAAAAACATAAATTATGCAAGTATTTATTTGTATTTCAAACACGTTCCATGCCTTTAAGGGAGAGAAAGCATTGCTTACTTGTTGGATTGCCGGTTGTCTGTCTTTTTCTTTGCTGTTCATTGATTGCTTGTTTATTGGCTTGTTGACAGACTGGCTGGCTAGGTCTGCAGCTGTATGGATGGCTGTATAGTTTGTGTGTGTTTGTTTGTTTGTTTGTTGTTTGATTTTTATATGGTTTACCTGTCTATCGTCTGTTTGTTTGTCGTGTTGAGTGCGCATTCAGGAAGGCATATCATCAAGACAGTTATTATATTCAATCATAATATAGCGTGATTATGTCAATTGCATAATTGTTTCACACGAGGAAACAATAGGCATCCTGTTTTTTTCTGACTCACTGATGTCACCGTCCGCCATGGCTATCCGTTCTTATCATATGTACATTTCTAAATACATGTAAAATGAATACAAATGGAAGTACTTGAATAAAATGCTGAACAATACGATAAAACAGCAAGCCATATGGAGATGAATTAGATCAGCCAGTAAAGGCGACCAGGGTTGGGGCAATCAAGATTGACCATCCTTTAAAGGTACAGTACAGAATTGTAACATATACCCAAACAGAAATGTTCACTTATTGACGTGTAACTTTCAGGGTATGAAGATGGTGCTGGTAGAAACGTACCTTTGAAAAAGTTCCGCCTGAAATGGTATATTTATCAAGAAATTAGAAGAATGAAGACCGATAACAACTTTGATATCGGGGCAAGATCACTGAAAACATTCTTTATGTTTTATAATAAAAATTAAGTGGGTTTTTGGCTGTTTTCTCGTGATTTGGATGTCCGATTCAGCTCACATTTTCAGAGGCTTTTTATTTCATGTACATATTGGATTAGGTGAAGTGTTAGTTCTGTTCTGTTCTGTGACCTTTACCAATCATGTATTATAGCTTTAAACAAACCCCACAACCCAAACATCCCCACGGACGCCAGTGTGATTGTTTCTAAATGTATCATTCATGAAGATTGGTAGATATCATAGACCTTCATTCAAACCCACTTGTAATGTTGTAGCATATGCAGTGGCTTTGTTTGCATTTGTATTTGCAATGTTGTCATTGCATGAATGCAGGTTTAGGCTGGCTGGGTTTGGTAGTGAAGCCATTGATATAGCGTGAGGACATATGTCGACATGTCTGATATTTGATTTTCTATATTGCTCCCTAATTATGCGGAGAGCATTTCCTTCTATGTCAGATCCTGTGTGTGAAGGTTCATACCACCTACTGGGTAGACCCATGACTAAGATCTGCTGACAAATTAGACACTTTGCTCATTAATTCAATGGTCATTCTTTCAGTTTTTATGCAGCTGACGGCCGATCCAACTCAAAATTATTTAGAAAAGCCGTATCCTCTTCGAGTGATCCCCATTGTACCGTTCCCAGGTTGCAGCATTGCTGCGCGTATCGGTGAAATAATCCTTGGGGTATGGCGGTATGTGCGTTGTTTCATTGCTCCTGACTGCCAAACGAACAAAGATAGTTGACTATTGGGGTCACCACCAACGTAGGATGGCTCAGTTGGTAGAGCGCCTGTACGGTCAGGAGGTCGCTGGTTCGATTCCTGCTCCAGCCAATTTTTCTTTGTTCACTTTTCAATTATGTAGAAAGTTATATTCCAGATAAGTTTGGAATTATTTGCTTTATACAATGTGAAGAGTTCATTAGTAGGACTATTGTGCACTTCTTTATTTTGGTGTTATATTTGGTGGTATTCATTATGCACGTATTTCGTATTGATTGTCATCCTGGAATGCAGTGCTTCACACTAATCGGTTTACCATTAGCAAAGCCAACGGGGAGTCGATTTAAAGAATTAACGGTGTTCTTGGTAACCACATAATTGAACAAATCAACACGTGTACTTAAGCGGTGTAGAATTCCTATAATAGTAATTAGTTTCAAGATCACGTAGGCAACGTGGTATGGCTCCTGTTTGTCTTGCCGTTTGTGTAAAAATTTAATTTCATCATCCAGTGCGGATTTAGTCGTGGGAACAGATGGCAGGTAATTCCATGCAAAAAAAGATCAATGAGGAAGGCTGCGGTTGAAAGCACGGAACTATTGGAAAATGCCTTTTTATAAATGTACTTTTTTTCTGTTATTTAATCCGTGATGTCTGCGCGATCGCACGTCACAAATATGTGAAAGTATTTTTGATTTTACCGAAAGTACATTGGTTACGTGCTACTATTGATCTCCTGTTGTTAACCTTTTAAAAACCATATATCACCAGAAATGGAGACTGTCTGAGCTGGCTGGCATTACAAACAACTAAGTAACCAGCATTACTGGGTCCAAGATAACATTGTTTTAAGAACTCCTACACCGAAAATTAATCACGTAATCACCGTACAGAAATCACCGTACAGATTCTCAACCAAAGGACTTTGTGGCTATTTGATGTAGGCTATTTGTAAACCAACCCGAAGTTACACTCACTGGTCAAAAATGAAACCAAAGCAGTACATATGTATTGAGTCAGCCACTTAACATTACTGATATATATTTAGACCATTGACGAAAAAATATGACCCTAATCGACAACAGGTTTTTCTTTGCAGCGTTAAATTTATTTGCTCTTAAGCAGATTTCTATGCAGTAATAGCCCAATAAACCACAATATTGCCAGAGGGGCTGTTTAGAAATTAATGTAAAGGTTCAATCATCTTCACCATAATCCTTTATATCGTTCTTCACCAGAATCGTAAATATTATTACAATAAAATTTAAATAATCAGTAGTTGAATACAATTCTTACCCTTTTATAATTACTTATGCTGAAAAAAAACATTGTCGCTCCAGTGAAGGCCGATTTGGTTTAAACACACTAGAGAACGGTATTTCTAAAGTCTGCTTTTAATTTGAAAACACCAGTCAGAAGTCAAGTGCTATCAAGCCCGTTGGATCAACAACTACAACCATTTTGTTTGTAGTCCTACTGCCAATGGCCTTATTCCACTGATCTATACAAACTGGATAGGTCGCGCTGCTCTGCAGGTGAAGCACCCGTGCGGCCATTTTGGGATATTCAATACATTGGCAGGCCCGTAGGCCGGCGTATACAGAGAATTGCTGCACTACTTGCTGTGCAGTCATGCAGTGCAATGAGTATTGTGCTGAATATCTTAACATGGCCGCTGGTGACTTCACGGCTCGCCACGACCTATCCAGTTTGTATAGATCAGTGCCTTATTCACGGCGCATCCATTTTGTCATCTCCTGTGTACATGTATAACCTAGTACATGATAACACCAATGAACAAATTGGTACCCGACTATTTTGAATCTACGCCTCGATTTGAATGGACAGCTTCGAAGGCAGGATGGATGCACGTGTAAGGCCTATTGGCAGTGTCGGCAGTTATGACACCAGCTGTGACTTCGCCGATTCCTTTTAATCGAATCGAATTTTTTGGAGTCGACCATGGTCGACGTACACGTAGCCTTGACTAAAAGGCTTTGAAGCTTTTTTTCCCGCCGCACACAAACCTCTACTCATGCGATATGCTTGAGTGATCACACACGTGTCACACACACTCCTATCCCTACGTTCAATGTACAGTGCGGACAGTCATTTACGCACTTCGTACAATATGTACAGTAACTGTACTGCACTGTTCTGTACTTGTACATACTGTACAATACGTACACGTCTGTCCGTACTGTACACAATGCCACGATTGGGACGCGTGTGTTGAGTACGTATACGATACGATATGTACAGAGAGGCTATGTGTGCGGCGGGTGTTCCGCACTGATCGCTTTTTGGGAACAGCTTCACAACCTTGGCCAAGGTTAGACTCGACGCTGTAATAAATTTATGCCTATCGTAATTTATGCAGAGGAACATGATAACATCGAAATACCTTTTTAATGGGATTCCAAATTTGAAGTGAGGCTTTGTTATTATCGAAAGTATGTTCTTAATCGTCGATCTGATCAGTCTGTTGCAATCAAGGTCTGAACAAGTTTACATGCACTAATAATATCATCTGTGATGTAATGGAAAGGCATCACACTTACGCTTATGACAATAGCCTACTCCTTAAATGCCGATTATAGCAGTATTTACCCCATATAAAACGGCATAGTATGTTTCATTTCAGTCAGTAAATGCGGATTTCCAATGTATTTCCTGACAAAGAACATTCTAATTGTACCTCTGCATGCAAATATACGGCACTTATAAGGCAGTGTATATTTTGCCGGCACCGGCATTACGCCTGCCAACGCTATTTTGCCGTTCCCTTATTCTCATTGACCAAATTGCATTACACCGGCTATTAGAATGTACCTCCGGCAAAATAACCTTTAGAGAATATCGGCATGACGTTTCGAGAATTTGGCCAATCTGAAGAATGATAGTGCCGGCAAAATAAACACTTGTTATGTTTTAGCAGATATTTATTAGATATTAATATGCTGCCCGTAATGGGGTATTAAAAGGTTTTCACTTAAGCGGAGTGTACACTGTCAACATTTTCGGTAACAATCTCGGTTACACGTTGCTTGTTTCTGAAAATGTTGTCAGTGTACACAGGCCCGAGTTGGGTAACATGTTGCAGCAACATCACAGAAACATGTTGGCCATATGTTGCTAGTGTTCTGCTTAAGCCATGAAATCCTCTCCGATTTCCCCCTGAATACTGTTGCTCCTTTATAGACATTTGTTTTGGAAACGCAAACGAAACAACTCTCACATGATTTGATTAATAAACATAGCGGTGAGCGGAATTATTCATGCTTGATATTATTGCCTTTAGGTCTTAGAAATCACATGACCAAACTCTAATGCTAATTTCTTATTTCTAATTTCTGAATAAAACAAAAATTTGCAAAATCTAATTGGGACACTTTGTCAATTCCGATGGGAATTGTGATTTACAAACCCATATGTTATGTTACTAATATGTTGATCTTGAAAAGGAATGAAAACAAGACATTTTTTTCAAATAAAGATTTTTCATAATGAACTTAATTGTTTTTAAATAAAGATTTTTCTTAATGAACTTACTTTACTTTAATGAAAGAAAATGTACCCAGCACGTATGATAAAATTGATACAGATAAAATAACTTATTTTATTCATTTTGATTTCAAACCCATTCAAATATTTAAATAAACCGAAAGGAAAAAAATAAGCAACTACTAATCAAGTAAATCTAGCGGACGCATTAAACTTATTAATTTTCAAATCATTTGTCGAATATTTCATTTCCAATTATATCAATCCTGAATTCAAACCATTTCTCAGGAATCAATTTCAAAACGAGCCACCGATATTGGAATACTCTGTGTATCAGACGGTTTGCTAAGAATTCTCATCCATCAAAATGATTCTCCAAACTCACTCCTTATCAGACGCCTCCCAGACCGGCGTATATTCGCAGCTTTCACACGTGCATGACCTTACCTCATAAACGGGTTGAAGGAAGGACGAACTATTCCTGCAAACCATGTTCACAAAACTGGAGATCACACGAAGCGGTTTGCAACATTTGCAGTTGTACTCGATAGATGGTTCGGGTTCCATGGTGATACGGGTATTTGAGTCGCATCTTCCTTCGCAAAAGGTATTAGGTACCTTCCTATCAGACGTACAGTCACCGATAACGAGGTTGAAAGACAACGCTGAGCCTGGCTTGCAGCTGTCTTCTTTTGGCACTGTAAGCATCCGAAGAAAACATTCATTTACTTACGAGGCAAATGCAGTTATGTCTGACTCATTTGATTTTTGTAATCATATTTATTTTCATATTGTCTTATTTGTTTCTGGTTATGAAATTAAGACTTTCCCAAAAGCGCGTTTGGCACTCGCAAAAGTCTTACGGAACTTTTTTGCAAGGTGATGTGAAGAAGACACAGTTTTAGTGTTTGGGGAACCCCAGAGTTGTATTCTGCGTGAAACCCAGAATAGTATGGTTTCGTACGGTACCGGTCGCCATGACACATGACACTTGGGCGCGCATTACATTATTCGCAGCGTGAAATTATATGCATAAATGCCCAAGACGGCAAAGAACAGTGGCGCAGGAGGGACACCGCTCATCACAAATGTCTGCACTTATATTTGTAAAGTACACCGTACATCACATGATCACAAATTCACAAATATCTGCGCAGTTTTGTGATTTACGATGTTTGCACATCACAAATATCTGTCCACATGATGACGCACTATACATCGCACATCACAGATCTGCGCACATTTTTGTGTGTGTAATTTTTGTAATTATATGCCATGAAATCTTTTTTTTTTAATAATCTTTGTTTGGTTAGTTACGGTACGAAGAACTCAAGTGAAATGTGAACAAAAAAGTTATTTAAACAGCCGTAAGTGGTTGTGATTCGCCGATAATGTCATTATGTCATGGCGGTCACAAAAATGCATGATGAAACTATACGTAAAGGACTGAAGATCGTCGTGTAAGGCTTTTCAATATGTGGGTATGTGGTCCTTGCACCTAAAGACTAAATTTAATCAGTATAAAGCTGCATGGATTTTGCCTTGTTTTATCAAGTACTTAAAGGTTGTATCATACTTTGGTAAGAGACCAAAACAGAAATGTTCGCAGATTTACGTATAACTTTCAGGGTATGAAGATGGTGCTGGTAGAAACCTACCGTTAACATTTTTCCGCCTGAAATGGTGTAATTATCAAGAAATTAGTAAAAAAAAACGACCGACAATCTTTTTGATCTTTTAAAAGATCAAAAATAAAAGAGAAAAGACTTAAGAAATACTGTGGCCGTTTTTCACGATTTTCTCAAAAAGTGGCCACCGTATGGGACTGAAATTGTCACAGATGACTGTGACTGTATTTTCCTAGATATGTTTGCCCATGAATCTGTACTTCTTTGACAAAAACCAAAGTATGATACTACCTTTAATCAGATGGATCCGATGAAGTGGTTTGGACCTGATATTACTTGATACGAGAGCCGTGTCCCTTTTATGATCATTAATGACGTATTATAAAATAAAACTTACCACAAGATGGACAGCACGAGTCTGGATTTGACACCAGTCGTCCCTTTTTATTCAAAGAAATGAAAGAAAAAACGATAAACATTGATAAGCAAAACATACACTGTAAAACCTGTATAAGACAATGTAACTGTTAAGAAAATAAGCTGGAAAGTGTGTTAATCAATCAACATTGTAAAACCAGAATAGCAGCACCGCAGGGTGAACTTCCAGATGGCTTTTCATGGTTTGGTAATAAATTTAGACCACAGCTGAAACCTATCTTGGATTACCATGGAATTATTCATTCGAGATAAATTGTCACTAACATTGACAACCAATCTTATCTGAATCTGAAAAACTCCTCTAAGGCCCAATTTCGTGGGACCCGTTACAGGATGCAAACATTCTTAGCATACGATAGCAGACATTTTTGCTTACGATTAGCGTATTTTACGGGAGATATTTCTTTCTCGCTACGCCAAGCAAGGACTTCACAAATCAAGGTTAATCAAGAAATGATTCTTTTCGAAAGTATGTTTACGGTTTCCATGAAAATTCGATTCCATGCATAGCAGTGCTCATATAAGCACAAAATAGGTCCTAACAGAATCCGTGAAAATTGGGCTATGCTGTGTTTGGACAGCAAGATTTAAAGTATCAAGTCGATTTGTCGAAGTACTTTACGTCAATATACTCACGTTGGGACAAGAAACATTGCAGGCGTTCGTCTCAAATTGTAGCTGACTCCCTGGCCCACAAACGACTGTGGCGCATGCCAGATCGGCTGGTATGACTTCCCATTCCTAAATAAATAATGATCCAGCAAACGGTTAAATTACATTAATATGATATGCCTAAAAATAATTATTTTGAAAAGAAATGCTCATACAATGATCACATTATACACTTCAAACGAAAAACCAGGCGCGGTTCTACGGGGGGGGGGGGGTCTAGGGGGGGCTGTTGCCCCCCAAAAAATTTTGTCTAGCCCCCCCCCCCCCCAAAAAAAAAATGCAAGTGAAAAAAAAAATCTTGAAAATACTGGATTTGTTCAGTTATTAAGCGCCAATTACATAAAAAAAACGCGTTGTGTGGGCTATAATGTGCATGTTTTTCGACCTCTAATAAGACATAGCAGAAGCGAGTGTTAGAAGAACCCAAAATATTGGGCCTTCTACCCCCCCCCCAAAAAAAAAAATAATAATGGCTCTTCTAGCCCCCCCAAAAAAATTTGACTCTAGAACCGCGCCTGCGAAAGACAGGACCGTGTATGTGACACATCTCTTTATAGAAGGTCGAAGAAACTATGTCTTCTAATTCATATCTTTTACTGTCTTGAGGTTGAGTAAAACTTGGATTTTACTAACAAAAACATATATCGGAATCTACATTGCGTCTGACCTTTACTGCTTCAGGTTTGACTCATCGTAACTTACTATCAATCGCAGGACTTATGCCGCAATGCAGCCCCACGTATGATATGATGGGTTATCCTACGTAACACGAGTTACGATCGATCGCAGAGGTTCGTGAAATCGACCCCAGAATACGTGGATTGTGTGAAAAAGAAGAAGACTATAGCACTTATGTTTTTCGTATCTCAATTCTCAAATTAATGTTGGGCATTCGTTATGATACGGTTCAATTGCCAATGTTTTGATATCAGATTTGCTTTTAATATAATGTAATGAATGGTATTATGCTTAATACTCGATATGGCTTAAAAATGTAATAATGCAATCGTTACTTCCCATGGTCTTTCTGCTATTCTTTGTGTCAAGACTCAATGTAGGATGTTCTTTAAAGATAAACTGACTATGAACTGACTATGGGACCCAAATTTAAATGACTTTATTATGATATGTCTCGTGCCATGGTGTATAACTGAAAACGTATGTTTAAAGGTAGTATCATGCTTTGGTATATCAAGGAAGATACAGTAAAAGTAATCTGTGAAAATTTCAGTCCCATACGTTGCCCACTTTTTGAGAAAACAGCGAAAAACGGCCACAGTATTTCTTAAGTATTTTCTCTTTTATTTTTTATCTTTTAAAAGATCAGAAAGATTTTCGGTCGTTGTTTTACTAATTTCTGGATAAATACACCATTTCATTCGGAAACATTTTAACAGTATGTTTCTATCACCACCATCTGCATACCCTGTAAGTTATACGTAAATCTGTGAACATTTCTGTTTTGGTCTCTTACCAAAGTATGATACTACCTATAATACTGATGTACAGGGTCAAATAATGATGAGAACGAAATGCAAGGAATGAGTGGATTTCTGCCAGTTCTAGAGATCAGTGTAATGTTGACAAACAATTTAACTCATCTGACTACCACAGAAAACAGCATGGCCATTTTCTCAGGTATAAGTGCCAGTGTTCCCAGCAACACTTTATTGGCCTTGTATTTGTTATCAAAATGGACTTTCAATACATAATTTTCAAAAGGTTTTACCTTATATTTGGTGTTATTGTAGACACACCCGGTAGGTTCTTCTGCAATAAAAGGACATAAAGTGATAGGGTGTAACTTAAATTTCCTACAAAGCCCAGGCATGACAAGAAAATCCACTCCTGCATTGCTGATACATATCCTACAGTTGTTGGCTGTAAATAGCTAATGTTCACTTTCCTAAATGCATTGGCTAAACATGATTGAGTTGTTGGGACGCCCTGTTGTTTCGTTTCACTGCTTAATCAAACTATACTAAAACTCGAACAAAAGTGTTTGAATTCTGTTTGGTGGTTTGAATTATCATTGAATTGAATGCTATAATTTCCATCACTGGTTCGTAACTCCACCTTGGTTGATTCAACCGTGGTGGTCGATTGGCAAGTCAATTGATGGTTGAATCCAACATGATTGATTTCAATATGGTCGATTTAGCCTTGGTCAGTCAATCTGCCATGTGGTACAGCAGTTCAATGACAGAAAAAAAAAAAATATAAACTACTTTTTACTACATGTATTGTAAATATTGTACCTGTGGTCGATCCCGCCTGGGTGGTTCCCCCTGGAGTGGATCCTGCCGGGGTGGATCCCCCTGGGCCGGTGGTTCCTCCTGGGGCAGTGGTTCCTCCTGGGGCAGTGGTTCCTCCTGAGGCAGTGGTTCCTCCCGGGCCAGTAGTTCCTGGGGCAGTAGTTCCACCTGGGCCGGTGGTTCCTCCTGGGGCAGTGGTTCCTCCTGGGGCAGTGGTGCCTGGGGCAGTAGTTCCACCTGGGGCGGTGGTTCCTCCTGGGGCAGTGGTTCCTCCTGGGGCAGTGGTTCCTCCTGGGGCAGTGGTTCCTCCCGGGGCAGTGGTTCCTCCCGGGGCAGTGGTTCCTCCTGGGCCGGTGGTTCCTCCCGGACCAGTAGTTCCTCCCGGGCCAGTAGTTCCTGGGGCAGTAGTTCCACCTTGGCCGGTGGTTCCTCCTGGGGCAGTGGTTCCTCCTGGGGCAGTGGTTCCTCCTGGGGCAGTGGTTCCTCCTGGGGCAGTGGTGCCTCCTGGGCCGGTGGTTCCTCCTGGGCCAGTGGTTCCTGGGGCAGTAGTTCCACCTGGGCCGGTTGTTCCTCCCGGGGCAGTGGTTCCTCCCGAGGCAGTTGTTCCTCCCGGGCCAGTAGTTCCTCCCGGGCCGGTGGTTCCTCCCGGGGCAGTGGTGCCTCCTGGGCCGGTGGTTCCTCCTGGTCCAGTAGTTCCACCTGGGCCGGTGGTTCCTCCTGGGGCAGTGGTTCCTCCTGGGGCAGTGGTTCCTCCTGGGCCAGTGGTTCCTCCTGAGGCAGTTGTTCCTCCCGGGCCAGTAGTTCCTGGGGCAGTAGTTCCACCTGGGCCGGTGGTTCCTCCTGGGGCAGTGGTTCCTCCTGGGGCAGTGGTGCCTGGGGCAGTAGTTCCTCCTGGGCCAGTGGTGCCTGGGGCAGTAGTTCTACCTGGGCCGGTGGTTCCTCCTGGGGCAGTGGTTCCTCCTGGGGCAGTGGTTCCTCCCGGGGCAGTGGTTCCTCCCGGGCCAGTTGTTCCTCCCGGGCCGGTGGTTCCTCCCGGGGCAGTGGTGCCTCCTGGGCCGGTGGTTCCTCCTGGTCCAGTAGTTCCACCTGGGCCGGTGGTTCCTCCTGGGGCAGTGGTTCCTCCTGGGGCAGTGGTGCCTCCTGGGCCGGTGGTTCCTCCTGGGCCAGTGGTGCCTGGGGCAGTAGTTCCACCTTGGCCGGTGGTTCCTCCTTGGGCAGTGGTTCCTCCTGGGGCAGTGGTTCCTCCTGGGGCAGTGGTTCCTCCCGGGGCAGTGGTTCCTCCCGGGGCAGTGGTTCCTCCTGGGCCGGTGGTTCCTCCCGGACCAGTAGTTCCTCCTGGGCCGGTGGTTCCTCCAGGGCCAGTGGTGCCTCCCGGACCAGTAGTTCCTCCTGGGCCGGTGGTTCCTCCAGGGCCAGTGGTGCCTCCTGGGCCAGTGGTTCCTCCTGGGCCGGTGGTTCCTCCTGGGGCAGTGGTTCCTCCTGGGCCGGTGGTTCCTCCTGGGGCAGTGGTTCCTCCTGGGCCGGTGGTTCCTCCCGGGGCAGTTGTTCCTCCCGGGCCAGTAGTTCCTCCCGGGCCGGTGGTTCCTCCTGGGGCAGTGGTTCCTCCTGGGCCGGTGGTTCCTCCTGGGGCAGTGGTTCCTCCTGGGCCGGTGGTTCCTCCTGGGGCAGTGGTTCCTCCTGGGCCGGTGGTTCCTCCCGGGGCAGTTGTTCCTCCCGGGCCAGTAGTTCCTTCCGGGCCGGTGGTTCCTCCTGGGGCAGTGGTTCCTCCTGGGCCGGTGGTTCCTCCCGGGGCAGTTGTTCCTCCCGGGCCAGTAGTTCCTCCTGGGCCGGTGGTTCCTCCTGGGGCAGTGGTTCCTCCTGGGCCGGTGGTTCCTCCTGGGGCAGTGGTTCCTCCTGGACCGGTTGTTCCTCCTGGGGCAGTGGTTCCTCCTGGGCCAGTAGTTCCTCCTGGGGCGGTGGTTCCTCCTGGGGCAGTTGTTCCTCCTGGGCCAGTAGTTCCTCCTGGGCCGGTGGTTCCTCCTGGGGCAGTGGTGCCTCCTGGGCCGGTGGTTCCTCCTGGGCCAGTGGTTCCTGGAGGGGTGGTTCCTCCTGGGCCGGTGGTTCCTCCTGGGGCAGTTGTTCCTCCCGGGGCAGTGGTTCCTCCTGGGCCGGTGGTTCCTCCCGGGGCAGTGGTTCCTCCTGGGCCGGTGGTTCCTCCTGGGGCTGTGGTTCCTGGTTGGGTGGTTCCTCCTGGGCCGGTGGTTCCTGGGGCAGTAGTTCCACCTGGGCCGGTGGTTCCTCCTTGGGCAGTGGTTCCTCCTGGGGCAGTGGTTCCTCCTGGGGTAGATCTTGCTGTGGTCGGTTTTACCGTGGTTGATTCCCTTGTGGTTGTTTCCACAGTGGTCGTTTCTGTAGTTGTTCCTTCTGGTCTGACTGAGGTCACTTTGGTAACAGTAGTGACATCTGGGTATGGGTACATTTGGCAGGTCGTCCCTATAATTTCTGTATTTTGAAGCAAGGAAGGAAGAAATCATATTTTAGAAATACATAAGATTGGTTCAGTCCACAATAAAATGTCAAAAATGTATTTGTTGTTTTGAGCCTTTTGAGTATTAAAAGGTGGTTGCAAGATCTGCCAAGGAAACGGATCACTGATAATTTATATTGGCATTAATTGACATTTAGTTGACAACAATTAATATTAATAACTATCATCATTATACTATTGATTTTTTTTTTCAAAAGAGAGAAATTACTCGTTTTTATAGAGATTTATATTCAAAAAGATGCCTAAATGGGTTACTGTGATGTTCATATACTTTCCTACCGACTGAAAAACATTTGGTTTATGATTTTTTTCAGGCATGTGGAATACTGATTAATAGGACTAATACAGGTCTATTATAATCACCCGAATGCTTATAAAACTTTGTAGTTATTGATATCGTAAGGTTTCCGATACACCAAATAAAATATTGCAGAGTTATATACTCGTCTATAAGTTCAGAATGCTTTATCAGTCCATCTTTGTGCAAAATCGTTACAATTATTGTTGATAGCACTGCGGCTAATGCATGGTTTCCCTCGGCCGATTATTTCACAGGAATATGAGGACTAGAGCAGACTAGTCAAAACGTTGAGACCCTACGAGAAGTGCGAATGATTCTTCATGGTGTTTCCGCAAACCGATCCACATACCAATGGAGAATCGGTCTTCAAGTCAACAGCGCACGCACACGCACAACAGCGCAGGCGCAAAACAACGCGCGCATGCTCACAATTGCGTGCGCGTGCGCTGTTGACTTGAAGACCGGTTCGCCAAAGTCTCCCATTGTCACCATGGATAGCCTCAAATCTTTCTTGAATATTTTAACAGTCGCGAACAAGTTAAACAACGACTATTTTGTGACTAGCCTAGCACGGGGATCTATGGGCCTGTTTGTTAAACGCAAAGGTTTCCATATTTTAGGGATCCACCTCCTATGCAGGGTACGCTAAAATGGGATCCGGATCCGCAATTTACGTGATCCTGTGCATTAAACAAACAGGCCCTTTTTTCCATTCATTTATCTCACCAGTGGTTGACACCTCTGTTGTGCTGCCTGCAGTCGTACTGGATGGTGTGGTGCTACCGGTAGTAGACTCTATTGTGGTGGTTGATGGTTGTACTTCAAGAAAAATATGACAAGAAAAAATCATATTCTGGCTACAAAAGTATGATACTACCTTTAAGCAAGTGCAATTATTTTATTTTCTATGAAAAATTTACAATGTCCCGCAAGAGTACTTTGTTTCCTTGATTGTTAATAATGTTATCAATCATACAAAATAATCATCAAATAACCACAAGGGAAACTGACTGCATTTAAAGTGATTGAAAAGTGAACAGAGACAAATTGACTGGAGCGGGATTCAAACCGGCGACCTCCTGAATATATTTACGGTATTCAGGAGGTCGCTGGTTCGAATCCTACTCCAGTTAATCATACAAAATGATAAAAAACAAACCTGTTGTGGAAACTGTAGTTATTCTTGTTGTCGTTGACTCCTTAGTTGTTGTAAACTCTGGTGTGGTGCTGATCACTGTGGTGCTAGTAACCTCCTCAGTTGTTGAAGGTGCACCAGTAGTTGATGGTGCAGTTGTGACAATGGTTGTAGACTCCACAGTGGTTGTGGATTCTGTAGTTGATGATTCCACTATAGACAAATAACAATTCCCACTTCCAATGATAACGGAGGTATTTATCTGTGTATGTTTTATTTTGCTTACACGAAATTCAGGATTTCTTTATTTAAGTTCTTCGATGGAAATTGATGTAATGTCATCTACTGCACTTGATTTCTTTGTTGTACCTGTAGTTGACTTTACTGTTGTACTTTCAGTGGTCGTTGATTCCGGGGTGGTTGTAGCAAGTGTACTGGTAACTTCTTCAGTTGTGGATGGTGGAGCAGTTGTTGATGGTGCTTTTGTTGTTGATACACGGGTGGTAGTACTTTCTGTGGTAGTTGATGCCCCTTCAATAGTGAAAATGAAACATAACATATGATCCATGAGGGTAGCTTTTGTTTGGTTTTAAACGGTTTCGCTCATTCATAATTATGTTCGGAGTTTTACTGATGAAGGCGAGATAAAAAACTTTATATGAAAATATCCGTTAATACACACCGCATCCTATACTTAGAACAATTTTTCGAGCGCGATCATCGTGCCATGATAGTCGACCATTTGAAGCCTAGAGACGGTATCTAAGAAGTTGATAACTATAATAACAATACTATTCTTCATGAATATTAAATGATTTCTGGTCGGGAAATAGATAATGTGCAAATTAGGCTTGCCCTTCACGGACGTGGATGAGCACTGTATACTCGGTGCTTGTGAGAGCACGTGAAAAAAATCACATGCTTACTAGTGTAGATGCCATACCTATATAATACTGTTCTTAATACATGTACTACGATGCATGTACCACGTCACCATGACGGAAGAAATTTGTATTTTTGAGAAAAATTCAAATACCACTTACCAGTAGTGGAGGCAGTTGTGCTTCGTGCAGTTGTTGTTTCTTTGGTGGTTGTTGACTCTGGTGTGGTGCTGATTACCGTGGTGGTAGACACCTTTCCAGTTGTTGAAGGTGTCCCAGTAGTTGATAATGTAGTTGTCAATGCGGTTGTAGACTCCACAGTGGTTGTGGATTCCGTTGTTGAGGCTTCTACTCGAAGAAAAATCGGAATAGATTGTACTGTCATTTTCCAATTTGTGTACCAATTTTAACTGGTTGTCCGCGTAACAAAGGCGATGCGATTGCTGCAAGTAATTTATCAGATATATTTTGAATATTGCTCATGAACCAACAATGTTTGGACGAAAATACTGAAAATTCGATCGAACTAATTAATGATAATGATACGTTTGTGTACCGCGAATTATGAGAAACCATGATATTTTCAAAGCCAAGAAGTTTATGAATGAAACTGCTAATGTAGGAAAATTGTTATTAAATTTAGTTTTGAAACTAGAAACCCAATTTTCCTTAAGGTTATCAAAAGTATCGAAATAAATGCCATTAATCTTCTTGAGGCTATTTTTACAATACATTTGGACTTTCTTTGGAATTTATATTGAAAAAAAAGAAAAGAACTTTCAAAAGAGCAAAGGTTTGAATTGTTATTGTTGTACCTGTAGTTGACTTAACGGTGGTACTTTCAATGGTGGTTGATTCCGGGGTAGTTGTAGCGACTGTAGTGCTAACTGTTTCACTGGTTGATGATTGAACTGTCGTTGAAGGTGCTTGTGTTGTTGAAACTCGAGTAGTAGTACTTTCTACAGTAGTCGGTGCTCCTGTAGAATTGTGTAGTTGCGAGTTAAGTTTATATATTTGATAACCGTTTCTTAAATTTTCCATTTGGACCGATTTGACTTTGTGTAATTCCATGTATATCTCACAAGCAAAATAAAGTATGAATTAAAATCTCCCGATTAGGACAAGAGCTGGGCCCAATTTCATGGAATCCGTTACCGTTAGCAAAAAATCTTCGCTTACGGTTGAGTTTTTTTTGGTTACGGTTAGCGTAAGTTCCCTGAAGAGTTTCCTTTTTGGTAACGGTAAGCAACGAATTTGTGCAGTCCGTTAGCAGAAAATGATCACGGTTACCCTAGAAATTCTTCGCTAACCGAGAGTCTTGCTGACGGATTCCATGAAATGGATTTCACGCGTAGCAGTGCCCGTTAGCACAAAAATAGGCCTTAACGGATTCCATGAAATTGGCCCCAGGCTAGTCGAGACTTTGAGACCTTACGAGAAGTACGAACGAAATAGAAGTGCGAAATTACGAACGAGTCTCACATGGCGTTTTCCTAAACCGATCCGCATACCAATTGTCACCATGCAAAGCCTCAAATCTTTCTTAATTAAAATCTCATTAATGAGACTTAAGCGTTGTGTGAGATAAATCAAAGAATGTTGGTCTTCTAATCTAGCCATGCTTATGATACAACTGCATAATACTGGAAGAAAAATTGTGTAAGGGAATCAGTACAAATAACTTGGAAATTAATTTCATAAAACAGCAACAACTATCAAAGTAATCCCTCAAGTAAATGCCTCTAATTCCCCTGATGAAAAGTTGTTTACAAACCTGTTGTGGATGCAGTTGTGCTTTGTGAAGTTGTTGTTTCTTTGGTGGTTGTTGACTCTGCTGTGGTGCTGATCACCGTGGTGGTCGAAATTTTCTGAGTTGTTGAAGGTTTCGCAGTAGTTGATGGTGTAGTTGTCAATGCGGTTGTTGACTCCACAATGGTAGTGGATTCTGTAGTTGTAGATTCTATACAAGACAAATAGTTAGAATTTGCATTGTCACATAACATGTCACAAACTCACTATTTCCAACTGCCAGTTGTTCTGGAATTAAGTTATCGTTATTTATTTTCATTTTCGTTATTTATTCAACACCTGTGTTCAGGAGGTGGACGGTTCGAATCCCACTCCAGTCAATTTGCCTTTCTTCACCTTTCAATGACTTAACAATTCAGTCAGTTTCCCCTGTGGTTATTTGATGATTATATTTTTCTTTTTGGTTAGAATTATGAGAGACAAAATTTAATCGGTTTCCTGTGCACAGGTATAGGATTATTTCTGTAGCCTGCAGTGGACGTTACCTGAAGCATCTAATTGAAGACAGATTTGTGCAGCTTGTTTGGTTACATATTCAAAATGCAATTATTTTCGTCTGAAACAATTTAGATGTATTCAGTGCTGTTGGCATCATAAAAATATTGAATGAGGAATAATTCATGATATTTTATTCGCGTAGGTACAATCGATCTGTTGTGGTTTTCTTAGTTGTAAGCCTACCTGTAGTTGACGACACTGTGGTACTTTCAGTGGTTGTTGATTCCGGGGTGGTTGTAACAACGGTAGTACTAACTTCTTCGGTTGTGGATGGTGGAGCAGTTGTTGATGGTGCTTGCGTTGTTGATTCACGGGTGGTAGTACTTTCTGTAGTAGTTGATGCCCCTATACATATGTTTAAGCAAGTGCGTTTTAGTGTTAAAATACGTGTATTCTGAAATTATTTTACTCGAAATGAATACGGTACTATCAGCGTCATACGTTGAATATCGAAAAATAATGTTTTAATATACAATTCATTGACTTACACGCTAATACTAATCTGTAAGATATTTCAATTTGCATATGTATGTTGATAATTATTAGATATTCCACCTTTTTTCTTGAGCCCAACATTGTCTTGTGTAGTCAAATGTTAACGACACATAACAATGTTAAGCTGAAGAAAAAGGTGGAATTACTGATGAATTGTTTTCAACATCGGCAAACAAAAAATATTAAGAAATGGTTTTCTTTCAAAACATTTAACCTTCACTGACCAGTAGTGGATGCAGTTGTGCTTTGTGAAGTTGTTGTTTCTTTGGTGGTTGTTGACTCTGGTGTGGTGCTGATCACCGTGGTGGTAGAAACTGCCCCAGTTGTTGAAGGTGTCCCAGTAGTTGATAATGTAGTTGTCAATGCGGTTGTAGACTCCACAGTGGTTGTGGATACCGTAGTTGACGCTTCTAAGAAAATAACATAGTGATGATTTCGATTATTTCATGCTAATTGTAATAATATTGTTAGTCAAAGACAATTAAAATTGCGTCATAATCAAGGACAGCGAATTTAATAAGTGCTTTTTAGCTACATGAAATGTGAATGGAATCATAATGACATGGCTTCCAATGGGTTTTATTATTACCTGTAGTTGACTTTACTGTTGTACTTTCAGTAGTTGTTGATTCCGGAGTGGTTGTAACAACGGTAGTACTAACTTCTTCAGTTGTGGATGGTGGAGCAGTTGTTGATGGTGCTTGTGTTGTTGAGACACGGATGGTAGTACTTTCTCTAGTAGTTGATGCCCCTATACATGTGTTTACGCATGTGTGCTTTTATTGAGTACGTGCATTCTTAACACATTTTTTCTTTAAAAATAAGACGGCGCAAACAGTGTCATACTTATATAATATGTCAAAATTGTTTTCACGTAAGATACATCGATTTAAACGTAATACTAATCTTTAAGATATTTCAATGTTCACCTGTATGTTGATAATATTTCACGACATAGAACAATGATGGCTCAAGAATTACTAATTCGAATAACCAATGCATTTTTGAATCATCGCCAAATAAATATATAAAGGAATGGCATTCTTCCAAAACATTTAACCTCCACTGACCTGTAGTGGAGGCAGTTGTGCTTTGTGAAGTTGTTGTTTCTTTGGTGGTTGTTGACTCTGGTGTGGTGCTGTTTACCGTGGTGGTAGAAACTGCCCCAGTTGTTGAAGGTGTCCCAGTAGTTGATAATGTAGTTGTCAATGCGGTTGTAGACTCCACAGTGGTTGTGGATACCGTAGTTGACGCTTCTAAGAAAATAACATAGTGATGATTTCGATTATTTCATGCTAATTGTAATAATATTGTTAGTCAAAGACAATTAAAATTGCGTCATAATCAAGGACAGCGAATTTAATAAGTGCTTTTTAGCTACATGAAATGTGAATGGAATCATAATGGCATGGCTTCCAATGGGTTTTATTATTACCTGTAGTTGACTTTACTGTTGTACTTTCAGTAGTTGTTGATTCCGGAGTGGTTGTAACAACGGTAGTACTAACTTCTTCAGTTGTGGATGGTGGAGCAGTTGTTGGTGGTGCTTGTGTTGTTGAGACACGGATGGTAGTACTTTCTCTAGTAGTTGATGCCCCTATACATGTGTTTACGCATGTGTGCTTTAGTATTGAATACGTACATTCTTAACACATTTTTTCTTTAAAAATAAGACGGCGCAAACAGTGTCATACTTATATAATATGTCAAAATTGTTTTCACGTAAAATACATCGATTTAAACGTAATACTAATCTTTAAGATATTTCAATGTTCACCTGTATGTTGATAATATTTCACGACATAGAACAATGATGGCTCAAGAATTACTAATTCGAATATCCAATGCATTTTTGAATCAACGCTAAATAAATATAGTAAAGAAATTGTTTTCTTCCAAAACATTTAAGCTCCACTGACCTGTAGTGGATGCAGTTGTGCTTTGTGAAGTTGTTGTTTCTTTGGTGGTTGTTGACTCTGGTGTGGTGCTGATCACCGTGGTGGTAGAAACTGTCCCAGTTGTTGAAGGTGTCCCAGTAGTTGATAATGTAGTTGTCAATGCGGTTGTAGACTCCACAGTGGTTGTGGATACCGTAGTTGACGCTTCTAAGAAAATTGCGTCATAATCAAGGACAGCGAATTTAATAAGTGCTTTTTAGCTACATGAAATGTGAATGGAATCATAATGGCATGGCTTCCAATGGGTTTTATTATTACCTGTAGTTGACTTTACTGTTGTACTTTCAGTGGTTGTTGATTCCGGAGTGGTTGTAACAACGGTAGTACTAACTTCTTCAGTTGTGGATGGTGGAGCAGTTGTTGATGGTGCTTGTGTTGTTGAGACACGGATGGTAGTACTTTCTCTAGTAGTTGATGCCCCTATACATGTGTTTACGCATGTGTGCTTTAGTATTGAGTACGTGCATTCTTAACACATTTTTCTTTAAAAATAAGACGGCGCAAACAGTGTCATACTTATATAATATGTCAAAATTGTTTTCACGTAAGATACATAGATTTAAACGCTAATACTAATCTTTAAGATATTTCAATGTTCACTCGTATGTTGATAATATTTCACGACAAAGACAATGATGGCTCAAGAATTACTAATTCGAATAACCAATGCATTTTTAAATCAACGCTAAATAAATATATAAAGAAATGGTTTTCTTCCAAAACATTTAAGCTCCACTGACCTGTAGTGGAGGCAGTTGTGCTTTGTGAAGTTGTTGTTTCTTTGGTGGTTGTTGACTCTGGTGTGGTGCTGATTACTGTGGTGCTAGAAACTGTCCCAGTTGTTGAAGGTGTCCCAGTAGTTGATAATGTAGTTGTCGATGCGGTTGTAGACTCCACAGTGGTCGTGGATTCCGTAGTTGACGCTTCTAAGAAAATAACATTGTAATGATTTCGATTATTTCATTTCCTTGCAAATTATAATTGTTTTTTCCCAAGACAATTACAGTTGCGTCATTATGGAATCATACTTATGTTGCTTTCAATGGGTTTCTTTGTCTTACCTGTAGTTGACTTTACTGTTGTACTTTCAATAGTGGTTGATTCCGGGGTAGTTGTAGCGACTGTAGTACTAACTTCTTCAGTTGTGGATGACGGAGCTGTTGTTGATGGTGCTTGTGTTGTTGAGACACGGGTAGTTGAGCGTTCTGTGGTACTTGTTGCACCTTTAATTATGTAACGGTAGGAATTTGACTTTTTAATCCATATTACAAACAGCAAAACATTTATATACATGTGTAACAATAACAATAATAACAATAATAATAGTAATATGAAATTTATAGTGCGCCTTCTCCACAAAAGTGATCAAAGGGGCTTTATAAAAAAAACTGAAATGAATGAAAAGTCATGCAAAAACACGATGGTAAAAGCTGTCGAAGAAAGAACTACTCCACAGAAAAAAATTGCAAGCGGCAGCTCACGAACAGCGCCCTCACGACGTCCCCTACGACATAGCCTATGTGGCTATAGGAAAAATCTGCAAAACAAATGGGCTATTTAAGTAAATTGTTTTCATGTCATCAACTTACACGCTTCTACTAATCTGTGAGATATTTCAATGTTCCTTACGTACGTTGATAATTTTTCACGAGAGAAAACAGTGCTGGGCTCAAGACAAAATGGTGGACCAACTGATGAATTGTTTTCATCATCGCCAAACAAAATATATAAATAATGGCATTTTTCTCAAACAATTACCCCCACTGACCTGTAGTGGAGGCAGTTGTGCTTTGTGAAGTTGTTGTTTCTTTGGTGGTTGTTGACTCTGGTGTGGTGCTGATCACCGTGGTGGTAGAAACTGTCCCAGTTGTTGAAGGTGTCCCAGTAGTTGATAATGTAGTTGTCAATGCGGTTGTAGACTCCACAGTGGTCGTGGATTCCGTAGTTGACGCTTCTAAGAAAATAACATTGTAATGATTTCGATTATTTCATTTCCTTGCAAATTATAATTGTTTTTATTTTCCAAGACAATTAAAGTTGCGTCATTATGGAACCATACTGGCATGGCTTCCAATGGGTTTCCTTCTCTTACCTGTAGTTGACTTTACTGTTGTACTTTCAATAGTGGTTGATTCCGGGGTAGTTGTAGCGACTGTAGTACTAACTTCTTCAGTTGTGGATGACGGAGCTGTTGTTGATGGTGCTTGTGTTGTTGAGACACGGGTAGTTGAGCGTTCTGTGGTACTTGTTGCACCTATAATTATGTAACGGTAGGAATTTGACTTTTTTTTTATAAACACTACACAATCAATACCATATTACAAACAGCAAAACATTTATATAGGCCTACATGTGAAACAATAACAATAATAATAATAATAATAAAAATATGAAATTTATAGTGCGCCTGTTCCGCAAAAGTGTTCAAAGCGGCTTTATAAAAAAAATGAAATGAATGAAAAGTCATGCAAAAACACGATGGTAAAAGCTATCGAAGAAAAAACTACTCCACAGAAAAAAAATGCAAGCGGCAGCTCACGAACAGCGCCCTCACGACGTCCCCTACGACATAGCCTATGTGGCTATAGGAAAAATCTGCAAAACACATGGGCTAATCAAGTTAATTTTAATAATAATGGACACTTATAAGGCGCCGGTATCCGCCATGCTTGACGCTCATGGCGCACAATGCACAAAATTACAATGCAAAAACACTACAGGAAATTAATAATCATTAACAAAAATAACAGTACATGTAATAATTACAGTAGCGTAAGATGAACAAATTGGTTTTCAAGGAGGTTTTAAATACAGAGAGTGATGATGACTGACGAATATCAAGTGGTAGATTGTTCCAGAGTACAGGAGCAGCATGTGAGAAGGAGCGGTCTCCCCAAGAGTGGTTAGTGCGAGGGACAGTCAGTTGCAGTGCTTTGTCGAACGAAGATTACGAGATGGTTGATGTTTGGTGATGATATCGTTTATGTAGTCAGGTGATGTTCCTTGCAATAAGAGCCTAATTGCATGATACTGGGCAGTGCATAGCTTTAGTGACAGGTGGAACAACTACAATGCATTTGCTTTCTCAGCATGATGCAATGTTTAAGCCAAGGGATCGGAAATTAATATTCATCAGCAAAATTTAAATGCCACTCTCCAGTTGTGGAAGCAGTTGTAGTATGTGATGACGTTGATGTCTCCTCTGTTTTTTTGCTGACTTTTGCGTAGTGCTGATCACTGTAGTGGAACATTCAGCGGCTGTTGATTCCGGGGTGGTTGTAACAACTGTACTAGTGAGTTCTTCGGTTGTGGATGGTAGAGCAGTTGTTGATGATGCTTGTGTTGTTGAGACACGGGTGGTAGTACTTTATGTAGTAGATGCCCCTATATAATGTTTACGCATGTGTGGTGCTTTATTGAATACGTTCGTTCCTAACTCATTTTACTTTGAATTAAGACGGCACAATCAGTGTCATATGTTATACATCATGTTTTCATGTCATCAACTTACACGCTTCTACTAATCTGTGAGATATTTCAATGTTCATTACGTATGTTGATAATATTTCACGAGAGAATACAGTGCTGGGCTCAAGACAAAATGGTGGACCAACTGATGAATTGTTTTCATCATCGCCAAACAAAATATATAAATAATGGCATTCTTCTAAAACAATTAACCCCCACTGACCTGTAGTGGAGGCAGTTGTGCTTTGTGAAGTTGTTGTTTCTTTGGTGGTTGTTGACTCTGGTGTGGTGCTGATTACCGTGGTGGTAGAAACTGTTCCAGTTGTTGAAGGTGTCCCAGTAGTTGATAACGTAGTTGTCAATGCGGTTGTAGACTCCACAGTGGTCGTGGATTCCGTAGTTGACGCTTCTAAGAAAATAACATTGTAATGATTTCGATTATTTCATTTCCTTGCAAATTATAATTGTTTTTTTTTTTTTTCAAGACAATTAAAGTTGCGTCATTATGGAATCATACTGGTGTTGCTTTCAATGGGTTTCCTTCTCTTACCTGTAGTTGACTTTACTGTTGTACTTTCAGTAGTGGTTGATTCCGGGGTAGTTGTAGCGACTGTAGTACTAACTTCTTCAGTTGTGGATGACGGAGCTGTTGTTGATGGTGCTTGTGTTGTTGATACACGGGTAGTTGAGCGTTCTGTGGTACTTGATGCACCTATAATTATGTAACGGTAGGGTTTTTTCTTTTATAAACACTACACAATCAATACCATATTACAAACAGCTAAACATTTATATACATGTGTAACAACAATAATAATAATAATAATAATAATAGTAATATTAAATGTATAGTGCACGAGAGAATACAGTGCTGGGCTCAAGAAAAATGGTGGACCAACTGATGAATTGTTTTCATCATCGCCAAACAAAATACATGTATATAAATAATGGAATTCTTCTAACAATTATTAACCCCCACTGACCTGTAGTGGAGGCAGTTGTGCTTTGTGAAGTTGTTGTTTCTTTGGTGGTTGTTGACTCTGGTGTGGTGCTGATTACCGTGGTGGTAGACACCTTTCCAGTTGTTGAAGGTGTCCCAGTAGTTGATAATGTAGTAGTCAATGCGGTTGTAGACTCCACAGTGGTTGTGGATTCCGTAGTTGACTCTTCTAAAAAAAAAAAAAGCATAGTGATTTGAGTTATTCCATTTCCATGCTAATTGTAATAATATTGTTAGTCCAAGACAATTTAAGGTGCGTCATTGTCGCTGACACTGAATTAGATTTGGTATAAATTGTATTTCTGCTTGGTCCAATATAATGAGGCGTGGCTTTCAATGTTGTTGTTATTTTTTAATTATTACCCGTAGTTGACTTTACTGTTTATTCGCGTAGATACAATCAATCTGTAGTGATTTTCTTAGTTGTAAGCCTACCTGTAGTTGAAGACACTGTGGTACTTTCAGTAGTTGTTGATTCCGGGGTGGTTGTAACAACGGTAGTACTAACTTCTTCAGTTGTGGATGGTGGAGCAGTTGTTGATGGTGCTTGTGTTGTCGAGACACGGGTGGTAGTACTTTCTCTAGTAGTTGATGCCTCTACAATTACATTAAACATGCGTTTACGTGGTAAATGCATGATCTTAAACTGTTTCATGTTTTAATTAATACTACGCAGCCAACCTCGTATTTCATTTACCAAATATGTGTTTATTACACAATAATTGACAGATAGGGTGGGCTTTGATTCAAGTTATTATCTTATTACTCATGTTGACTACATAGGACTGCAATATACTGGAAAATGCATGACTAAAGCAATTTAGATAAAGCAATGTCAATTACTCTCCATAGCCTTAAGAGTTTTGCAATTATTGGTAGATTATACATCCTATTCCTTCGTCTCACTTAACCAGATAATGGGAGACTTTAAATAACCGGTCTTCAAGTCAAAAGCGCAGGCGCACGCACAACAGCGCAGGCGCAAACCAACGCGCGCATGCTCACAATTGCGTGCGCGTGCGCTGTTGATTTGAAGACCGGTTCTCCAAAGTCTCCCATTGGTTAATTCGTTGTTTTGGGGGGTCAAAATAAGTATTAAATGACCCAACCTGTAGTGGAAGCAGTTGTCGTCTCCTTAGTTGTTGTGGACTCCGGTGTGGTGCTGATCACTGTAGTGGTTGAGATTTTCTCAGTTGTTGAAGGCGCCTCAGTTGTTGATGGTGCAGTTGTGACTATGGTTGTTGACTCCACAGTAGTTGTGGATTCTGTAGTTGATGGTTCTATTTGAAAAAAAAAAAAACAATCACGATTTGTTAGTTCTTTTTCTCAAGTTTAATATCTGACCGTGTGATAGGATTCCATGCTTTTGTTTCCTTTTGACGTGTTGGGATTTCTATATTATTTTTATACCCAGGTACTGACCGGAACTATTGTTGTGCATGGGTCTGTCTTGTTGACATTGTTTTGAAAGCAGTGCATATCTTGTACACGAATCCCATTCTTTGGTTGTTTTTGTAGAAAACATGGGAATTTGTGAATATTACTCATAAGTGTTTTGATTAAGATGGATTTTTTTCTATTATTTCTTATTCATGAAGTCTTCAAACAACGAAAAAGTTGTGGATTAAAAAGTACATAAATGTTCTCTTACCCGTTGTTGTGCGAGTTGTTGTTTCCCTCGTCGTAGTTGACTCTGGCGTAGTGCTAACAGTCGTGGTGGACACTTCCTCAGCTGTTGAATGTGCCTGCGTTGTTGAGGCCTCTGTTGTGGATGGCTGCTCCGACGTTGTGCTCATCTCTGTAGTGCTACATGAAATTACTTCCTCAGTTGTTGGTGACCCTGTTTGTGATGGTATAATCGTAGTTGTCACCTCTGTCACAACAGATTCAGGTGAAGATGATTGCGCTCTGCGAGTGGTTGTTGATTCTTTAATCGTTGTTGCTTCAGGCGTGGCGGTGATCTCTTTTGTAGTAGACACTGTCACTGTTTCTGACGTCTCAACAATTGATGAAGCACTTGAAACTGTGGTCGTGGACTCCACCCTACTTGTGGATTCTGAACTTGAAATTCCTAATACAAGTAAAAGAGAAATATAAAATCTTGATTCAACGTTGTTAACTGTCTCAGACACCGTCTCAAGCTCCCGCTCCATTTCGTGAATCCATTCTGAAATAACGGGTATCAAAGAAGAGGCTTTAGGCTACGGTGCTGAAGTAGATTCTCCGCTTTGAAAAGGCAAAACAGAGCTTCAGATTCAATGGAAAACCACAAGTTATATTTTTAGCAATAAGGATGTCAAAGCTGGAGCCTGAACCTGAGCCAAGCCTCCGTTTCGTAAACGCTCACAACTTAATGTCGGCAATTGAGGCTGAATATAATCATTCTATTAATATCTGTTCCTTTTACTTTTTTTTCTGGAACATTGAAAATTGTCGACTCAACTTAATACTATTTCTCTTTTACCTGGCGTTTGGGTGCTTGTCTCAGTGGTAGTTGACTCAGATGTAGTCACCACGACTGTTGTCTGAGTCTCTTGAGTTGTGGACGGCGTTTCTGCAATTTGGAAAGATACATTAATGTGTCATAGGCTAACATGCGTTATAAAGAAACCGCCCTTCCCTTTCAGGCCCTGCTCTATTCCAATAATAAAGTTTACGTTTTCATTATAATGACAGTGCAAGCAATATTGGTTATTCGTATGGCATCACTGAATACCTCAATATTCTTTCAATATAATCGATGCACCCACTTATCTATTACAAGTTAATATCATACTTTGGTTTTTATCAAAGAAATACAGATTCATTAGCAAAAAATATACGACAGATACAGTAACAGTCATGTGTGAAAATTTCTGTCCCATACGGTGCACACTTTTTGAGAAAACAGTGAAAAACAGCCACAGTATTTCTTAAGTCTTTTCTCTTTTATTTTTGATCTTTTAAAAGATCAAAACTATTTTTGGTCGTTGTTTTACTAATTTCTGGATAAATAAACCATTTCAGGCGGAACATTTTTAACGGTAGGTTTCTACCAGCATCATCTTCATACCCTGAAAGTTATACGTAAATCTGTGAACATTTCTGTTTTGGTCTCTTACCAAAGTATGATACTACCTTTAAGCTTTTAAGCTAGTTTTGGACACAATTCCGGTTACGTATTTTACAGACAGCTTCCCAGACTTTTCATTGAGTTTGGTTTAAGAAGTAACATGTTTGAAACTAATAAACGTCTTTCCAACACTTAAAAAGATACTGGGCTATCTCATGATAATCACAATCAAGTGAGAACACATGACATGTTTAAAATTAACATATTAACCACAATAAGAAGAAATGCATTATAAATGACTTCTCTCGCATTCTTTGTCCAGCATGCACCGTCGTGGCCTCACCACAGTGGCCTCGAGGTATTTTTCCCACTCACACACCATGATTACTGTTGCCATTACTTTCACAGAATGTCAATCACCTGCTTATCAAAGAGGGAAATTGGGCGCCTACATTCCCCACCCCATTTGAAATGTAGGTTTTAAATCAATTTTGAAATTTTGAAATTTGAACCCCCTCAAAAGTTTGGCGGTGGACCCCTGCCTGCCCCTGCAGATATTTGATGAGAGGTAGAACAACGAAATCGGTTTCTTGCCTGTTGTTGAAGCTGTACCACTACTAGTAGTTCCTTTCACTGGCTTTGTTGGCTGTGGAGTACCACTAAATACGGTTGTCGTGATAACGTTTCCAGTTGTTGAAGGGGTCTCTGTTGTTGATGGTATAGTCGTATGAATATTAAATGATTTTGGTCGGGAAATAGATAATATGAAAATTAGGCTTGCCCTTCACCGACGTGGATGAGCACTGTATACTCAGTGCTTGTGAGAGCACGTGAGAAAAAAATCACATGCTTGCTCAGGTGGGATTCGAACCCACTACCTCCTGCTTACTAGTGCAGATGCCTTACCTGCTAGGCCACCGAGCTAGCTGGGGTCTGCAGGGTGAATCGAATCCAATATCGCGGCGGGTACCGCAGTAAATCATGAATATTGATGATTTTTGGTCGGGAAGTAGATAATATGCAAATTAGGCTTGCCCTTCACCCCATTTATAAATGCATTATAAATGACTTCTCTCGCATTCTTTGTCTAGAATGCACTGTCGTGGCCTCACCACAGTGGCCTCGAGGTATTTTCCCCACTCACACACCATGATTACTGTTGCCATTACTTTCCCAGAATGTCAATCACCTGCTTATCAAAGAGGGAAATTGGGCGCCTACATTCCCCTCCCCATTTGAAATGTAGGTTTTCAATCAATTTAGAAATTTTGAAATTTGAACCCCCTCAAAAGTGTTGCGGTGGACCCCTGTCTGCCCCTGCAGATATTTGATGAGAGGTAGAAAAACGAAATTGGTTTCTTGCCTGTTGTTGAAGCTGTACCACTACTAGTAGTTCCTTTCACTGGCTTTGTTGGCTGTGGAGTACCACTAAATACGGTTGTCGTGATAACATTTGCAGTTGTTGAAGTCTCTGTTGATGATGGTATAGTTGTAGGTGAAGAAGTAACATATCCGAAACAAAATACCTAACAAAACTTTTTTTTCCAACACTTAAAAAGATCATGAATATTGACGATTTTGGTCGGGAAATAGATAATATGCAAATTACGCTTGCCCTTCACCGGCGTGGATGAGCACTGTATACTCAGTGCTTGTGAGAGCACGTGAGAAAAAAAGATAATGGGTTAACTTCCGGTATTACAAAGTGAGAAAATATATCATTAACATGATAATCATGATACAAAATTGCATTATAAAATGCCTTCTCTCGCTTTCTTTGCCTTGCCTTCGATGTCCTGGCCTCACCACGATGGCCTCAAAAGATATTTCCCATTAATTGGGCAGCTACATTCCCCTCTCCATTTGAAATTTCAATTTAAAATTAAATTTACTGTATCCAAGTTCACTTAATTGACTTCAGAGCCCTCTACAAAAGTTGGCGGTGCAGTAACGTGACCCATTCGAGTAAACATTTTTCCATCACTAACAAAAGATAATGGACTTTCTACCGACAAAATGAAATGACATAGCATGAAATGAATCAACTGCTGGTACGTGAAATTATTTACAGTAATTCTTACCTGGAGTTGAAGTAGTTTCAACGCGTGAAGTCGTCTTCTCTTTGATGATTGTTGTCTCCGGCTGTTTGACTGTCACTTTAGTTTTAGAAACTTCAGCAGTTGTTACAGGTGCTCCGGTAGATGATGGTGCTGTTTCCAATGTGGTTAGAGACTCCACGGTGGTTCTAGTTTCCGTGTTTGATGTTTCTAATGCAAGTTCAACCGAAAGAAAGATTTTCTGAAAGTTTGAAAGTGACTGTTAAATTTCCGTTCGGGTATTGAATATCCATTATGAGATGGGAAAAAGGTGTAATTAATAAATCACGTGTAGCCTTCGATACTACTGCTTTTTCTCAGTTTTACCTGTACTTGATATAACTGTGCTACTTTCTGTGATAGTTGATTCTGGGCTGATCGTTACAACTGTGCTGGAAACTTCTTCAGTTGTGGATGGTGGAGCAGTTGTTGATGGTGCTTGGGTTGTCGAGACACGTGAAGTAGTACTTGTTATAGTAGTCGGTGCCCCTACAATTGAGTAAAGAAATTTTTACCATTATCATATTTACTACGACGCCTCCAATGTCCTGGCCTCACCACTATATAAGCCTCAAAATATTTTTTCCCACTCACACCATGATTACTGTTGTCGATCAGCTGTGTATCCAAGAGGGGAATCGGGTGCCTACATTCCCGTCCCAATATCAATAATGATGTAGGTTTTAAACGAATTTTGAAAATGTCTGTACCCATGTTCACTTAATTGACTATATAACCCCCACAAAAGGTTGGCGGTGGACCACTGCCTGCCCTGCAGATATTTGATGAGAGGAAGAACAACGAAATCGGTTTCTTGCCTGTTGTTGAAGCTGTACCACTACTAGTAGTTCCTTTCACGGGCTTTGTTGGCTGTGGAGTACCACTAAATACGGTTGTCGTGATAACGTTTCCAGTTGTTGGAGGGGTCTCTGTTGTTGATGGGTTAGTTGTGAATGAATTAATGAATATTAAATGATTTTGGTCGGGAAATAGATAATATGCAAATTAGGCTTGCCCTTCACCGACGTGGATGAGCACTGTATACTCAGTGCTTGTGAGAGCACGTGAGAACAAAAAATGGGTTAACTTCCGGTATTACAAAATGAGAAAACATATCATTAACATGATAATCATGATACAAAATTAATTGCATTATAAAATGCCTTCTCTCGCTTTCTTTGCCTTGCCTCCCATGTTCTGGCCTCACCACGATGGCCTCAAAAGATGTTTCCCATTAATTGGGCAGCTACATTCCCCTCTCCATTTGAAATTTCGATTTATAATTAAATTTACTGTACCCGTGTTCACTCAATTGACTTCAGAGCCCACTACAAAAGTTGGTGGTGCATCCCCGGGATCCCCTCGCATCAACTAAGTTGAAGCAGGCTACACAGCTATAATGTCCCACTACATTAAACTAGTTCTTTTAACTGTTCAACAACCGAAAACGAAGTTCCTTTTTTGGCAGTAGTATACTTACCAACTTCTAAGCAGCCGGTAGCCTTTACTCTATATTTTCGGACTGCCGTTGGACTATTGAGGATGTGGACATTAAGTTGCTTGGCATATCGTGGACCTTTTGGAAGTACGACCGGAGTCCCGGCAGGACCCTTAAAGAATGGCCTTTTTTGGGCAGTACGTTCTCAAGTGGGCTATTTTGTGTAGATTTCAACTGAATCCAAATAGCAAGAGTATCGGAACTGCCATCAGAATCGAACACTGTTATTGATTCTATTTTACTCCGAGGGCTGAACGTCAGTCTCAATTTTGGTGCGTTGTACGGATCGTTTCCAGAAAATCACAGAAAATCAGCATCAGCTGCGTATTCAAGGAGGAAATCGGGCGCGTACGTCCCCATTTTAAATGTTCACTTAATTGACTTCAAACTGAACCACTTAAAAAAGGTAAAATAACGAAATTGGTTTCTTGCCTGTTGTTGAAGCTGTACCACTACTAGTAGTTCCTTTCACTGGCTTTGTTGGCTGTGGAGTACCGCTAAATACGGTTGTCGTGATATCATTTCCAGTTGTTGAAGGTATAGTTGTAGTAGAGACTGTAAACACTGCAGTTGTTGAAGCTCTTGTTGTAGTGTCGTACGCTTCTGTTTTTGAGGTTGTCGTTGTAGATTGTTCGGTAATCGTCTTTTCTGAAGTACCTTCTACGGCTGTAGTAGTAACCGTTTCAGTAACTGTCGGATTCGTTTTGCTTGATGGCACAGTTGTTGTTACAACAGTTGTCACAATAGTTGCCGGAGATTCGGTTGTAGACGGTTTTGTTGGACTACGACTCGTTGTTATCTCCTTAGTAACTGTTGCCTCTGGAGTATTGCTGATCTCAGTTGTAGTGGTCACTTCTTCAGTTGAGGAAGGCGCCTCTGTTGTTGCTTTGGTTACGGAGGATTGTGTACCGGTTGCAGTTGGAGTGCTTCGTAATGTTGCGGTAGTAAAACAGTCAATCTTGGTTGTTGTGGATGGCTCGGTGGTGGATGGAACAGCTGTAGTGACGACTGTCGTTGAACGCTCAGTTGTTGATGGTCCTGTTGTACTTCGGGCGGTAGTTGTCTTCGAGGTTGTAGTTGATTCTGGAGTAGTGGAGGTTACCACGGTAGTGCTAGTAACTTCCTCTGTGGTCGATGGTGCTTGGGTTGTAGTCTTGCCTGTGGTCTCTGTGGTTGGAGCTTGGTTTGATTATAAATAAAGAGAAATGTGGTAAGTAAGGTTTGAAGTTTTGCATGGTGGAGACACTAGAGAGAGTAAGGCTTGCGATAACACCATGTATCATAAATCTCTTTTAAAAAGACGTGTGGTCCTGAAAGGACCGATGAGAGTGTGGTAAGCATAGAAGCATAGAAATGTGGTAAGCATAGTTTTCTTACGGTACCTATAGCTTGTGTATATTAACTAGGGCGAGAAAAAGTAGATGATTATGCGTAATATCTGAAGGTAACTGTGCAATATCAAAAAAATGCGACTTCAACATCACACTTAACTGCACTGAGAGAATATCATACACATACACCTGAGCCCTTGACAAGTGGTCTTTAGGCAGCTTCAGAGTCGAAGTTGTGATTTGCTTGATGGTTCAAAGCAAAGAGACCGGATATTTCGATCACACAAACAAAGGTATGGAAGAATTGTTATAATGCTTGTATTGCAGTGTTTTCCAAGCTGTGACATGGGCGGTGCGCACATGTACGAGAAGTTAAGGCAGTTTCCTAAAATTGCAAATCAAATAAGATTGAGTGCTGGTCCGTGCTCAAGAACGGAATTTTGAGTTCCGCCTACATTGTACTGAAATATGTGTATAACTATTGTTACAGGATACAGCCACACATCATGTATACCTAAAGATGTGGTTTTCGTGTTGTATAATTATGTTTTCGATGAAATGTAATATAACTGTAAAGATACCGCATTTGCTTTGATTTAAAGGTATAATACATGATTGGTAGAGGTCAGAGAACAGTGTTCTCACCTGATCCAATATATTTATACAAAAAAACACCTGTGAAAATGTGTGCTCCTCGGACATCTGAGTCAGGAGAACATAGCGAAAAAACCTAAATTTTCCTTAAAAAAAAAATGGTTTTGATCTTGCCCCAAAATCAAAACTGTTTTCTGTCTCTGTTTTACTTATTTCTGGATAAGAAATTCCATTTCAGGTGAAAAATATTTTAACGGTGTGTTTCTACTAGCTCTACCTTCATACCCCGAAAGTATTACTTAAATCTGTGGACATTGCTATTTAGTATGTTACCAATTCTGTAATATACCTTTAAGATGACGTTTAAGGAATGTTTACAGAACTGGTTTTTGCGACAAAACCGTTGCTGACAGTGAAAGCACATTTTGTAATCCATCATATACCTTAACTGTCAAACCTGCAAAAGGTTGAGGTCAATCAGCCATCTGGGTCACGAGAAAATAGTGAAAACCCGTTTACACATTTCAACGAATGAATAAAACGCTTCGAAGCGATTTATTTCAATCGGAAAATAGTTTCATTTATTTCTCAACGAATATGGCATTTCAGACCAAAACATTTTATGGGATTTTGTCTCCTATCATCACAAAACCTGCTCACTATTAAAGCGAGCACAAGTCATGAATCCAGTATCCATTGTTTGTGACCATGGGCCAATTTAATAGAGCTGCTTAGCACAAAAATTCGCAAAGCATGACATTTCTGTCTTAGTAAAAACAGGATTAACAACCAAATTTCCGTGTGTTGTGTATCACTTGCAATTGTTCTTTGGTTGTTGTTCGCTGACCATGGATATCAAATGGAATTTTCAATGAACTTCAGTTAATTTGATCATTGAGTGAAATAATCCACTCTTGGACAAATAAAACAATAACGTTAATATGCAATTTGAGGTGAACACTATTGCAATATGCAGGATTCGTTTTTTTTGTCTCGGTTGACGCACCTCGTGACAAAGATCCTGATTTATTGGTTAAAAAACCCAATGCCATACCTTGTCAAAAACCTATCACGCTGGTTCCCCTTTATGTTGGATCAAGATGATTAAGCAACGCAGGAAATGTTTACAGGTGTTCATAGAAACTAAGTCAATGATGTAGAGACTTAACAGGCGACGAACTACGGGCTTAATATCAAATTCTGATTCAACGCAGTGGGCTCCGTTTAACTGTAACGGTTTCGTGGTGGTCAGAATGAATTTGTTAACTTGTAGTCGACTTTGACATTGCTTACCTGTTGGGCAATGTTTGACGCACTCCGTACCGTCCCAAAAAGAATTGTAAGGACACTCGCAGCAGATTGTAATTCCAGTCGCATCATCTTGGTACGAATTGGGTTTGTGGCATTGCGTCTCATCACATACACGAAATCGGCACCAACAGACAGTTGCAGTTTCTTTGAATGGACAAGCTAATTTGTGAATAAACAAAGAGTCATTGTGAAGAGAAGGTAAAGGGCAATAGATTAAGAGTAGAAGATGTGATCAATTTCAAAGTTTATTCGCCAATTGATAAAGATATTCCTGAGAGATACAAAGTGGATGCGACAGATTCTGCAATGCGCAACATTCGTTTTAAAGGTATACCCGGTAACACATGATTGTTAAAGGTCACATATGAGCACTCACACTATGTCTTATCTAGCATGTACGTGTATGTATATATAATAAACACACCTGTGAAAATTTGAGCCCAATCGGACATCTGAGTCACAAGAAAAAAAAGCGAAAACCCGCCTCAATTTTTTTTCTAATGAAACATAAAAAATGGTTTTGATCCTACCCCGAGATACAACTTTTCGGTCGTTGTTTTACTAATTTGGGGACAAATATAATGCATTTTAGGCGTAAATATTTTACCAGTATGTTTCTACCAGCACCGTCTTCATACCCTAAAAGGTAAATCTGTGAACATTTCTGTTTTG
Organism: Astropecten irregularis; assembly: GCA_963971285.1. Taxonomy (NCBI): domain Eukaryota; kingdom Metazoa; phylum Echinodermata; class Asteroidea; order Paxillosida; family Astropectinidae; genus Astropecten; species Astropecten irregularis. Next base: position 5,026,212 of record OZ020255.1, read on the forward strand.
GTATTTTACCAATAATGTACTGTACCTTCAAAGGTCGTAAACGAAAATAATTTACAAATCAATCAAGGTTCAAAATACATGTAACATCAAATGAAGGCGGATATTGTAATGTAATAGGAACGAGTCTGTCTGAGTGCGGATAGCCATAATCAGTGACTGAGATATAAATGAGAATTCGGTGAGGAAATAATTCAGGCATCAAGCAAGGCTTGCCTTGTACCCAATGGTCACCAAAATCTGCATCAAAACGAATCACAATAAGTAAGCAAGATGCAGACAGGCATGAGAATAATAAGGTCCGTAATTCACAGCCTCTCTTAGAGACACATTCCCCCGTATGTGAACTAACTTTTAATCGCTCCTTTGTAAATGTCAAGATTTACCATATATATAATCTGTGTGGTAATACAATGAAAACAATTCTGTAACATATTTACGTCTTATAGTTGATTGTCTTGCCTCTAGTTTGCCAGGCTTCCATTGATTTATGTTTGTGTCTTTAGTCTTCGGAATTCAAACAGGGGCATTCATGTGCAATGAAAGAAGTCTGTTTACCAGATATTTATTTAGATTTAATGTGCAAAAGGTTAATTCTCTCCTTTTAGATTTACCAAATCACTGCGCTTCGTCAATCATTGTGCCATTTCAACTTTCAACTAGACAAAAAATATTCACACTATCATCAGTGAAATCAAATCGTAACAATCATATCTTTGATCAAGACGTTAGACTTCACCTGACCAGTTTTAGGGAGGTAGCTTCCCAGGATATTTCAAGATTCCTTTGAGTACACACTCCCTCCCAACCTTGGCGAGTAACGCTTGTTGAGCATTTTATGTATGTCGCTGCGTTGTCAACAGGGGGCGGCATGCACACTGCTCAAAACGAACGTTCGTTTTGTGCCAGGCGTGTGCCATGAATTTGCTTTAAAGGTATAATACATGATTGGTAATGGTCACAGAACAACACTCACACTTTGTGTGATCCAATATTTCCATGAAATAATAAGCCTGTGAAAATCAATCGGATATCTGAGTCACCAGCAAAAAACCAACGCTGTTTTTTTCTTACCGTACAAACCACAAAGAATGGTTTTGATCTTCCCCGAGATCAAAACTTTTTTCGATCGTTGTTTGACTAAGTACTGTATAAATATACCATTTTAGGTGGAAATATTATGTTAACGGTATGTTTCTACCAGCACCATCTTCATACCCTGAAAGTTGAACGTAAATCTGTGAAGATTTCTGTTTGGGTATTTTACCAATCATGTACTGTACCTTTAACGTTATGAATACAAAGTACAAAAATGAACTTACATGGCGGAGGTGGAGGTGGTGTTCCTTTTGGTGAAATGAAATGAAATAAAATTAATGAAAAAAAAAATTAAATAAAATGCACCAGAATACACGTCTCCTCAATGTTTGTATCAAGACCAATGTAGTATTACATTTATTTGTATCAACGAAATCCTACGGAGGCTTAAAGGGTTCATGCAATGCTTTTTTCAGTCAGGTTATTTTATTTCCTTCGGGGAGAGAGTATACTGACAGATAATGAATGGCAAGTCTTATTTGGGTTTCAAACTAGTAATTTGGGGGTAATTAAACCAAGTAACCAAAACAGACATTTCATGCACATTATGTATGATTAGAAAGCGAAATATTATAGATAACATATTTTGGGATTTGAACCATTGGTGCCCATGTCGAATAAACGTTTTGAGCTATCTGGGTACAGTCATGGACTAGGGCCGTATACAACACTACAGTGGACATTACGGGCCTGTTTGTTTAACACACAGGATCACGGATTCTACTGATCCGGATCCCCTTTTAGCGTACCCTGAGTGGGACGTAGATCCCCAAATCTGGGATCCTGTGCGTCAAACAAACAGGCCCGTAATTCAACTGTTAATGTTCGGAGACGGAAATGACCTAATAACTAATGATTGGTTTAGATATTTTCTTCAAATTTACCAAAAATATTTTTTGACAAATTGCAGATTGCCAAATCCCAGTTTATAATCATGACCCTGACTGTAAAATCATTAAACAATGGTTGTCACTGTATTTGTTTAAGTCTTACCTCTGGTTGTCGGTTTTATTGAAGTTGACTGTAGTGTGGTCCCTGTGATTAAGAAGTTGAAAAAAGTTTAAGTTAAACTCGCTCTTGAAAACAATATGTTCTAATATTTTGGCGTTTATAGGGTTATTTTGTGTGTGTTAAAAGGGTTCCATATTCATGTTCATGCATAGAGACAATTCCAATTGCGATGTGCTGTATATAAATTGGTTATAGTCATTGGCTTTTCCGAGCAAAGCGGAAAAAACCTTGCGTTTCCTCTTCTTGTCGTCAAGTTCATAGACTTTGTGCATAGTATTGTTTTGTTGAATCTCCTTCGGCCACTTATAATCACTCACTTTTAACCATACTTCGAGAAATCGTATATCGAAAATTGCAATGGCATCTCTAGGATTTCATCTATATGTCTTTGCCTTAAAGGGAAACACGATTTTGTAATTCATTCATTGTACATTCATTCATTCACTGCCCTTGATTCGATTGGGTTTAAATATGCTGCACACATCGAAACATGGTAAGATCGTTACCAAATGTCTTCCAATGCGTTAGGTCATGATGTATTTTATGACTTGTTCGGAAATGCCTTGTGTTCTAATTTAAACAGTCATGTTATTTCAATACTGTTGTTGCACACAAGCATTGTTTGTGAAACACCAATTTTTGTCAATGTATTTAATTGTATTAAGAGTCGTAGCTTACCTTCGGGTGGTGTAAAAGTTGTAGATTCAACTGTTGTTGACGGTGAAGTTGTCCCTGTAAATTAGAAGACGTAATTATATTTATACCGTGTTTCATTGAAAAATATTATAAAGTTCGCACCGAAATTTATAACACATCGGGGCCCGATGACCAGGGATAATTATGGTAAAGCGCCATGATCTAGATGGAATGGCGCTATATTTCAAGCCATTTTATTCATCAGTGAAATTTCACCAATTTGCTTTTTAAATTTTTGCCCTAAAGATTTTTTTTTTTCAGAATTACATGTCATCTTCCTCATAGGTATCTATGACTACCAGGAACCATTTCGAGCAAGAAAAATGCCAATCAACTTGTCTTGGAAGGATATTGGTGTAATTTCAGGCCATTTTGTTCATCAGTGAAACTTAAGAAATTTACTTTGGTCCCCCAAAGCATTTTTTTTTCACTTTTTGCCCAAAACCGACTTTTTCAGAATTACATGTCATCTTCCTCATAGGTATCTATGACTACCAGGAACCATTTCGAACAAGAAAATTGCCAATCAACTTGTCGTGGAAGGATTTTGGGGTAAGTTGAGACCATTTTATTCATCAGTGAAATTTCACAAATTTACTTTGGTCCCCCAAAGCATTTTTTTTTCACTTTTTGCCCAAAACCGACTTTTTCAGAATTACATGTCATCTTCCTCATAGGTATCTATGACTACCAGGAACCATTTCGAACAAGAAAATTGCCAATCAACTTGTCGTGGAAGGATTTTGGGGTAAGTTGAGACCATTTTATTCATCAGTGAAATTTCACAAATTTACTTTGGTCCCCCAAAACCTGCTCACTATTAAAACGACCACAAGTCATGAATTCAGTATCCATTGTTTGTGACCGGTGGGCCAATTTCATAGAGGTGCTTAGCACAAAAATTCGCATGAAATTGGCCCTATATGTTACAGGGTTAATCTCCCCTGTGAACTTCAGTTAATTTGATCATTGTGTGAAATAATCCACTCTTGGACAAATAAAGCAATAACGTAAACATGCAATTTGAGGTGAACACTATTGCAATAGGCAGGATTCGAATTTTGTCTCGGTTGACGCACCTCATGACACAAATTCTGATTTATTGGTTAAAAAACCCAATTCCATACCTTGTCAAAAACCCATCACGCTGGTTCCCCTTTTTGTTGGATCAAGATGATTAAAGGTAGTATCATACTTTGGTTTTTGTCAAAGAAATACAGATACATGATCCGGATCCCATTTTAGCGTACCCTGCATGGGACGTGGATCTTCAAATCTGGGATCCTGTGCGTCAAACAAACAGGCCCGTAATTCAACTGTTAATGTTCGGAGACGGAAATGACCTAATAAATAATGATTGGTCAATACAAGTAATAAACTGCTGCAAACTGCTCATCAGCCAAAATGACCTGAAATATATCAAATGCTTAAAGTTAGGAGGGCCTGACGCGTTTCGATCCTAGCAGGATCTTTCTCAAAGCCTTTGAGAAAGATCCTGCTAGGATCGAAACGCGTCAGGCCCTCCTAACTTTAAGCAAATAATGATTGGTTTAGATATTTTCTTCAAATTTACCAAAAGCATTTTTGGCAAATTGCAGATTGCAAAATCCCAGTTTTTAATCATGACCCTGACTGTAATTAAACAAGAATGGTTGTCACTGTATTTGTTTAAGTCTTACCTCTGGTTGTCGGTTTTATTGAAGTTGACTGTAGAGTGGTCCCTGTGATTAAAAAGTTGAAATTAAACTCGCTCTTGAAAACAATATGTTCTAGATATATTGGCGTTTATAGGGTTTTTTTTGTGTTAAAAGGGTTGCATATGCATGGTCATGCATAGAGATGATTCCAATTGCGATGTGCTGTATATAAACTGGTTATAGTCATTGGCTTTTCCGAGCGAAGCGGAAAAACACCTTGCGTTTCCTTTTCTTGTCGTCAAGTCCCATAGACTTTGTGCATAGTTTTGTTTTGTTGAATCTCCTTCGGCCACTTATAATTACTCGTTATTAACCATACTTGGTCCAAACAATGTCCTATTAAGTAGATTTGTCCCACTAATACACTTGATCATGACGTCACATGACGTCATGATCATGACGTCACAATTGGTTGTTCACTCCAATACACCGATTGAATTAATTGAATTGAATTGAATGGTTTATTACTACATATTCATAAAAATACAAATAGTAGAATTTGCGTGACTGCTCGCTAAATTTAGAAACAAATTATGTTTAAAACTATTTACACAATACAAGACTAAACCATCATTTAAAATTCCTATTTAGATACATGACAGCAATATTGTAAAAAGACAGCAGTGATAATAATTGGGTTTAAACATGCTGCACACATCGAAACATGGTAAGATCGTTACCAAATGTCTTAGAATGCGTTATGTCAGAACATATTTTATAACTTGAACGGAAAAGCCTTGTGTTCTAATTTAAACAGTCATGTTATTTCAATAACGTTGTTGCACACAAGCATTGTAGGTTTTCATTGCTTAAAAACCAATGCTTGCCAATGTGTTTAATTGTATTCAGAGTCGTAGCTTACCTTCGGGTGGTGTAAAAGTTGTAGATTCAACTGTTGTTGACGGTGAAGTGGTCCCTGTAAATTAGAAGACGTAATTATATTTATGCCGTGTTCCATTGAAAAATATTATAAAGTTCGCACCGAAATTTATAACATTTTAGTACTGTCTTCAAAATTGGTTGTTCACATAAATCTATAACTTTATCAACCCATTTTGTAGATGAATTGAAAGGGTGTATTTCGCCGGGATATTTTTTGTACGGTTAAACATTTCCTATCTTAAAGGGTACTCAAAAGATGTACTAAAATTTATGTTTTTCGTCATTGGTACGTACCGCTGGTTGTCGTCGACATAACTGTTGTAGTGGAGCAAAATTGTTCATCCGACCAGTCATCACAGTTAGTAACGCCGTCACACAGATCGTCCGGTTTTATGCATCGTGAGCAGTCCTTGCATGGAATAAGCCCATCCTTGCAGCCACAGCGGGATGTGGTTGTTTCTGTAACCGTTGTCGATGGTGTTGCTGCATTCATATACAGTAAGAAATTCACGTAAAGATCAAATGAACCCTCTTTTGAAGTTATGACACAGTTATTATGGGCAGGCTTTGTCCACACATATTCTCAGGAATGGATGATGTAATTTCACAATTTTACAAAATGGCCGCTTTGCTTACAAAGTGTTTTTATGGGAAATTCGTCCCTGTTTAGGTGTTCTTTTTTTTTTTTTTTATCCACGTTATAAGTGTTTGGCAAAATAGGTAATGTGGGGTGATTTTGTCATTAAAGAGGCTTCGCAAGCGAACGGATACGGTTAGCGCGCCGGTTACGTCACTATGTGTGTACTTATGGTGTCACGGGTTTTTTATGCTATACGGTATCCGTCTAGGCACGGATATCTTGCTCACTACTCGTAAGTAGAAAACACATACCGATTTTTAGTTTTTTCGTAATTCTCTGTTCTTTTTTTGTCATGCATGATTATATTAAAAAGAACGGATTTGCTGAAGACAAATATGCCTTTTTATGTACTTTAAAACTTAAGAATAAGACACAATTATCTCAAAGTCAGGTACAAAAGTGGTTCGTTATCGGAAATAGTTGCGAAACATCGGATCGGCTGTTTTCGTTTACGGATAGCTAAACGTACGCGTATGCATATCCGTTCGCGTGCGAAACCTACTATACGTTTGGGGCAATGTGATTTTGCAAATATATTATACTCAATGAAGGACACGTGACGATCAGGGGCCAAATTCATAAAGCTGCTTAGCACAAAAAATTGCCTAGCACAAAAATGGCTAGTCCAATAAAACAAACCACCAGTGGAAATTCCATTTGATATTCATGGTCAGCGAAATAACAATTGCAAGTGATACACAACACATGGAAATTTGGTTGTTTATCCTGTCTTTATTAAGTCAGATATGTCATGCTTAACGATTGTTTGTGCTTAGCTGCTCTATATGAAATTTACCGGCCCCTGCCTGAGCAAAGTAACTGTGTAACGGACCTAAAATAAATGGTCCAAGAAAGCTCAATTAACATGAGTATTCTGTGTTCTAAAGTACTTTCGTTATAAAACCCCAGTGCAACCATCACACGGTACTGCTGTAGGATTGATACTTACTTGATACGCAGGGATCCCCGATGCATTTTTTCCTACCCTCATCGCATGTGCTTCAAAAATGAATGTAGAAGAAAAAGAAATAGTCACATTTTTTTGAAATATCATGTTCAACTAGATGATTGCCGTTGAACTCGAATGACAGGAATGTTCAGTCCCGTTGATTTTAGGTACTGCGTCTTTCATGTAGCTTAAGGGTACAATACAGGATTGGTGGCATACCCCAATAAATGTTCACAGATTAATTTACATGGTATGAAGATGGTGTTGGTAGAAACATACCGTTAAAATATTTCCGGCTGAAATGGTGTTTTTATCCAGAAATTAGTAGTCAAACAAACCGAAAACCAAAAACAGTTTCGATCTAGTGGTAAGATCAAAGCGGTTATTTACTGTTTATAAGAGAAATTGAGTCGGTTTTTTTTTCTCATGACTCAGATGTCCGATTGAGCTTCGCAGGTTTATTGTTCCATGTACATGCTGGCTCAGACAAAGTAAGAGTGCTGTTCAGTGACTTTTACCAATCATATAATACCATTTGTTAATAAGACTTGAAGCTATGCATGGTGGAAGTACTAAAAGAAGGTAGGTTTGCGGTGACACCATGTAATCTCTTTAGTGAGAGTGTACAGTGAGAGTACAGTGTGCTCTTTTCGTGTGTCACTCTCCTGAGGACGAACAGAGCAAACTGTTCGGAACGTCGAGATAATACAACCGGTTCTTCTCAGAACACACACTCTTACAGAAGAGATTACTTGGTGTCATCGCAAACCTACCTTCTTTTACCATTTGTAAAGAAAAGAGGCGTACAATTGGCTTTCTGGCACTTACCAGTTCATACAGTTGTAAACAAATGCAGCATCAGGTGGATAAACCTCGTCACCGATTTTACAAGGGCAAGCTTTCTGTTTTATACAGGTACCATTCCAGAGTTTCATTCCTTCTGGGCAGAAACACCCCTCTACGTAATCATTTCTGCAATATTTATCTACGTCTTCTTCTCCACATGTCGAATCGCATACCCTTCCACAAGGGTGGTAAATCTGCCCATTAGAACACTGCATACCTTAAAGTGAATGAAATATAACGATACATGATTATCATCATTATTACGTTAACCGAGGGTGGGACCTTATGGAAACTTTCTCATAGGGTTGTGCACAAACTTCACTTACCAATTTCTAAACATCCTCCAAACCAATGAACTTGAAATTGACATATGTTCATATTGACAACATTCTCTGTTTTTGTATTAAGATATGGACTGTAAAAATATATCTTTAAAAGGTAGCTGGTACCTTAGGGAAACATCGAAAAGTATCCCTTAGTCCCTACGTCTCCCTAATGTCCACTTTAAGATGCTAACGTGTCTCCCTAATACTCCATTTGGTTTTGGTGTAACTGTGTTCTTACGAGAAACATTTAACTAAACGTATCCTTTTCGTACTTCGAAATTTAGTAGAAATTCACACATCTATTTGGAAATAATATTTCAAAATTTACTTACAGCATAGGTCTTGAGATCGCCATTTTATGCAGATGTTCATTTCGCTGCAGTCGCTTGCGTAGCTACTGATTGCCTCACAAATACATTCACAATCACCACCACGGTCGCAACCACATCCATCATAAACGCAGCTATCGAAATAGGGCTGAGGGTCAATCTAAGGAGAGATAAAAGAAGAGGCAGCCATGTTGTTCTTAATTCAATCAACTAAAAATGCATAAGCAACTCTTAATAATGATGAACACTTATAATGCGTCGGTATCCGCCAAGCATGACGCTCATGGCGCATATCAATTATTATCCCTGGGGTCGATTTTACGAAGCCATCGATCGTAACTCGAGTTACGAAGGATAACCCATCGTACTGGACCTATATCACGTAGGGATTCAATACATCAAAAGTCCTACGATTGATAGTAAGTTACGTTGAAATCGAGCCATAATTTACATTCCTGAAACCATCTTAACTCCTTGGGGAGTATACAGCCCTGGCTGCCGTATACAGCGCACATAGGCTCATCAAACCACAAAGCCATATCTACTCTCGCAGGTACCCATTTACACATGTGTGAAGGGGAGCAATATGTGATAAAGCATCTTGCCCAAGGACGCAAGCACCACTAGCCTCTGGCTGGATTCGAACCCACAATCCACGATGAAGAATAACCACAAGACTTTGAGTTGAAAACGCCAGAAAAATAGGCCACTACAGCTCTCCACAACTCTTTAAAAAGGCCTAAATTTTTTTCTAAAGTGAACATGATGAGTTCAATGTTTACTCTCGTAATTTTAATGTCTCACTATGTTTATTAATGTACTTTTGTTGACCTTTTCCATTTTCCAAATTTTATTTGGTCGAACTTGTTTCTCCGTGAACTATTTGTGTGAATTGTTAGGCAAAATCTTGGTAGTTTATCATCATTGATTAAAATGTGCTTCGCTTTTGCCATTTTCGTCATTTTGATTCTAAGAATAAATGCCGTGACATTATGCAGTTAAACAATTTCCTTCTTTTATATTTTGGAGGAACAGGTGCGATAGTTTATCGCCTTTTAAACTGCATGGTTATTAAAGGTGTATTGTAATCAAAACACATCTGAAGCTAAATACATCTGTATTGTTACAAAACTCAACCTGTCTATCTTTATTTGCGAAAAAAATATTGTATATAGAAAAATTTGGTATTTTAGACCCGTAATTTATCACCCCCTTCTCGCGACGAATAACCTTGCTTACGTCACTTGCAGAACACCACACAGTATACTGTGGTGGGAGCCTATACTAGTTCTGTACTGGTAGGTGACGTCACAAGGTATTGTTGCGTGGATCTGTTCAAAGGGCGGCTTTGTTGAGGGGCGGGACATGCATGTATCGATTTTGTCACGTCTTCGTCAAAATCAAGCACTTACATACAAATATAAATTTATATTGTCATTAATTGTGTATTAAGCAATATTTTTGAAGCACTTTCATCCCTTTCCCAAATTTGACTACAGTATACCTTTAATGGTGTGTATTAACTGATACAAGTCCACGGTGTTGATTGCATAATAGTCGGTGATGATAAGTTAGTGTATGCCAGTGCATAATGTGTATAATAACTTTGATTATGCATTGTACTGATACTAAAAACTTACCAAACCATGACAACTACGAAAGACATCACTTTTGATGATTGCGCATTTATATTCTGCCCATTCTTTTCGCCCCGGGGAGTGGTCACAAGGATGGGGAATTTCAGGAACTTTGGGACAATAGAAACGAGCTTTCCAACTGTGACCGAAGATTCTCGACGTAGCCTCAACCTCGCGAGATCTCGTGAAGAAGTCGTTGCTCGAGTCGCCGTTAAAATCCCCACAGAGTCCACACAACTTGCCCTTGTATCTCGGTTTCAACTTGACAATGACTGATGTCTTACGATTCCACTTCACTGTAAGACCTTCAGAATACAAAAACACATTAACATGATTTATTGGCGTTCTTGCTGCTGCTGTTGTTTTGGTTGTTATTGTTGATGTTGTTGAAGACGTTTTGATTGCACGTAAACGGAACGGAACGATAGTTGAAATATTCCATACTCCAACAACAACGGCACGAATATTGGTGTCGATCCGGGGTGGAGGTGGGGTACATCCCCCCTGTTTTTGAGGTGGGGGATGGCGTGTATTATCATATCCCCCCCCCCCCCCCAATATTTCGAGGTTTCATGTCATTTTATACCGACAAACTATCTGAAGTACTAACTAAATACTGAACAAAATAACATGCTTGGAATGTAGAAAGACAATAATGAATAACATTTTACTTATTCACACTCCTCTTTCTTATTATACATTGATAATCTTGATTATCTAGTTTGTGAAGCGTGAGAGAGAATTAAGCGAGAAGAAAGCGAAGAGATGTGCCCCATTTTGTTATAAGCAGAAGTGAATTTATTCTGTGTTTCATTCTTCTGAATATCGTTTCTTGTTGAGTCCCTCGCATCACACCGAATCACAATCATCCCCCAAATCATGAAAAGAAATTGACCACCTATGGGTATGAATACACATAATCGATGTTTGTGTTAAAATGTTAAATTGTAATGCTTACCTAATTCCTTTACTCTGACGATGACGTAGTATCCGCTTTTAATGATGTATTTATACATCTGGCTTCTGTAAAAAGTAAGTTTGGGCTCTGAACCTCGCACCAGGTCGACGTCAGCATCTCGTGTTCTTATTTTGACCGCCCTTGTGCACGTCACCCCTCCTGATCCACAGGGAACACTTTCAACGTACACCAAGAAAGAACCACTTGCTCCCCAACACACGTCAGTGGACAAGACGTAAGCGCAATTTCCTAGGAAGACAATTGTTTCATACCAAATTGTAATCTTGAAAGATACGCTATTATACTATTCCACACAAGCTACGAATCCCACGATTCGTAACGAATTGATAACGTTTAGGATTCGTGAGGGTTCGGATCTATTTGGTAGGAAAGTTTTCAGGGATATACATGTATACTACTATTTACCAGACCCAATTCAAAGTAATTTCATACTTTGGGTTTTTATCAAAGAAATACAGATTCATGGCCAAAAATACCAAGACAGATACGGTGTCTGTGTCATCTGTGAAAATTTCAGTCCCATATATACGTTCCCCACTTTTTTAAGAAAACAGTGACAAACAGCCACAGTATTTCGTTTCTCTTTTATATTTGAATTTTTAATACATCAAAAAGATTTTCGGTCGTTGTTTTACTAATTTCTGGATAAATACACCATTTCAGGCGGAAAAAAATTACGGTATGTTTCTACCACCATCATCTTCATACCCTGTAAGTTATACGTAAATCTTTAAACATTTCTGTTTTAGTTTTTCTTCCCAAAGTATTATACTACCTTTAATACGAATGTACGAGCGTCAAAAATCACTAATGAATCAACTAATGCCCCCCTGCCCACACAGGCTAATAGACGAATCTCACGAATTGCCACGAATAGATCAAATTTAGGATTCGTGAGGATTCGGTTCTATTCGGCTTAAATTACTTAAATTTTTGTCAAACAAAGAAATACAGATTCATGGGCAAAAGTATCCAGGAAGATACAGTAACAGTCATCTGTGAAAAGTTCAGTCTCATGCGGTGCCCACTTTGTGTGAAACAGCGAAAAACGCCCACAGTATTTCTTAAGTCTTCTCTTTTATTTGTGATGTTTGAGAGATCAAACATTATGTTTGTCACTGGAATTTTACTCTTTTCTGGATACATACAGCATTTCAGGTTGCAAAATGTCAACTGTATGTGATTACTATCACCATCTTTATACGCTGTAAGTTATCGGTAAATATTTGAAGATTTCTGCTTCTGATATGCTACCAAAGTATGATAGTGCCTTTAACGTACAAATATGAAAGTGTGCTCGAAAATATCGATTGGCATAATGTGTTATAAAGAGCTTAATGCTTTCAGAACCACAGAGGGATAATTAACATGATGCATGCAAACCGTCTTGCAATTTTCTACTTACCTTGAAAAGTGTACTTTTTCCCGTCAAATGTTCTAAAATGTGGATCTCCACTCGTTCTGCAAGTACCTAACAACAAAACGATGATTGGATAAATAATTAATCACCATTCGAATAAGCTATCGAAATATGTTGCGGCTATTGTTAGCTAAGGTGGAAACTATTGAAAAGTGGACACAGAAACACAGACTGGAGCGGGATGCGCTTCGTTGGCGTCCGTAATAGTCAATTTTTTGTTCATTTGGCATTCAGAAACCTTGAAACCACGTGCATACCGCTATATCCCAAGGATAATTTAATCAATACGCGCAACATTTAACAATGCTGCAACCTATATAAAATGGTACATGGGGGATCACTCAAAGAGAAACTCACTGGATTAATTTTAAGTCGTTGAACAAAGATTTAGATTCATGATAATAGTTTACTGACCTGGGCATTCTTTTGTCTTACAAGTGTAAGTTCCAGAATGACGGCATTTGCTGAAAAGAAACATTTAGATAAATAGAAAAGTGAACAAAGAAAAATTTACTGGAGCGGGATTCGAACCAGGGACCTCCTAAATACCGTACAGGCGCTCTACCAACTGAGCCATCCAGCCCTACTTTGGTGGTGACCCCAATAGTCAATTATCTTTGTTCGTTGGGCAGTCAGTTTCCCTTGTGGTTGTTTGGTGATTATTTAGATAAATAGATAGATAAACTGATAGATACATGTAATCATTTTCCCTTACGCACGCATTCAGGATACAAAATGTGTTGGATGCTTTCACTGTAGACAAACCAAATGCAACGTTTCGACTAGCATGCTCTAGTCTTCATTGTGGGACCAGAGGACTAGAACAGGCTAGTCGAAACGTCGACTCCTTACGAGAAGTGCGAACGGTATAGAAGTGTGGAAGTGCGAACGATTCTAAACATGGTGTTTCCGCAAACCGATCCACATGCCTTAAATCTTTCTTACTCACCATTTGTTGCACTGTTTCCAGAACACTTCACCTTTGTTGTAGCTTCTGCCTCCATAGTAACAGGGACAGTCAGTCTCCGGTGTGCAATTACCGTTGTCGTCGCGCACCTTACCCTCTGGGCAACCACACCCCGCGGTGCATGGTACTTTCTTGCAGGGTAAATGAAGTGTCTCGCAACGACGTTCACACTCGACACACTTTAATTCGACCAGCCCTTGGGCGCAATCGAGGGCGGCTATCAGGATGAACAGAAAATGAAAAAAAAAATTGGGGATTCATCTTTAAACCGTGATCAAACTAAAACTTGATCTCCCAAAGACAAGCGGTGCAACAAGTCAATGGGAATACATTAATAAACCCAATTGATTTGTGCACAAAAAGTTGATTTGTTTTATAGGTTTTCTAACAGACCTTTTCCGCCTCGATTGGTTTTATTGTGCCGAATAAGTTTCTTTCTGGTGGTGTTATTTTTTGCCAAATTACTATTGGTCAAGTTTGTCTCTTAATGTTTTCATGGTTTTTTGTCATATTTTTTTCTGTTGGTTCCCTGCTTGAGTATGCATGAAAATCCTCCATTTTGCAAAGCCATTCAAAGGAAAATCAAATGCTGGTTTGAAACCAAAATAAGACTTGCCATTCATTATCTGTCAGTAAATTCTCTCTATGAAAGCAATGAAATAACCTGACTGACAAAAAAGCACCACATGAACCATTTAAATATTGATATGTCTACTTACCTCCACAAATATTATCTACGCATTTAGCAGTTCCGTGTCTACATGTGCTACGAAAGACATAAAACAAAAACGAAAATGTTGTGCCATTTAGTTAGTTGATATGAATTAATGGGTTATTCAATGGGCAATCAGTGGATATTGGTTCTATAGACGTTCATTTCACCTTTGTCATTTTGTCCGAAACAGCAATACAATTTTTAATCCATGTCTCTATGCGAAGTAACTCATATCTTTGTGTTATAAGTTAAGGGACATAAGGGAGATAGTTAATTTAGAAATCGTTCATCAAACAGAAATTAGCCGTGAACAGCTCTCGTGCAATCTACCAGATACTTCGCTGTGCATACATTGTGAATAAAAATGTACAATTTATGTAAAACTACAAACAATGGTATGGAAAGTTTGATAAAATAATTTGAAAGAAAGTACGAAACACTGCAATGTTTTCAAGTCAAATTCTGCCAAGTCAAGTCGCAAGTCATTTTTTCTCAAGTCAAGTCTCGAGTCATTTTGTTCCAAGTTGAGTCAAGTCGCAAGTCATTGGAGTCATTGGTGACTCGAGTCGGACTCGAGTCCAAATCACTGTCTCCAGTCAAAAACTCTGCTTTAGCATAATGTGATAACCACACATTTAATAACATGGCTACATATTATGACTGCATTCCAAATTTAGAACAGTGAATTGTATTAAAGGGAGCATATTGGATTTGCAGAGATGTGCGTTTTGGCTGAATTTGGTACTTAAACAGAAGTGAAGGTCTTAAACTTCCTTACAGACGTTGTTTCATGTACCTTTTTACACTTTCTTCATCTGGATAGCAGAAATACGCCCGAAATAATCTTGCCCCCTCCGAATCCTTCACAGTTACACCACGCTTTCGAAATAGCTTTCCGCACTAATGACGTCACACCATACATGCACGCGCACACATACCCCCACTCACCAAACGTTTGCAAGGCCAGTTGCAATGTTTGTCTGAGGTTCGGTGCTATTTTAGCGTTAGTGCGCAGTCCTATACTGCGTTCGGAGAAACGATCTTTTTAAAAGACACTTAATCTTAATTTCCTTGAAAACCCCAGCATCTGACGAACCACGATTCCCCATGGTGACTGTTTGCACTGTTTACGAACTGTCGAATAAATTTTCTGTCTCAAACTCGATATTTTTGGGGAGGCCTCGCAAATCCTGAACGCTGCCTTTAAAGGTGATCTTACCATTCATTGCATCCACTCTTCCATACTTGTCCAGGTCTGTAGATGTATCCGTTGACATGGCATGGACATTGCGACACGGGTATACATTGATTATCAAACTGATCTCCCAACATCTGAAAATGAGAGAAAGAGAGTGTTATACACGTCAACGGATATCTTGAAATATCTTTAATTCATTAAAGGTAATATCATACTTTGGTTTTTGTCAAAGAAATACAGATCCATGGGCAAATATATCAACACAGATACAGTAACAGTCATTTATGAAAATGTCAGTCCCATATGGTGCCCGCTTTTTGAGAAAACAGTGGAAAACGGCCACAGTATTTCTTAAGTATTTTCTCTATTATTTGTTATCTTTAAAAGATCAGAAATCATTTGGGTCCCTGGTTTTACTCGTTTCTGGATAAATACAGCATTTCAGGCCGAAATGTTTTAACGGTATGTTTCTACCATCACCATCTTCATACCCTGTAAGTTATAGGTAAATCTGTGAAGAGTTATGTTTTGGTATGCTATACCAAAGTATGATTCTGCCTTTAAGTGAAAATTCGTTTTCCTCTGGTGGTATTTCTAGGAATAAATAATTTAGCTTTTATCCAATGTCACATCTTTCTTAAACCTCTATATCTGGTCAATAGTTATCGTTTATCTCAAAAATGAATGTCAATTAATCTCCCCAGTTGCATTAAAGGTATAGTATCATACTTTGGTAAGAGACCAAAACAGAAATATTAACAGATTTACGTATAATTTACAGAGTATGAAAATGGTGGTGGTAGAAACATACCGTTGAAATCTTTCCGCCTCGGTTCTACGTGGGGGGGGGGGGGGTCTGAGGGGCTGTAGCCCCCCCCCCCCCCCCCCCAAAAAAAATGGATTTTTTTCAGTTATTAAGCGCCAATTACATAAAAAACGCGTTGTGTGGCCAATAATATGCATGTTTTTCGACCCCTACTAAGACATAGCAGAAGCGAGTGTCAGAAGAACCCAAAATATTGGGTCTTCTAGGCCCCCCCCACCCCCCCCCCCCCAAAAAAAATAATGGCTCTTCTAGCCCCCAAAAAATTTTAGCTCTAGAACCGCGCCTGGTGTATTTATCCAGAAATTAGTAAAACGACGACCGAAAATCGTTTTGATCTTTTAAAAGATCAAAAATAAAAGAGAAAAGACTTCAGAAATACTGTGGCTTTTTTCACTGTTTTCTCAAAAAGTGGGCAACGTATGGGACTGAAATTTTCACAGGTGACTGTTATTGTACCTGCTGTGGTATTTTTGCCCATGAATCTGTATTTCTGTGATACAAACCAAAGTATGATACTACCTTTAAACATCTTAAATTGAGGTCTCACCCTGAGAGGCGAATTTTGCCAACATTTTTAATTCAAACTAGTTTGACAGAATGCATTGGGCGATGCAAATACTACACCCATTTGAGTCCACGCAAATAAAGCCCATACCTGTCCCTGTGGGCACTGGCAACCCTGGATGCATTCTTCTTGACAATCATCATTTCCAAGATCTCTACAGGAAACCGCACACTTGGAACCGCACTCATTGTACACCATGTTTCCTGGACAATCAATAGCTGCATGTGGAAAAAAGAACGTGATAATGACACATTTTATCCACAGCTGGATATGATAAGGTCTCCCTTAAAGGTCTGCTGTAATCCAAACTCATATGAAGTTAAATACATCTGTATATTGTCATATAACTCAACCTGTCTATCATTGTTTGTGCTAAAAAAAATATTGTATAAGGGGAAAAGGATGCATTTTAGAACCATAATTTAGCACCCCAATTTTTGCGATGAAAATTCTTGCTTACGTCACATGCAGAACGCCACGCAGTATACTGTGGTGCGAGCCTGTTCTAGTTCTGTAGGTGACATCACTCGCTATTGTTGCGTGGATCAGTTCCAAGGGGGACCTTTTGGGGGACGGGGCATACATGTACATGTACTGATTTTGTAAGTTTTTGTTCAAAAGTAAGCACTAACATAAACATATGAATTTATATAGTGATTAAGTTTGTATTAGGCCCTAAGCAATAATTTGAAAGCACATTTACTGTGATTACAGTAAACCTTTAGATAAATTTCCAGCACACTTCATTTTACCTATACAGTAATTCGAGCAGAAGGTTTTGAATGGCGCCCTCTTTTGATTAAAACAGGAAACTGCGGTGGTGTTTGTATAATAATTTGCACACCGCCAATCATCTTTTATTGAAATCTGGGAAGGTGGAAAACTAATCAGGGGTTTTTTTTTTACTGATTTCTTAATAAATACACCATTTCAGGCGAAACAATTTTAACGGTAGATTTCTACCAGCACCATCTTCATACCCTTAAAGTTATACGTAAATCTGTGAACATTTCTGTTTTGGTTTCTTACCAAAGTATGATACTACCTTTAATCAATATAGAGGGCGCCATTCAAAACCGTGTACTCGGATTATTGTACAGTATATACTCACGGCAGAGATGTGGACTCCTCCAGTTAATCACTCTATCAACTTTAGCGCACTCTAGAGCATAGGCGGCTAACGCCAAACACTCAGCTCCTTTTCCAGCCGCACAGAAGTCCATCTGACATTGTACCAGAAATGGCGCCACGTCCACCCACGAATGGCAATGAGCAAATGGCTCCTGCTTAAGAATATCACAGGCTTCTATAGCTTCTTTTTTATTTTGATATTCAACGCTGCACTCGTCCATTCTGTGGGTAGGGGTCTCGTGGCACATGAATTTCACGTTCCACTTCGGGGCGAACTCTTTCACGAGTACCACAGAAGCACCGTCGGGCCTTTGGAAGTCGTCTTCGGGAACTTTATTGAAGTCTCCACAAAGTCCGTGCAGCTAGAGAAAAATACGAACGAGATTCAAAATTATGCTGGCAGGTCATTGACATTGTTTGTTTTGATAGTTGAAGCTGTGTGTGGTCACACTTTTAAAGTAAAGGCTTGGCACCAAAGCCGAGCAGAACCGAACTGAGCCGAACCGAGCCGAACAAACAATGTAATGCAAAGAACTGTTCGGCAAATAAGATGTACCACAAATATTAAAATACCATCGTTTCAACACACAAAATCGTGACACAGATGGATTGTGCTATTAAAAATAAGTCCATTTTACTTTGTTCATCTTTCAATGATTTAAAAATTCAGTAAGTTTCCCTTGGGATTATTTTTTTTTTGTGAATAAATAAAAAGATACATACACGAAAGAGCTGATTTGTTGTTAGTTCTATAATTACAAATGGTGTATTTGGGAGACACGTTAGCATCTAAAAGTGGACTTAGGGAGACTTTTCGATATCTCCCTAAGGTACCAGCTACATTTTAGAGACATATTTTTAATGTTCATATTTTAATAGAAGAGAGATTGCTCTCAATATGAACATATGTCAATTTTCAGTTCATTGGTTTGGAGGATGTTTAAAAGTAGGTAAGTAAAGTTTGTGCACGACCCTATGGGAAAGTCTCCCTAAGGTCCCATCCTCGGTTATTATTTTTAAGTACTAATCATTCTGAGAATGGAAGTTTGCCTGATGCCAACATTTCTAAAAGAAACGTTCGTTCAGTCTCCAAAATGAACACAAAAAAGCGGAATGTATTCATGGAAATGTTCCAGCGAACCCCAAATCCGGTATCTCAAGGTTTAAAAACATAAATGTTTGTCATGTTTTACATATTTGTTAACGGCACAAATAGATTTACAATTTTACTATACCTTGCCACGCCATTCCACACTCGCGGTTATATAGATGCGGTTGTCCTCGGCTAACAGTATGTCTATTCCTAAATTTGGCAAAGACACACTCAGAAACGTAGATGAGAGATGCTCAATGGAGATCGAACTGTCCCCTTCGATTTTGTGGTACGGTCCATTCCGTTCTTCTTCTGGGTGATTGGGTTTGAATACAAGAATTGGTCCGACAAATGAAGGTCTGCCATGAATGGAAAAAAAAAACAAGAATGCATATTAATTAGAAATCTTTGATACATATATGAAAACTCATTTTGGGGCGCTGCGTATAACTTGAGGTCGGATTGGGCGAATTCTCGAATATTCCATCCAATATAGCAAATGTAGGTCGCCGGTTCGAATCCCGCTCACGGTCAATTTTTCTTTGTTCACTTTTTAATGACTTTACATTCAGTCAGTTCCCCTTGTAGTTATTTGGTGATTTGGTGATTTGATTAAATAACTGTAAATCTGATAACTGTTAACTGTAAATTAAACTGTTTATGCTATAGCAACACATGCATCAAGTGTTATTTGATTTTTAACCACTGCGCATAGCAAATGGTGCATGCACGGGCGATTCAGAAAAGTGCGCCACCATGAGTTTGCAACACGTTGGCCAATCACAAGTCGCGGAATTAATTTGGTCGACCAACTGCGCATGTGGAAATATGCGCAGTTTGTCGACATAATCATTTGTTGCAAACTCATGGCGGCGCATTAACAGTGGATCGCCCGTGTTTTTAAGTGAAACTTACACATATGTCGTGCCGTCCGCCACTGTAACGCTGATTGTCGGTGTACAGCTTAAATGATCCCTTTCTTCACATTTGGACGTGTCCATGTAGATGGTAAATGCTTTGCCTGCCGTGTTTTGTGCAAGCACATACTCACAATGCCCGTGGAAGTTGTACGTGTTGCCATCGAATGTTTTGTAGGAGTATCCTCCGAAGATGGTGCATGTTGGCGGGCATTCGTGGAGCGTGCAGTTTTGAAGCTCGCCTTGCACACAAATGCTGTTTTGGCAGTGGTTTAGTGGTTGTTGATGTTTTGGTGAAGGGCAAGTTAGATGTGAAAGTAACGTCGTTAATAATATTTGCAAACAAAAATTGTATCCGAATTAGGCTTGCCCTGCACCGACGTGGACTTTATTATCCATTTCCCGACCAAAATCATTAATTTTTCATGATTTACTGCGGTACCCGCCGCGATATTGGATTCGATTCACCCTACAGACCCCAGCTAGCTCGGTGGCCTAGCGGTATGGCATCTGCACTAGTAAGCAGAAGGTCGTAGGTTTGAATCCCACCTGAGCCACCACGTGATTTGTTCACTTGCACTCACAAGCACTGTATACAGTGCCCATCCACGTCGGTGAAGGGCAAGCCTAGTTTGCATTTTCCAACCAAAATCATTTAATATTCATGAAAATTTGTATCGTTATCATTTTATGATAAACACATTATCTGCAAACCTTTGCGCTTTATTGAGTACAGGTTACTTATTTCAGCTTGGCTCAATTATCATGCTAATCAAGTAATCAACATATTGATTAGATTTGATATTACCAGCCAGACAAAAATGAAACACCTGCCAAACAATTCCACGCTTGAAAACGCACAGAAATCGAAATCAATTTATATGCATGGAAAATACTTTACGGGTATTGATTGGAAATGATTAATTTCAGTGAAGACAAGCTGACGAATTCGTTGAATATTAATGCATGCATATTGGTGTAGACGGGAAAGGGCGGATGATATCCAGCCTAAAATGGCCTACTTTCTAATAACACTGTCAGAAAGTATATGCGTTATAAACTTTTGAAATATCTTGCCTAGTCGGGACAAGTATGTTATGCCAAACATGGCGAAGTTGCCTGAACTGAGACAGATTCGCAGATTTAATTAATGTAAATATTCAAAATTTGAAAGTTGAACGAGATAGGCAGCAAAAGTGGGGGCAATAATATTAGAGATCTCAAACGAAAAATTAAAGGAAAATTTAATTAAAACAACATTTGCCTTTTCAACAACTGTATTTCCGTAAGGTAAACGTCAGAAGTATTCAGTTTAAAGGTAATATCATACTTTGTTTTGTTTTTTTGTCAAAGAAATAGAGATTCATGGGCAAAGGTATCAAGAAAGATACAATAACTGTCATCTGTAAAAATTTCAGTCCCATACGGTGCCCACTTTTTGAGGAAACAGTGAAAAACAGCCACAGCATTTCTTAAGTCTTTTCTCTTTTATTGTTTATCTTTTAAGAGATCAAAACAAGATTTCCGGTCGTTGTTTTACTAATTTCTGGATAGATACCGGTACACCATTTCATTTTAATGGTATGTTTCTACCACCACCATCTTCATACCCTGTAAGTTATACGTAAATCTGTGGACGTTTCTGTTTTGGCTCCTTACCAAAGTATGATACTACCTTTAACAATTAAGAACGAATGAGTCAGCCTCTCCGACATTTTGATCTTTCAACAACTGTACTTTCGTAAGGTCAACACCAGAAGTATTGAATTTAAGAATATAACTTTACATAAACTCAATCTCAACGTTTTTTGTGTGTTATATCATGTGGTTATAACTTGAAGTGCAAAAGGTAAAAATTCGTTCTATTCCTGCACAAGACTGCAACGTTACAGCCCCAATGAAAGGACTGAAGCTTACCATTTGTTGCACTGGTCTCGCATGTAAGCACCCGCTGGGAATATCTCTTCAGCTTGAAGACAAGGGCAGTTCTCCTTATGAACACACATATTTCCATCAAAGTAGGTATCTAATTGATAGAAAAATATAGGTTGTGATTCAACAAATAATATAGCATTTAAAAACTAAGTATTTGAGACGCCGAATAACTGTTATTTAGGTTATATTCAGTATCACTGGCGACGTTGATTGGAAAAGTGTAAAAATATTTATGGCAATTATACATTGTTTCTTTTCACTACATAATGCTTTCTACTTGAAAATGTTTGACTTGTCTATCCAGGGTAGCTTTCAAACAGTGCAAGAAAGGGGGGTGCTTACAGACCGAAGGGTGATTTTTCCAAATTGTGGGCCTGGGGCTAATTTCATTGAGCTGCTTAAGCATGAAGTGTGCTTAAGCATGAAAAGTCTTCTTTGATCAAACATGATTATACCAACCAAATTTGCATGTGATGCTTTCTGCTTTGGATTCGGCCATTGCTTGCAGCGCATTACATTCACATTCATTTTGGTGATTAAGCACATTTTGGTGTAGCATTAGGCACGTTCACACACACCAAAAAAGCTCGACTATTAGGGTCGCGATTTGGAGCGCGACCCAAATAGTCGAGCTTTTTGGTGTTTGTGTAAAAGTGCCTTTCTTGAAAGTGGCACTTGGTTACAGAGTCTGTGGTTACTCTTTCTTGAATAAATGTTTGCAATGTACCAGTGTCATGCCTTGCAAGTTTGCGTGTTTAAATTTTTCGATGAAACAATTTATTTGGCATTTTTCAGCTATGTTTGTGTTTAATCATCTATTGGTATTGAACAACTGTTGTGTTATTCTGTGGGAAGACCATTACTCAAATTCAAAACCTCAGCACGTTGATAAAGGCAATTAAAATCTTCAGGCGTATTTAGTTTTCAAGTCACGCATCATGACTGTCAGAGAAAATCAGATTTGCAAGATAAGACCGTACTTGGTGGGCACTGGCATCCAGGAACGCATTTGCTTTCACACTCCGGAGGAAAGAATATATTTTCACAGGTCTCGGGGCATGCAGATCCACATTCTGTGTACTTCATTCCACCTGCACACTGCATAGCTGTAAAAGTAATTTACAAGCATTAACATTAATTTGGGAAAGTATACCTTCAATGATGTGTAGATGTTTGCAATGGGTGGCTCGATCTTGGATATTTATACCTAATATTACTCATTAAAGGTATTATCATACTTTGGTAAGAGACCAAAACAGAAATGTTCACAGATTTACCTATAACTTT
Organism: Astropecten irregularis; assembly: GCA_963971285.1. Lineage (NCBI taxonomy): Eukaryota > Metazoa > Echinodermata > Asteroidea > Paxillosida > Astropectinidae > Astropecten > Astropecten irregularis. The sequence goes on from OZ020255.1 coordinate 5,049,353, forward strand.
CAGGGTATGAAGATGATGCTAGTAGAAACCTACTGTTACCTATTTCCGCCTGAAATTGTATATTTATCCAGAAATGAGTAAAACAACGACCACAAATCTTGTTGATCTTTTAAAAGATCAAAAATAAAAGAGAAAAGATTTAAGAAATACTGTGGCCGTTTTTCACGATTTTCTCAAAAAGGGGGCACCGTATGGAATTGAAATTTTCACAGATGACTGTGACTGCATCTTCCTTGATATTTTTGCCCATTAATCTGTATTGAATCATGAATCTGGTACAAAAACCAAAGTATTATACTACCTCTAAGCAATCAAAAATATCAACGATCATAAGGCCACGTCTTAATGACGTTATATTTTCATCAAATAACCACAAGGAAAACTGACCACTGAATTTAAAAGTCATTGAAAAAACGTTTCCAGGTTGCAGCATTGCTGGGCGTATCGGTGAAATGATCCTTGTGGCATGGCGGTGTGTGCGTGGTTTCATGGCTTCAGACCGCCAAACGAACTGAGATTGACTATATTGGGGTCACCACCAACAAGGGCCGGATGGCTCAGTTGGTAGAGCGCCTGTACAGTATTCGGAAGGTCTGAGGTTCGAATCCCTCTCCAATCAATTTTTCTTTGTCAACTTTTAATGACGTTATATTTCAATTGTCACATGTCAATGTTCGTCCTTTTTTTTTGCTTAGCTCCTGATATACAATTTGTTTTACTGAAAAATACAGTTGTTTAAGAATGAGTTTAAATCTTCGCTTCGCTAAAATAATTTTAAGGGATAGATGGTTTATGGCTTTAAACGGATGGCATTTAAGGGGTATACAAGATTCCCATTGATACATGTACACATACTGAAGGCGATTCAAGCATTGGGCGGCGTATACTTCCGGCACGTTCATGTTTTACTACAAAAACAAATGAAAGGGCCTGCCTTCAGATTGTAAATTGAATAGGGAATGACGCACATGTCTGGGGCCAATGTCATAGAGCTGCTTAGCACAAAAATAAATTGCTTAGCACAAAATTGAAATTCGTGGTCAGCGAACAACAGCCAAAGAACAATTGCAAGTGATACACAACACATGGAAATTTGGTCGTTAATCCTGTTTTCATTAGGACAAAATTATCATGCTTAGCGAATTTTTGTGCTAAGCAGCTCTATGAAATTGGCCCCAGGTCTTGATGACAGGTTTGAGATTATACTTACGGCAGAAGGTTGACGATCTCCATATGACAGGGTCACCGTGCCGTGCACATTCCCTGGAAAACTCCTCATACACACTGCATACATCACACTTTGATCCATCCAGCTTACATAGAGACATGGTGAACAGACATGAATTAATAAAAGGCTCAACAGCAACCTTTGACCTGCACTCTCTGAAGGCCGCGTTGGTGGCAAATAGGTTGCATTTGGCCTTGACGTCCTTCATGGCCAATTTGTTAGTTAGAATGTTAGTTATTGGTTTGAGGAAGGTGTCTTTTGGCGGTGCGCATGAGGTCTCTGTCACGTGATATCCTTTCACAAATGCTGGGATCGGAAGACCGTCGAGATCGTTGCTAGGGTTGTTGTCGTAGTTACCACACAGTCCCTGGAAAACGTGTTCAGAATCTCCACTTCGGTGCAGAGTTGAAGCTTCGATCATTACTCCATTCTTGCCATCAAAGTATACGCGAACATCTTAAATGAATAAAAGATAACGCTTATTTTAGCTTGAAAGAGTAAATTTCAGTTTCAATGAAATAATCACAGAGAATCTGAATGGGGTTAATTTTAAGTCATTGAAAAGTGAACAACAAAAATGACTGGATTCGAACCATGTACACATATGCATCATTTGACAGTCACAAGCCATACAACACTCACATGCGTGTGTGAGTTGTTTCATGGCTTCTGACTGCCAAACGAACAAAGATAACTGAATATTAGAAACACCACCAACATAGGGCCGGATAGCTGCACCAGTTGGTAAGAGCGGCTGTATGGTATTCCGGCCGTCGCTAGTCCCGGTCCAGTCCATTTTGGGGGTAAATGTAAAACATGCAGAACAAATTTCATTGTTCTATAAAGGGACTTCATGTTATTTTTCACTGTTCGCATTGTGTGTCGGTAGGTGAAGATAACTTAAATGTACAGGATTGGTAACATATCCAAACAAAAATGTTCACAGATTTACGTATTTTTTCAGGGTATGAAGAACATTGAAGATGGTGCTGGAAGAAACTTACTGTTAACATATTTCGGCCTAAAATGGTGTATTTATCCAGAAATGAGACCAAAAACAGTTTTGATCTCGAGTAAGATCAAGTTCATTCTTTATGTTATATAAGAAAAATGGAGTCGGATTTTTGCTATTTTCTCGGGACTCAGATGTCCGATTGAGATAAAATTTTCACAGGTGTATTATTTCATGTACATGTTTGATCAGACAAAGTGTGAGTGCTGTCCTGTGACCTTTACCAATCGGGTATAATAAATTGTACCCTATGATTCATATTAATACGTATTTTATACTGCTCTGCCATTCTTTTTCATCGACAGAGCTCCGTAGCCAAGGTACCAATACTTAAACTGAGTGTTAGAAGTCCATTTAGGGACCCTTACCATCGAATCCATGCAGGACCGTGTCCACACCTCTCTTCTCCACCGATACTCCAGTGTCGTATGCTGTAAATGGTAAGTCGACTACGGCGTTATTGTATGTAACAACATCTCCCGGTAGCAGTTCCACGTTTACCTGTTGATTTCTGTGAAAACAGTTTCACGCAATAACAAACAGATGTAAAAAGGAACTACCATTGATGTATTTTGGTGACGTGGCTATGTATTGCAACAGTAATACGTTACAACAACGTAAACGCCAGGCACGGCCAAGTCTATTTTCCAGACTCGACTATTCATAAGCATGTAATTTCTATATGCTAGATTCGATTCGTTGTTAGAAAGCTCAGATCCACGAACTTTTAACTGAACAGACTTTTTTTATCGAGTAGGCCTACTCTTTTTCGAGTACGAGTACGTAGATGCTCGAGTACAATTTTTGGATGTCGAGTTACGAATATTTTGTAGCCGAGTACAAGTACCAAAGGACGAGTGCGAGTATTTGGACGTTCGAGTGCGAGTACGAGTACGGGTACTCGGAAAACGGTACTCGAGTAGTACTCGAGTGCGAGTACCGAGTACGAGTACCACAACACTGTGTATGTCCCCACCCGTATTTTGTCTGGCAGCAAAGGAATTTACGTCCGCCACACTCGATACTGCAGGGTGTACATCCCCTAATCATGGGACGTACACCCTTGCAATTATGGAGTACGGCGGACGTAAATTCTTTTGCTGCCGGACAAAATACGGGCGGGACACACCAGTAATGGCGGGTGTTTTGTACCTTCCTGTTCGCGCCGTCGGATAGTTATATAGAAATGTGTAATGATTTTTGTTCATTGGTAAAGATTAGAGAACGGGTTCAGAGAGGACAGCAAACAAGGTTTGGCACGTCTTCGGAAAACAAAGATTTTACCAATTCAGCAATCGTGAATATCAAATGTATTTTTCACAAATAATTTGAGCTTACGAGACCACAACGGCACTGTAGCATTCTTCGTTTGTGCACTCATATTCAGGAATGATGTCGACAGTGAAGGTGTATTCAGCACGAAAGAATGCCAAGACATGTCGGCACTTGAGGGGGTGGTTGTAGGCTAGACCATCGAATGTTTGGATGGAACCTCCGCAGCAAATACTGCAGATACCTTTAAACAAATAGAAAACAGCCTATTGCATAAAATAAATTTGGCATACAACGGACTGGAAATTGTCACTATGTATCTTTCGGCTTCGCGCTCTTTTCAAACCTTATCAAATACATTTGATATCAAAGAATATTTACATCAAAAACCGTGCATACTTGTTCAATGATTTCAAATAACTACGTTTGCCTATTATCTCACCGCCTTTTCAGGCAGGCGTTCTTGCGTCGCGCTGAACCAATGGGAGACTTTGGAGAACCGGTCTTCAAGTCAACAACGCACGCGCACGCACGCGCAAAACAACGCGCGCATGCTCACAATTGCGCAAGCAGGTTTTGCGTGTGCGCTGTTGACTCAAGACCGATTCTCCAAACGTTTCCCATTCAAAAGCAAGATTTTAACTAAGCAGGGCCTTGGACTGAAAAGAAGGACTGCATCGCCTATCGGTCACACTTCACACGTTGTACTTTTCAACAGAACTTTGAAGAATTGAACAAACAAAATTTTGAATGCAAAGATGAGCTAGGCCTTATTGGAAAAAACGTTGATGACCACGATGTCGTGACGGTTGTGTGCTTTAAAACAGCGAGGAGCTGTCAAAAAGCAGATCAGGCGCAATTCTACGGGGGGGGGGGGGGGCTGGCTTGATGGTCAATACCCATTTCCTCCTCAGAACAACAAAGTAGAACACTTTTTGTAATCAATGTTTGTACCACAATTATGTATTAAGCAATAGTTTTAGAGCAATTTCACCCCTTTTCCAAATTTGATTACAGTAAACCTTTAAGTTTATCAGTCTGAAACCAAAATGTGATTTTAGTCGACCTTGACTAGCTCCTTATTTATTCAGCTTGGCTTTCCTGTCTGAAACGGGGGTTCTCGGTATATTACTTCCATACCTTCAACATCTCCACGGGAAAACGGTTTCATATACGTGTCGAAATGTTGAGCAAGCAAAGCACTGGAGTCAGGGGGCCCTGTAGAGGAAAAAGGGGTAAGCACAATAGCAATATCACGAACAGAGATAACCAAGGATTCCCATTTCACACGTGGATATCACAACAATATAAATCAAGCCATCATATAAAAAGAAAAAGCTATTGATTTGCTGCAGTGGATATACTCCCTGTTATAAGTTTTCAGTGTCTCCTTGAGTAGGTTCTTCCACCCACATGAACATGTATACATTTTGATTATTGCTATGCTTGATACCTTATAGGTAATCAAAGAAATACAGCTTCATGGCAAAAATATCAAGACCGATACAGTAACAGTCATCTATGAAAATTTCAGTCCCATACTTTGCCCACTTCTTTAGAAAATATTTAAAAACAGCCACGGTATTTCTTAAGTCTTTCCTCTTTTATTTTTTGATCTTTTAAAAGATCATAAAGATTTTCGGTCGTTGGTTTACTCTATTTGACGGTATGTTTCTACCACCACTATCTTCATACCCTGTATCTACACGTGAATCTGTAAACATTTCTGTTTTGGTCTCTAACCAAAGTATGATACTACCTTTAAATAATATTATTGTACCAGACGGAGGCAGAATTGAGCTATTTATCATCTTTAATCAGAGTGTACACTGTCAATATTTTCGGTAACAATCTCGGTAACATGCTGCCAGGTACTGTGTTGATGAAAATGTTGCCAGTGTACACAGAGCAAAACGAGTTGGGTAACATGTCGCAGCAACATCTCGGTAACATGTTGGCCAAATGTTGCTAGTGTGTATACAGGGCCCAAAGTCGTGTTGCCCAGGTGTGTTGCCCTAACTGGGCAATATGTTTCCGAAATTGTTGACAGTGCACACACCGATTTATGGAACACTATACATATTGGGGTGTTCCACTTTCGGAGACCAAAGTTCCATGCACACCAACCGACAGATATAGAATTTAACATTTTGACTGGTGAATGTTTTGGCCTCAGTTTTGGCTTCAGTGTTTGCCATAAAGATTCCTTCGGGTAATTACTGTGTTTTTTTTTTCTTCTGTCTATTGTTGTTATCGTTTTGTTTGAATGATGATTTGAGATATATCACGACCAATATCAATACCTGGTGCGACGTTTTCTCTCTTGACACATGTCCGATCTTTCAAGCTACATAATTCTTGTTCCGAGCAAGCTGGACTGCAGTGAGCTGTAGTATAAAAATGTGAGAATAAATCCAGTTTAGACAAGGTTAAATATTCCTTCATAAAAGAAAAGCATTTTTTTCTAAAACAAAAATTAAGCGATGGTGAAATTTCATAATTTTATGATAGCTACAAGTTTACATTTTCCTGATATTGCTAGTCGGCTATAGATGGGCATATGCTGGTTTTTTTTTACTCGGGGAAAATATTATGGATAACGCAATTTGATGCTTCGATTTCGTTTCGATGTTGTACACGTTTCTGCTGGTTCGGAACACTTGGCGTGGTACCGGCATGGAAACATCTAGCATGGCATAAGCATGGCATAAGCCAGAATGGCAACAGCATTATAACAGCGTTATTTAGCATTAAGCATGCAGCACGTAGTACCAGGGTCGATTTCACGAAGCCCTACGATCGATCGTAGGTACAGTTACGAATGATAACCCATTGTATCTTTCGTACGGCTGCAGTGCATCGTAACGTCGACGATTGATAGTAAGTTACGATGTGTAGTGAAATCGACCCTTGTGTGGTATTATAGCGTGGTCACCTGCAAGTTTTGCTAAGATAATTGACAGTTTGGATAGTAAATTTTCTTTGTTTACCTTTCAATGAATTACAATTTTAAAAAGATATATGGATAAAAATAATCATGTCCTTGCATTTTATATTTTGCATTATTATAATTAGATGAAACTCACGTTCTCCACAGTGGGTAGGTTCATTCTTGTCAGGACAGCACACCCATCTATTCATTAAGAAGATAATGCAACAATGATTACAACAATAATGGGAATGTTCACTTAGGTCCAGGCGCGGTTCTACGGGGGGGACTAGGGGTGGGGGCTTGAGCCCCAAAAATGTTTGCCTAGCCCCGCCCAAAAAAATGCACTTGAAAAAAAGCTTTAAAATACTGGATTATTTTTTTTTCAGTTACAGCAGAAGAGAGTGTTAGAAGAACCCAAAATATTGGATCTTCTAGCCCCTCCCCCCCCCCCCCCCGCCAAAAAAAAAAAAAATGGCTATTCTAGCCCCCCAAAATGTTGGCTCTAGAACCGCGCTAGCTGAGGTCTAGACTATACGCCGTGCTACTGCCGTGTGCCGTGCCGATTTCAAATCATTTCACATTTTCAAGTTTGGCACGGCAATATCACTGCGTTTATAGCGTCAATTTGGCTCCGGGCGGGGCAAGCTCTTTGGCTCGACAGGGTCTGCCGCGCTATCTGTATTCGAAACAGCAGTAGCGCTACACTTTCAATTAAGCTCGGCGTTTAGCGCAAATGCAGAGTAACTGCCGTGCTATTGCTGCACTCATTTGATTTAACTGTTCGGCACGGCAGTAGCACGGCGTATAGTCTTGATCTAAGAGGCCCATAAACATGTTTCTCTCAGAAATATTATAATTCTGCAAAAAAGGACCAAATTGTTCTAAAACTTAGCGTGTTCACTGAAGCGCATTGTGGTATATTTCTAGACCTTTTTTCTCATGAACCGTTTTTGCTGAATGTGGTACTTGGCACATAAGTGAAAGTCTTAAACCTCCTTACAGACGTTGTGCCATGTACCTTTTTACGCTTTGACCATCTAGATAGCAGAAAAACGGCCAAAATAATCCTGCCCTCCGAATCCTTGACGGTTACAACACGCTTTCGAAATGCTACTAAATCGTTCGGACGAACACTAAAAAGACACTAAATTTAGATTTCCGTGAAAAACCCAGCATCTGATGAACCAAGATTTCCCATGGTGACTGTTTGCACTATTTATGAACTGTTGAGACCATTTTCTGTCTCAAACTCAATCATTTAATTTTGAGGCCTTGCAAATCCTGAACGCTGCCTTTAAGGTGCGGAGACACCAGAATCTGCAGTCCTTTAATAAAAATATCTGCCCATTAGAATACCAGTTTTAGAGAAGTTATATTTTGTTTACTTTATAGGCGCCTTGTTCCTGAAATCAATATTCTGACTTGTATCATATTCACAAAAATCACTTGTAATATCAGCGCTTACCTCAATTGATATCTGTGTCCTCTAGGTAAGGTTTGATTCTCGAAGACATGGTCAAGACTCGTGTGTCCATCAACGAAGATCCGTTCTACCAATCTACATTTTGAACTCTCAGCAACGCAGCTGAAAAGTTATAAAAAAAAGGTTAGCCCACACATTGTTCACTAATGTTTGCTTAAATAGTTTCATAACTACGAGCACTGGTGTCGATTTCTTTTCATGATTGGGGGGGGGGGGGGGTGATTGGTGATTTGGTGTCCTATGCGAGGGAGCGAAGCGACCGAGCCGGTGGAGGCTGTGGGAGGTGGGATATACCCCTCCCATACCAGGGACTTTTTAATAAAAAAAACAGAGTCGAAAAGTCGCATTTTTGAGCATTTAAAAATGATATTCAGAAGAATGAAACAGTATAAATTCACTACGAAGACAAAAAAAAACAAGAAGTATCATATAATATTTCTATAATAAACTTGAATGACATTCAACCTCAAAATATTGGGGGGATGATAATATACGCCATCCCCCCCACCTCAAATATTCGGGGATATATCCCCCCCCCCCATCCCCTGGGATCGACACCCATAACTACGAGTTCGTTTTCGTGCATCGAATTCCCCGAATAGTACAGGGAAAAGGCAGAACACACTGATTTGGCGACACATTTTCACTATCGTTCGCTTAAAATAGTTTCTTAAATACGAGTTCTTTTTCGTGTTTCAAATTCCCCGAATAGTACAGAAAAAAGGCAGAACACACTGATTTGCCGACACAATTTTCACTATCGTTCGCTTAAATAGTTTCATAACTACGTTTGTTCTTTTTCTTGCATCAAATTCCCCGAATAGTACAGAGAATAGGCAGAACACACTGATTTGCAGACAAATTGTTTACTAACGTTTGCTTAAATAGTTTCATAACTACGTGAGTTCTTTTTCTTGCATCGAATTCCCCGAATAGTACAGGGAAAAGGCAGAACACACTAATTTGCAGACACATTGTTCACTATCGTTCGCTTAATAGTTTCATAACTACGTGATTTCTTTTTCCTGCATCGAATTCCCCGAAGACTACAGGGAAAAGGCAGAACACACTCCAGGGATGAGATTTCTCAGATTTCAGACTTTTGTGTTTTGGATTTCAGACTTTTTTCCCTCACTGGCTGTGTACAAAAGTATAGGAGATTTTCAGATTTCAGACTTTTTATGCTCCTTGTCAGCTGTTTTCAGACATTTTTATCATCGGTCAATCTCAGCCCTGACACTCCTTCTCGAAATTTCCCGGGTATCTACGGAACCTTAAAGTGACCATCCGAGTTTCCGAGTTTTCGAGATAATTATTTCAGAAAGGCGTCTCGGAAAGACGTCTTTTCCTGATAGGATATCAGGGAAAGACGTCTTTCCGAGATAGCTATCACGGAAAGACATCGTTCCGAGTTAAAATATCAAAGAAAGATGTCGTTCCGGAATAATTATCTCAGAAACTCAGAAACTCGGATGGTCACTTTAAGCCTCCGTAGGTATCGGATCCTCTAGTTTTTCTTTTTTTTCTTTTATCGAAAAGTTAGTTGGATCAGAAAGAAAAACAAAGATGATTGTGACATCATCTGTACTTTAATTACCTTATTGCCCATGAAATGAGCAGAAGTATTGTGCACTGTTGGATGACAAGTGCCATACCGACGCAGGACTCCGTGTCCCTGGACAGCTGCTAGCCTTCTTCAGCACGTTTGGTTCGATGGGAAATTTAAACACGAGAGACAGTTCTTGTACCAGTTGGAGGAACAATGAGTTGGCTAAGGCATCAGCAGCAGGTTTTTAAACCCAGAGGCGTATACATAAATTCAAGATATTTGCGTCTGGATTGGCTAAATGACCAATTACAGGTTAAAGTTACAATCATATTGGATGCAAAAATAATTATGCTTATCTTGCAAAATTATCACTGAATTCAACTTTTAATGTATTCAAGTAATTTGTATACAGATGCTATACTTTGCATAAATCGTTAAGTTCAATTAATTTCCGTTGAGCTTCCGATGAACATCTGGTATTGATTATTTCTGTGGTATCTATTTATGTCAGGGTGGCGCCAGGTAGTGTTGAACAATAAGCTCACGTGGATTTGAACTTTTCGTCTCTATTGTCATATTTATATTTCCACTATATAGCATACGACAAGAAAATAAAGAATACAATATGACCAGAAAGCCGCTCCTCGCCAAAGACACACAGAACTATCCTAAACAATAATTTAGGTTTTGTGTAGTATTATACTTAATGTTGATACATAGATGAAAAACACACGCGGAAGACGAATTGTTTACAAATGGCCCTCTCTTTAAAGTTACAAGGTTGGTAAAGCCCCTTCAACACCGGGCCTTACGTACAGTTGCGTAGAATTGGGTAGGGACTAAGCTGCCGTACGCTGTTCCTACGCTAGTGTACACTGGCGTACGTTACAATGCGCCGAGTACGCAGAGGGAGTACGCAAGATGGACGCAGAAAATAAAACATGTTTAATTTTTTCGCGTACGCTTTGCGTAGAGCACTGGACACTGTACGTACGCAGTCTTTACGCGAGTCTACGTAACGCTACGCTACTGTACGCCACGCCTATACGCAATGGTACGCTACCATACGTCTGCTATACGCAACCCTACGCGCATATACGCCAATCATAATGTTGGTAGGTACGTGGTGCCTCTGCACACGCGCAGCTGTTCAAAAGTAAGCGATATGTCGCGCGACTTTTTCAAAATTTTGTTATAAAAATCAAAATCAGACCTTCTCTTTTTCAAAAAATTGCCACCTTATATGCCTCATCTTCTTCGCGCTCGGAAGAATACATTTTTGCTTAGGGGCCTACTGGTTTTTTGGCAGCTAGGGCGATCCTATATCCTCAGGAGGAGATCATAATTAGTATGCAAATAAACGTACAAAAAACGTACAAAATTGTGGGCTTTCCATAGGTTTGTGCACAAACATGGATGCGCCCAGCAGGCATCACTTTTTACACGGAGCTAGCGCTCTAGTAATTTTAATATAGCTCTATGATTACCGGGTAGGGCCTATACATTTTATTGAACTAAACACTAGACGTGTTATGGACTTAACTGGTGTAAACAAATTTACCTTGACATAATTGTTAGGTTTGGTGAAAGAAAAATGAGTTTATTAGTCAGTTTGTTTATAAGTTTGTTTGTTTGTTTATAGGGGTGTTTCTTTATTTGTTTCGAATCAGTCGTGATGATCCCTTTCTGACGTCTCTAGTCACTTCTGACTTTGAGATTGTCAACGCATGTAGGTATCAAGAGCTGAAATTGTAGGGGTGAGAGAAAAACTATTTCGACATAGTTTTTTTTACATGTATCGAAGCGCTACCATGAGAACATTCCGAAATTCACCCTATACTACTGCATGGTGGAGGGCCAAGTAAGCAGAAGTAATTATTATCAGCCCAAAGCCAAAATAATGTACTGTATTTACCTTCAGCGCCCTCCGATAGCCTCTCTACCATGAGGCAAATTATATTGCGATATCTTATTTCAGGTGTTAATAGGATTTCCTCATAAATACTAAATTATTTTGGTCGGGAGATAGATAATATGCAAATTAGGCTTGCCACCCTTCACCGATCTGATGTCCTCATAATGATATCATCTTCGAATGTGTTCTGTTCTGGCGCATCTGTGTGTGAAGTATAGCTGCTTGCTTATAATGGCCAAACACACTGGTTTATTCTTATCCTCTTTCATCTGTATAATATTGCTGAAATTATGATCCCTGTATCAATACAAACTATTTAATTGAAACAAAGGTTAAATGTGTTCTGTTTGATTATCTTTATACTTCACGTCAGTACATCGCGCTCTTTAAAATGTCTAACCTTGATTGTTTCAATTTGTATACTCTCATTTGTTATCATTAAATGATAAGGAAAATGCTTTTTCTTTTAAATTGTCTTGTCAGTAAATTTTACTGACAAGACAATTTAAAAGAAAAAGCATTTTCCCGTGAGAGTATTGGGGTTTACGAAACGGTGGATTAGGCTTAGGCTCAGGCTCCAGCTCTGTCATCCATGTGGTGAAAATATAGGTTTTGGTTTTTCATTGAAGCTGAAGCTCTGTTTTACTTTTCAAACCATAGAATCTACTTCCAAACCGCTACCAAAAGCCTCTATTTTGATACCCGTTATTTCGGAATGGATTCATAAAAATTGAGCCTTTACAGAGCCTTTTCCTGTGACAGTATGGGGGTTTAAGAAACGGGGGATAAGGCTTAGGCTCAGGCTCCAGCTCTGTCATCCATGTGGTGAAAATATAGGTTTTGGTTTTTCATTGAAGCTGAAGCTCTGTTTTACTTTTCAAACCATAGAATCTACTTCCAAACCGCTACGAAAAGCCTCTATTATTTCGGAATGGATTCATGAAAATGGAGCAGGAGCCTGAGACGGAGCCTGTGCGTCCTGTGAATAACGAATGGTTGTGTATTGGGTGTGGGTGCGTTTGTTTGTTTGGTTGCTTATTGACTGTCTGTTTGTCTTTCTCACCCTTTTTTCATGTACTTCGCTTTACGAATCTTTGGAAATTGGAACAATCTTTAAATTACACTGAAACATCAACTTTCAGACAGTGAACAGCATTGTTTCATGATGCATATATACTTGTTTTATTTCAATTTAGGCTACCCCTTGGAATGAAATGGGACGGATAGAGCATGTGGGAATTTGCATTTACGTTACACGTCGGGTTGACTGATAAGCATTTTAATTGCAACAGCTGGTATCTATTCTGCTTTGTTTTATTTGGAATCGAAAAACATCCCTATAACTCCGACCTCCTTCCAATATAACTGAACAGATATTATGCAATTGCAATTGAAAAATCAAATCAAAGATGGAAAGTGATTCACTTTTGAGCTGTCCATTATCACACAATCACTGTAGCGTGTAGAGTTATTAACGCCGCGTGTTTCCTTCGGAATTTATTTCTCTGCTGACATTTTGAACAGCATTAATTAACATATATTAATGACTAAATATTCCTTATCACAGCTGGAAGTTGATTACTTTCATGTGTGGGAGAGATATTCCAAACCGGAATGGAAATTTGCCGTTCAAATGGCTTTTGAGCGTTTGCCTACTCTGTGGTAGGCCTATACACTTTGCGACAGATCGCTTCCCAATAAGGCATTTGTGAGTTAAATTTGAATAGTGTCTGGTACATATGCTTCTTATGTTTTATATAAACACCCACATTGGAATTGTTCAGACATAAGACTATATACATGATATGAGCAAGCTTTTGCTTAGTTACATAAACAAAGGAACCAGTCCATTCCAGAGATAAGTATCGCTATGCAAAAGTTTACCCCCAACCAGATGATATATGCTACACAGTCTTTAATCTGGGATATTGAAATTGGGGCGTGTATATGCTCGTGTGCACAAAGCTCCTGTACTACTTTACAACATCCGACATTTTTAATTTTGTTTTAAAGCATGGAGTATTTTCTACGAAGCTGTATTAGGGACATGCTGAAAAAATTTATATGTACGAGTTATGTCGTACGTACGACTTATGAATCATATCTCGTACGTAGGCCCTACGTACGAGATGTAAGTCGTATGTACGACTTATGAATCATATCTCGTACGTACGACATATCTCGTACGTACGACTTATGAATCATATCTCGTACGTACGATATATAGTCGTACGTACGAGTTATATGTCGTACGTAGTCGTACGTACGAGATGGAATCTATGCGCCCGGGTCGTAGCCATGCAAATTCCCTGTAGCTTAGTTTTAACTGTAGGCCTACCCTAAAAACAAAACCAAAAACTCAGCAAATGTAGGAAATTCATTCCCACTGCTTATACATTTACATGTATATTGCAAGCACCGTGCAGTAACGGATTAAAACCTGGGAAAGAAGCGAGTAATATGGTGAAAAGAAATCGACACCTATGAATACAGAGTAATGTTTCCCACGGAGCGTCTCACTCTTAGGGGCCGTCCATAAAGTACGTACGCACGAAGGGGGGGAGGGGGGGTTGTTACCGATGCGTACGCCATGCGTACAGGGGGGGAGGGGGGGTTAAGGCCAATGCGTACCGTACGCAAACGAAAAATTTGCATAGCATTATCGCGCGAAAAGAGAGGTAAAAAACGTGAAAAAAGCACCGGGATTGTTTTCTTTTTTCCTTTTTTTTCTTATTCAACATGGTGAAAAATAGTAAAATCCATCTGTAAATGTATAAAAACCTGTTAAACTTTAGTCATTCATTTCGGAATTTGAAAGTGACGTCCGGAATACGGTGACATTTTAATGATGCTAAAGCAAGGGACCACGAGAAGTGAAAAACCTAATGTGGGATGCGTATGCGTACAGGGGGGGAGGGGGGGTTGGGACCAATGCGTACGCCATGCGTACAGAGGGGGAGGGGGGGGGGGGGTCAAAAAAGTCGGCATTTCGTGCGTACGTACTTTATGGACGGCCCCTTATAGTATTCTTCCGCGTCGCGTCTAGAACTTTTTTAAGACAACAACCTCGTGTAGTCCTACACGTACGTATTGCCAATGTAAATTACATGTACATTGTACATTACGTGTACACTGCACACAGTACACATTGTACAGCCATGTTTGTATTATGCGTATATCACAGAAATAATGAATAAAAAAAAGAGAGGTCAGAATATAAAAACCATAGAGCTATATTAAAATTAATTTTAATATAGCTCTATGATAAAAACCCTGAATGAGTGTGGAATGAATGAGTGTTTAAAGCATTGAAACGACCACAAGTGTGTTTTTATTTTCATTTTTTTTTATTTGAAAACAATGATAATTTTTAACTATAAAAAAACTGATAATTTGAACTGATAATAAGACCAAATTTTACATTCAGGATAAGGTGAAGTTACTAAAGACACACAAAGTGACAACAAAGATTTATTTTTCACATATGTCTTTACGGGAGCACCGTACTACCAACGCAATCCTCGGAAACAGGGCACAGTCATCTGAGTAGACGCGTTGTGAGTTGACATCAGAAATCACACCGTTGCACAAAAGTAGTTTAAAACATCGGTGAAGAATTTAACGTTGTTAGCATACTTCCTGGTAGTGGTACCTATGGAAGGTAATTAGGACATTAGTTCACATCTTGCATTTGTTTTGTTTTCTAAATCAAGGAAGAAGCCTTATACCCTCGGAAACCAGTCACAGGAGGATATACTGTTGTATGAGCGAGCGACGTATGACAGCGGCATTTCTTGATGTCTGCATGAACGGCATGAGTTCCGGTATTTTTGGGTGAGTGTCTTGTAATAGACCGATCCAGTAAGCCCCGCCCCATTTTGCATTGACCAATCACAGCCGCGAAAATCTGATCACCAATTGCAGCAGCCATTTTGGTGATCTCATGCTGGAGATCGCGGTATTGATTACTGCGGTGTTTACGTTTACGAACTGGAAAAACAATAAATACCGTCCTCTGTAAGTGCAGCACAATTCACAAGTACAGTATCTTTCTGCTACAAATTGATGGTGTTTATATTTCCATTGCAATTCTAACTCTCGATGGCCTGGTAAGAGAGGAAATGTACATTTGTGACCTTTTCCAAAACCAGAGTCCCATAGAGATAAGTGCTTTCGGTGATGGGCGTGCAACGCGTGTTGGCGATCGTGACACGTTACGCGCGCGCGTGTGCGTCGTTGCTTGGCCGTTGCTATGGTGGGCGTGGCCTACTGGATCGGTCTAATACCCATGAGTGCAATAGGCATGAATAATAACGTTTGGAAGTTTGTTTTGAGCTGTCGACCGTGAGTTTGTCTTACTTGAGTGAGCCCTATCACTTAGTCCAGGGCAGGAAATAAATGGGGGCCATGGCCTTCGCTTCGGTAATCCTGGGTTTTAGGTGGCTAAATTATTTTGGTCTCTAACTTCAGCCAATGCATCACAGCGTAGCGGACTGTTGTATGGAGGGCCAAAATGACAAAATTTGATTGTAAGATTTTTTTCATTTTTGGCGAGCTGCAGT
This sequence comes from Astropecten irregularis, assembly GCA_963971285.1. Taxonomy (NCBI): domain Eukaryota; kingdom Metazoa; phylum Echinodermata; class Asteroidea; order Paxillosida; family Astropectinidae; genus Astropecten; species Astropecten irregularis. The sequence goes on from OZ020255.1 coordinate 5,065,306, forward strand.
GAAGCATGCAGTGCGAGTATTATGTAATGCCGATAAATTTCCGGCCGTCCGCGTGAAATGTTTAAGTGTTGTTTTTTTTTTTTTTGGGGGGGGGGGTTGGTTTTGTCTTAAAATTTATTAATTAGCAGTATTTCAATCTGGAAAGACAATAATTTTATTTATTTTTTTTTAAATTTGCTATCCGTGTTTGTAATTCCACGTAAGGCCGCAGCTAGCCATGACAGCTTCGCTGTTCTAGTTTTGGTTTATGTGACTGATGAAGTGCAACAAAAAGCACACTCAGAAAATATGCTTTGAACCTCCCGTAAAAGGATACAAACAAAGGGCTCAGCATATTATCACCGGAATAAAGTTGTTCTTTAAAAGTTCTTTTCTTCCCTTCCTCTTTCCTTCTTTGCTAGCGTTCCACTGCATGGTATGATTTTGTATTAATCTTGGTGATTGATATTTTCTGACTGCTTTTTTTAAGCATGGAGGTAGAAATAGAGGCAGAACAACAAACCTGTTCTTCTCAGTTGGAATGTCAGTCTGCTGTTTTCACTACTATAAATCATAATAGTTGCGCTGGTTTCCCTTCCTCTCACCTTCTCAGCTCTATGAAATTAGCCCCAGCTGACGAGGAAGTGGTTATATTGGAACCATATTCTTACGTTTACATTTTTCTTTGTGTTTAGCTGGAATTGGACTCTTGAGCAATGCTCGTACCTTCCTTTGGATTGAAGTATTGCAGTACACCACTAAGAGCATCATGGTTCGTGTCTTCAGTCACATGCACAGGTACCTGGCTAATTCAGTAATTTGCTTCCAGAAATTGACAGCATTTTTATGTTCCCTGTTATAACCAGGCCTATCTCAACTTCAAGAGGGAGGTATCATTGAAATTGACTTCAAACCTTTTTCTTCTTCTTTTTTTGTGAAGTATTTTGTCACATTTAATTACTGTGGAGCCGAGGCTAAGATTCAGTTCTCAAAATGCAAATAGTCTAGAAACTAGAGAAACTGCTTAGCACTTTGACTATATAAACAGATAGAATAGAAACAATTAAAATCAGTGCTCAATCACCAAAAAATATGATGGAGGCCAAATTTTTGACCCTACTGGGTCTTCATCAGGGGCCAATTTCATAGAGCTGCTTAGCACAAAAAATCGCAAAGCATGAAATTTCTGCCTTGATAAAAACATAATTATAACAACCAAATTTCCATGTGTACGTTGTGTATCACTTGCAATTGTTCTTTGGCTGTTGTTCGCTGACCATGAATATCAAATCAAATTTTCAATGGTGGTTTGTTTGATTGGGCAAGACATTTTTTGTTCTAAGCAACTTGTTGTGCTAAGCATCTCTTTGAAATTGGTCCCAAAGCTGGGAATGGTGTTTGGAATGCTGAGAATTATACATTCAAACATTCATTCTATTCAGCTAGGTATAAAAAAACTGTTTATCTGATGAAAAACTTGTGGTCTTCTTAATACGGAAATGCTGTTTTCAATAGATATCACTGTTTTTAATTTCATATCTTGATGGACTTTGTGGGGTACTGTGGTCTTGTGGTCTACTGGCGTGTCAAACTGAAGATCCTGTGGTCAATCTACTGATTGTGGGTTCGAATCCAGCCATCGGTTTATGGTGCTTGCATCCGAGGGCAAGACGCTTTGTCTATTGCTCCTCTTCACCCAGGTGTAAATGGGTACCAACTTCCTGCGAGGGTAGAGATGGCTTTGTGGTTTGATTAGCCTCTGTGCGCCCTATGGTTGCCAGGGCTGTATGCTCCCCAGGGAGTTGAGATGGTTTCAGGAAAAAATGGCCCGATGACCAGGGATAATGATAATGTACAGCGCTTTGATCTTACCTTAGAAAGGCACTTTATAAAATGCCCGTTATTATTATTATTATTACACAGTCTGTCAATGCACTGGCATTTGAAACGGAAGACAGGGGAGTTAAGTTGCGCATGATGGACAGAGGTACGCTCAGTGTCAACAATCTCCTCAGGTCAGTATGTACATTCCTTATTTTTATACCTCATAAATATTCATGACATAGAGCCGAATCCCAATTGGTCAATTCACCATCAAGTGCTAGTGGTAATTTGCTGATCACCAGCGAGTAGGCCGGGGAATCTCCGAAGAAACTGTTACACGTGTAACATCTCTCTGCGCATCTATCCTAGTTTGCAGTGCGCATGCGTGAACTTCTCTTGGTTGCAATCCAGTCATAGGCTAGTGGTGCTTGCGTTTTTGGGCAAGAACTTTGCCACATATTGCTCCTCTTCACCCAGGAGTAAATGGGTATACCTGTTACTTTTGTGCGCTAATAATACGTCGTAAACACACCGGCTTTTCATGAAAATGCCGTGTACTTACTGCGCAGTGTCCGATTGTGGTGGCAGGGGGGACATGAGTTCCCAAAGAACAAAGAAATGCAGAATATGTGGCGATTAGCCATCAAAAGGGCGAGTTACAAGCGATCATGGTGGCTGACGGCAAACATCATAATGTTTTTAATTTGTATTTTCGGGCATTACAATTGGGTTGGGCGGCAATGAGAAGCCAAAAGTTATTTTTAAATGTCCTGAATTTAATGATCACAGCATTTTCCTGCGTCTTTAGGAGAGTTTTTTGACAATCGCCGTACTAAAGTGTGTACAAAAGTTTTCAGGACACATTTTGTTTGATGCCCTCTATCGACAGCTCGCTCAAGAAGTCTCCCATTGGGATAAATGTCTCAGGAGCAGTGTTGTATGACTCGAGGCCTGCCTCGGCCTCGAGGCCGGAAAATTGCTGCCTCGGCCTCGGCCTTTGCCTCGTGGGTCCATGACCTGGCCTTGGCCTCGGCCTCGAAGAATTTTGAATGATGACTCGGTCCGAGGCCGGGAATTTTTTTTATTTAAATCTGGAACGTGTTTCCCAACATTTTAGGGGGACAATTGTCAATTTTTCTTTAAACACACTTTACAGAAAGAAAGTTAAAACATCACGTGAATAGCACTCACCTACATCGCGACATTATTGTGTAGCATGCATCAAGTGTAATGAATTGAGAGCTAGTGTGGTTTTTTTAGACCCATGACTCGGCCTTGGCCTCGGCTGCTCATGAGAAACTCGGCCTCGGCCTTGGAGACCCATGACTCTGACTTGGCCTCGGCCTCGGAGGTTGTGGACTCGGATACAACACTGCTCAGGAGATTAACCAGATACAATGTGACTGAAGGCAGATTCTAAGGTAAACAACCAAATCCTGGTTTGGTAAAGGCTGGAGTTTTTAGAGGGGAAATCTCCTCATGACCGCTTTCATCCTTGACAATGACTCTGTTTCTCTCTTTGATTGTATTTTCAGTTACATCATCTTTCAGATAATGCCCACCATTGTTGACATCATCGTTGCTATCGTGTTCTTTATCACCTCATTCAATGCCTGGTTTGGTCTGATAGTCTTCGTTGCTATGGTGGTGTATCTCGGTAAGTACTGATAAGCCTAGTATACGTATTCCGTAGGCACGTTCACACACAGACTCGAGTATTAATTGGGTCGCACCTCAAATCGCGACCTAATAGTCACGCTTTTTGTTGTGTCCACACAGGCAAAAAAGCGCGACCCAAATCGCACCGGTATGATTTCTATCAAACTGTGCGTATGCGATTCTAAATGTTTAGCATGAATTGTTGGCATGCATCCTGTGCTACGTACACTCGCGCGCAATTGCCTTGCATGATGGGATAACAAAAAAAACAGGGTTTTTTTGTGAACCATTCACACAGCAAATAATCGTGACTATTTGCAAAAAGACGCACTATTAGTGAGATTTGAATCGCGCTCCAAATCGCAATCATTTCTGTACACACGAATCGCAGCGATTTGAATCGCGAGCCAAATAGTCGCGCTTTTTTGGTGTGTGTGAACATGCCTAATAGAGCACAACACCCCCCCCCCCCCCCCATGATCAATTTAGCTGTTTATTTCGCAGGCTTGATTTTTATTCCATGACAAATGAAATTATTAATAAACAGACCGCAGCTATCATGTATCAACTTTACCAAAGTATGATACTACCTTTAACTCATGGACATTTCTGAAAGTTATCAAAAGATTCCGGAATTATATTCCCTTAAAGGTAATATCATACTTTGATTTCTGTCAAAGAAATTTATACAGATTCTAGGGCGAAAATATTAAGACAGATACAGTAACAGTCATCTGTGAAAATTTCAGTCCAATACGGTGCCCACTTTTTGAGAAAACAGTGAAAAACGGCCACAGTATTTCTTAAGTCTTTTCTCTTTTATTTTTGACCTTTTAAAAGATCAAAAAGATCTTCGGTCATTGTTTTACTAAGTTCTGGATAAATACAGCATTGCAGGCAGAAACATGTTAATGGTATGTTTCTACCACCACCATCTTCATACCCTGTAAGTTATACATAAATCTGTGAAGATTTCTGTTTTGGTTCCTTACCAAAGTATGATACTACCTTTAAACATGTTATGTTGTTACACTGGAGCAGTTTTCCTGCATTGCACTTTCAGTCCCATTGGTGTTACAGAATCTTGTACGGCCATAGCACATCCAATAAAATGGATCATGTTCAGATTTCTCTGTATAAATAATGCATGTGACCTTTGACCATTTCTTGACAGTTGCCACCATCGTCATCACGGAATCGCGGATGAAATTCCGGCGGGCTATGAACCTGGCCAACAACAATATGAAGCAAAAAGGGATGGATTCCCTGATCAATTTTGAAACGGTAAACATTTGAATTTTTCTTCCCTTATTCAACTTTCAGTGACTTAAAATTATTCCCCAGTCATTTTTTGGTTTTGGTTATTTGATAATGATATTGATTGAAAAAGCCACAACCTTTTTGAGTGGTCCCCCATGTAACATTTTTGGGGGTTTGCAGCATTGCCTACATATTGTTCGTATCTTAAATCCAGCGTACAGGATTTGCAAGGCCTAAAAAAAATGTATTGAGTTTGAGATGGAAAATGGACTCAACAGTGCAAACAGGGTACGTCCAAAATGGAAGAGCGTGCCTGCGCCATTGTGTACTGGCCGGGGATGTCAAAGGATATCCGTGATACCCGAGAGGGGTGCACCGATTGCACCAGAAACGCTCCTTCACAAGCTGCACACCACCGCTACCATCACCACCACCGTCATCCCCATTTGAGGCGATTTTTGCTGATTTCTTTGATCAAGGAGGGTGCCACTACCTTGCCGTAGGGGACCGCTTGTCAGGATGGGTGGAGGTATACAGCTCATCAGCAGGTACAAGCTTCGGTGGATCTGCCGGCCTGGTCCGCCATCTCCGCTCATACTTCACCACGTTTGGTGTTCCAGAGGAGATCTCCAGCGATGGCGGCCCGGAATTTACTGCTAGTCACACGCAAGACTTCCTCCGCCTATGGGGGTGTCAGACATCGCCTGTCTTCCGTCAGTTTCCCTCAGTCAAACGGCAGAGCAGAGGTCGCAGTGAAGACAGCGAAGAGACTCTTGGGTTCCAATACTGGCCCTACGGGCAGCCTCGACCATGACCGCTTCATGCGTGCGATGTTACAGCTCCGTAACAAACCCGATCCAGACTGCAACCTTTCACCGGTGGAGATCATATTCGGCCGCCCGTTACGAGACACCCTCTCCTTCGTTAACCGACTGGAGAAATTCTCCAATCCCCACATACGCCCCCTCTGGCGCCAGGCATGAGCAGCGAGGGAGCATGCTCTCCGAACACGGATGACTTGCACCACGGAGTCTCTTCAGGCCCACTCGTGCCCCCTTCGCCCATTGACGATCGGCGAGAGAGTCTTTATCCAGAATCAACAGGGTGCCCATCCTACCAAGTGGGACAGGTCAGGCGTGGCAGTGGAGTCCCCAGGCCATGATCAATACCGAGTGAAGGTCCATTGATCCAGGCTGCTCACATTGCGCAATCGTCGCTTCCTCCGCGCCTATACACCAGCTACTCCCTCCACTCCCTCCTTCCCTTGGCAGCCTGCGGCCACACCTCAGCCTACCAGTGGAACCCCACCATGCCACCAGCCCCTTGTGGAGCCCCCTGCCCTTCCCCGGGAGCCTGTGCGATCTACGGCGGCTGCGCCTCGAGGCACACCTACCAGTGGGCTGGCATCGCCAGGTGCTATGGGTCCAACTACGGCCGACGTCGGCCCTCATCGCCGGGACGTCCCGGATGCCACGCCAGTTGCCGTCCCGGAGCCCCAGATGACGGATCACACTCCGCGCCCTTGCCGCGTACGACAGCCTCCCAAGCGCTACGAACCTGAGACTGGCCGGTGGACTGAATGATTAGTCCGTTGAACTCTGTTTAGCTCCTCCGACTGGGGGGGGATGCATAGTTTCCACCAATAGGTCTCTCTATTCTACCGCCAGAGGGCGCTATTACATTTCTCTAATGCGGAAGTAACGGCAGCGCCCTGTATCTTATGTGTGCCGACTTCATTACCGGTAAGTATTGCTTGGTTTACTAGTTGTAACTTGGTCTTGTCATACCAGTTCCACTTAGTTTGTTAGTCTTTACCTTCTTTGTTAATTACATTTTCCTATTTTGTCTTCGGTTAGTCCTTGGGCTTGTTTACAGTTTCACATATTTTGTAATTGTTTACTGTTTGTTTTGCCACACAGGACTCTATCATCGTTGTTGATGCATTAAAGAATATTATTCGCTAGTACCAGTACCAACAATCGAGGAGTCTGTTTCTTCAAACATGTACAACGAGGCCATCACATTGTACCAGACAAGCGAATGGGAATCCATTGCATCTCTAGCTTTACAGAACACTGCACAGAACAGCATGATCACGCGTCAGATCCACTACGTCAGCGAAAACATACTCGACGTAAGCAGCTTTTTTGTATACTTTTCAAGTTGGCTGTTTTTAGGACTCAATATTGGCCAGTGTGGAATGAGGCGATATAAGTTGGGCTTTCATGGTGTCGATTGAGTAAGTTCGTATTCCCCAGAGGCAAAGCACATTGCGTCCTTCAAAGATCAATACAAGTAATAACTGCTGCAAACTGCTCATCAGCCAAAACAATGTCCTGAAATTTATAAAAATGCTTGGAGTTGGGAGAGCCTGACGCGTTTCGATCATAGCAAGGGTCGATTTCACCAAACTCTTCAAAATTTGCTATTAATCGTAAATTACTTTTGATGCATTGAAGCCCTACATGTATGTTGGATAGGCCCCCCTAAGATGGGTTACCCTTCCTAACTCGAGTTACGATCGATCGCAGGGCTTCGTCACAGAAATCGACTCCAGGATCTTTTTCTAAGGCTTCAAAGATCACAGGTGCCCCCTTGTGTGCATATGGTGGATTTGACGTTGTTTTGCTCTATTTATGGCGGTCGAAATTCATTCATTGTTGTCAGAAAGATTGTCGAATAATAAGGCTGCCCCAATCCAATTATGGCTGTGTAAATGTAAATTTGAGAAAAAAAAAAGTTTCGGTACAATATTTTTGAATCGGTCCAGTTTTGACATATGGAGTTTTAGACTTGTTGTAGCTCTTTCCAAGAATGTCTCTGGATTTGACAAAGTGTGAGTGCTGTCTGTCACCTTTACCAACGTTGTACATATGCCCTTTAAGTACTTTTATGTAACTGACTTAAATAGGTGAACTTGAATCATATTGTATAAGGGGAGACACGAAAAAGATTTTACTCGGCGCGCCGCGGCCCGCCGCACTGCGCCGCGGGTCGGCGGGCCGCGGTAGGCCGATCCCGCAGTGCGCCGCGCGGATTAGATTCCTGCATAACAAAAGGTGAAATTTGCACTAATCCCTACACGGTTCAATGCATAGGCAAGTACTCCGGCCAGCCGCGGCGCGCCGACAGACTTACAAAGCAGCTAAAAACTATAAGGTATAACCCAGGACAAGAATCTTTAAGAAACATTCTTTGGAAAAGAAATGTAGGCTACTTCAATAATAACTAATATTGAGCGACGATCTTCCGTACCCAATTAGAAAAAAAACCCACAGATGTTTAGGAAACTCGTTTGAGTCTTAATTCACGCAAGGATTCGCTAAATTTCCACGTATAGAAAATTCCCCTTTGGATGTTATTTGTACGGATACGAACCATTGATAAAGTATTCACGCAATCTCTGAGGTATGTGGATTCGCTATATGGACGGTCAAGCAAACGTATTTATGGGGTTGCTTGGTGTGGTCTGATCTCAGCCAATCAGAAAATTACTGTTGGCAGCAAACTTACGACGATTATTTTGTCCCATCAGTGTGAGCGTTATATGAATCTATGTGGCCTACATAACACTTCCTGTCTAGCTAGCTGTGATCGCAGCGTGTCCGGTTATTGGGCATTTTTCCAGCGTCCATCGGACGATAAAATTAAATGGCCTATTTGTGTTTCCCTCTAATTTTGCTAGCATCCCGCGTGTCTTTACAAAATGGAATTACTGCCAAAACAACAAAACAGAAATGATATTTATCGACGGCAATTGCCATTGAGAAATGTCGAGGTACACATCATAATTACGAGTTTAAAGGTACAGTAAAAAGGATTGGTAACATACCCAAATGGAAATGTTCACATACTTACCTACAACTTTCAAGAAATTTGTGGGAAGCCGTGTCAGTCCATCGAAATGATGAAGAAAATATGAATGATGTGAAGATGATGGTGCTAGTAGAAGCATACCAATTCGGCGAACGCAGGTAGCCAAAGTGTGTTTATTTTACATCTAGGCCTACTTTGTATTATTAATTAATAATAATTTATTTTAAACATCTTTATCATCCGAGACCACAATTAAAACTGAAAGCAAGAAAAATAGGAAAAAGGTAAGAAATAAATAATGATCACCGTGGACACTGCTTTATTTTCACCAGCACTGATATTAATTAAAACTGCAGTAAAACCATACCTATGTAAAATGTATTCTTTTTGTCTCCGAGCTGTTTCAGGACCAACAACGATCAAACCAAAGAAAGTGTTTTGAAAATGGGCCATTTAAGATGCACGCAACTGAGTAATGCTGCAAACGTGAGAAATCTTGGATGAAAAGAGGATACGGCTTTTTAATAATATTATGAAATCGTGAAATAAACCAACGGGGTTTTACCGCCAAGCGGGATCCAAATCTGCGACCTCCAAAATACCCGGTACTCGATAATACAATAGGTCGTACCAACTGAGCCCAGGGGATATCCAGAATAAGTTGGTTTCAAATTTTAAAAATGTTAACAGTAATACATATCTGCTTAAAAATTACACCATTTCAAAGTTCATACTTTTCACATATTGTTCTATGATGGATGGTCATCCACGTAGCATATACATGTATCCAACTACGGTAATGATGCGTCTCACTTCACAAAAAATAAAAGTCATTGATATCGATTCATGTCATTTCCCTTCCGCTGGTGCTATCCTTGTCAACTTCGGCTTGTCATCTGCAAAACCGAAAACAGCAATGAAATAAAAAAATTATTTACAAATCGGTTTATTGAAAAGTTTGCATGATGTTGACTAAAGTTAGTAGTACATGTATTGTAGTAAAGGTCATATGTACGAGTATCAAAGTTTTACAATGTACATAACTGGGTCATTGTCAGGCATAATATTTAGGAATCCATGAGAAAAGAGAAGATTGATATTCATGTCTACAAACACTCACCCCGAGGCCCGATATATTTTTGGCGATGTAGTCTTACTATACCCATGGAGGAATTTCCCTCCCCCCTATACCGATCGATGTGCATGTGTTGTGCGTATTATTAGTTTCCGTTCACGCCGATGAAATGAAGATTCATCCCTGGTATTTAGCTATCTCATCTTATAAGATAGATTTACTTTTAAACCATGAGATAAATGGTTGTTCATTTCGTTTTTATCACGCGGTATGAAGCATACCGCGCTGGTAGTCTTGACTGCACGTGCTGCGTTGTGTGCACTTGCCACAGAGTTTTATCTGTCGTGTTCCCGGCATTAGTATTACTGTACCAAACACTATAATCGCAACAACAACCCGGGTAGCTGACTAAAATACGACATCGCGCTCGTAGAGATTGCGTGCTCACGGGGAAGTCCCAAATTGCACACGATGACTCACGGGATCGGGGAGCCAATGGAAAAATTGCTTGCGCTTCGTCTTGGGTGTTGACCAATCAACGGAAGCATTGCATAGACTGAAACGCTACTCATTGGTTGGTACGGTTAGTCAGCCTATGTCTTACTCTGAACCACGATACCGGCGAACGACGTTTGTAAAATGAAAACCGAAATAATTGCCGAGGCCTGAAAATGGTACGAAGACAATAATATCAGGAATCTACTAACGGAATACAACATGAATACTAGTTTAGATTACATAATCGAGCAAAGTCATTTGTCGTCCGTGATTAAAAACAAAATTAATCGGCGAACAGTCTCGATCGTTATAACTTCGTACGTGAAGGTAGGACACTTGAATCGAATTAGTTAAACATCACGAAATCAGTTTTCATTTTGATTTTTTCCCGATCGTCAGAAATTCATGAATAAAGAATTCTTTGTCAGATCTCCAGAAATTCCAAGTCGTCTCATGCATTTTGTGTGTACAATGGCATGAATCCCAAGGCATGGTCTCGCCTCAGTTCACACACACATGCGGCGCGCCGCGTCCCGCCTCGTGTGTGAGAGGCGAAGTGGGGCATTCTTCGTACGTATTAACATAACAACGGAGGTGGCACAATAGGCAAAGTTAATGAGCTGGAGTCTTGTCTGGGCGCCGCACTGCGCCGCGGTTGAGGGGAAAATTGCAGCTTTGAAATTTGCGCCGCAAAGCGCCGCGGCGCGCCGCGGCGGGCCGAGTAAAATCTTTTTCGTGTCTCCCCTAACTCTTGTTGAGTTTGAACTCTGTATGTTTGTCTTAGTGTACAGGTTGGTGATTATGTGCTATTTGCATCCTATATACATATAACCCAGCTCTATGGGCCGCTCAACTTCTTTGGAACATACTACAGGTAATGACGCCTTTTGACATGTTTGAAACCAATAATGGTTTTTGCTTACGGTTAGCGTATTTCATGTGAGAGTTTTCTTTTTTCGCTATGCCAGCAAGGGCTTTGTGCAGAATGCTTATGACATTGCAATAGCTGAAAATAATAAAGGATTATAATTTGCCTAGAAATTCCTCAGTAAACAATTATTACAGGGATGTGTCACACTTCATATGAATCTGAATTCCAATTTGTTTAAAAAAGATTTGAGGCTTTGCATGGTGACAATTGGTATGTGGATCGGTTTGTAGAAACACCATAATCGGTTGTACTGTCACACTTGTATATATCGTTCACACTTCTCGCAATTAAAGGTCTCAACGTTTCGACTAGTCTGCTCTCTCTCGAAACGTTGAGACCTGATTGCGAGAAGTGCGAACAATATGCAAGTGCGAAAGTACGAACAATTATTACATGGTGTTTCCGCAAACCGATCCACATTCCAATATATTTGTTTAGATTTTAATTGAGAATTTCAGCTTTTTTGTACACATAGGAACTTTTTAAATTTCAGCTTTTTTTGTGGTGTTTTCAGATTTTTTGTGTGTGGCCACTCACATCCTTGTAATTAATCGGTAAAATCGCAGGGAGTCTTGCTTACAGATTCCACAAAATTGATTTCACGCATGAAGCACAAAAATAAGCCATAATGGATTCCATGAAATTAAGGCGCTATGAGGCACGTTCTCACACACCAAAAAGCGTGACTACATGTATTTGGGTCGCACTCAAAATCGCGACCCAAATAGCGCTTTTTGTTGTGTTCCCACAGCCAAAAAAGCGCGACCCAAATCGTGCCGGTGTGATTTCTATCGAACCGCCCGTGCGCAGTGAAGCGTGAAGTTGGCCTGCATCCTGTGCTAAACTCGCGGGTCCGCCTTGCATGATGGGATATAAAAAAACGGTATTTTTTGGTGCACCGTTGCAAAAAGACGCACTTTTAGTGCGATTTGCAGCACGCTCCAAATCGCACAATAGTCGCTATTATTTGTGTCCCCACACAAATAAGCGCGACTATTTGGGTCGCGCTGCAAATCGCGAACCAAATTGTCACCCTTTTTTTGGTGTGTGAGAACGTGCAGGCCTATGGTCTGCAGTCACTTGTCCTCCCAAGGTCCAACAATACTTGTGGCTAATAATTGATTTTTTTCAATGGGAGACTTTTGGAGCAAGCTGTCGATAGAGGGCAGCAAACAAAAAAAAAACTGAAAACTTTTGTACACGCTTTAAGTATGGTGATGTCCAAAAACTTTCAAAAAGTCGCAGGAAAAAGCTGTAAACATTAAATTCAGGCAATTAACAATTAATTTTTAGCTTCACATGCATTGCCACCCACCCCAATTCTAATACCCGAAAACACAAAGTGGGTTGAAATTCTTATATTTGGCGAGGAATAATGTGCTTAGGTCTCGCTTGCCAAGTAAAAAATGTGTGCACAAAACACTATGCTGTTTGCTGTCGGCCACCATGATCGTTTGTAACTCGCCCTTTTGATGGCCAACCTGCACAGATTCTGCATTTGTTTATTCTTGGGGAACTCATATGTCCTCCCTTGCCAACAAAACCGGGCACTGGACAGTATTACCAAGCATTTTCAAGGGATTAATTACGCCGGTTATGTTTACGACGAATAGGCCTATTCATGCACAAAAGCACTTTTGCCGAGACAGGTGAAGCGCGCCCTCTTTAGATTAACAATGGTTAGTCAAAAGTCTCTCATTATTCTTCATTCTGTTTTGTGTTTGTGTGCAGGGTTATATTCAACAAGCATTGGTCGACATGGAAAACATGCTGGATATCCTAAAAGAAAAACAAGACGTAAGCTGAAAAGAAAATGGCCGAAAAGTACGCTCTGAATTGTGTGGGATTGTTTATGTACATATTACATTATACATTGAATGAAATGGTAGAAATCCGAAACTAACAGTTTTGAATACATGAATTTCAGTAACCAGAAGAAATGTGTTCGAATATTTAGTAGTCATAATTAAAATCTGATCATATTGTTGAGTCGGTTTTACTAAATATTGTTTTTCATTGAGAAATTTCTTGAAAGATTCATCTTTTATTATTATTATTTATTTGACCATCATAAAAACAAGCAATACAAAAAGAAGATTACAAACAAAGAATTGATTAATAATAACCGGGACAAAATAAACGTTATAAATGTTAAAGCGGGGATCGAGAACGAAAATCTGAATACTTCATAGGACAAGAGACAGTAATTATGTGGGTCAGGAACTGCAAAAGTGAAGATTAGTAAATTCCAAAAAGTAACTCTTTTTACATGTTCAGGGTGAGTCAAAAAGATAGGTGATGAATGGATCGGTAATGTTTTTCATAACAAACAAATGACACTCAAAAGTTCAGTAAAACAAATATTTAACAAGCACTCTCTCCTGCTTATTAGAAAAACGAATGAAGCAAATTGATCATTTATAAGACGACTTATGTCTATCTTAATGAAGTTACTCGTTTTGCAAGCTGTCCATGGAATATTTGACAAAACAATGTAAAGTAAGCATTGAATGACTCTTGAATACCCTAAATTTGCTCCGTCGATGTTTTGATTCAGTCAAGCATTAACATTCTATGGACAGTGTACGTATGTACTCACTCCTTATGTGTATGTCTTTCTTGTAGGTTATTGATATGCCTGGTGCTCAAAGCCTTGTGGTGAGCAAGGGTATGTTAGAGTTTGACAACGTCACGTTCTACTACAACCCATTGTAAGTATTCCTCACAAAACTCTCCTCTTTAAGGGCCTGGGGCCAATTTCATAGAGCTGCTAAGCACAAAATTTCGCTAAGCATGACATTTCTGTCTAATAATAAAGACAGGATTAACATCCAATGTCCATGTGTTGTGTATCACTTGCAATTGTACCTTAAATTGTTCGCTGACTATGAATATCAAATGGAATTTTCAATGGTGGTTTGTTTTATTGGACAAGCCATTTTTGTGCTAAGCAATTTTTTGTGCTAAGCAGGTTTATGAAATTGGCCCCTGTTTGTTTTAAGTACACAATCAGTGATCCTGCTGCTCCGGATCCCATGTAAGCATATCCTGCATGGGATGTGGATTTGCAAGACACTGATCGCATGCTTGAAACAAATAAAGAGGCCCCTAGTCATCACAGGTTTTCTCTTTTATTTTGCCAGCTTTGAGAGACTGTTTTCTGAAGTAATGTTACTAATCTCTGAATCTCTGCCTGTGTAAAAAAAAAGGGTTACTAGTAAGAGCCACAAATGGAGATAGTTGCAACAACTTTTAAGTTGGGACCAAAAATGGCTGCACATTATGTGTACAGTGCTGTGTCTCTTTCTCTGTGTACATCGATGCATAGTCGGCCATGTTTGGTCCAGCCTGTGCGGGGGCCATGTTTGGTCCAGCCTGTGCAGGGACCCTCAAGATCACAACTTCTCTGTGTATATGCCTCTGGTGCCAGTCAGTGAATGACACAACAGAGTAATTAAATGGATTAAATAGAGTAGGCCCTATCTTTTGATATAAGTAATAAACTGCTGCAAACTGCTCATCAGCCAGAATAATGACCTGAAATTTACAAAATGCTTGGAGTTAGGAGGGCCTGATGCGTTTCGATCCCAGCAGGATCTTTCTCAAAGGCTAAATGACAAGAGGACAAGAACATGTACGATTATACACGTTTTTGTCCTGTCATTTAGCCTTTGATAAAGATCCTGCTAGGATCAAAACACGTCTGGCCCTCCTAACTCCAAGCACAGTATCTTTTGCAAAGATTTTGTGGGATTTGCAAAGAGAACCTGATCAAGCCACCGTTCCGACTTCAAGACATGTAGACCACGCTTCCACCACTCTACCACCTTAGCTTCCAAGCCAGATAGTAACATCCTTCCTATTGTACTTGTCAAATTTTACAGGGGCCAATTTCCACGGCCCTGCTTAGCACAAAACTTTGCTAACCATGAAATTTCTGTCTTGATAAAAACAGGATTAACAACCAAATTTCCATGTGTTGTGTATTACTTGTGATTGTTCTTTGACTGTTGTTCGCTGACTATGAATATCAAATGGAATTTTTGATGTTGGTTTGTTTCATTGAGGTAGTCATTTTGCGCTAAGCAATTTTTGTGTGTGTTTAACAGCTCCATGAAATTGGCCCAGAGTGTCAGTCATCTTGACATTTGGAGATCTGACACAGCTTACTTTTCTAATATTCTTTCTTTTTACAGAAAACCCATTCTAAAGAATATCTCCTTAACAGTGTTGCCCGGCCAGACTTAAGCTCTTGTAAGTTCCTTAAAACCTGATCACTCCCAAACAAGCCCCCCCCCCCCCAACAACAAAATAAATAAATAAAAAATATAATCATCAAATAACCACAAAGGAAACTGACTGAATTTTAAAGTCTTTGAAAAGTGAACAAAGAAAAATTGACTGGAGCAGGATTTGAACCGGCGACCTCCTGAATACCGTACAGGCACTCTACCAACTGAGCCATCCAGTCAGTTACCCTTGTGGTTATTTGATGATTATATTAATTAAAAAGCAGTATCCTCTTTGAGTGATCCCCATGTACCCGGCGTTCCCAGGTTGCAACATTGTTGCGTGTATCATTGAAACGATCCCTGGGGTATGGCGATGTGTGCCTGGTTTCATGGCTTCTGACTGCCAAACGAACAAAGATAGTTGACTATTGGGGTCACCACCAACGTAGGGCTGGATGGCTCAGTTGGTAGAGCGCCTGTACAGTATTCAGGAGGTCGCCGGTTCGAATCCCGCTCCAGTCAATTTTTCTTTGTTCACTTTTCAATGACTTAAAACTCAGTCAGTTTCCCTTGTGGTATTTTCACGTATATATTAATTAAAAAGCCGTATCCTCTTTGAGTGATCCCCCATGTACCGTTCCCAGGTTGCAGCATTGTTGCGTGTATCATTGAAACGATCCCTGGGGTGTGGCGGTGTGTGCGTGGTTTCATGGCTTCTGACTGTCAAACGAACAAAGAAGGTTGACTATTGGGGTCACCACCAACGTAGGGCTGGATGGCTCAATTGGTAGAGTGCCTGTACGGAATTCAGGAGGTCGCCGGTTCGAATCCCGCTCCAGTCAATTTTTCTTTGTTCACTTTTCACAAAAAATATATGACGGACTTACATTAACTTGGCTTTGGTACCTGCCTAGAATGGTCCCACTGATGAATATTAAATATTCAAATAGAAGTACCTCTTGAAGTACGAAAGAAAGGGCCCAGACTGTTCACAAATGAATTTACTAACCTCAAATCATAGAGTTTTCGAAAATAGACCGTTTTTAGCACCAAAAAGAGTCTATCGTAGACCTACACAAGTAGGCAGACCCTTTTCAGTTTAAACTGAAGATAGACCACTTTTAGTACTGTGTCTGAATGCCCCCAGAGCATTACTAGAGCCACGCATGGATGCTAGTGAAGTAAGGGCTTTTTGATAATAACAGGTTTTGATCTCTTCCAGGTTGGACCCTCAGGGGCAGGTAAGAGCACCATCATCCGTCTCTTGTTCCGTTTCTATGATCTTCAAGGAGGTCAGATAAGGATAGATGGACAAGATATTCAAAAGGTCAGTCATTTCTCCTTTATGGCTTGACCCCAACCCCAATTTCCCAATTCGGGTACACTTCACTAAACCTATTCGGTGAAACTGAATTTTGATAATTAATCAACCTTTCGTGAGATAAAATTTAACAATATCTGGTACTATGCAAATTAGGCTTGCCCTTCACCGACTCAGTGCTTATGAGAGCACGTGAGAAAAAATCATACCTAAGGCATCTGCACTAGTGGGCAGGAGGTCGTGGGTTCAAATCCCACCTGAGCAAGCATGTGATTTTTTTCTCACGTGCTCTCACAAGCACTGAGTATAAAGTGCTCATCAACGTCGGTGAAGGGCAAGCCTAATTTGCATATTATCAATTTCCCGACCAAAATCATTTAATATTCATGATTTACTGCGGTACCCGCCGCGATATTGGATTCGATTCACCCTGCAGACCCCAGCTAGCTCGGTTGCCTAGCAGGTAAGGCATCTGCACTAGTAAGCAGGAGGTCGTGGGTTCGAATCTCACCTGAGCAAGCAAGTGATTTTTTCTCACGTGCTCTCACAAGCACTGAGTAATACAGTGCTCATCTACGTCGGTGAAGGGCAAGCCTCATTTGCATATTATCTATTTTCCGACCAAAATCATTTAATATTCATAATATCTGGTACACTAAATTCTGTTATTATACGTAAACATGAATACTTGAAATCTCCAGACTAAAGACAATGTTGCTATATCACATGATTTAGGGCTAGCTTTTGCTGGGTTTTTTTATATGCAATGAAAGAAGTCTGTGTACCAGATACTATTCACTATTTAACTTGCAAATGGCTTTTTGAAAACGGTTCTATTTGCTCTAGTTTAATCTCTGACGATAGCAGACTTTTTGTTGCTTACAATTAACGTATTTCACGTCAGAGTTATCTTTTTCTTTACACTAAGCAATGACAGTGTGTTAGCAGAAATAAATAAAGGTTAGCCTAGAAATTCTTTGCTAACCGATAAAGATCCAAAAGTTTTGCTTATGGATTCCATGCAAGAGGTTTTACGTGTAGCAGTACCTGTAAGCACAAAAATATGTACCGTAACGGATTCCATGAAATTGGGCCCAGGTTTGTACCTTTAAAGGTATGATACATGATTGGTAAAGGTCACAGGACAGCACTCACACTTTGTCTGATCCAACATGTACATGAAATAATAAACCTGTGAAAATTTGAGCTCAATCGGACATCTGAGTCACGAGAAAATAGCGAAAACCCAACTCAATTTGTCTTTTACATTTACATGTAAACATAAAGAATGGTTTTCATCTTACCCCGCGATCAAAACTGTTTTCGGTCTTTGTTTTACTCATTTCTGGATAAATATACCATTTGTGCTGTACTTTTAAAGGTAATATCATACTTTGGTTTTTGTCAAGAAGAAAAGCAGATTCATGGACAAAAATATCAAGACAGATACAGTACCAGTCATCTGTGAAAATTTCAGTCCCATACAGTGCCCACGTTTTGAGAAAACAGTGAAAAACAGCCACGGTATTTCTCAAGTCTTTTCTCTTTTATTTTTGATCTTTTAAAAGATCAAAACGATTTTCGGTCATTGTTTTACTTTTTTCTGGATAAATACACCATTTCAGACGGAAAAATGTTAACGGTATGTTTATGCCACCACCATCTTCATACCCTGTAAGTTATACGTAAATCTGTGAACATTTCTGTTTTGGTGTCTTATACCAAAGTATGATACTACCTTTAAGAAACGTGACAGAAACGTTACATGACAGAAACGTTACATGACAGACTCTTCAACCTCTGACATTCCTGGGTTTTATTCAGATTATTCCATTGTGCTTTGTGTTACTGAATCTCTAGGTGACGCAGCAATCTCTGTGCAAAGTCATTGGAGTGGTACCCCAGGATACTGTACTCTTCAACAATGATATCAGGTAAGGCTGTGTGTAAAATAACGGACTATGGCTTAGTTGTACACATGATGTGCCTATGACAGTGGCTACAGCCACTTCCCATAGACTTGTGTATAATTTCAAGATGTAGCCAGGGAATTCGCACATAGCCAATGTAAGAATTTCTAGCTTTGTAGCAGCTGGTGATTTAAAACACAAGTACAGTACAACACATATGGCTTTGAAAGTTTCAAATTGATGTAGAGTGTGCCTTTGATTTTTGTCAAAGAAATACAGATTCATTGGCAAGAATATCTAGGAAAATACAGTAACAGTCATCTGTGAAAATTTCAGTCCCATACGGTGCCCACTTTTTGAGAAAACAGTGAAAAACAACCACAGTATTTCTTAAGTCTTTTCTCTCTTATTTTTGATCTTTGAAAAAGATCAAAAGATTTTCGGTCGCTGTTTAGTGACAAATTTTTGGACAAATACACCATTTCCGGCGTAAAAATTTTAACGAATGTTTCTACCACCACCATCTTCATACCATGTAAGTGATACGTAAATCTGTGAATATTTCTGTTTTGGTTTCTTACCAAAGTATAATACAGGCATGCAACTTTTCCCTCGGATCAGCTGATTTCCTCTTTTTTCACTTCACTCTTATGCCATTGAAAAGTGAAAAATACTGTACAAAGTATGGTAAAGATTGGAGTTTCCTCTTTTTTTGGAAAGTCCAAGTTGCATGCCTGATAATATGCAAATTAGGCTTGCCCTTCGCCGACGTGGAAGAGCACTGCTTACTCAGTGCTTGTGAGAGCACGTGAAACAATCACATGCTTTTGTTTAGGTGGGATTCGAACCCACGACCTCTTGCTTAGTGCTTACGAGTGCAAATGCCATACCGCTAGGCCACCGAGCTAGCTGGGGTCAGCGGGGTGAATCAAATCCAATATCGTGGCGGGTACCACAGTAAATCATGAATATTAATATTAATATTCATGATTACCGAAGCATGATAGTACTACCTTTAAGATCAATCTTAGTGCTTTGTGAAATCTGGCTCTATAGATCCGTTTCCATAGGCAGGTTCAGGCAGAACTAATCGGCATGTTGATATCATGCATCATACTGGAGCACAAACCTCTTGATGGGTAAATCACAGTTGATCTATTTATACCATCTGCCACTCTGTCTCTAACCCTGGCCTTTTTTCAAACCTCGGCTCCGGCTCGGGCTCCGGCTTCGTCTCTGTAAAACACATGCTGGAATTATAGGTTATGGCTTTTCATTGAAGCTGAATCTCTGTTTTCTTGTTCAAAATAGAGTATCTACTTCCAAACCGTAGCCAAAAGCCTCTTTTTTGATACTGGTTATTTAAAAATGGATTCACAAAATGGAGCCGGAGCCGGAGTCTGAGCCGAGGTTTGGAAAAGGGCCCCTATAACCCCTTCCCCCAACCTTTCACATGACTTGTTGTTTTCTTACGTAGGTACAACATCCACTATGGGAAGATAGGCAGCGCAGAAGAAGAGGTCGTTACGGCAGCCAGGGCAGCTGATATACACGCTAGGATCCTCTCCTTTCCCGAAGGTAAGCCTGGAAGTCCAACGGACACATCCCGCCCCAGATGCATGCTTAATATCTGGGTCACTGTCAGGTTTTTGGGAGGAGGGGTTGGGATAGGAAGCCCAGTCTAGCTTAGGCTATGTTCAGACTCGCTACTCCAAAGACTGAAATAGGTCTACCCTTTGCAGTCACAGCGGGAGGTAAACACTTCATCCTAAACCCCTTGCGTCCGTACTACACAGGGTTAAACTGAAAACGGTCTATCTCTGGTGTTTAGAGGTCATTTGTGTGGCATAACTCCGAAACCAAACTTCCTTTAATTCACGAGTAGTGATATAAATCACCGGTGAGTTATGCACCCGCTCAAGGTCACTCTAAACCGGATGTGGTTGAGATAGACCATTCAGATGTCTTAAGGCACATTTATAGACTGGTCTACGTAGTCTAGAAGTTTTCAAAAATGGACCCTACTTTAGCACCCAAAACAGTCTATTGTAGACCGTTCAGACACAAGTAGATAGACCCTTCTCAGTTTAAACCGAAGACAGACCACTTTTAATACTGTGTCTGAACACCCCCCTATAAGTCACCTCCAAGGCCCAGCCAGTATTTGTAAACAAACCAAAGTGGATCTCTCTCAGTCTGTGGTTAAATTTGACATATTTGCCAACTTGGCACCCTGAACGATCATGGAATGTCATTTGTCACATGCCCCCCCCCCCATCTGCAAAGCCACAGGAGTGATATTTATATGTTTTAAAGATAGCATATATTAAAGGATTTGCAAAGATGTGCGTTTTGGTTGAATTTTGTACTTAAACAGAAGTGAAGGTCTTAAACTTCCTTACAGACGTTGTTTCATGTACCTTTTTACGCTTTGTTCATCTGGATAGCAGAAATACGTCCGAAATAATCTTGCTTCCCTCCGAATCCTTCACGGTTACACCACGCTTTCGAAATGCTACTAAATCGTTCAGACAAACAATCTTTTTAAAAGACACTAAATCTTGATTCCCTTGAAAAACCCAGCATCTGATGAACCAAGATTTCCCATGGTGACTGTTTGCACTGTTTACGAACAGTTGAGTTCATTTACTGTCTCAAACTCAATAACTTGTTTTTGGAGCCCTTGAAAATCCTGTACGCTGCCTTTAAGTGGGACTTGGCTCAGGTCAGCTCATGCTCATTGTCACACCATTCTGCCATACACATTATGAGAGGGGTAGTCACTATAGTTGTATATGAGGTGTCTGGGGTTAAGGGGGTAGACACTAGCTGTGAAATAAATAAATTCCCTCATCACAGTGAAAGTCATGATCATTCATCAACACAGTATATAATGACAGCAAGGCCATTCATCTGCTAGCATTGAGATTGTACAGCACCCTCTCTTCTCATCTAAATTATTGGTTAATTGTGCAATGGTCTGGCCATGTCCCAATTTTGAATCTGAAATCACTGGCACGAAAATTGACAAAATGGTTTAAAGGTAGTATCATACTTTGGTAAGAGACCAAAACAGAAATGTTCACAGATTTACGTATAACTTTCAGGGTATGAAGATGATGCTAGTAGAAACCTACCGTTAAAATAGTTCCGCCTAAAATGGTGTTTTTTTTCCCAGAAATTAGTCAAACAAGGACCGAAAATCTTTTTGATCTTTTAAAAGATCAAAAATAAAAGAGAAAAGCCTTAAGAAATACTGTGGCTGTTTTTCACTGTTTTCTCAAAAAGCGGGCACCGTATGAAACTGAAATGTTCACAGATGATTGTTACTGTATCTTCCTTGATATTTTTGCCCATGAATGTGTATTTCTTTGATAAAAACCAAAGTATGATATTACATTTAAAATGTTCTACCATGCTTCTGTAGGCTAGCTACTGATACAGAAATCTGCACAGATTTACCTATAACTTACAAGGTACAAAGATGGTGATGGTAGAAACATACCGTTTAAACTCCTTTGCCTGAAATGCTGTATTTATCCAGAAACGAATACAACCAATGACCAAAAACAATTTTGATCTTCGGAAGATCAACCATTCTGCGAAAAGATTAAGAAAATACCGTGGGTGTTTTTCAATCTCAAACAGTGGGCACAGTATGGGACTGGGAATTTCACAGGTAACTGATACTGTATCTATGTAATTATTTTTGCCCATGAATCTGCATTTCTTTGACAAAAACCAAAGTATGAAACTACTTTTAAGAATAAATGCAATGTAACCACTGAACACTTGTGAAGCTTACAGATGTAATTACTGGAATTCCTCTTTGTGCATAATGAAATGGAGTGATGTTATTGTTAAACACGTCTACTCCTTCCCTCTTAAATTAGCGATTGTGATTTAAAATGGATTGATGGATTGCAATGTGTAACCTATGACATAGGACTGTATAAATAGCTATAGTGTGCACCCAAGTAAATAGTCCCAAAATCCGTCCGCTGAGCTCATTTATAAAAGTTAAGCACTCAATAAATTATAAATAAGAGAGTTCTGAGAGCTATGAAACTGAGGGATTGATCAGACCTATGGCACTGGACCTCCGGTCTAGACTGCGGGATTCCATTTGTGACCATTTTTTTGTGCAATTGGGTGAGAAAGTGGGTCTATTTAAAGGGAGCATATAGGATTTGCAAGGCCTCCAAAATTGTTTTTTTTTTTAGTTTGAGCCGGAAATGGACTCAACAGTTCGTAAACAGTGCAAACAGTCACCATGGGAAATCTTGGTTCATCAGATGCCGGGTTTTTCAAGCAAATCAAGATTTAGTGTCTTTTCCAAAGATCGTTCGTCCGAACGATTTTTGGAACAAACAAAAAATAAACTATTCTTCATGTTTTATAAGAAATATCGAGTCAGGTTTTGCTATTTTCTCATGACTCGGATGTCCGATTGAGCTCAAATTTTCACAGGTTTATTATTTCATGTACATGTCTGATCAGACAAAGTATGAGTGCAGTCCTGTGACCTTTACCAATCATGTATTGTACCTTTAAGCCACTTTGCAGAAGGATGTTTTTTTTAAATGGCTTCTTTGACTGGAGTGATCCATACCTTGTTTTAGGGGTGGTCAGCTGAGAATGAGTATATCTCAAAACAATTCAATGGTCAACCCACCATAAAATGAAAAGAAAATGAAAGGTGACATGTTCATCATCATTTTTCTGTGCAACCTGAACACCTGTGAGAGTTCTGAGTATTTTAAAATGATTTTTGAAGTATTAGGAGTTATCACTGTTGTCTATGGGAGTTTATTTACTTTGGTACAACCTATGGTGTGCAGTCATACTATACAGGATGTCCCCAAAAAACTGCAACACTTGTGTCGAGAATCATTATATGAAAATTAAACTGTTTATCACTTCAAGATTCAGATATGTGATACAACTATGTCTTGGCTATCACCATGTAGAATTTGAGCAAAATTGGAATAAAATTGAGTGAAAAACTAAGACTAAATTTCCCAATATCACCTAAACCCAATTTTCATCTTTCTTTCATACACATTATGTGTGTATTGACCACTATGCACATGTTTTCCTTGCAAATTTGTTTTTAAGGTGTACTCTTTCAGTTGGTCATATTTTCGGTAATTTCAGCCAAATTGTGCTCAAATTCTACACGGTGATAGCCAAGACATGGTTGTATGACATATCTGAATCTTGAAGTGATAAACATGATGGGTACCGGTCCCGACACAGTGTTGCGTTTTTTCTGGAACACACCATGTATATGCATGCATGAACTTCCGCCATGCATAGCCTGAAATGTAAATGTTGTTGGTTGTTTGTGATTGATGTGTACAGACTACAAGACAGTGGTTGGTGAGAGAGGACTGAAACTAAGTGGAGGAGAGAAACAACGAGCGGCCATCGCTAGAACCATCCTGAAAGTACCTGAATCTGTGCTCCTAGATGAGGTAAGGTCAAAGGTCATCAAGGGGTCAGGGTTCATTCATAGCAGGATAAATGACACATTTTAAACTAATCCGAATGCAAATTTTTGAGCGGCGCCCTCTAATCTGCGGTGGTGTCACTACATTATTTTGTACCAATCGTCTTATATCGAAATTTGGGAAGCTGGAAAGCTAATCATGAGCAAAAGACCGGTGGGGAAATCCGAGAGATGTTGTCCATGCCGAATATTCTTACAAGTTCATTTTCCTTACAGGAATAAATCGCGCACCACGTACCCAGCCAGAGTTGTAGTGCATGTAGATGGACAAACACCACCGCATTTTCTTTTTTAATCAAAGATGGCGCCACTCAAAAACTTGCATTTGGATTAGTTATATGCGCTTTATCCTTCATTACAGTTCACCGAAAATAGATAACATTCCAGAAAAATGTGTCCATGTGATGTACAGCATCCTGGGGCCAATTTCATAGAGCTGTTAAGCACAAAAAATTGCTTAGCATAAAATGTCTTGCTCGATAAGACAAACTACCATTGAAAATTCCATTAGATTTTCATGGTCAGTGAAGAACAGCCAAAGATACACAACACATGGACATTTGGCTGTTAATCCTGTATTAATTCAAAGACAGAAATTTCATGGGTAGCAAATTTTTGTGCCAAAGCAGGGCCGTAAAATGATGTTATGCCACCTGAGAAAAAGGCTATTAACAATTTGAGTTTTTAATCATCAGATAACCACAAGGAAAACTGACTGAATTTTCAGTAAGTTGATCCCTTGTGGTTATTTGATGATTATATTAATTAAAAAGCTGTATCCTCTTTGAGTGATCCCCCATCTACAGACTGTTCTCAGGTTGCAGCATTGCAGCGTGTATCGGTGAAATGATCCCTGGGATATGATAGATAGATAGATAGATAAATGGTTTATTGTTTTTAAAATGACAGGATGTGGCAATCAAAGATTGAATTGCATCTAGTCTTAACATAAAAAGGTAATGCATCATAGTTACTTAAGTTAAATCTAATTAAAAAAGACTTTATATATAACATTATTACATTATTAAATATGGCGGTGTGGGCGTGGTTTCATGGCTTCTGACTGCAAACGAACAAAGATAATTGACTATTGGGGTCACCACCAACATAGGGCTGGATCGCTCAGTTGGTAGACATTGCAGAGTGCCTGTATATAGTGTACAGTATTTAGGAGGTCACCGGTTCAGATCCCGTTCCAGTCAATTTTTTTGTTTACCTTTCAATGAATATGAGTTTTTGTTCGCGTTGGAAAGTGACCTGAGCTTGTGTTAAGAAAGAAAAATGTTTTTATTGACTTAGACATCTTCTGTCATTCTTCCTATCCTTTCCTGTCAGGCAACCTCTGCGCTGGACACAAGAACAGAGCGGAACATCCAGTCCTCATTGTCCGAAGTCTGCACAAACCGGACAACGATTGTAGTAGCCCATAGACTGTCCACTGTTATTGGTGCTGACCAGATACTTGTCCTACAGGATGGCTATATCATAGAGAGGGGAAGGTCAGTTATCACCCATTGTGTCATCATTTCCATATTCATTCTAGGGGCCCATTTCTTAAAGCTGCTTAAGCACCAAAATTTGCTTAAGCACCAACAACCAAATTAATAAAATCGGTATGCCAGCTAAAACTCCTTGTGTATGTTATGCTCAGCAAACAATGGCCAAATACAAGTAAAAAGAAGTAAAACAATTTGCACATGATAGTTTGGTTGGTAATCCTGTTTGATCAAGGAAGATTTTTCATGCTTAAGCCAATTTTGTGCTTTTAGAAGCAGCTCTATGATGAAATTGACCCCTGTTCAGTCCTGTTAAAGGCGAAATTAGTTCTACTAATCACAGACCTTAATAATGACCAAGATATGTGGCGTCTACTCACTTTGGTGTAAAGCTAACAGAATCTCCACAAATTTGAAATTAAATCTTGTTACATTTTTTTGTATACACACTGTATATGCATTTATAGCCTTACTTTGATTTGCTCATATTCAGTTTGCCTGATAGCTAGCAGTTCCAGCAGCCGAAACGTCGCTGTCAGCAACACAACATCATGTGACTTTGATCACCTTTTTTCCTTTTCTGTATCCACCGCAATGGATGAATGACCCTTTCCTTTCTATTTTTATTGTTAATACAAGTAATAAACTGCTGCAAACTGCTCATCAGCCAAAATGACCTGAAATATATCAAATGCTTGGAGTTAGGAGGGCCTGACACGTTTCGATCCTAGGAGGATCTTTCTCAAAGGCTAAAGTTTAGCTTTTTAGAAAGATCTTGCTAGGATCAAACTTAAGCCTTTGAAAAAGATCCTGCTTGGATCAAAACGCGTCAGGCCCTCCTAACTCAAAGTATTTTTTATTGTTATTATACCTGTAACTAGGCACGAAGAACTGCTTCAGCAGAATGGCGTATATGCAGACATGTGGCAGCAGCAACTACAGACAGAAGAAGATGGGATGAACGATCAGGATAGCCTTCTCGGTTCAGGACCAGTGGATGTTGACTAACTGCGCCCTCTCTTGATATTTTTGTCAAGAGGAATGTTCGGTAAGTTTTTATACACAAAAAGTGGGAGTAAAGGATGTTGTTCAGTATAGCCGAATGCTGAACAGTGTTTCGCTATAGTGGCATTCCACTCTAAACTTGCAGACCGTAGCAGCACGTCTCGAAATAGTAAAATAGGGTGTTTGATCGAATACACCAGGTTGGGGCTTTGTGCACCTGTATTTCAGACTCGGCCCGTCATTCCAAGTGTAGCACTTGTAACATAAAAGTGAGCAAGATCGAAAAGGGGAACGTCATTACGCAATGTGTTGTCCGCCTTAACCTCGGAACTGTAACCTTGCTCAGTTTCACACTACAATACTTACCCTGTCGTTAGGCCGTTACCCTGAGATTGCCATCCTTAACCCTCCTTAACCCTCCATCCTTAACCCGGGGCGGAAAAAGTGTTGTGTGAATGAGCCATAGCAACCACCTTGGGGTATCTCGGGGTTAAGATTTGCCTTTAACCCCGAGATAACCCAGAGATTTTGTAGTGTGAAAAGGGTATAAGTCGATACGGAGCCGCATCCTCTTTGAGTGATCCCCCATGTACTGTTTTACAGGTTGCAGCATTGCTACGCGTATCGATAAAATGATCTTTGGGATATACCTGTATGTGCGTGGTTGTCATGGCTTCTGACTGCCAAATGATCAAAGATAATTGACAATTATGGACACCATTGTACACCACCAGAGGGCTGGATAACTCAGGTGGTAGAGCACTGGCATTCCGAAGATCGCTGGTTCGAATCCTGCTCCAGTTTTTTTTCTTTGTTCACCTTTCAACAACTCTATCATTGAATTAAAATTAAAATCATAAAAATTGGATATACATGTAATAGGATTACTAGATATAATTTCAATCTACGCAAAGTCTAGTATTCCTACTGCCTTGATAGCTTCCAAAGCGTGTTTCTGTGTGTTGTAATATTTGAAGAAATTTCTATGCAAAATGAAAATTTCCTGTTAAAAAGTGAATGCGTGTTGTTATTGACGTCACAGACAGTATTAACCTGATAGAGTCTTGCACAGATGTTGCCAGAATTTTCTATGGATTTTCAATTCATTGTTTTGTGCACACAAAACTTCACTTTTAAATTTGACAGGTTGAAAGCAAACTTGAAGCAAATACAGGTGGGTTTGGCAAAACAAATACTTGAAAAGGGTTGATTATAAAGTACAAAATTTAGTGAAAATGAAATATGTCTTGCACACAGATCAATTTTGGTCCCTAGTTTTACTTTTTTCTGGATAAATACAGCATTTCAGGCAGAACAAAATTAACCGTATGTTTCTACCATCACCATCTTCATACCCTGTAAGTTATAGGTAAATCTGTGAATACTTCTGTTTCCGTATGCTACCAAAGTATGAAAACTGATTTGTTAATGTTCAACTCTTGTGCATTGGTGTTTTTTTTTAGTTGAAACTTGAAAACACGTAGGGGGGCCTACAACAGAACATTAAGGTTTTCCAAAATGCCCCCCAAAATCACACAAAATGTATTTGTACAATTAGATATATCAGAATAGCGGCTTCAATTTAATACATATTGATGTGATTTTTCTCCAACTTGATGTTTTACCCACCGCCTAAGATGGCGTCCTCTTTTGACCTCTTCAGACCAAAGAATTATGTCTTTGCTTCCAAAACCACAACCTATATTTTCAGCACATGGATGACAGAGCTGGAGCCTGAGCTTCCATTTCGTAACCTCCTAGTTTTATCAACATACTATTTAGGCTACGGTTTGAGAAGGATACCCTGTGGGGTTCTGTAGAAGAAATTACTAGTGAAATTTCACTTTCAGTATCTACAAGCTTAAAGATGGAGAATAACGATTTGTAAAAAAATGAAACAAATACAAATTCTCGTTTATTAGACATATAGGAACCTTCTCATAATATACAATGGGGCTGTTCTTTTTTTATTATTTAGTAATATTGGAAATAAAATTTGATACTTTTTGTCAATTCTGGGGACTATTAACCCAAACTGGCCGTGGGTGGCGCTATTTAAATTTATGTCAATGTGTGACGTAGTCGAGGGGATACGGTCCACGAACGAATCCCCTCGGTGCGCGGGAGTTGTATGGGATTTCCAATGAGTTTTGTGTACATGCATTTTCTGTATGCTAAAACTGTCTAAATCACTGCCCGAATGATCATTACTTTCCGATGTGTACATTGATTCTTCATCGATGCTGTATTCCTCTCAAGGACGGTCGCTATCTGTATCATTTTCAGCCATTTTACTAGTCTTGTCCAAGACGTTGATTATGCGCTAGTCCGTCCAAACAATTACCCGACCCACGTGAACAAAGTGGACCATTCCACAAACAATTACCCACCCCACGTGAACAAAGTGGACCATTCCACCGCCCTACGAAATATCAACGTCTTGTTTGTTTACTCTGGTGTCACGTGACAAAGACTGAGCGTGACCTCTGTTGGCAAAAATTGCATATTCATTGAGGTCAACAACGGGGTGCAATGCGCTGTTTTGGTCAGCGTCCAATCCACGCACGTGGTATGGCGTGATACCGTGTGCATATCACGTAATGACGGTCGTTTGAAACTCAGCCGCAACCGTATAGCAGCCATGGTACGATATCAATGTAGGCCTACATGTACGGCACATGTAATTTACAAGTACTGTAAATACACGTGTGTATGCGTACTGTATAATTTATAATGCTTGCGACGTCGTTGCGGTACTAGACTTCATCTCCATGCAAATTTTCTAAATATATTAATGCAAATAAGGCTACGTCATGATGCACCGACTTCGCGGGGGGTTATTGCCCGGTATTTTCCGGGCAGTTTGGAGTAAATGGACAAGACGGTATTACAGGCTTGTGTGTGTGGCGTAGACGTTATCTCGGGTCGTTTGTTGTGTTAACACGTACACGTACGTGCGATCTGTTGGCCAGGTACAACTACGTAATACCGTCTTGAACAAGACTACCATTTTACTTTCGAAATGATTGAAGTGCATGTATTGCGTGTAGGTTTATAATATGCAACACACTGTGTTTAAATATTCATAAGGAAAGCGAATCCCCTCTTCTACGTCATCAACTTGACATATCAACATATGTAAATGAACCAAACAACTGGCAAATTCGAAAGAAAATGGCTTATTCTTGGCGAATGCGGAACGGTAAAAAGCGGCTTAAAATTCACATCAAGAAACTTGAGGGTTAATGATATGTTTACCTTAATTTGAGCTAGGTGAACACAATTTTAGGTGAACATCTTATTTTTCGAAATCGTTGGAGCTCAGCTTTAAAGGTAGTATCATACTTTGGTAATACACCAAAACAGAAATGTTCACAGATTTACGTATAACTTACAGGGTATGAAGATGGTGTTGGTAGAAACATACCGTTAAAATGTTTCCTACTGAAATGCTGCAGGCCTATTTATCCAGAAATTAGTAAAACAACGACCGAAAATAAAAGAGAAAAGACTTAAGAAATACTGTGGCCGTTTTCACTGTTTTTTCAAAACGTGGGCACCGTATGGGACTTAAATTTTCACAGATGACCGTTACTGTATCGTCCTTGATATTTTTGCCCATGAATCTGTATTTCTTTGACAAAAATCAAAATATGATTTTACCTTTAATTTGGTATACCGGAGTGGAGGTTTGCAAGAGGGCTGTGCCATTCTGCCGTAGGGGAAACATCCGATACGAAGTTCCGTATGGAACAACGGTGAACTAAAAAAATTGAAAACATTCTCGGAATCGCCTATGCTACTAACACCAGGCCTGTCGGTGATCTCTTCAAAGGTGTGATAAGGTGTGGAAACGCAAACCACATTTATTTTGTCTTGGCCTCAAAAAAGAATAATAATAACATCCGAATAATTCCCCTGCCTGCGTCGGACCGGGAACTGGCTCGGCGCTGTAGGCAGTAGACACAGGCGCCGTACCGCAAGGCGCGGTGCGGTGCCCGTACATCGCCTTGAGACCAGAGACGAAACATCTGTGGGTGTACAAGGAGTGGGGACCCCGTCTCGTCACGGGTCCTGCACTCAATTTGATATAAACATACGGGAATACACCCCCAAATCATTAAGTTTCCCTCCTAGGCATAATGTTCCACTCCTCTCATTTGCCCTTTTAATTATTAAGAAAAGACACAAGACATAGGGTGTATTGTGTAGACCAAATGACGGCTACGTAGGAGTGAATGGGCGCACCCATCCCACGCACCCAACCCACCCAGTTCATCATCATGTTACTGTCATCTCTTCAGCAGCAAAATTGTGAAATATCAGGATGACAGCTGTAAACCATGGGGCAGTGGAGTCCAATGATCTTTCCCTATCCCCAAATCGCCCAAATCCTTTTCTGCAGCATCTTTCTTGAAGGTTACTCCGTGGGCCCCGGGCCCAGTTATACGGCCGGGGCTTGTGGCGTAACGTGGTCCAAGTCCACAAAGAATTTGCCATAGGGACACTGCATGTACAATATTGGAATGTGTCGGTTTCGCGAACTTATTATGTTCGGCAATAGAAATAAGGTGTTTTAGGCGCCGAGTAAATGTAGTATCATACTTTGGTTTTTGTCAAAGAAATACAGATTAATGGGCAAAATTATCAAGGAAGATACAGTAACAGTCATCTGTGAAAATTTCATTCCCATATACGGTGTCCACTTTTTGAGAAAACAGTGAAAACACGGCCTCAGTATTTCTGAAGTCTTTTCTCACAAAAATAATTTTGGTCACCGTGGTTTTACCCTTGTCTTGAAAATTTTTCAAGCGGAACAATTTGAACGGTATGTTTTGAACAGCACCATATTTATTATACATTAGGTAAATATGTGAAGATTTCTGTTTCGGTTTCTTGCCAAAGTATGATACTATTTATACGCTTTACTACGCGTTCTAGCACGTGTTCAGTATACTGGAAGATGAATAAGCCCAGTAATGTATTAATTAAAGAAGTACACTCCCTATATCATGCTTCGTCCCCCCCCCCCACGTTTACTGGTGAAATTAGTTCAAAAGTAATTTCATATTTGGGTTTTGTCACAGAAATGCAGATTCATGTGCTGAAATATCAAGAAAGATACAGTAACAGTCAGCTGTGAAATTCTCAGTCCCATACGGTGCCCACATTTTTGAAGGAAAAACACTAAAACGGCCACTGTATTTTGTAAACCTTTTCACAGGATTTTTAATCTTCCAAAGATCAAAATTGTTTGTGGTAAATTGGTTTTACTCTTTTCTGGATAAATACAGCATCTCAGGCAGAAACAGAATTAATGGAATGTTTCTATACCATCACCATCTTTACACCCTGTAAATTATAGGTATAAAATCTGTGGAGTTTTCTGTTTTGGTTTTGTACGGTAAAACTGTGCTTAGTTCAAACATAACGTAAGGAAGACACTCCATCATCTAGATTTTAGACACCATACAAGAGTTCAATAATTCATTTGTATCTTCCAGAATTCTAGCAAATTAACCAGTCTGTGTTGTCATCCAAAATATAATTTATAAAGGGGAAACGAATTATATGGCCTACATTATACAACACCGTAGCATGTTTTACACGTGTTGACACTGATATTTTCTTTCCAGCACGGACACGTCGGAAAGTTGAACATGAGCCCAATTTGAATGAGTTGGACCGTTAAAATGTTCAACCCCCCCCCCCCCCCCCCTCTTCTCCTCTTCAACTAAATGCGACAGTAACTGATATCAGTAAACTTGCACAATCATCTCCAGTCAGTTTCCTTTCATCGTTTCCTTCCCTTTTTCCTCGGCCGTCTCTCCCCCCTCGTCTTTACCCCGGTCGGTGTCTAATTGGACTGGACATAACGAGCCGCCAGTAGCAAGATTTTCACCGCGGGGCGCTGACCATCAGAAGGCCCGACGGTCCAGCGGGACGGGCTCGCTGGGGCGCGGCAGTCCCAAGCAATCACGGCGATTGCTCTTTTCGGTCTCTTCATGTATACCGGCACCAATCTATATAGGCTTTGGTTTCCGCGGTCCAAACGTCTGCCATATCTTGTAATGAGGCTTAATTTAGCTGGCGACAACGACTTGCGGACACTTTTAAATCGCTTCCCTCCTGCGAAACATATTTCAGTCTAATTTGCAACCAAGGTTTTTGACATTCGGATTTATTCTCGAATTTTGAATGGAATTGACACGTATAATACAGTCATATTCTTTGACTCCCCGGTATTGTATTTACTCAGTCTGTTTATCGCAAGAAAACCATGGGGATTTCTTTCCTCCTCTTCTTTTCTAAAATAGTTGAAATATTTAGCCAAAATATGTAATTATGTCACACAACGCATTCTTATTTGTATGTCTTATAGCGGCGCGTTTGTATGAATTTGATACCATCAGGATTATGGTGTATTATGGAAAAACAACACGAAATAGTTCGCGTTCTACTTCGGAAACAATGTTGTATTACCACAGAGCTATATTTCCACTGTGCGATTAAAGGTAATATCATACTTTAGTTTCTGTCAAAGAAATGCAGATTCATGGGCAAAAATATCAAAGAAGATACAGTAACAGTCATCTGTGAAATTCCCAGTCCCATACGGTGCCCAATTTTGAGAAAACAGTGAAAACGCTCACTGTATTTTTAACAAGCTTTTTCATCGTTGGTTTTGTTCTTTAAAAGATCATAACTGTTTTTGGGTAATTGGTTTTATACTCTTTTAAAAGAGTGATCTTTTAAAAGATTTCCGGTCGTTGTTTTACTAATTTCTGGATAAATACAGCATTTCAGACAGAAAAACTTTAATGGTATGTTTCACCATCTTTAAGTTGTAGGTAAATCTGTGGAGATTTCTGTTTCGGTAATAAGTATGATAGTCTGCCCCCATATAGTTAAGTAACATTTTCACATTTCATTTCGCCCGGTATTTAGGCGACAAAACAGTCATCATTCTTGCTGGTTCGACGTCAGATTCGATTTATTTCATGTACAAGACGAATGTTGAAACTCAGTTTAATTGGAATTGTACGTAAGACGGATCTTATAGTATCGATTCTATAACACTCGAATCCGACAATTCGCGAGAGTCGAAGTTTTGCTATCATCGACAAAAAAATATTGACGGTTCTTTTAAAAGTGTTCTTAAAAACTAAAAAGGTGTGTACTCTCTGTTAGTCATGTCTGTGTGCGATCGGTTCCTTTAAAAATAAATAGTAAATCAAACTTTGACTCAGTTTAATATCCTCAATTCAATTAGCATTCAGATAAAACAGTATGTTTTCCGAGGAAACACCATTACTGCAATTCAACAAGATAACAACGCAGTTCTTTTGGAGAAAACAAAAGTTGAGGGAACAAATTAACAACGCCATACACACGTAATAGTACCCATGTTAAAGTTGACACAATGGACGGCAATTGTGCCGTTCGTGTGTTGTGTGCGTGAATTTTGTGGGAAAAGTCAGCGATAGGAATGTGTCATATTGTTTGCTTTCCGCGAACATTTTTACTGTTGTTGTTTTTTAGATGGGTTATAACCATACCAGGAATTTGCCAATTTGTTTTATGGCTACAAAACATTTGAAGTAGGCCTATACGAAGAAATCGCAGTTTTTATTGGAGGTGATTTTTCGCAATTCGCCGTAGGTGGCCATGGAACTTTACCACTAAAACGTACCACAGTAATTGTTCTATTACTTTGATACCGCGTCTTGTAATCGTTTCAAGTGGGTTCATTTACACGGCGGCGGCGCTACAGTGAAAACGTTCTTAAGTGGCTCTTCTTTAAACTTTTAGTGCGAAATGTACCGTTGGAATTGTCGGTGGGACCACGTTGAATGTACGTACGATATGAAAGGTAGGCTTGCAATTGGGGCCGTCCATAAAGTACTTACGCACGAAGGAGGGAAGGGGGGGGGGGGTTGTTACCGAGGCGTACGCCCGTGCGCGCGGTGGAAGGGGGGGGGGGAGGGTTCAGGCCAATGCGTACCGTACGCAAACGAAAAATTTGCATAGTCATATCGCGCGAGAAAAAACGAGAAATTCCCCTTTTTTCTTATTCAGCATAATAAAAAAATTGTAAAATACATCTGTAAATGTATACAAATCTGTTATTCTTTAGTATTCATTTCAGAATTTGAAAGTGACGTCCCAATAACGGTACCAGCCCGGATTACTATGACATTTTAACGATGCTAAAGCAAGGGACCACGAGAGTGAAAAACCTAATGTGGAATGCGTATGCGTACAGGGGGGAGGGGGGGGGGGGGGGTGGGACCATTGCGTACGCCATGCGTACAGAGGGTGAGGGGGGGGGGGGGGTTCAAAAAAGTCGGCATTTCGTGCGTACGTACTTTATGGACGGCCCCATAGGCCGGAAGTGTGCAGTGAATGCATATGGCAAAAGAATTGTGGGACAGTTTGCGCTAAAAAATACTTTGAACAATGGCAGGCTATCGGCGAATTGCTGTTAACTTTATAGGAACCAGGCTTGTGAAAACCTCCAGCCCATGGCCACTACCCCCTCCCGCGTGGAGCCCGTGCGACACGGTACCCTGTACACGTGTACCGGTGCATTTTTCCGAGAAAAAGAAATCAGTAGTACCGAAATGTAAATGGTGATTAATCTTAATGGTATATCAATGGACCAGTTAGTTTCACACGAAAGTCCTACCAAAGAAAGCAGCTAACATGAAAATGTAGTAATTTACTTGAAAGCAGGAAATCTAATCCATATGCGTCTGACAACACAGTATTTGTATAAAAGTAAAACTTGTGTTATTTTTTTAATTTTGGGAAGAGAGCATTATTTTTGCAGTCATAGTTTTGTTAAATTAATGTACGTCATATATTTTCAGCATATGGATGACAGAGCCTGAGCCTGAGCCTCCGTTTCGTAAACCCCAATATTATTCTTATGCTCGTTCGTAATAAAAGTGTCTAATTTTGGTTACTGGAATTTACAACAGCTGGTTTGATTTTTTTTTTTTAGGATTTCGAATGCAGCTAACTAAAATATGACAGCTTTTTGTAACAGAACTTCAGTAAGAACTTAATAAAATTGTTGGTTTTCAGACCGAAACTATATACAGCTCTGTTTTTAATCCGTATCAATCCTGTACGCTATTCTTTGACGTTGTGATACTTGGGAAAAGGTGCACGCGTTAGAATATGTTTGTGAACAATCATTGTTTAAGCCACAAACAGTAAAGACGTAATGTCATTAGGGAGAATTTACATTCTTTTTCATTTTAGTGCAGACTTTGCATCGTCATGCATAACAAATGCATCGGCTACCTTTTATTAAAAACCAATAGGCCTTACCCCTAGGCATTTGTAATGCTATTTTAAATGGCCATCCTCCGAAACACTTAGCTTTCTCAGTTTAAATTCTCAAAAGACGCGTGCTCATTTTCTTCCGACCTCAGTGGCGGCACTTGGCAGACTTTGGGCCTAACTTCGTTAATAATCAGATCGTCCGTATACAAACGCATCTTGACATATCGTCTGCCCTTTTAAGCCCCGCTCATACATTGGTCGCATTGTCGGTGCAGCATTGTACTTACCCAGGGACCTCTGTTTCTTAATCATATGCAACATAATGGAATTTTACAACATCGAGTAAGCACAAAAGAACGGCTGGTAACAATTCACAGCGAGCGCCGCCAAAAAGCCCCAAATAACTATACGTGTATAGTACCAAAATATTGCACAAGTCTCCATTTTCTTGGCGGCTCTACAGTGGTGTTTCAAAGGAACCGGTCTCCGTACGACGTCGCGTTTGCCGCTGAGTTTTTAATTTCGGCCTCTTTTTGTGTCGCTCGGTGTACCGGCGCCCTCTTAATTTTTTGTGGACCAGCATTAGATGGTGTGGTTTGAGTTGGTAGTAGGGGGGTTGTTGCCGCTTGCTCAATGGAGGCTGACGATAATCAGGAAGATATGGTAATATCTAGACTTGTTGGTCTCAAAGGTTGTTGTTGAAAACGTTCGCTTCGTGAGAAAGACAAATATGGAAAACATGTTTTTAACAGGCCGTTTGGAAAAGGCCATTTAGAAAACTCAACAGTCCTTACCTTCCGGAATCTTCCTAGAGTTTGCGGGGAAAAGTTCAAAAATTGGGGCTGGGAAAACGCAATACGGAAATATCCATTGTGTGAACCTCAATTTGAAAACGAGATACGACTGACACAAAGTGATTGAACAAAACAATTAGAACAATTCAATCTATCTCTATACATAATTATGTTTTTCCATTTGGGGGGGGGGGTTGGAGGTTGGGCTGTGAATTTGGCCTGAATCAAACAGTACGCATATTTACCAATTTTGCAGGATCTTTCTCACAGCTTTTGAGAAAGACCCTGCTACGGAGCGAAACACGCCGGGCCCTCCTAACTCCAAGTATATTACCGCTATAAGTATAAGCCTATACTTATAGCATTATGCCCATCAAAGTTGAGATGAAATTGATCAAAGCATTTTACACGTCCATTTGATGTGATAGGATCGAGTGGCTGTGTGATACATTAGGTATTGTAGCTCTATGCTATAACTTACAGGGTATTAAGATGGTGGTGGTAGAAACATACCGTTAGAATATCTCCGCCTGAAAAGGTGTATTTATCCAGAAATTAGTCAAACAACGACCGAAAATCTTTTTGATCTTTTGATCAAAAATAAAAGAGAAAACTGTTTTCTCAAAAAGTGTGCACCGTATGTGACTGAAATTTCCACTGATGACTGTTACTGTATCTGTCTTGATAAGTTTGCCCATGAATCTGTATTATTATTTCTTTGATAAAAACCAAAAGCATGATACCTTTAAAGGGAACATGTAGGATTTGCAAAGATGTGCGTTTTGGCTGAATTTGGTATTTAAACAGAAGTGAAGGTCTTAAACTTCCTTACTGACGTTGTCATGTACCTTTTAAGGCTTTGTTCATCTGGATAGCAGAAATACGGCCGAAATAATCCCCTCCGAATTCTTGACGGTTACACCACGCTTTCGAAATGCTAAAATGATCGGTCGGACGATCGAACGATCTTTTTAAAAGACACTAAATCTTGATTTCCTTGAAAAACCCAGCATCTGATGAACCAAGATTTCCCATGGTGACTGTTTGCACTGTTTACGAACTGTTGAGTCCATTTTCTCAATGCAAGTAATAAACTGCTGCAAACTTCTCATCAGCCAAAATTACTTGCCATTTTCTGTCTCAAACTCAATAATTTGGAGGCCTTGGTTATTTTGGAGGCATTGCAAATCCTGTATACGCTGCATTTAAATGCCTATTAAATAAATGGAAGCAGGGATGACATTGCTGTATAATTGCTATACAAATTGCTGTGCACACAAATTATGTGGGTCTGAACTTGAAAGGTCGTGGCAAGAAATTCCAGCCTTTTGGGCTCGCACTACATCACAGTGCATGCTGTGGGTCGTGTTTAGTGCGAGTATGGAAGCCTTGCCGATATGGCCCGTCTGTGACCGTCAAACAAGCCGCAAGCACCCATCAATCACACAGCTCGTTAGATATGTCACAACATCACACCACACCTTCCACCGCACAGTCTACATAGCATCACACATACTCAGCAAGGTTATAACTGCAGTTATAGCCAAATGTAAATATTGAGTTCGTGCAACATTTCAAGATTACAAATTGCTCACATTGATTCTGTGCAGCCTAAGAAATGAGATGGTGTCTTCGAGATGCTATCGTAGCCAAATAATCGATTTTCATATAGGATTTGCAAGGCCTCCCAAAGGCAAAATAATTATTGAGTTTGAGACAGAAAATGGACTCAACAGTTTGTAAACAGTGAAAACAGTCACCATGGGAAATCTTGGTTCATCAGATGCTGGGTTTTTCAAGCAAATCAAGATTTAGTGTCCTTTCCAAAGATCGTTCGTCCGAACGATTTTTGGAACAGACATAAAGGACACCCCCACTTGTTAATTATCCCTTTTCACTTAAGATATGAAGATGGTGCTGGTAAAACAAACCGTTAAAATATTTCCACCTGAAATGCTGTATTTATCCAGAAATTAGTAAAACAAAGACCGAAAGCAGTTTTGATCTCGGGGTAAGATCAAAACCATTTTTCTTGTTTTATAAGAACAATTGAGTCGGGTATTCGCCAATTTCTTGTGGCTCAGATGTCCGATTGAGCTCAAATTGTCGCAGGTGTATTATTTCATGTACATGTTTGATCAGACAAAGTATGAGTGCTGTCCTGTGACCTTTACCAATCATGTATTGTACCTTTAACTATGGTCTTTTATAAAAATGAGGCTTGAGGCTGGGTTTGGGATTTATTTTGCTACTGCTATTTTGTTGTCCTAAATGGAATGAAGGGCTTGAGACATATGTCGAATCTGGAGCCTTTCTGCGTCTTGGTCATGTAGACCAATCCCTAACATATTTCGATTTTGGGCTTCAAATGGCTATAGCGAAACGGGTCCAAAGCCTAGCCTCAAGCCTAGCCTCAAGCTAAAGACCCTATACCAAGAATACGTGTGCATAAACATTTTGTGCTGATAGGGAGGGGTCGGTTTGAGTTGTCCACGGTTGCACCTATAGCCCAGTGCCATTCCAAGTATTATCCCACACCCAGAATACAGAGTTGGGCAAGATATTAGTAATCATAACAGGCTTACCACATAAGTCCATGATCAACGGACCCACCTTGCTCTATAAATGAGGTGCGTCTTGATAGGACCCAGTCATGCCATAGAGCTAGGAAGGCCCATGATGATGCCTGGTCTAACCACTGACTCGTCTCTGGAGTATTCCCCAAGTTCCTAGATCTGTGTGGTTGGAATGAAGACCAGGCGGTGCCAGATCTATCTAACCACATGCATCTCCTTGAATCCTTCTATGTGAAACCCTTGAGATTGAAGACCTTATAAGGGTAATATCATACTTTGGTTTTTTGTCAAAGAAATACAGATTCGTGGGCAAAAATATCAATGAAGATACAGTAACAGTCATCTGTGAAAATTTCAGTCCCATACGGTGCCCACTTTTTGAGAAAACAGTGAAAAACGGCCACAGTATTTCTTAAGTCTTTTCTCTTTTATTTGTGATCTTTTAAAAGATCGAAAAGATTTTCGGTCGTTGTTTTACTAATTTCTGGATAAATACACCATTTCAGGCGGAAAGCAATTAACGGTATGTTTCTACCACCACCATCTTCATACCCTGTATAAGTTATACGTAAATCTGTGAACATTTCTGTTTTGGCGTCTTACCTATTAAGGATGATACTACCTTTAAACTGTTTTTTGTACATCATATTCCTGTATTCATTGTGTATAGTATAGCTTCATCGCATCGCTTTGATAAAATACCCAAAACATTTGGCGACTTTTATTTAATCGCTCAGAAATGATCATTTTGGGTTGATTTCACGAAGCCCTATCACCGATCGTAACTCCAGTTACGAAGGATAACCAATCGTATCATACGTAGGACTGCGATGTATCATAAGTCCTACGATTGATAGTATATTAGTTACGATGAGTTTGGTGAAATCGGTTGCATGGTATGCTTCACTTTACCCTTTTTTGAAACAGTATGATAGGCCCTACCCGAATCTGACAATGACACACATTGTCAATGGTCGTTTTGAAACTCCTGAAATCAAAATGAGTTAAGAGTCGAGTTAATCTTTGAAATTTTAAAATGGTGAGATCACTTTGGGTATCATAACTTCCACACATAGTTATTGCAGTGGAGTATACAGCGGTGTTCTTGGGTGTATAGAGACAATATGTTGCTGCTTCTTTGCGGAGCCTAACTTGAAAACCGTGAATGTGTGATCTTCAAAGTAAAAATCGACACTTATTGGGTGCGCTCGTTTAGCGTCCACGGGGCAGCCCTGACCTGTACTTTGTCGTATATACTGCTCAAAACAAGCGAGAGGGCGATGGAAGAGTTTCACTGGTGTCCACTCATGGATGCTAAACGAACGCACTGACTGATGGAGCGACTGGAAAGCATTGCTCAACATCTGCCTTGAGACTACTAACCAGCCAGCCAGCAGGCTAGAGCACGCGCGGCTTAAAGACAAGGGTGTCATCGCCCACCAGGGTCACGCTAGGTCCCCTCTTCCAAATAAACTCCTGGAAGGCTTTCAGGGAAAGAAGACACGACCATAAAACTCTCTATTGCCTGCCGGTGTTTGTGTGCGGTTTCCAGGCCGTTTTTCACCCGTCGGCCACTTACTGTTTTCCCCCTTTCCCCTTTGTCCGTCTCCCGGCCGCTTAAGAATCGGAAATATTGCTGTGTAAATAAAGATAAATCACGAGTTGTTTGAAATTTCCGAAATTGGAGTCATTTTGTGGTCTCCGCGGAAAGTGCAGTTCAAAGCCTTACTTTGCAACCACGTAAATAACGGTGCATGATGCTCGGTATGTGCCACAGGCATGGTTGGCTGCCGTGTAATAGGAAATATTGACGAATGATTCAGAGCATTTATTTTACAGGCGAATGTTCATTTAATGATCAGTTTTGCCATTATAGCAAGACATTAAATCGATAAAAATGAACTTTATGCTTCATAACTGCCAACAAATAAGTCAGAGCATGAAAATGATGACGTCAGCGCTTAACTGCGCGGACTTTCGTAATGAGTGCATTGGTCAATTTCACCAAACTCATCGTAACTTACTTTGCTATCAATCGTAGCAGTTATGATGCATTGCAGCCCTACGTAGGATACGCTGGGTTATTCTTCGTAACTCAAGTTAAGATCGATCGTAGGGCTTCGTGAAATCAACCCTGGCCAGTAATCATCGTTCTGTGGTGATCAAGCCATACGGCGAAATGAGACTGAATTAAATCTTCAATTTTCCTTTCGATTTTATAAGGTAACAAATGATATTTAGGTGAAAATTTCATCCTAGCAAAATACCCCTAAAACTGTTTAATTTACTGACGCAAGAACGGCAAGATGAGAAGAAAGATATTGTAATACCCCACCACGACATGGCAAGTTATAGCGACTTAAATGTAGTACCAGTCTTTGGTAGCATACCGAAACATAAATCTTTACATATTTACCTATAACGTACATGGTAAAAGATGGTGATGGTAGAAACATACCGTTAAAATTATTTCCGCCTGAAATGCTGTATTTATCCAGAAATTAGTAACGGAAATCTTTTAAAAGATCAAAATAAAAGAGAAAAGACTTAAGAAATACTGTTGCCGTTTTCACTGTTTCCTCAATGTATGAGACTGAAATTTTCACAGATGACTATTACTGTATCCGTTTTCCTTGATAGTTTTGCCCATGAATCTGTATTTCTTTGACAAAAACCAAAGTATGATATTACCTTTAACAAACTTTTCCCAATCTTACAGCCCGTAGGCCATAATTATTGTTTAGCTATTGAGAGTGTATACATTATCGTAGTGCTATATGGCTGGTGCATTTTGAATTTCGTAAAAGTATAGCAGCGTTTCAGGCCTTTGAGTTGACCACTAGTCTAAGCCAAGTTG
The DNA here is from genome assembly GCA_963971285.1 of Astropecten irregularis. Classification (NCBI taxonomy): domain Eukaryota; kingdom Metazoa; phylum Echinodermata; class Asteroidea; order Paxillosida; family Astropectinidae; genus Astropecten; species Astropecten irregularis. The sequence goes on from OZ020255.1 coordinate 5,107,345, forward strand.
CTTTTTTTTGTTAACTTTTGACATCTGCTGTGCATTGAAGTCACTTCTTGGGGATCAAACCACTTTTTTAATAATGCCGCTTGGTTTAAGTACACAGACGCAGCGAAAAGCTGCAGTGAGCGGGCCGAACTGCTGGCCCCCGCCGGGCCAACCGGAGTCTTTCCCCGTGTGGAAAAAGGCTGCGGTCTGCTGGACGCAGGGAGTAAAACCGGACCGAGTTGTAACTGTATCGCTATAAACTCGCGTCGCCCGTCAGAATCAGTTAGGCATATCACAGGAAGACAAGAACCAGAGCATTCTCGTCACACAAGGACTATGAGCATTTTTAGGACAATGCTAAATCCTGGCCTACTTCTCTGAAATTCGTGTCTTTATTTTCTTCTTTTAGGCCGAGATGCAGTGAATTTGGGTAAATACTCGAGTGTGAATGACCGCCACAGACAGATATTAACAGAGACCAAAGTGTTTTGGGGAATGCGTTTGAAATAAGTAAAGAACCGTAAGATAAAGTTAAAGGTATATAGTATCATACTTTGGTAAGAGACCAAAACAAAACTTGTTCACAGATCTGAAGATGATGCTAGTAGAAACCTACTGCTCAACTTTTTCCGCCTGAAATTGTGTATTTATACAGAAATTAGTAAAACAACGACCGAAAATATTTTTGATCTTTTAAAAGATCAAAAATATGAGAGAAAAGACTTAAGAAATACTGTGGCCGTTTTTCACGATTTTCTCAAAAAGTGGGCACCGTATTGGACTGAAATTTTCACAGATGACTGTTACTGTTTCTGTCTTGATATTATTGCCCATGAATCTGCATTTCTTTGATAAAAACCAAAGTATGATATACTACATGTACCTTTAAAGGGAGAATATAGAATTTGCAAAGATGTGCGTTTCGGCTGAATTTGGTACTTAATCAGAAGTGAAGGTCTTAAACTTCCTTACTGACGTTGTTTCATGTACCTTTTTACGCTTTGTTCATCTGGATAGCAGAAATACGGCCGAAATAATTTTGCCCCCTCCGAATCCTTCACCGGTTACACCACGCTTTCGAAATGCTAAAAAAATCGTTCGGACGAACGATCTTTTCAAAGGACACTAAATCTTGATTTGCTTGAAAAACCCAACATCTGATGAACCAAGATTTCCCATGGTGACTGTTTGCACTGTTTACGAACTGTTGAGTCCATTTCCTGTCTCAAACTCAATACTTTTTTGGAGGCCTTGCAAATCCTGTACGCTCCCTTTAAAGGGATAATGACATTATGGTATAGGCATAATACAATCGTTCACAGATACACACTTAACTACACACATTTAAGATGGCAAGCACGACACCATCCTCAAAAAAGTATCTTTCTCTAATGCTAATTTTGAGAAAAGATCAAAGCACATTGAGCGAAGTTTTAATTTTTAATAAAAGAAACCCAAATGAGTCGGTGTTAAAAATTGTCTTGTGACTTCAGTGACACGAGTCATATTCACACATGTATTAGTCTGTGGCCATTTCGAATCAGACAAACTGAGTTTTAACCTTTAGCAAAGTTATCCTGTTGAATACATCCAGGTTTGAAAATGAGACCGTTTAGCCCCTCGGGCCTACCGTAGATTATCGAAACATAATTATAGGGCGTTTACGAAACGGAGGCTCAGGCTCAGGCTCCATTTCGTGAATCCAGTCTGAAATAACCGGTATCAAAATAGAGTCTTTTGGCTGCGGTTCTGAAGTAGATTCTCTAGTTTGAATAGGGAAACTGAGCTCCAGCTTCAATGAAAAACCATATGGATGTCAGAGCTGGAGCCTGAGCCTTCGTTTCGTAAATGCACATAGTACGAAGTCTATCAAAGCTTTGGTGGAGGCGACGTGAAATGTTTTAGGTCGAGTATCCCAGCCAAACAGTGATTGGAAAACCATCGCAATAACTGTATATTGACATTTAAGCATTTATAATTATGTTAACCGTACACAATTAAGCATGATAACAGTTGCGTGCGGTTGGAATAGCATAAACAACTGTATACCTCCATTGGTATGTACCGTGTAGTTGTGTCTTAACGAAGTGATGTCTTAAACTAATGAGACTAATGTCTTAGTTCTTGAAGTCATCAGTAGATGATCAATTAACTTTTTGTTTTAAGGTCAACATCCATCTGAAATACATATGTGAGAACTCTGGTTGCCTCATCAAGGCGGTGGACCTCTTCTTAAAGGAAGGGTCTCTAAAGGGATACCAATTGCTATTCGTTCTCTCGATTGAGTTGCAACAGAAACAAAGGCCCGTAGTATTCTCTTGCAGTGGACTCTAGTTGGAGGAGGGCCTTGGTCAGTTAGGCCGTGATTTCTTAGCGAGTGATGTCAATGCATTCTTGCTGGGCTGAGCTCCGTGTCCCATCACTTCCACCAAGTGTAAACTTTGAGTTGTCTTCCCACCAGGTAAGGTCTCTCTAACGACCCGTTAAATGCATCGGTTTACTCTTTTAAGGCTTCGTCGGCATGTCTAAAAGGGCATAAATGTTGCCACGGAGTAAATAGGAAGCCCAAATGTGTCACTTTCTGCAGTTTTATTTGTTCTTAAGAGCAAGATCGTCCTTTGTCGATGATCGCCACCAGCAAGCCGATTTCAAGTTGTTGTTGCTGTCCTTTCTTTTTAAGGAGGCATTAAGTTTGCATGGGTCTAGGGTGCCGATGGGAGAAATGATCGACTCAAGGAGGTATAGACTGAAGATCCTGGGGGTTTCTTTTGACGTTGTTATGGCTTCGGAAGTGCTATGAGAGCGCCCTGTCGGCAAATGTCAATGCATTTTATAGTTTTGTTTTGCCGTGTCTTAATAAGCCACAAAACGCGGTCTGAATGGGAAGTCCGAGCGCCCTTGTCGCCTCTGAAGAGCTGCCGTACCGCCAAGGATTATAGTTGGGGAGAAACCTACCCCCGGGGTACCCGCAGGTGTGGCCGATGCTCCGAGGGAGGTGCCGGAGTGATACCCCCACGATCTCCTTCACCATTGTCCGCTGGACCATCCACCCATTCTCGGTCCGTGTGGAATGAGGTGGAGTGGACTCAAGTGCCCTGCCCGTGGTCTGAGTGAAACTCTCCTCTCATCAGTACTGGTTTGCAGAACACCTACTGGTTCAAAATGTCGTATTTCTCATCAGAAGCCAAGAAACCACGCACACACCGCCAGTTGGCTTAAGTTGGTAGAGCGCCTGTATGTACGGTATTCAGGAGGTCGCCGGTTCGAATCCCGCTCCAGTCAATGTTTCTTTGTTCACTTTTCAGGTTATTGTTTAGGTACTTAAACAGAAGTGAAGGTCTTAAACTTCCTTACAGACGTTGTTTCATGTACCTTTTTGTGCTTTTTCATCTGGATAGCAGAAATGCGGCCGAAATAGTCTTGCCCCCCATCAAAATCCTTGCTACTAAATCGTTCGAACGAACGATCTTTTTAAAAGACACTAAATCTTGAAAAACCCAGTATCTGATGAACCAAGATTTCCCATGGTGACTGTTTGCACTGTTTACGAACTGTTGAGTCCATTCTCTGTCTCAAATTTACTCGATCATTTTGTTTGGAGGCCTTGCAAATCATGTACGCTGCCTTTAAGTGAAACCTGTAACAAGAAAAGGCCTTGTACCATTAGTCTATCTTAGGCCTATTGGAGACGGAACGTTTTTTAGTTCAGAGACTGAGGGAACAATACAGAATAATAAAGGAATCTCTTCACTCTTCTTGTGCTTTAAATCCAGTGTTTTTCGTCATTATTGTCTACTTCTTATTCTACCTTGAGTTTAAAAGAGCATCAGTTACAACCGAATCTGGGAGTGTAATTGTCCGGGCGTGGCTTTCAGTACAGACCACGTCGCCGTAGGCCCATGCGGTATAGACGATGTGACAATAGCCCCTTGTGGTTGCCCTCATTCATAAAAAGTGCACGTAAATGCCTGATGGCTGTTTTGTCACCTCATTGTGTTGTAGTGGTTTTTTTCTTGACCAATTTGTCAGAATTAACCGTCGGCAGTCGCGTATCTTGGCGCCGTCATACACACGGGAGGGGTGAGGCAGAATCACCTGTATTTGTTATTTTGTCTGTTAAGTCAAATTTGTACCCAAAATAGCCAATACAAATAATGGGTCGGTGTAGATAAAGAGGTGTCGTGAGTCAATAATGGAACGATTCAAATTCAGCCAAAACGCACATCTTTGCAAATCCTATATGCTCCCTTTAATTGCTGGAATGGCGAATTTGGCCAAAGACCCTTTCAAACATTTCTGTTTTGGTTTTCCCTACCAAGGTATGATACTACTCCTTTAATACCTTTGAAACCCCAACTGTCTTCTTAAACCACCCAGATCAATAACTGAAAAATAGAAGTTTGGAAAAATTAGGAATTATAGGAGTACGTAGTGGTACTAATCTTTATTTATAACCTTTTGTTTTAAGTTCTGTTTAATAATTATGTGCTATATAAATGGAAGTCTGATTAAAATCTTTCTAAAACTTTCGCTAAAAAAGTCAGAGGAAAGTAGCCGGGAATTGCCTTAGAATGCACCACGGAGCATTTAGAATCAAAATTTTCCCGGGCCCCTTAAGCGGGCCCCGGACTCCACGCCGTAACTTTACTTGGCTTTAACAAGGCATAGGTTTGCGAGCGACCAGAGCATACTGGCCAGAACATCCAGTTATCATGCTCTTTTCAGACCAAAAACGTGCACACTCGATTTGTTTGCACTGAAGGTTCCCTGTACATTTTCCCACTGTATGATGGATCAAGGGGATTCTGCAACTTTGGGGATTTAGGCGGTGGCAGGGAGCCGGAGGAATCACAAGCTTATCGGTGTCAGACCGACAGACCTTTAACCCAAGTTACCCAACCCCTTCAAACGGCCTGTTTTCCCCGTCACCCAAACCAAAAACATCCCCCACGTAACCAACCAAGACTTCCCCAACAAGGGGAATATTCTAAACCCACCCTTGCTTGGAATCTCCCAAAGCCTTGACTGAATTTATGCTGTAGGACATTTTACCTAGCTGCAGTGGATTTAGTCTTATCCGCACCTTAAAGGTAATATCATACTTTGGTTTTTATCAAAGAAATGCAGATTCATGTGCGAAAATATCAAGACAGATACAGTAACAGTCATCTGTGAAAATTTCAGTCCCATACGGTGCCCAATTTTTGAGAAAACAGTGAAAAACAGCCACAGTATTTCTTAAAGTCTTTTCTCTTTTATTTTTGATCTTTTAAAAGATCAAAAAGATTTTCGGCTGTTGTGTTACTGATTTCTGGATACATACACCAGTTCAGACGGAAAGATCTGAACGGTATGTTTCTACCACCACCATCTTCATACCATGTAAGTTATAGGTAAATCTGCGAACATTTCTGGGTTGTTTTTTTTACTAAAGTATGATACTATCGTTAACTTTTTTTCAGAAGGAAAGGGGGAAAACGGCAGAAATACGATGATGAAATTACAGGAGAATTTTCCATCCACAACGCCCGTTTGGCAGTGTACCATACCCCGTGATCCCTCGCTCATTGGGGGAATTTAGTTCACAACAGAAACCGAATCGCGATCTCGCACATCAAAGTCGGCGCCCTTAATTCGAATTGTTCTCGTCTGTGAACGTCTCTATTGCACGCAACTACAGGCTCATGGGAATGCCAGATTTATGAATTATGATATTTTTCTGGAAGGTTTCAGACTTAAAGGTATTATCATACTTTGGCAGCACACCGAAACAGAAATGTTCACAGATTTACCTGTAACTTACAGGGTATAAAGATGGTGATTGTAGAAACATACCGTTAAAATGTTTCTGCCTGAAATGCTGTATTTATCCAGAAAAGAGTATAACCAATGACCAAAAACAATTTTGATCTTTTAAAGATAAAAAATAACGGTGAAAAGATTGTCAAAATACTGTAGGCGTTTTTCACTGTTTTTCTCAAAAAGTGGGCACCGCATGGGATTGAAAAATTTCGCAGATGACTATTACTGTATCTTCCTTAATATTGTTGCCCATGAATCTGCATTTCTTTGACAAAACGAAAGCATGATACTACCTTTAAAGGTTTCTTGCTCAAGATATACAAGAGCCACGTATAAGCCAGTGATATATGCTTTGCATGCATGTTGTTGGAGTTAGTCATGACGGAATCGAATGGTGTATCATTTACGCTTCTTTTTCTCTTATTTTGAAAGGAATGAAACAAATTAATTTCGAATCTATACTTTTGAAAAGAAAATCCATATATTTTTTTAGGCCGTTAAATTAGTATTTTCTACACATTGAAATGTCTTTCTGTATGCCTAATATTCCCTGTGGCAGATCTTTTGTGGGTGTTGTATTTCTTATCATTCTTTATTCTTTATGCCCTCCTGACTCTCAGCATTCAATAAATTTCAGGTCATTATTTTGGCTGATGAGCAGTTTGCAGCAGTACGGTATTACTTGTATTGAAATTATTCTTCACCATTGAAAGACATAAAAAGACGAAGTCTGTGATTTATCCACGTCATTATAATTACTATTCATTCATCTTATGACGAATTCTTTTCCACTTCGGGAGCTTATGACTCAAGCACACTGCGGCAAGTTGTCGAATTGTACTATTCATTCAGTCAGTGTTTAGTATATATCAGAGTATTGTTTATAAAAAAAAAAGCTATAAAGGTACAGTGCAGGATTGGTAACATACCCAAACAAAAATTTTCACAGATTTACGTATAACTTTCAGGGTATGAAGATGTTGCTGCATGGTAGAAACATATTGTTCACATAGTTCCGTCTGAAATGGTTTATTTATCCAGAAAGGGTTAAACCGAAATTTTTTTTCTTGGCAAGATCAAAAATCCTCCCTAATACGGTATGTCTTGTAAGACAATTGAGTCGGGTTCTCGCTATTTTCTCGGGACTCAGATGTCCGATTGAGCTCTACATTTTACAGGCGTATTATTTCATGTATATATGCCGGATTAGACATAATTTGAGTGCTGTTCTGTGACCATTATCCTACCAATCATTTATTATACCTTTTAAGGTAGTATCATACTTTGGTAAGAGACCAAAACTGAAATTTCCACAGATTTACGTATAACTTACACGGGGTATGAAGATGGTTGGGGTTGAAACATACCGTAAAAATTGTTCCGCCTGGAATGGTGTATTTATCCAAAAATTAGTAAAACAACGACCGAACATCTTTTTGATCTTTTAAAAGAGCAAAAAGACTTAAGAAATACTGTGGCTGTTTTTCACGGTTTTCTCAAAATGTGGGCACCGAATGGGACTGAATGACTTTGACTGTATCTCCCTTGATATTTTTACCCATAAATCTGAACTTCTTTGACACAAACCAACGTATGATACTACCTTTAAGTTGTTCTTCGCTGCCGTTATCAATGCTTATTGTCCATTGGACTGACTTTTGCAGATTCTTTCAACAACACAAATTATGTTCAAACCTCAAGCGCCTAACAAAAGTTGGTAAACCACTCCCCTTGATGAAATAAATAATGGTGGCAGTTATAGATGAAATGTTGGTGTTTCCAAGTCCTATTGAAAAACCATTATTTGTCAGAATTGTGCATTTCTATGGGTTTTTGATTTGGTTATTTATGAGCGGGAAATTAGGCTTGTTAGCGGGGCTATTGGGGTAGCTTTGTCGGTACGGAGCACCCGTCACACCTCATAGGACACAGGTGCATGTTTACGCAGCTCTCATCGGGAATATTATGAATTATTCCCAAACATTCCTTCTTTTTCATTGAACCTTTTTAGAATTCACGTCTATAAATCAATTGTGTTTGAAATTTGTCATTTGGTTTTGGGGAAAAATACTCTCAAAAAATGGCACTTTGTAGTGTTTTTCTTGTTGAATAGCCGATATCAATGGCATTGTTGTCCAAAGAAATCTGGATTTACAATACATGTAAACTCGGATCGAAGTTCTGTGAAAATGAAAGGGGGAGAATGATATAATAGTTCCTACTCGTTTGAGGTTTTGTGTACAGCCATGCAAGTCACTATATCGGCTGTGCAACACAGTGCTGTAGTGCACAGTCATGTCCTGCAATGCTGGTTGAAATCTGTAAATAGAAATCAGTGGTAAATGATTCTTGGGAATACAAACCACATTTTGTGTATCCGTGTTATGAAATGGAAAAGCTTATTAAACTGTAACAATAGATATGCGTGTCTCAGTTTTACTTGTTTTTTTCTTCTTCAATGATCTGAACTTATCGATGCCTTTAGCTACTTGCTCTGGAGAGGAATTTAAAAACATTCCGTCATCCATCCATTCTCCTTATACCACTGCCAAGGCACATTCCTATAAAAGATGTCTTAAAATTCCTAAGGAAATACTCAGCTAACCCGGAAGGAAAAAAAAATAATGTAAACCATGGCAGAAACAGATTTCAAAGGAGTGCTGGGCTCCTCGGAATGAGTGAGTGGGAAAGACAAGGGAAAAAAAAGTTGAGGGCATCAAAGGCCAATCCACTTCATCATGTCCATTGAAACTGAATAAATACAGGCGCATGCCTGACAACGGGTTGATCAGTCAGGCATTTCATTGGTCCTTTGCGCGACAGTGATTTTCATAGGAGCCCTTTGATTGGACAAGACGCCTGGGCTATTATCGCCTCATTGCGCATGAGCCTGAGAAGCCCCGGATTGTCGGTGGCCCCTTTGAAAACGGCCCGAACGGCGAATTTCAAATAGGCGCTCGCTTTGTTTGTTTTCCCGGACTTTGGGAAATTCCTTTGATGTGCCGACAGGGCTCTGGTCCTTTGATCCTACCCACCGACAGTTGAACTCATTAATTTTGTCATTTATTATTTTACCTTGCTGTGCACTGCATTACATGGACTCATATACTAATTCTTTGCTCAGCGGACGTGTTTTTAAAGAGCTCTGCCAGAAAGTATGAAGAGAGATGTTTGACACAACATGCTGAAGTTTTCTCCGGAGAAGGCAAGCACTCAAGATCCTCTTCAGGTTCAGGATATTTATTAATGAAACAACACACTCACTGAGAGGTCTGAACCACTTCATGAACGTCTGACATCGCTGGAAGTCTATGAACAACTTTTGCCTTTTTTCATCTGAAGCTTGACTTTCGTACCCTATCTATCCCCAAACAATAAGTCAAAGTTCAGTTTGTGTGGAAGAATGTGCGCGGATTTCTAGTCAAAACAAACTAGCATTGGGAACTCTTAATTTTAAACCACTGGCGAAAAGGCATAATATACAGCAACTATGGAGTGTCTCACTGTAAGGTATACATTTCTTGTGTCGATTTTAGTGGGATTTGTACTGGAGCAAGGTCAGGCATTGACTGATAACTCCTTCAGATTGTCGTCTTCGGAGTCCTCGTCCTCTTCAGCATCCACCACGATACGGATGACAACTTCATTATCATCTACCACCCCGGTGCTCCCCGACCCTCGGCTGTCCCAGTGGGCTCGGGCTGCTACCGACTACCTCCACAGCCTGGACTGCAGCGTTGTCACTTTCACTTCGCAGACGGAATGCGAGAGACTGCAGGCTCTTGAACCCAAGTGGATGAACGTCTACCTTGCTGGAACTCGCAGTCGCCAGAAGATGGTGTCCGTGCTCCCTGATGGTGGCCTAAGCAGAGGACGGAGCCACGACGCCGTCTTGGTGATCGACCCCTTCCCAGTGGCAGCCTTCGGCCATCTTGTCATCGTGTTCTCCTTGGATTTGGACTCGGATTGGGAGGAATGTAGAAATCGCCTTGGCTGGTACATCGGTGAGTATTTACAATTCCCCTAGATCCATCCCATTCCTTCTCGCTCATTTCCTTAACAAACATCACGAAGAATCAACTTTATCTGCCAATTTTCTATGATATCGTTAATGTACTACTACTAGATAGTAGTACTCCATGTACTTGAACTGAACTAAGTTAGGTAACCGAGATTTATTCTTCCCTTAGAAAAAATGTAAGTAGCTGGTCGATATACAGTATACGCATAGGCCATGCACCTTTAGACATAAAACTCCCAAATATCCAGCCGTCATATCACACGATTCTCCATGCTGGTGAAGTTGGGCCACTTCTCGGACTAAAGACTCCGCGCCAAGTACTGTATGCAAGCTTCTCTTTTGAATGACGTGCCGTCCGTGAGCGTTGACATTGGAGGGGGGCCCCATGATCGGCTGGGAGACTGATGTTGATTCTAAATTTAGAACGCCTGCAGCAGCCGTGATGGAATGAGCCCGAGTTCACCTCCGGATTATTGACTTGGGTTTAGCACGCAATGCAGACTTTTATAGGTGGGACACGGAAATACTGACTGACACTTAACTGGCAATTGATGTGCATACCATGTGTATCACCTGATTTCTTTAACAGTCAATGATGTGCTAAACATGGCTTAACATTATTGTGTGCGTTACTTGGAAAAAGGCGTGATCGTTTGTGAACTGTTTTGGTTGTTTTAAATTGTAATCAATAATGTTCCTAATGCCATGGTAATGAAAGAGAGGGTGTCACATTTAGGTTTTAGTCTAGGGTGGATCAGTTCAATTTGTTCTTCCTTATTTCAAGGCTTTGACCTCAAATATTTTGGGAGTGGATGTTTCCAACAATTAAACACGCCCACTTGTTTTATTTAGCTGGACGGTGGTGAGTGGATAGCATAGAGATACATAGCTCTATGGTGGATAGCTAGCTTTGCGCCCAGCGATTTCACGAAGCCCTGCGATCGATCGTAACTCGAGTTACGAAGGATAACCCATCGTAGTGGGCCTATCCCTCGTAGGGCTTCAATGCATGAAAAGTCCTACGATTGATAGTAAGTTACGAAGATTTTGGTGAAATCGAGTTCTACGTAAAGACGCACGTGACAAGAACCGATGGCTTGGTTTGTATATGGAGGTATTTCTACCTCCATGGTTTGTTGTGAGCTGCCTTGTTTGGCCGACGTTATGTGGAGTGAAATGTTATGATTTGCAATACCATTAACAACGAAGGAAGCTGGAGCTGTACACGAAAGAAAACACGACTTAAGCACGTCTGTGTTGTTACACATAGGCGGCGTTGTGCTTTTTTTCTGTGAAAAGGCCTTGCAATTGTAGAATGAATTGCTACACTTTCAGTGTTGAATGCCGGCTATTCCAGTCGGTCTCTTTGATGCTTTTCATGTAATTGTACTGGTTGCGTATTGTCGCTATTCACCGCGGCATGTTTTACCCCTTTCATTACGAGATCCCCCTGCATTTCCGCATAAGTGAACACCTTTGCTGGGTAGCGAGCCCGTGTCGGTATTGTGCTGCCAGACCACAAATGGCGGTGACCGCGTTTGATCATTGCTGGGAGGGGAGGGATTCTCCTTACAATCTCGGTTAAGTGATTTCATTGATGGAGTTAAAATGTCCCTGTGACATGTCGACAGCGCGGCACGGCAGCTCAATGACTGCCCAGACACGGAGTATACCTGGCATACCCCTCACAGATCCTGTCAAGCGAAGTTCCCGCTGGCGACTAGGGCAGTTTGAATGGGGGCCGGTTCGTTCCCAGGCCTACCTCTCCAAACTTATTCAATAGAACGTAGGATATTTCCCTCCATGTATTTTCTTCGTCCTCCGTGAATGACCCCCCCCCCCCCCCCCCGAATACGTAATTCGAGCTTAAGCACCTATAAAAAAGATTTTGGAAGAATAAACTGTTGGTTTTTGAATTAATAACTTCTCTCACGTTGAAAGAATCGGGAATGATATAACAGTATTATGCTTGGCCATATTGGTGAAATTGCACCTTTATAGTTGGTCTACGTTAATGTGAAAGTTGGTGGTAATACGATGTATTCCTAGTGAAAACAATAGTCTTCATGCCCAGTGAACAGTACCTTGTTTGTACCCGACGTTTCGACCATTGTGCTGTGGCCGTCTCGATGTCTGCATTGCACGGATTTATCATTAAAGCAACAATTTCGGTAACGATCTCAGTAACATGTTGCCCAGGTAGGGCAACACACCTGGGCAACACGACTTTGGGCCCCTTTTTACACTATAGCAACATTTAGCCAACATTTTACCGAGATGTTGCTGCGACACGTTACCCAACTCATTTTGCTCTGTGTACACTGACAACATTTTCAGCGTGCAACGTACCTGGGCAACATGTTAGTAAGATATTTACCGAAAAATGTTGACAGTGTACACTCTACTTAAGCCATAAAACCTTTGTAATTTACTTGCTGAGATTCGGGGTTGAGTATGCCCTACATGTATTTGGGAGGTTTATTTTTGGATTAGGAGCTGACAAGCGTCAACATTCTGTGAATCCAAGAGAAAATACGGTTCAATAATATTATGGCATAGTTATTGGGAACTTTTTTGAGAGTTTCTTGCGGAGTCTAGAAGGGCTGAACCCATATGTTTCATGGTAGAAATTACTTAACTTCCAGAAGTAACTTCTGTTGATGAAAACTCACAGTTGTAACTATTGTTGGCCTTACAAGTTGATGCGGTCAACAACAACTGAGACAATAGTCCACCGAGTTGGTATCTACTTGCGTCAATGAAGATGGTACAAGCACGCTCAGCTATGTGGAGCAACCTCGTAGCTTCTCAATAGATTCACTGAACCGGGCCGTTTATTTGTACATTTTATAGTTGGCTTTGTTCTGTTAAGTTCTTTTTAATAAGCTTTGTTCCAAGTCAGGCATAGCTGTGTATTGTTGCGGTCAGCAGCTGCGGATGTCGGGCACAGCTCCGTGGCAAAGATAATATAGGTTGCTGTATATATTATCTTAAATGGGACCTTAGGGAGACATTCCCATAGGGTTGTGCACTGAACTTTACTTACCTATTTCTAAACATCCTCCAAACCAATGAACTTGAAATTGACATGTGTTTTTGTTGAGAGCATTCTCTATTTTCTATAAAAATTTGGACGGTAAAAATGTGTCTATAAAAGGTATACCTAAAACATTAGGGAGACATCAAAATGTCTCCTTAATGTTCGGTGTCTCCCTAAGGTCGAATTTATAGCAAACCTTGTCTCCCTAAGGTCCGATCCAGGTGAATAATATTTCTTGTGTATTGTCTATAATTTAGAAACGTTGAAATCGAAAACACATAGTTGGTCGAGGGCTCGAGGCAATTTCCAGGCTCTTCATTATTGGGATAATTTCACCATACATTGAGAAAGATAATGTGTTAGTGTAAGAAAGATTTGAGTCTTTGCATTGTGACAATTGGTATGTGGATCGGTTTGCGGAAACACCATGTAAGGATCGTTTGCTTTTTCGCACTTTATATCGTTCGCACTTCTCGTAAGGTCTCAACGTTTCGAATAGCCATATGAAAATAAAATTACAAATTGTCAAAATAAAAATTATACAGTATACACTGAAGATTTTTTTCATTGTTCATGCAGTTTGTACACTGCACAGAAACAGATTTTTTTGTCAATTTCACGGTGCTGCTTAGCTCACACGTTAAGCATGAAATATTTGTCTTAATAAAAACAGGGTTAACAACCAAATTCCCATGATTTGTGTATCGCTTGTGGTTGTTCTGTTCTGTGGTTGCTGTTGTTTGCTAACCTTGAATATCAAATGAATTTTTTAACCGTGGTTTGTTTTATTAGGCAAGAAATGTTTGTGCTAAGCAAATTTCTGTGCCCCTGGTGAAGGCCGCGGATGTTGGATCATTGGGATAGTTTGTTGGTTGTGACTAGTTGAAGGAAAAATAATTATCTGAATCATAATTATATCCGTTTGTATAATTATGGACCTGGTGCATAATTATACAACTCCATGTTCAGGATGACCCCCATAAGAACATGCCTCGAATTTCTCGAAGTGCACTAACCTAAACGGTTTTTAAAACTAGCAAAGAATGCGGAGATTTTCTCCCCTCGTGGAAAAGACAAACAAACAGCGTGGGACCGTGACGTTTCCAGTCCTTCATCACCAGGCGACAGCAGCTAGCTAGCCGAGCTCGAACCGGCATATCCCGACCCTACCTGGGGGTCGAGTGGAACGGAAGCCCGGGGTCAGGGGGCGTTGCGTTGCGGTGACGTGATGCCCCGTTGCGAGTTACTCACTAAAACGTCGAAATTCAATATTTTTTTCATGACGACTCGTCTTCAGGGTCAACCTTGGCACACAGGTGTCACTGTCTTTAAAGGGACCTTAACTTCTGCTCTAGGGTTACAAAATTAATATCTGGCCAGGTGCCAATTTGAGCTGCTTAGCACCAAAAATTGCTTACTGCAAAAAAATGGCTTGCCCAATAAAACAAACTACCATTTGATTTGATATTCATGATCAGCGAACAACAGCCAAACAATAATTGCAAGTGATACACAACACATGGAAATTTGGTTGTTAATCCTGTTTTTATTAAGACAGAAATGTCATGCTTAGCGATTTTTGGGGCTAAGCAGCTCTATGTTTTTTCTTGGGGGGGGGGGGGGGTTACCCAGTGCGGTACGCAAACCTAACATTTGCATTTAAACATCTCGCCCGAAAGAGTGAAAAAAAAACAGGGGTTGATGTTTTTCTCGTTTCTTTTATTCATTGAAATAAAATTGTAAAATACCCTTTACTCCTTCCACCATGCATAGCTAGCTTCAAGTTCAAGTCTCATTTAGTAAAATACCTGTATAAAAACCTGTTATGACTTTGGTCATTTATTTAAGAATTTGGAAGTGACGTCCCAATAACGGTACAGGCCCCGATTACTGTGACATTTTCATGATGCTAAAGCAAGGTACCCTAAGAAGTAACAGAAAAACATAATGTGGATTGCGTATGCGTACGAGGGGGGGGGGAGGCAACACGTACGCCATACGTATAGGGGGAGGGGTCTGAAAAGTCTGCATTTCGTGCATAGGCTTACGCACTTTATGGAATCATACACGAATCATTTGAAAACTATTTGTTGATTTCTTTTCGTCAGCGACTTAAGGGGACACGTGTCATCCTGATTACTCTGCAAAATATTTGCATAAATATCCAGGGTCGTAAAGACCGATTTGTCGCAGACAAAACAGTAAACACGATGTGTGCATTTCTCAGTATGTGACAATATGTAAACAATGACAAGGCATATACAGCAAGGTCCCTTGGCAAAATACACGATGTTTGTGATGAGAAATATCTAGCGGAACATTTTGTAGGGGCATTTAGGCAAGAGCCAAGGTGCCGGCAACGCAGGGTCTGGGGCCAATTTCACAGAGCTGCTTAGCACAAAAATGTCTTAATGTCGCTAAGCATGTTTTAATAAAAACCAGATTAACAACAAAATGTCCATGTGTTGTGTATCACTTGCGATCGTTATTTGGCTGTTGTTCACTGACCATGATTATCAAATCGAATTCTCAATGGTGGTTTGTTTTATTGAACAAGCCATTTTTGTGCTAAGCAATTTTTTTGTGTTAAGCAAATTGGCCCCAGATGCACCGAAGCAGTTGCACTAGTAAGCAGAGGGTCGTGCCGTCGTGGGTTCGAATCTCACCTGAGCCAGCGCATTATTTAAAGAGAATGCAATTGGTGATGCATTGGTGATATACGTTGGTGAAGAGCAAGTCCAATTTTTGCATAAAACATTTTATTCATACATGCACGTATAATGTTCTAGTATCTTTGTTATATTGTTATTGAATATATTCTGCTGTTCAGCAGAAAGCATCATCTACACAAATGGATGGAAATGGTCCAGGTACCTAGTTCTACTTCTGTGTGTGTAAGATCAAGACTATACCCCGTGCTACTGCCGTGCCGAACTTAAGTCAAATGAGTACAGCAATAGCACGGCAGTAGCGCTAAACGCCGAGCTTAATTGAAAGAGTCGCGCCTCTGCCCCTGAGCCAAAGAGCTTGCCGTGCCGAACTCAATTTGCCGAGCCAAATTCACGCTAAACGCCGTGCTATTGCCGCGCCAAACTCGAAAATGTGAAATTATTTGAGCTCGGCACGGCAGTAGCACGGCGTATAGCGTGGGTCTAAGAGGTCTGGGCATGGAAGTGGTCAAGCTTAGTACGCTTTTCTCAATCATGTGCATCTCTTCCTTACTCTATGATCCAACCCACAGAATTATTATAATAGGTGAAGTCCATTCAGCCGCAAGAATCATTGACCAACAATCTCCCTCCTAGTACTACGTACGTAGAGATGTGATGCTGCCAACTTCTGATCCGAATATTCAACATGATCAAGAGAAAACAAGGGTCTATAAACATGTAGTATGACTCTGGTCGGCCTCTCAACAACCTCACAAATATGCTGCGGTTGAGGCCAATTTCAAGGAAGCATATTCAATTCACACCAGGTATCAAAACACAGGGAGCTGGGGATATAGCCAGTTATACACCCCCTGGTTTTAAAAAGCTCTCAGTTCACGCCCGGATCAAAGGACACCGCCACTGGCGACTCGTGGTCCTGTTTGGCCATCAAACAAAAGTGGGGGTGCTGTTGTTTGTCAACAAGCTCTTCCACCCTTGCGTTGGGTGTTTGTTTGTTTCTGAGACGGGTCCCTGCGTTGGCTGCGTGAGATTCCAGTCCTATTATTTTACGTTTACTAGGGGGTGTCAGTACCTGCCCCCACGTGGCGGTTGAAATTGATACTAGGACTGGGGGTGTCAATCTGTTTCTAGAAATTGGCTCGTAAACACCTCCAGTGAGTGTTAGCCTCCACTCAATGTGGTGCGCGATGCAGAAACTTCTAAGTGCGGCAGTTTTCAAGGTCTGGTTGCCGAAGGGAATGCTCAGTTAAACGCAGTTAAGAGTGCGGGGGGTTATTTGGAACAACAGTGAAACTATATAATCATGTACTTTGAGGTAATGACTTATGCTGTGCAATTCTGTTGCCTGACAGAGTTTGTGAGAGTTTATTTCAGGGCGAACGAATGGAATTGTCTCAACTTAAAGCGGGATTCGAACCTTCAGTCATCCGGACAACCAGGCTTTGTCACACAGAGCTATATTGGGAATGTCCGTGAATTTTGTCAAATGGACATTTTTTTTGTTCAAATTAATCTTGCATCGGCAATTATTAGTAGAATGTGGCGACCCCATGCAGTGAATGACAATTGACGTCACTTGTGCCTAAAACACCCTGATGTCTGACAAGCTTGTTCGAATATACCGCGCGTATTGTAGGCTATATGCGCGTTCATTTGGCACTGTTTGAGATCAGGGGCCGATTTCACACTAAGCATTAAGATTGATCTTAAGTGTAAGATCAATCCTAATTGCTAAGCAAAGTGTGATATCACAATACAAATCACTATGGAGATACTGGAAACTCATCTTAAGATCAATCTTAGTGTTTGGTGAAATCCAGCCCTGGGTGCTTCACCATTTGGAGTTTCTGTTTTCAAACATTTGAAGAGCGGAGTGCTTTTGAGTAAACAAGAAATCAGAACAAACTCAGAAATGGTTCCCTCTTTCATGTGTTGTAGGAAACACTTGTTTCTGTGGGTTCTAAATCGTTTGGCATTTTATTCAGAGGGCATTCGACCCCCTAAACGGCGTCATTGCATCTCAGGGGCCATAACTGTCACCATATAACTCCATAACAAACTATTATCTTGGTATTGACATTTATTATGCGTTTTGCTGCCAACAGGTGATGGGGAATGCATGCAGATTGTGGAGAAGCGAAGGTGCCGTAATAAGCTGCACCGTAAGACTGGCCGAAGACGCTGCGAGATCAACTTTCTCCCCCTGGTTCATTTGGAGAACGACGGTGTAAGTCTTGATTTCGACACTTTAAAGGGTTCCTGCGGTGCTTTTTTTCAGTCAGGTTATTTTATTTCCTTCATACAGAGAATATACTGACAGATAATTAATGGCAAGTCTTATTTTGTCTTCAAACCAGCATTTGGTTTTCCTTTGAATGGCTTTACAACATGAGGGATTTCCATGCATGGCATGTAGGGAACCAACAGCCGAAATATAATGAAACAACATACAATTTGAAAAGGCAAACTTGACCCACAGAAATGGTTTGGCAAAACAAATTACACCACCAGTTGAGTGAAAGGAACCTATTCGGTAAAACAAAACATATTGAGGAGGAAAAGGTCCGTCAGAAAAACTGATTAAAACAAGTCTGAATCGATGGCCTAAACGAAACTCTGTCCGGATCCGAACTACTGTTCCTGATGGCTGAGGCTATTGCCAAGAGCATCACTTACACCGATGATCCGCATCTCATCTAAATCACGCTTAGCAACAACCTAGCCATAGCCGTAGATTTTGGATCCGGCCGCCCAGTCCCAGCGGCAGAATAGAGTGAATTTATTGTACATAAATTCCAACCTAAAGATCTCCGTTTGTGTCCTTCTTAATTTAGCACTGAGGATTTTTCTCCCGACGTTTGTTGTAGATGGTTTTGTATAGGGTAGCATCCCCTGAAACCATGCATAACCATGACGAATTATTCTAGCTAGGGGGCCTGTAATGATACACCATCAATGATTATCATCAGATATCAAGGAAGTTCCATCACAATCACACCGCTCCAATAAAAACCAGCCATAAAATACGACCTGTTTCGTCGTTATCGTGGAATTTCTGCGAATGTATCTTTCTTAAGGGAAGCTAAGGGGGAAAACAAGCCGATAGAATTTGCTACGGAGATTCCCAACTGCCCAAAGCGCTGAATTCTCAAGGAGAGAAAAAAAATAATAGGCTGATAACTGTGTATATAATAGAAGACGGCATCCGTCTTTGAAATCTCGCCGAGCGGTCAATTTTTTACGAGATCTTCAAAGAGACCGTGCGGAGATTTATTTACGCGGCGGAGTTCATCAACCGAACGCGCAGAATTACCTCACAGGGACCGCTAGTATCCAACCATAATTTCTTTTCTGCAACCGATAGCGATCTTCGTTCTTTGTGGCAATGCAAAAAATAGCTATACGAGACTCGTTAATGTCCACGCAAGTGCAGAGTTACCGTACACATTCCCTACGGTGAGGTATATAACCTGCACGTTGCATTTTGAATTATCTGTACGATTCAAGTCGGATTAATATTGCATACCAACATGTATGTATTACGCACGGACGGATTCACGCACGCATGCGTGTTAAATTAGGATCATGAAAATGTTTTCTACCCAAGGCTAAAGAGCAACATTAACTATACACTGCATTCTTACCATTTTCATTCACAAGGGGCGCTATTAATATTTGAGGTTTGAATTGAATGATGAATGATGCAGTATATTTGAAAACATTAATGCTGTCAAGTCATTGAACCAGGTATAAATAATAACAGTACCGTCCTGTAAATCTATTGAGGGAAGCAACATACTTACACTGTGAGAGTAATCATCATTTGAATGTGAAGCAGAGTGTACACTGTCAACATTTTCGGTAACAATGTTACGTCCAACTGTGGCGAATGGCGAATGTCCCAACTGTGTTCGGGCCATGCCAGTACAGTTGGGCATACCCAACTTAAGTTGGGCACAAACGATGCAGGTGTGGGAGCCTCTTAAATATAATTTTCCATTTTACCAATCCTCATTCAATTCTGAAAATGGAAAAGTGCTGGCAGAAAAACTTGTTTTCTGGGCGTGTGAATTTATTTGGCTTGCATATAGCGGGGATCTCACGATAATTTAAGCAATTTTTCTTCAATCTCCACATTTTTGCTTGGTCAAACACAAACATCAGATAGGCCTATAAAATAGCTAAAGGCCTATAATATGTCGCAGCAGTATCTCGGTGACTTGTTGGCCAAATGTTGCTAGTGTATACACTACACAGGGCCCAAAGTCGTGTTGCCCTAACTGGGCAACATGTTACTGAGATTGTTACCGAAATTGTTGACAGTGTACACTCTTCTTTACTCTTCACTGACCAAATGATCAATAACCAAGTTGTATTTTATTTGATTACTTGCAGAGGAAAGAACAACAGTTAAGATGCTTCTCCAACGTGGGAGCCTATGGGGCATGTCCCCATTACCGTACGGACATCGGAAACTACACAAACCGATGCGAGCTGTCACACAATACATACAGATGTGAAATACCTGTACAGCACGTGAGTTGTCCAATTATAACGATTGTCTAAACATGGGGCCTTTTCCAAACCTCGGCTCCGGCTCAGGCTCCGGCTTCGGCTCCATTTCGTGACTCCATTTGTGAACAACGGGTATCAAAATAGAGGCTTTTGGTTACGGATTGGAAGTAGATACTCTATTTTGAACAAGAAAACAGAGATTCAGCTTCAATGAAAAGCCACAACCTACATTTTTCTTGATATCAAAATGCGAGTCACGGTAGCTGTAGGAGACCTAACCTGGACATCGACACATATCTCAAGACGTGGGGGTTGCACTGGCCCAAGTAAATAAACTCCCATAGACAACAGTGATAATTCCTAATACTTCAAAAATCATTTAAAAATACTCAGAAAGGTGTTCAGGTTGCACAGAAAAAATGATGATGAACATGTCACCTTTCATTTTCTTTTCATTTTATGGTTGGTTGACCATTGAATTTTTGAGATATACTCATTCTCAGCTGACCACCCCTAAAACAAGGTATAGGTTCACTCCAGTCAAAGAATCCATTAAAAAAAAAACATCCCTCTGCAACGCCCGACCCACTTTCTCACCCAATTGCATCAAAAATGGTCACAAATTGAAGCCCAGAGTCCAGGCAGGAGGTCCAGTGCCCTATTTCTTCAATCCCCCAATTTCATGGCTATCAGAACTCTCATTTATAATATATTGAGTGCTCAACTTTTATTAATGAGCTCGGCGGACGGATTTTGGGACTATTTACTTGGGTGCACCCTGGGCATGATAGAATAATATGCTGGACACACAATTGCGAAATAACACTCAGTTGTATCAGGTTGTATCATATAGCTGAATCTTGAAGTGATTAACAGTTTAATTTTAACATAATGGTTCCTGACAATGTGTTGAGTTTTCTGGGGGACACACTGTATATTCAGGGGCCAATTTCATAAAACTGTTAAGCAGAAAAATTTGCTTAGCACAAAAATGTCTCAGCCAATATAACAAACCGCCATTGAAAATTCCACTTGATATTCATGGTCAGCGAACAACATCAGCCAAAGAACAATCACAAGTGATACACAACACGTGGAAATTTGGTTGTTAACCCTAAGACAGAAATGTCATGCTTAGCAAATTTTCGTGCTAAGCGATTCTATGAAATATCACATCTATTAGGTTGTCGTCTAGTTATTTTTTTCTTTTTATTTCGTCACATCAACTGGTAATCTGCACTTTTCTTTTTACTTTTGTTATCACCTTATAGGTCAATGCCAGATGCAAGTACTACGAGATATGTGACCAAGCTGTGCTGGTGTCTGGCGGCTGGAATAGGCAGACTAGTCAGCAGCGACATGCGCAGAACATCCGAGGCATGTACTCAATGCTAAGGGAGCATGGATTTAAGAGGCCAAACATCAAGACATTCTTCGCTGATAGTGGCGAAATTCTCTGTAAGTTACCGTCAAAGTCATGCTCACCCGGTCTATTGTTCTTGATTTCGTCCCAATGTATGCTTAATCAATGTTTGTGCTTAACTTAATTTGCATATTCATGGTGATACAGTTATCCGACGAAAACATAAGGACGCTTGGTGGCGCCACACAGATTGCAACACTGCTGTGGTGTCAATTATATTATTTTGCACACTGCCAAATCATCGTTTATATTGAAATCTGGGAAGCCGGAAAGCTAGGCCCCAATCATTATTATTAGTAAACGACCGGCGGGGAAATCCGGGAGATGTTGTCCATGCTAAATATTCTTCTAATTTATTGTTCCTTTCACGAATAAATCGCGAGCCCCAATCGTAGTTCGAGTTGTAGTGTATATAGACCCAATAAACACTCGGCGCAGTTTCGTCTTTTATCAAAAAGAGGGCGCTATTCACAAACTTGTGATCGGATTGCATTATACGCACGTGATACGACGACATTCAACAGAATCTTGTCCAAGATGGCCGGGAATTACAAACAGCTTCATATGCTGTTCATGTCATGCACGATATTATGGGCCGTTACGAAACGAGTCTTTGGGCTAGGCTTGGGATTTATTTTGTTACTGCTATTTTGTGTCCTTAATGAAATGAAGGGCTTGAGATACATGGCAAAGCTGGAGCCTTTCTTCGGCTTCGCCGGGTGGCCCAATCCCTTCATTTCGTTTTGTGGGCCTCAAATGGCGGTAGCGAAATAAGTACCAAGCCTAGCATCAAACCAGGTTTCGTAAAGGTCCTTGGTGTGGCTCATAGAAACCAAATTAAATACCTTTTGGAACTTCGGTCCAGGCTTCATTTCTATCAGCTTTAAAAAGGTTTCTCATTGAAGTCGAAGATCAATTTTTTGATTCAGAATAGTGAACCTATCTTCTTCGAAACCTTATTCGAAAGCTTCTGTTCTGATGCCTGTTACTTTGAAATGGATGTGAAAATAGAGCCGAACTGATATTTCCCCGTCTGGAAATCGGCGTATAGGCCGCAGTGCTGGAAAGTATGGGTCAAAGAGATGCATTGGACACTGTACCTTTAAGAGTCATGAGATATCATATTCTTGATAGAATATTTTCAAAAAACTAGACATAAACCAATGACCTACAACCTTATAATCTTTTTCATCTTTGTTTAAAAACATGTGCAGTGTATGTACGACAATGTCACTCTGATTTTGACAAGCTTGTTTAAGCATTCAAAGAATGTTTCAAGGAATGTGTGTATCAATATGAGCATTTGATATTTAAAATAACCAGTTTGTTATCCCCTGATGATATTCAGATAACTCAATATTTTTCATGTACATACTCCAAAAAGACTAAGGGAAGCAATTTCTGATTCTATATTTCGTTCTTTATTCAGAACATCTACAGAAACTTGATTAAAGAACGAAATACAAAATCAAAAATGGCTTCCTTTAGTCTTTTTGGAGTATGTATAATATTGACTCATCATAAAATATTTTCAAGAAAAAAATAAGGCCTCGAGAACTTTAAAGTAAGCTTTATTCTTTTTTTTCTAAACAGTGGAAGAGGATGAGCATAGCAACCGCAACTCTTACCCAGCAACGCAGAAGGATGCTATCAGAAATCACATTAACACATTGTGTCGGGTTCCCAACTGTGTGGAGACCTTAGTCATCTACCTGAATAGCCCTACTATGAGTGATGGCACCAGTCTACTCTGGGATGCGGATAGTGACGGAGTGGTACGTATCCTGTTATAACCCTGTTGTAACGAGCCTTTTGTAGATCTAAACCATAGATTAAGGGTAGTATCATACTTTGGCAGCATACCAAAACTGTCAATCTTCATAGATTTACCTATAACTTACAGGGTATAAAGATGGTGATGGTAGAAACATACCGTTATTTTTGTTTTCAAGGAAATTAAGATTTAGTGTCTTTTAAAAAGATCGTTCGTTCGAACGATTTAGTAGCATTTCGAAAGCGCGGTGTAACCGTGAAGGATTTGGAGGGAGCAAGATTATTTTGGTCGTATTTCTGCTATCCAGATGAACAAAGCGTAAAAAGGTACATGAAACAACGTCTGTAAGGAAGTTTAAGACTTTCACTTTTGTTTAAGTACCAAATTCAGCCAAAACTCACATCTTTGCAAATCCTATATGCTCCCTTTAGTGTCCCAAAGAATTATGCATTTTGAGTAGAACGAAAAAGAAACTGTATAATTGAAACACGGCATGAGTCTATGCATAACCAATTTTTATATCTATCGATGATATGAACAATTGTATTGACTTGTTTTATTGCTTTTATTGCTTATAATTCATTCTGCTTATAATGTCTGTCTTCATACAGGCTTCATTGGCAGAAACCTACTCGGTCTCGGAGCTCTTGGAAGATCTAGAGGACTGTAGTGCGAAGCGAATATACGTCATTGCTGACCAGAGTTACTCAGGCCTTTTGACAGAGTCCATCCTCACATCAGAGAACCACAGGAACGTCGTAGTGTTCACCAGTAGTGGATCCACTGAATACTCGTGGAATGACGAGTTGACATGGCAGTGGATACAGGCCAATCATACGACACAATGTGTGGATGGTATTTACAAGGTACGTTCCTCTGTTGTGGTATCACTTTGTCCATTGCTTTTGTTCTTGGATCTATACAGTAATCTGAGCACACTTTTTTGAATTAATTTTTTATTAAAACAAGAAACTGCGGTGGTGTTTATCGATCTAAATGCACTACAACTCCTGCTTGGTACGTTGTGCTCGATTTATTCCTGAAAGAAACACGGAGTTAGAAGAATATTCGCCATGGACAACATGTTCCGGATTTCCCCACCGGTCTTTTGCTCATGATTAGCTTTCCAGCTTCCCAGATTTCAATAAAAGACTGAGTGTTTCTTGTTTTAATCAAAAGAGGGCGCCAATCAAAATCGTGTGCTCGGATTACTGTATACGGCATAGCTCAAATGAAATCTTGGTTCATCAGATGCTGGATTTTTCAAGGAAATCAAGATTTAGTGTCTTTTCCAAAGATCGTTCGAACGATATTTGGAACAAACGTAAAGGACACCCTCGCTCGAGTTGATTTAGTTATCCCCTTTCACTCAAGGTATGACGATTGTGCTGGTAGAAACATACCGTTAAAATATATCCACGTGAAATGCTGTATTCATCCCGAAATTAGTAAAACAAAGACCGAAAACAGTTTTGATCTCGGGGTAAGATCAAAACCATTCTTCACGTTTTATAAGAAAAATTGAGTCGGGTTTTCGTTTTTTTTCTCGTGACTCTGATGTCCGATTGAGCTAAAATGTTCACATGTTTACTACTTCATGTACATGTTTGATCAGACAAAGTATGAGTGCTGTCATGTGATCTTTACCAATCATGTATTGTACCTTTAATTTGGTGATTTACAGGATTACATGGACACGATGTCTTCTCTTCCAACAATGGCCGAGGGCAGTACCAACGCAGCCAACAGCACCATCTTCGGGGCGCCTTGTAAAACGCTCCCATTCTTCACCCCGCACGAGATCAAGACTAACTTCATGGGTTGCCAGAACCTTCCTATGGCTTGGTGGCTCTTCAAGTTTCAAGAGTCCAAGAATTCCAGGTCGTAAAACGACCGGGAGCTTTACAATTGTATCATATTTTTTGTTGTTGTTTTGTTGTAAGATTGTAAAATTCTGTATGGGGAACATTTCCGTGCTTATACTATAGCAGACTTGATTTCTTTTGTATATCATTGTGTGAGTTGATCTGTGACTCGGTGTCGATTTCAGGAGATTTTGTCGATTTTGATCGTAACTCGAGTTACGCAAGATAACCCATCGTAGGAGGCCTATCTTACGAAGGATTGCAATGCATCATAAATCGTACGATTGATAGTATAAACTTACGATGAATTTGGAAAAAAATCACGGAGGAATGAATCGACCGAAGGAACAAAATGGCAAACGATCAGAGTTTGGATGATAAATCATTATCACCTGTCTCGATGGAATAATTTTAGAATTTTCAAACGAAAATCGTGCTATAACTGTCACTTATGTTGTAAAAGACCAAATCTGAAAGTGAATTTGTCCACGGTGGCAAGATCCATGAGTGCTACGATAGCATACATTGATTGTTCCAATAACAGATCGTATGCAACTCCTTTTGGCCCGCAAGAACCACCTAAAAAAAACAGCCAACGCTTATTCATAAACGGTTTCCAAATACTCAATAACCTAATCTAGCTCTCTGGACATATTTCTTGGTATCTATTGATATCCGACAATGATCAATTGTAAGTTGAGACGTCAGAAAACCTGTCATAATTATAGAACACACGTACATAAAATGCATCGAACTGCAAGTTGTGTGAAGAGATGTTATGTTACGTGTACAGTTGTATACGGGTGACGTCAGATGGGAATATTGGCTCTAAAAACCTGCGGTAATGTCTGTTTCGAGAGCGATTCTGACGCGTTTCTAAACCGCGGCGCCAGCTCTGGCTCCGGCTCCGGCTCCGGTTCCTTTTCATGCATCCAGTCTAAAGTAATCGGTATCAAAATGGAAAGCTTCAGCGTCATTGAAAAACCACAACCTACATTTTCAGCATTTGGATGGCAGAGACGAAGCCGAAGCCCAAGCCGAGGTTTGGAACAAGGCCCCGAGGGCCAATTTCATAGAGCTGCTTAGCACAATAAATTGCTTCGCACAAAAATAGCTTGCCCAATAAAACAAACGAGCATTGAAAATTCCATTTGATATTCATGGTCAGCAAACAACAGCCAAAGAACAATTGCAAGTACACAGCACACGGACATTTGGTTGTTAATCCTGTTTTTACTCAGACAGAAATGTCATGCTTAGCCAATTTTTGTGCTAAGCAGCTTTATGAAATTGGCCCTCATTTCCATAATGCAACAGATGCGTTGGCTACGCCTTTTGTCACTAAGCTGCGTTTGCTTATAGAATGCGTACGTACCTGTAGGGGTTGAATATTATCACACAGTGTTCGTCAGATGTTTCCCGTTCAAAGTCCCGCATCACCCATTTGCATTCATTTGTATTGAAATTTTCTCCATACGGAGTTCTGGTGTTTTTTTGTCTTGTAAATTGCAATGTACATAATAAAGAGAAGTAATACATCTATATAATAACTATTAACCATTGTTTTAATGGACACGACGAGGCCCCATTATGTTTATGATCATTAGTGCTGATATGTAAAGTATTTGGTATGGAGAATGTCTTTGTTTCTTAAAGGTATAATACATGATTGGTAAAGGTCACAGAACAGCGCTCACACTTTGTCTAATCCAGCATGTACATGAAATAATAAACCTGTGAAAATTTGAGCTCAATCGGATATCTGAGTCACGAGAAAATAGCAAAAAAAACGACTCAATTTTTCCTATAAAACATAAAGAATGGTTTTGATCTCGGCACAAATCAAAACTGTTTTCGGTCGATGTTTTGTTAATTTTTGGATAAATACACCATTTCAGGCGGAAATATTGCAACAGTATGTTTCTACCAGCACTATCTTCATATCCTGAAAGATATACGTAAATCTGTGAGCATTTCTGTTTGGTGTGTTTCCAATCTTGTACTGTATCTTTAAATTGTTCCTTGCTACCTGTATACAGTATTTAATATTTTAACGTCTCTGCTGTAAAGGTTTGTCCGAACGAAGATTTATTGTTGATTATTGGAAAAAAAATAACAAGGGAGGTTCTTTGTTCTTTCTCCTCTCGATGTAATTAACTAACAAAGAAAACTATTGTTACTTTTTTTGTGTTGGTTTTATCACGGAGGATTAAACTAGCATGGTATAACTATACGTACTGCATTTATATCGCAAATCATTTTCAGTCACAATTCAACCCTAATTTAGCTGTAAATACTTGTACAAAAAGTACCATAAAAGGTTATTGCACAAGGCGAACAATCTTGTTTTGGTATGTCCATATTTTTGTAGAAGTATTTATTTTAGTCTTGTAATAATTTAAATCATTTTGGACTGTAATTGTTAATAAGTGTCAGTTTCAAATATGAGATTCATATCATAAACTGCAACAGCCCTATTGAGATAATATTTTGGTGAATCTAAAATCGGTCATTGCAGAGATAAAAGTCAAACCTCATTATTGTACCTTTTTGGGCCAAAAAGCCCATCTTGCAAAACTTCGTTTGTGAATAGATACCTAATTATTCGTGTAAATTCATTCTAAGATATCTATAATGCTCCGTTTATGTTAAAGTGCCTTTAATGGATGTATATAAAGTCCGTGCTTTCTGTGGAAACTATTGATTAAAAAGGCTGAATAATACTGTATCATTGGAAATACGCTGTGTAAAGTGTTCGTAATTTGGATTTTCGCTCGTTTGAGTTTCCTTCGTCACCTCTTAAATAATTTTGTATTCGCTTCCTAATCTGTTTGTGTTTCCATTTGTGTTTCCATTCACTTCCATGTTCGTGTCCTTCCGTCAGTTTGCCTTTGAGAAAGATCCTGCTAGGATCGAAACGCGTCGGGCCCTCCTAACTCCAAGCATTTAATTTAGTAATTATCTGTCTTTTTCAATTTAACTCATACATTATTTAGGGTTATTCAATTATCATATAATTATGAATAGTAATCACAGTTTGTGGTTTAACTGTTGAGGAGATATGCAAATTAGGCCTGCTCATCGCCGACGTAGACGGTCACTGTATACTCAGTGATTGTTGAGTGCACATGAAAAAAATCATGCGCTGGCTCAGGTGGGATTCAAACCCACGTCCTCCTGCTTACTAGTGCAGATGCCATACCGCTAGGCCACCGAGCTAGATGGGGTCAACGTGATGTTGAGGAGACTTGATACATTTTTGTTCTGAAATTGATGCTATTTTGCTCTGGGGCAGATGATGCATTACATTGCTCTAATTTATTTAATTTATTGAATTCTCTAATTTGCTCTGAAGCGCATTGAGCATCTAATTAAGATGGAAAGTGCGAAATCCTATGTATTATTATTATTGGAAAGTGAACAAAGAAAAATTGACTAGAGCGGGATTCGAACCGGCGACCTCTGTATTTAGAATGCACCTCAACTTAAACAGTGGAACACTTTTGTGTATAAATAAAGCTTCCCTCTTATTCACTGGGTGGAGAACCCTTTTGTAACTTTTAATATATGTAGGCATTTGCTCATGCCCGTGTACCAGGCATCTTACTATTGTGACTTTCATGCTTGGTCGCACAGGGACCCACTTACTTGTATATGTGTATTGTTAGAATAGGGCACTACAGTCTCACACAGACAACTGTAGTGGACAGACAAGACTGAGAAGGTCTAGCAGGAGACACACCCTACTGACTGTGATTGTAAATAGGTTAGTGCCTGTGCACAGCTTGTAGTTTACTTATTTAGGTAGTGTATATAGGTAGTCTATTCGGGGATTGTGATAAAACGGGTCCCAAAACCATTAAGGAAAGGAAAACTACGTTTTGAATGTTACGTACCTAAAAATACCTTGGTGGTGTCCTCTTCTACATTATTGGCAAGGTTAATTTTGTGGAAAGAGGGCAGGGCTTTGATTTTTGAGGGAAATTATGGGGTAAAGACAGTTACGAAGATGGAACATTTCACGGCCGCACGGACGGCCACAGACAAGAATAGTCTGGTTTCCACCCCGAGATTGGTCAAGTGACATGGGAAATGGCCTTCTGACATTTTGAAGACTCTTGATCTGTTGAGTCCGGGCACTAGACTAACCAGACTAGACAAGATGGCCTCACGCGATTACTATGGGCTGTTTTCAAGTTTGCAAGAAGCACGGTAAGAAAATTGCATTTTTACACTGAAATGTTGCACAATTTTCTTCAATCCAGGCTTTTAAGGACCCAGGAACATTTGCTGAATGTCAAAAGTATCATTTTTGAGAAGTAGAAGCTATTTAAGGGCTAAAATAAAATGTGTTTGGGGATCCCTTCTTATCACAATCCCCGTATACATGTATGCATATTTATAACTAAATATTTAGTAGGGCGACTAGACCGACTCTTACTTCGAGTTGGTATGTCACCGTGGCAGAGCTGGCAACAAGTCATTTTGTGCAAGTCCAAGTCAAGTCACAAGTCATGGTCCTGTCACAAGTCATGTCACAAGTCATTTGGAAACAGGGCAAGTCAAATAAAGTCCAAGTCATTTGGTGTTAACACAAGTCAAGTTGCAAGTCACAAAATTCCAAGGGCATCAAGGCAATATAATGTAAATGCATCTGAAAATTAAGGAAACTCATTGATTTTGAACAAACCAAACAAAAGTCCGATTGTAAGCATGCAGGGCCAGGGCGACTGTATTGCACATCGTCGAATCTAGTCGCCCCGCATCACAAACTAGACAGTAAGCGCGAAATCATTGGAAAATCTAGAAGTATTTATCGAAAATAAAATGGGTTGTTATTTCCTGCTCTGATTTGTTGCTCGAGTGAGTTGGCAACAAGTCATTGTTTGTATAAAGTTCAAGTCACAAGTCATTCTTTGCAAGTCTAAGTCAAGTCACAAGTCAAAGTTGGTATTTCCAAGTCAAGTCGCAAGTCACGAAAATAGCGATTGCAGACGAAAATATGGTCTAGTGTCTGCTCTCATTGTGTTGACTTTCAATACGTTGGTTGTAGGTACCAGACTAAACTTGACTAGCTAGACCAGACAAAATGGCCGACGGGCTGTTTTGAAGTTTGCAACAAACAGGTAAGAAAATTGTATTTTTACTCTGAAATGTTGCACAAATTTCTTCTATCTGGGGATTTAAGGACTCAGGAACATTTGCTGAAGGTAAAAAGTATCATTTTGGAACAGTAGAAACTATTAAGTTGTTTTTATTCCCTTTATAGGTATCGGACCTGCTCAGCCGTTACCGCCAAGGTCACCCAACAGTGTACACACCTTCTTGACCGCTACAGTTTGAGTCCAGAACTGCGCCAAGAAGGCTGGGAAGGGGTAAGCTAACTTAAACTATTCCTCTTCACATGTACCAAACATTAAAAGAATTGGTAAATTGCATAAGTCTCACTTAAAGCACTGAATTTGTGCAACTCAGTAGAGTATTTTATTCTTGTTATCGCAGTCCTTCATAATTCATCGCACAGACATGTACTACTAGTGCTAGAATGTTCGGTCGATAAAGAGGTGCGTGTTTTGATATGCTCATAAACCAAAAAGCGTGTTTGCTCTTAAAGCAACCAAGTGGCGCTCAAAATCAATTTCGAAGTAAATTTTTCGCGCCACACAGAAATTCTCCTGACACACGCAATTCACGAGACCAGACGAGCATTATTTGACTAATTATTTTCATCAAATGAAGAAAATCAGTACAAAACCACCGCAGATGTTTCCCTATACGCCCCTTACGAAAGATGAATTTATGTTATTGACTTGAATGACGTCACATTTTATTCATACATGTGGATATCCCAAATTGCATTACACAAACATTTCAGACCACGGGGATGGGGGGGGGGGGGGATGTACCCCCAGAATTTCAATTCCCGACCGTTTTCCTTGGCTCAGCTGCATTTCTTCATAATTATGGTTCCATTTTAAATCCTTTCCAGAACAACCATCTGCTGATAACGCAGAATTATGCTGTTTCAACATAACTCTCTCGATTTTTCACAAGTCCAGACAAAGTGTTCAATCGATATCAATTTGGCTCACAAAAACCACTCCACCTTTTATAATGACTTGTTCAGAATCGCATCATTCTGGCAAAGTCAGTTCTGAAAGGTTCTTTTTATTTCTGTTTCCTGTAAATGATTAACTTGGAAAGCTTTCTATATAAGCCCCAGGAAATCATTCCAACATTGATTCGTGTTTGTATAGGCACATCTGTTGCAGAGATTGTATTAGTGCCTATGGGATTTGCCACCTATTGAGGTCCAATGTAAATTCGTGGATTTGCGATCGATGTTGAATAAACCAACGATTTAAGAACACAAATCTGAATTTCTGAATTTTTGGTTTCGGGCGTTTCCGGCTGTGGCAACACACGGGCATATTTCCTTGAAATGGACAACAAAATGAAGTACTGTATTCCGTCACTTAAAAACGCGCGAAAGACTTAGTTGCTATAAAAATGGGTTCATGTTGAAAATATTGGGTGAACTGTCAAATGAAGTAACCATATAATGTAAAAGAAAAGACTTAAAAATCCTTATTGCATGCCGTATTCTTCTACGAAAACAGAATGTTTATTTTGCAAAATACGACTACGGATGTTCACATTTTAAAGGTAGTATAATACTTTGGTAAGAAACCAAAACAGAAATATTCACAGATTCACGTATAACTTTCAGGCTATGAAGATGGCGCTGGTAGAAACCTGCCGTAAATTTTTTTCAGCCCGAAATTGTGTATTTATCCAGAAATTAGTAAAACAACGACCGAAAATCTTTTTGATCTTTTAAAAGATCAAAAATAAAAGAGAAAAGACTTAAGAAATAGTGAGGCCGTTTTTCACTGTTTTCTCAAAAAGTGAGCACCGTATGGGACTGAAATTTACAGATTCATTTTGCCCATGAATCTGTATTTCTTTGACAAAAACCAAAGTATGGTATTACCTTTAAAGGTAATATTATACTAATACGTTTTTGTCAAAGAAATACAGATTCATGGGCAAAAATACCAAGGAAGATACAGTAACAGTCATCTGTGAAAATTTCAGTCCCATACGGTGCTCACACTTTTAGAAAACAGTGAAAACGGCCACAGTATTTGATGTCTTTTCTCTTTTATTTTTGATCTTTAAAAGATCAAAAATTCTTTTGGTCACTTAATTGTTTAACTCTTTTCTGGACAAATAGAGCGTTTCAGGAAGACAAATTTTAACAGTATGTTTCTACCATCACCTCTTTATACCCTGTAAATTATAGGTAAATCTGTGAAGATATCTGTTTGGGTATGCTTCCAAAGTGTGACAGTACCTTTAAACAGGTGCATATGGCAGTAAATCCAACTGTTGATGCTTAAACGCAAATCAATGATTTGTCAAAAGGGGCACACTAGTCTTGTTGATCAAACATCTGTCCAGGTTACATATCATTAAGCTAATTCTCACCCAATCAATAACATTCACATGCGGTGTCGAAATGTCATCACCTGCTAACTCAGCAAAATTTCTATGACCAATCAGCTTCGTTGTTTCAAATCCCACTATCGTTCCTCCAATGACATGCCTTCCTTTTGAAACTGGTTTCGGCATCGGACCAATGAGAAGAGAGGTAGTCTGGTAATTAATGCAGGACTTTGGTATAAAAACCAGTGCGCCTGGTCCGTTGGAATGAGAAACGTTTAGCTCCTACTGAAGGAAAAGGAGCTCTCAGTGTTGACAGTGATATAGTACTGTTACTGAAAGAATAAAAACGACACTCAAAAAGATAGCGAGAGAGGGAAAGAATTTTCCGAACGGAAAGACGCCAGCGGTGTCAAGTCTCAAATGGCACTCGTTGAGCTACGGTTTCTGGCGCTGATTGTACTCAGTGTCTTGACAAGGTAAGATACCTCATTTATTTCTGGTAATGACACCAAGGATTCCTTAAAAGTACCCTATGCACTGTACCTCGAAAGCCTGGTGAAACCTTTTATGGAAAGATGATGAGAAGAAGTTTTAGAGGTGGGAGGAAAACCACAGAGTAATATTCTGCCTGTGGGTTAAACCCACATAATCAGGTACAGACTGCCTGTTTACACTCAAAATGGACCGATTTTTCACCAAAACTGAAAACAAAATTTGTGTGTCAATCGTCTTTCATTTTCAGCAAGAATGGAATGTTAGCTTTATCATGTTAGGAGATCTAAGGTGTACTATGTTAAATAAAGTCGTGGTGGGGTTAGATAAAAAAAAAAGACACGTTTTTTCCCTGCGCGCCCATAGGGTTTAGTACACGGCGGCCTGCCAAATGAGCTATATAGTACCCCAAAGAAATTCATATGAAAACCCAATCCACTTGTGGACCGAGCCGGACTTGAACCCGTTCCGCCAGAGGTGAAAGGCGCCGGGAAGAACCGCTACGCCAACCTGACTCACACCAGGTAGCACACGACCCATCATAGCTGTTTTAATAATTCAGCTATTCGCAATTTCTAGGCGATACTGGAGCTCTCAATTTCTAAGAAATTCTGAGTAGCAATACAAGTAATAAACTGCTGTAAACTGCTCATCAGCCAAAATAATTACCTGAAATTTATAAAATGCTTGGAGGTAGTGTAGCAGTTTCTTTAAAGGTAGTATCATACTTTGGTAAGAAACCAAAACAGAAATTTTCACAGATTTCCGTATAAATTTAATACAGGGTATGAAGATGATGCTAGTAGAAACATACCGTTAAAATATTTCCACCTGATCTTTTAAAAGATAAAAAATAAAAGAGAAAAGACTTAAGAAATACTTCGGCCATTTTTCACAATATTCTCAAAAAGTTGGCAACGTATGGGACTGAAATTTTCACAGATGACTGTGACTGTATCTTCCTTGATATTTGTACCCATGAATCTGTACTTCTTTGACAAAAACCAAAGTGTGATATTACCTTTAAGTCTCTTGTTAAGTTCCCGTGCGCAAAGTAGGCACTGCCTTTATTTAAGTTCATTCATGCGTTGGTTTGATATTATGTAACGCCATGGCGTTTCCTTCACCAACAACCTTCACGCACTCTCTCCGTTTTATGCTCTCGTGTCATGAGGACGGCTTTTCGTCGCGCACCCGTTTACGGGGGAGTTGTTAGCGTTTCGCAGATCATTTTTTCACCTTAGACCGGGCTCACTGTCGTGGTGTACAGCTAAGAGGTACATCGCGGCGGTAAGTCTGATTTATTTTCTCAACGCTACTTTTTGGACTAAAATCAATTTTGCTGTAGTCTTCATTTAAGTGTACCAAGCGCGAGTGCCGCTCTTTCATTTTCGTTCTTTCTTTAAACCTATAACAAGGCGCAACATAGCCTCTATTATTTCGTCCATTCCAGTCAATGCGCAGCGTTCGCGGTAATGAGGCACACAGCGAAGTTTATTTGCAGGGTGCAGACGCTCTCGGACCCTTCGAGAGTTCGCGAACTTTCACGAGAGTTCAGGACTGGCCTGAAAATTGAGCTGGCAACCCATTTAAAATGGCAATGTTTGGCCAACATGGAATCGGATATGAAGCAAAACGTTTACTGCGTCAAAAATATGTACTTTTACAGCTATTTATGTACAGAACTTTATTATTTTGACATTTGAATTGAGGTATATTTTTAAGACTGTTTTGGGGTGACTGTAATCTTTTGCTTATCCTGACTGTTTCGAGATATTTGGGGACATAAATGATCGATTTGCAAAATCTTAACGAGTTTTCCTTTCGATCAATACCAACTTTATTTCTGCAGGTTTCGCTGGTGGGTTTTTGTTTAATGCCAAAGTTTTGCAAAAAGCACACAAAAAAAGTCGGCAACGGCAAATCTTATGACGTCACAAATGTAGTTAAATTGTGTGTATAGCGAATTGTTGAATTATTATTTAAAGTGCGAATCGCGAATGAATGGTGTATATGCCCATTATATGCAATGACACACGTATAGGCCTACGAGGCTTTACATATACTGAACAATGGCACACAAAGCCTGGTACCGGTCTTCAAGAAGCTCCTTTACATGGGCATGATTGGTCAAGCAATGGGATCGTTCCGCTTCTTGGCCAATCAGACAAGCGCACCCATATTATTCACACGTGTTTCATGAAAAACAAATTTCGTTACTCGAAAACTTCGAAAAGGTCGCACTTTTTTACTCATCCTGACTGTTTCGAATAGTTTGAGAAACAAAACTGAGACGACAGGCTATACGAAGGTTGTGACAAGGTATACAATTGTATAATGTTCATTCTGCAGAATTACATTTAAGGAAAGAAAATTGCATATTTCCAGCAGTCGATTTCACGAAACTTTACGCAGTTGCGTAAGTCCACTTACGCCACGAATTGTGTGGCGTAAGTGGACTTACGCAACTGCGTTAAGTTTCGTGAAATCGACCACTGGTCCGTATTTTTAGAAAAATTTTGGCATTTCTTCGAGCTATATATTTCTCATTTTCAACGTTAGAAATTTATGTAATCTCTTTGAACGACACGAAAGAAACCTTTCCTACTACTATTTCAATTAAAATTATACTTTCAAAGACAAAATTAGGAGATAGCGAATTTTGAAAATACGTTCACTGATCTCATTAAACATTCATAAGCAAACCAGTCATGCATACGCTGCAAATAAAACGAAGCCCTGTCGGGAACACTACGCACTGATTCGGCATAAGAAGTCTGTGCCTTTTCTGTTTCCGGCCGCAAGAAGAATCAGGCCACTAAAGTAGGAGGGCCTGACGCCCATTACAGAAAACAGTAAAAATCACCCACGGAATTTATTTGGGTCATCTATACTCACGGTCCCCTAGTCCCCTTCTCCCTATGTCCCCTCAAAACCAGACAATAGGTCATCTATACCCACGGTCCCCTACTACCCTTCCACCCAGACCAATGGGTCATCTGTACACACGGCCCCCTAGTCACAGTTCTCCCTAGTCCCCTCCACCCAGACCGATGGGTCCTCTGTACCCACGGTCCCCTAGTCACAGTTCTCCCTAGTCCCCTCCACCCAGACCGATGGGTCATCTGTACCCACGGTCCCCTAGTCACAGTTCTCCCTAGTCCCCTCCACCCAGACCGATGGGTCATCTATACCCACGGTCCACTAGTCACAGTTCCCCCCTGTCCCCTCCACCCAGACCGATGGGTCATCTATACCCACACTCCCCTAGTCACAGTTCTCCCTAGTCCCCTCCACCCAGACCGATGGGTCATCTATACCCACGGTCCACTAGTCACAGTTCCCCCCTGTCCAATCCACCCAGACCGATGGGTCATCTATACCCACAGTCCCCTAGTCACAGTTCTCCCTAGTCCCCTCCACCCAGACCGATGGGTCGTCTATACACACGGCCCCCTAGTCACAGTTCTCCCTAGTCCCCTCCACCCAGACCGATGGGTCATCTATACCCACAGTCCCCTAGTCACAGTTCTCCCTAGTCCCCTCCACCCAGACCGATGGGTCAGCTGTACACACGGCCCCCTAGTCACAGCACTCCCTAGTCCCCTCCACCCAGACCAATGGGTCATCTATACCCACGGTCCCCTAGTCACAGTTCTCCCTAGTCCCCTCCACCCTGACCGATGGGTCATCTATACCCACGACCCCCTAGTCACAGTTCCCCCTGGTCCCCTCCACCCAGACCAATGGGTCATCTATACCCACGGTCCCCTAGTCACAGTTCTCCCTAGTCCCCTCCACCCTGACCGATGGGTCATCTATACCCACGACCCCCTAGTCACAGTTCTCCCTAGTCCCCTCCACCCAGACCAATGGGTCATCTATACCCACGGTCCCCTAGTCACAGTTCTCCCTAGTCCCCTCCACCCTGACCAATGGGTCATCTATACCCACGGCCCCCTAGTCACAGTTCTCCCTAGTCCCCTCCACCCTGACCGATGGGTCATCTATACCCCCGACCCCCTAGTCACAGTTCTCCCTAGTCCCCTCCACCCAGACCGATGGGTCATCTATACCCACGACCCCCTAGTCACAGTTCCCCCTAGTCCCCTCCACCCTGACCAATGGGACATCTATACCCACGGTCCCCTAGTCACAGTTCCCCCTAGTCCCCTCCACCCTGACCGATGGGTCATCTATACCCACGGTCCCCTAATCACAGTTCTCCCTAGTCCCCTCCACCCTGACCGATGGGTCATCTATACCCACGGTCCCCTAGTCACAGTTCCCCCTAGTCCCCTCCACCCTGACCAATGGGACATCTATACCCACGGTCCCCTAGTCACAGTTCCCCCTAGTCCCCTCCACCCTGACCGATGGGTCATATGTACCCACGGCCCCCTAGTCACAGTTCTCCCTAGTCCCCTCCACCCTGACCAATGGGACATCTATACCCACGGTCCCCTAGTCACAGTTCCCCCTAGTCCCCTCCACCCAGACCAATGGGACATCTATACCCACGGTCCCCTAGTCACAGTTCCCCATAGTCCCCTCCACCCTGACCAATGGGACATCTATACCCACGGTCCCCTAGTCACAGTTCCCCCTAGTCCCCTCCACCCTGACCAATGGGACATCTATACCCACGGTCCCCTAGTCACAGTTCCCCCTAGTCCCCTCCACCCTGACCGATGGGTCATCTATACCCACGGTCCCCTAATCACAGTTCTCCCTAGTCCCCTCCACCCTGACCGATGGGTCATCTATACCCACGGTCCCCTAGTCACAGTTCCCCCTAGTCCCCTCCACCCTGACCAATGGGACATCTATACCCACGGTCCCCTAGTCACAGTTCCCCCTAGTCCCCTCCACCCTGACCGATGGGTCATATGTACCCACGGCCCCCTAGTCACAGTTCTCCCTAGTCCCCTCCACCCTGACCGATGGGTCATCTATACCCACGGCCCCCTAGTCACAGTTCTCCCTAGTCCCCTCCACCCTGACCAATGGGTCATCTATACCCACGGCCCCCTAGTCACAGTTCTCCCTAGTCCCCTCCACCCTGACCAATGGGTCATCTATACCCACGGCCCCCTAGTCACAGTTCTCCCTAGTCCCCTCCACCCTGACCGATGGGTCATCTATACCCACGGCCCCCTAGTCACAGTTCTCCCTAGTCCCCTCCACCCTGACCAATGGGTCATCTATACCCACGGCCCCCTAGTCACAGTTCTCCCTAGTCCCCTCCACCCTGACCAATGGGTCATCTATACCCACGGCCCCCTAGTCACAGTTCTCCCTAGTCCCCTCCACCCTGACCGATGGGTCATCTATACCCACGACCCCCTAGTCACAGTTCTCCCTAGTCCCCTCCACCCAGACCGATGGGTCATCTATACCCACGACCCCCTAGTCACAGTTCCCCCTAGTCCCCTCCACCCTGACCAATGGGACATCTATACCCACGGTCCCCTAGTCACAGTTCCCCCTAGTCCCCTCCACCCTGACCGATGGGTCATCTATACCCACGGTCCCCTAGTCACAGTTCTCCCTAGTCCCCTCCACCATGACCGATGGGTCATCTATACCCACGGTCCCCTAGTCACAGTTCCCCCTAGTCCCCTCCACCCTGACCAATGGGACATCTATACCCACGGTCCCCTAGTCACAGTTCCCCCTAGTCCCCTCCACCCTGACCGATGGGTCATCTATACCCACGGCCCCCTAGTCACAGTTCTCCCTAGTCCCCTCCACCCTGACCAATGGGTCATCTATACCCACGGCCCCCTAGTCACAGTTCTCCCTAGTCCCCTCCACCCTGACCAATGGGTCATCTATACACACGGCCCCCTAGTCACAGTTTTCCCTAGTCCCCTTCACCCTGACCAATGGGTCATCTATACCCACGGCCCCCTAGTCACAGTTCTCCCTAGTCCCCTCCACCCAGACCAATGGGTCATCTATACCCATGGTCCCCTAGTCACAGTTCTCCCAACTTCCCCTCCACCCTGACCAATGGGTCATCTATACCCACGGTACCCTAGTCACAGTTCCCCCTAGTCCCCTCCACCCTGACCGATGGGTCATCTATACCCATGGTCCCCTAGTCACAGTTCCCCCTAGTCCCCTCCACCCTGACCAATGGGTCATCTATACCCACGGCCCCCTAGTCACAGTTCTCCCTAGTCCCCTCCACCCAGACCAATGGGTCATCTATACCCATGGTCCCCTAGTCACAGTTCTCCCCATGTCCCCTCCACCCTGACCAATGGGTCATCTATACCCACGGTCACCTAGTCACAGTTCTCCCTAGTCCCCACCACCCCCCAGACCAATGGGTCATCTATACTCACGGTTCTCAAGTAAAAGTTCTCACTAGAACAATGGGTCATTTATACCTGGTGACTAATGTTCTTTGTGCCTCATTATTCCACTCAGATGCAGCGGAAACCATGAAGATGTTAACCCGGAATGCCGTAAAACAGAGAAGATCTACTTCCAAGGTACTTGGGACTGGGCTGAGCAGCCTTCCAACGTCTTTGAGCAGACAATGCTCATGGATGTAGATCACAGAGGCCAGGGCTTTATAGAAAGGTAAGTCAAGGAGACAATTCAGTTCAATTTCAGCTTACGAAACGGTAACGAATCAGCCAATTTTATGCACTCTCATCCACAAAAAGTGTTGAAAAGTGAACAAAAGAAATCAACCGACTAGAGCGGGATTCCAACCAGCAACCTCCGGAATACTGCACCGGCGTTCTCACCAACTGAGCCATCCAGCCCTATCATTAATATTAATATTTATTTCTGGAAATGACACCAAGGATTCTTCAAAAGCGCCCTGGGCACTAAAGCTCGAAAGCCCGATGTAACCTTTTATGGAAAGAAGATGAGAAGACGATACAGTTTTAGAGGTGGGAGGAAAACCCCAGAGTAATATTCTGGGTAAAACCCACAGAATCAGGTAGGGACTGAAAACCCAATCCACTTGTGGATTGAGCCGGACCTGCACCCGGTCCGCAGAGGTGAAAGGCGAGGCAGGAACCGCTACGCCAACCTGACTCCTCCCCAAACACCCTATGCTGGTGGTGTCCCACATAGTCCCTAACAAAATAGTCAATCATCTATTATTTGGCAGTCAGAAGCCATGAAACTACTCACACACTGCTATAATGATCCAAACACGCACTATTAGCAATGATGCAATTATGAGAAACACTAAACACCACCAACAGAGGTGTAGGGAGCTCAGTTGGTAAGAGCACTGGTACGGTATTCCGAAGGTCGCTGGTTCGAATCACGCTTTAGTAATTTTTTTGAGTTAAAAAAATTAAAGGTTAAGTTTAATTAAATAGGATGTTCAACACTCAACAAATCTCGCTTTATTTGTTGCAACTATAATCCTTAAATTACTTGAAATGAGAAAAAATATTTATCTCACATTAAATACTGAGAGTCTTTTTTTATGATTTTTCTCTCAGCCTGCAAGCTCCCAAAAAAATCAGATTCTCTGAGTTTCGTCATTGGTGGCAGCAGACAAATTTGTGTGATTTCGTGACGTCAGATATGGTAGACTTGTACCAAGTCAGGTTTCGGGGTGCAGACCAGTAAATAAATTCCCATAGGCTCCCACGCAAAATGGCCAATTTCAAAAAAATATTAAAAATACTCAGAAGTTTCTGAGGCAATCGACCAATACGGCAAAATAAAGGTGAAAACTTCAATTTTCATTTTCTTTTCTATTTTCTATAGGTTAACCGATGACTTTTTGCGCAAAGTACATTCAAAGAAAAATACCCCTAAAATGGCCGAATTGACCGGTGCCAGACCAAAAATAGTACCCCTCCACTACAGGGAAAAAATAGAGCGAATTTAGGGCCTGATTTCATCCAAACGGCTCAGAGGTGAAAGTCCAAACTCTGGTGATCGGGTTCCATCCATTTTGTCTACAAGACTTACCACGTAGGGCTCACCAGATGCTTTAAGAGAAAAGATTTTGAGGGTATACAAAAAATTAATGAGCTCCGCGGACCGATTTGGGCCTATTTACTGGTCTGCACCCTTTATAGTGCATAAAGTATTTTATTTTCTTATAAAACCACCCTTAAGACAAAGGGAAGTGTTCACTGACCATGAATCTGCAAAAAAAATTGAACAAAATTGAACCCTTTTCGAAATACAGGCCAATCTTGGAGGAGGGGCGGCCATTTTGTTTATGCAGTTTTAGCACGGTATCCATTATGTAATGCATCCATGGATCGATATGTGCATCGCAGTTCCTTTTTTAATATTACAAGTCTTCAAAGTAAGCAAGGAGCAATCGTTGAATGCTTCAAGATTGTTGAGTTCACAGCCAGGGGTTGTGACGGGTGGCCAGGGCTATGCGACAATTTATTTCGGGGGGGGGGGGGGGGGAACAAGAAGGCTAACAAGAATTGGTCCAGCAAGTGGACTCTAGCTAGGGTTAGGCTCGCTAGGGTTAGGTTCGCTAGGGTTAGGGCAACTAGGGTTGGACTATTTTTGAGGACTCTTCGCATCTTGTTTGCAAGACTGATGTTTTTATAATTTTTTTCCCCGGTTTTTGGGATAGTTGACTGACTTGGGGGTCAAAGAAAAGGTGTTTGATAAAGCAAACGCGCAACAATATCACTGGCCAAAAGTTGCTATCCTCGTCACGGGTAACCCTCTTTGCTATGCTCTTTTGTCTTTGCATGAATATAAAGAACTTCACTAAAAAGGCTGAAAACATGCACAAACAAATGAAAATCCTAACCCATATTTGTTTTGCCGAAATAATTCAAACTCAGCCCACTCCAAAGCGAAAATACAGTTATTTACGCAGGGGAATCCCCAAGCATTTACACGCACGCGCGTTGACTATGGCAAACATGGCCGCCGTATGCTTTATTTCGGAAAAATCTAATTTATGGTAATTTTAGTGGATTTAAAAGGAAACTAATAGTTGAAAACGACATGTCAGATAGTGCAAAAGTTGTGTCCGTCAATATTTTCTGCCTACAGTTCACTTTAGCGACATTTAAAGGGCAAAATTGCAACGGCATGCCGCCATCTTGGATTTCGCTATATAGGGTGCAGACCAGTAAATAAATTCCCATAGGCTCCCACGCAAAATGGCCAATTTCAAAAAAATATTAAAAATACTCAGAAGTTTCTGAGGCAATCGACCAATACGGCAAAATAAAGGTGAAAACTTCAATTTTCATTTTCTTTTCTATTTTCTATAGGTTAACCGATGACTTTTTGCGCAAAGTACATTCAAAGAAAAATACCCCTAAAATGGCCGAATTGACCGGTGCCAGACCAAAAATAGTACCCCTCCACTACAGGGAAAAAATAGAGCGAATTTAGGGCCTGATTTCATCCAAACGGCTCAGAGGTGAAAGTCCAAACTCTGGTGATCGGGTTCCATCCATTTTGTCTACAAGACTTACCACGTAGGGCTCACCAGATGCTTTAAGAGAAAAGATTTTGAGGGTATACAAAAAATTAATGAGCTCCGCGGACCGATTTGGGCCTATTTACTGGTCTGCACCCTTCGTGTCAGCGCTACAGTATTATACTATGCTAGCGAGTTACATGCACAAGCGCGCCCTCTGTTGTCCGCAGCTGCTCCATTTCTCACAATACCCGATTTGTGGGATCTGCCAGTAGACCCCCAGCATCGTTTTATGTAGTTAGTCACAATGCATAATCAATATATTGAATATGCATTATTGTGTTTCTACTGTTAACCAATCACATTAGCCTATAGATTGGGATTCGTTCATTTAATTATAGGGAGCGGGAGACGTGCACGTCGGCTGACATCGTTTAGTGTGGGTTGAAAACAATACACGGGTTTACACTTCGGCGGTTTTGATCGCGACTTCAAAA
This sequence comes from Astropecten irregularis, assembly GCA_963971285.1. NCBI lineage: Eukaryota > Metazoa > Echinodermata > Asteroidea > Paxillosida > Astropectinidae > Astropecten > Astropecten irregularis. The sequence continues at coordinate 5,150,271 of OZ020255.1, forward strand.
CGAGGCACTATCACGCATGCGCACTTTTCGAAGTGTAAACCCGTGTATTACAATTTAAATACGTTGCCTGTAAGATAATCATCCTTAATAAATATTTCCATAAGTAAAAGTCACTACAATGAATATCATGGATACAAATCTTACTCTGAGAGGTGAATTGTTTGGCAATACAAGCGAATTGAGCATTTATATTTTGCCCGATACTGGAGTTTTTGCGGCCATTTTGATGTCGTCATAGTTAGACATCTTGCGCAAGTTGGATTTTTCTCGATTTTGGATATTTTGTTTGTCTGACCTCATACCATAAAACCTTCTGTTGCAATTTTGTTGGGGTTAGTGTACATATTGTCATAGATTGACCCTACTAGTCACCATAAGCCACCGAAGTCATCTTAAACACATTGTTGCGACGTGTAATTTTATTCTTTAGCGCATACACTATCACGCATGCGCTTTTCGAAGTGTAAACCCGTGTATTGTATTTCGACACAAAGTCATTGATAAGGCTTTGTGCACATTCAATTTTTTTCAGTGAGGTAGCGCATGGTTCACATATATTCTGTCGGTTTTTCCGTCAAATCATCATCTATACTCCGTCCTTTTTTAAAATCTCCACGGTGAATACTATAATACTTCTAGTAACAAATTAATTCACGGTCACAAATCAAACAAACCCGTCCAACATATTTCACCGGTGAACTCGCCATGTTTGTTTATGTTTTTAAATCTGAGCTGCATGCACGTCACGTATGTTTCAATATTCATGTTTTGAAAGATTTGTATGCATATTAATGTAAAAATGCAAATTTATTGAATGGTGCATTGTCATTGGCTGCTACCGAAATCGGTAGATGAGCGCCATAGGCCGTGCACAAACTTGTGGCAGATCCCACAAGTCGGGTTTTGCGATTCAATAAGCTTTATACATGGAGCAGCTGCGGACAACAGAGGGCGCGCTTGTGCAAGCAAATCGCCAGCGCGCAGTGCTGTACAGTAGCGCTGATACGAAACCCGACTTGGTACAAGTCTACAGATATGGGAGCCTTTTCTTTTGAACAAAAGGCTTCCCATATCTGACGTCACCAAATCACACAGATTTGTCTGCTGCCCCCTTTAACGAAATTCAGAGAATCTGAAGTTTGGGGAGCTTGCGGGTTGAGCATGTTGAGAGAAAAATCATCCAAAAAGACTCTCTTTCTGTGTTCAGTGTGAGATTATTAATTTTATTCTCATGGGAAGTAATTTAAGGATTATAGTTCTGACAAATAAAGCGAGGTTTTGTTGAGTGTTGAACATCCTCTAAAAAAGTTACTTCTCTTGCTTCCAAGTAAAGATAGTCTAATCATTTTTATTGTGTTAAGTGAGCACGCATGGCATTATATCTTTTGACATTATTCTACCCCATGGTGATTAGTAAATTTTTGACTTGTATCATTTTGCAGATGGGTTTGCTGCGATGGTACCCCTCCATCCGAGTCATGCGGAGAACGTAAGCCAAATTTTCCCTTTTTCCTTTTTTCCCTAAGGCCCATTTCCATCGTGATATTGTTTCATTTACAAAACTGGCACACGTATTCCTTGTCGAGTGGTTGGTAGGATATGTGTTTACGTGATAACAACAGTATAACCAACTTACCATAGGTGTCGATTTCTTTTCATGATTTTTTTTAATTGCGGGGGTGGGGATGATTGATGATTTGGTGTCCTATGCGAGGGAGTGGAGCGACCAAGCAGAGGGAGGGTGAGTGAGTGATGGGGGATACCCCCTCCTTTACCTGGAACTTAAAAAAAAGTCGAAAAGTCGCATTTTAGAGCATTTAAAAACGATATTCAGAAGAATTAAACATAGTATAAATTCACTTCTGCTTATTAAACATGAGGCAGATCTTTTCTCTTTCTCGCATGACTCGCATAAAGTTCTCTCACGCCTCAGATATTTTGTCGAAATATTTGGGGATGATAATACATGTCACCCCCACCTCAAATATTGGGGGGGGGGGGGGGGGGGGGGTATATCCCCCAGCCCCTACACGGGATCGACACCCATGGGTGGAAGCGTTGTTTTGAATGCATATGAACGGAATATAACGCCTAAAAGACCATGGTATGGTATAGAGAAACATTCTTGAATGCACGAAAAAACAAAATACAATGTGACAATAAATTCAAAGAAAGCCAAATATCAAAAGAAAAATCTATCCAAATCTTAGTGCCCATCCACGAATGTATTGATATTGACCACATCGACGTGTTTTCAGGTTCGTTTTTAAATGTATAATACATGATTCGTAAAGGTCACGGAATAGCATTCACACTTTGTCTGATCAATCGAGCTCAATATTAGACATCTGAGTCACGAGAAAATAGCGAAACCCCGAATCTATTTTCGTATAAAACATAAAGAATGGTTTTCATCTTACCCCAAGATCACAACTGTTTTCGGCCCTTATTCAGTGCCATTTGCAGCACGGCGCTAAAAAATCTCTCAACCATATTGAGAAATTATCTCATGGTTGCGAAATGTTACACTGTGACGTGTGAAAGGACGCAAAAGCGACCAACATAAAACCGTTTCGGAACCATTACAACATCTCTCAATGGTCATCTCATGACGTCATCAGGTGTCAAGTTACAAGCAATTTGAATAAAATAATCAAAATCTTAAAAAATCAAAAAAAAATCGACGGTTTGAGATATTAGGTTAATTCTTTCTTTGTGATACACTGCTTGACCTCTGTGACCTATACTTCCGGTCAAACAGGAAGTAGCTCCTCATTTAAAAGTGGTAAGAGCTACGACACAAATGTCAATGTTAGGCAATGTATTTCTTTGTGACACGATTCTAATTGACAAGCAATTTATATCATATGCGGAAAAAACCTTATGTGCTGTTTCCAATAGCCATAATCTCTAGTTTTCCTTTTTTTTGTTATGTAGCATTCAATAAAAAAAAATTCATTTCAGTGACATTGAAAGACCTTGCCTAACATTCACTTTTGGTAAAAGAATCATGATCGTAGCTCTTACCAATTTTAAATGAGGAGCTACTTCCTGTTTGACCGGAAGTATAGGTCACAGAGGTCAAGCAGTGTATCACAAAGAAAGACCTTACCCTAAAAGCTGTCATTTCAATATGGTTGATATAACTGTTTTCTTTGTATTATGTTTAGCGTTTTGCAATAGCATAGATGGGCTCCTGTGCACGGTAGAGAGAGGACATTGCAGTAGGGAAAACCACATTTGCATGGACCCGGAACACGAGTACGGAAAAGGATCAGGTGAGTGTATAACTCTCTCAATTAGGAACAACTGAATTAGCACTGTTATTATTGATTTATTTGTTTCGAGGAGATAGAATTATGCAAACAATTTATTTAGGGGTGTGATTTGCTTTTCAGGAAAAAATTGCTGATTATCAATAAAATTGCCGAAACTGTGCTCACATAAAACCTGATATCAGGAAAAATCCTGATAAATCACACCCCTGATTTATTGCCCTCCTATTATCAATGTTCATGAATAACCCTAGTGTGGTTAACTTGAAATGAAACTTTCATGATAACACCCGTACATCCAAGAATGAAGAAAGCTTATCAGCACCGGAACAAAAATGTCAAAAATATTTAAAACGTATACCTGCAGACAATGTCTTCAAATACGTTATGGGGTTGATTGCAGTAAGCGGTCTTAAAGCTGATTATGGGCGTTTACGAAATGGAGGTTCAGGCTCAGTCTCGAGCTCCGGCTCCATTTCAGTAATTCATGCTACAATAATGGGAACCAAAATAGAGGCTTTTGGCTGCGGTTCGGAAGTAGACTCTCTGGTTTGAAAAGGAAAACAGACTTTCAGCTTCAATGAAAAACCACACTCTATATTTTCAGCACATGGATGTTAGAGCTGGAGCCTGAGTCTGAGCCTGAGCCTAAGCCTCCGTTTCGTAAACGCCCTATCACATGCATGCATTATTTCCTAATTAATTATGCAAGCCAACCCAGCACTGACCTCTAGGCATTTACAATCGTACCGTATGGCGAGCGCGTCTATCACATAAGACGAGATAGCAATGACCAATCAACATCCTCCGTCACGACCCAGACGGAAATATTCTGAAAACAGAATGTGATTGGCTGATGCCGCGTTGCATAAATTATGCATGCACGCAAATGTATCAGATGCTTGTACGTAGTGTGTGTGTGTGACACGGTATAGAACGGGTTATACTCAGACTATGTAGTAATTATGTATGAAGACAACGAAATGCACATACCAGTCGCTTCAAACTTTTTAGTGTTTCTCTATTATTCTATCAGATCTTCATGGATGAATTTCACATTATTCCTTTCATACAGATACTGATGAAAATGAAGCCCTGCAACTTGAACCATCTACATTCCCATTTCAGGACCAGCGCTCCATTGGTGAGTAAACTGACCGAAAATTAGCTTAGTCCTCAAAAGTCTCCCATTACTGTCAAAAGGGACAAATTTCACGTCAGTGTTACCGACACAGATTGTAATCTCTATAATCCAGGTTATGTACAGAGTCAGCATGTACTGTCATTCAGGGTATTTACTAATCTGCATTCAGTGTATGCAGTATGTGTGTCGCCTTACCTGAAAAATGTTACTGGCGATACCAAGGGCAAATCTTGCTTCATCTAAGTGAAATAGAACTAGAGTCATTAAATATGTGGCTAAATCATGTGTGCATGAAATGCTTACTGAAAGCTTACTTGGTGTAAAGATTAATTAGTTCCAATTATCCCCCAAAACACCCCCTTTGTAATATTCCGGTTTTTGAACAATGGGAGACTTTGAAAAACCGGTCTTTGAGTCAACAGCGCACGCGCACACACGCGTACGCATGCGTAAAACAATGCGCGCATGCTCAGAATATTGCGTGCGCGTGCGCTGTTGACTTGGAGAACGGTTCTCAAAAGTCTCCCATTATTTGTGTTGAATGACTTTGGAATGCGGGGACAGAGGAACAACTTGCCATTTTTCACATTCTTGCCACATTCCTTTCAACAATACTTCTTTTGTTTTCTCCAGGAGTCTGCATTTTCTCTGGTAGCTCCATCCGAACATTTGATGGAACAAATTTCAACTATCCCTTCAAGTGTCCCGTGACCATGGTATCCATTATTGCTGAAGAGAAGCTAGCGGTGGACATTTTCCCCAATTACAACTGCTTCAATCAATCCGATGGAGTCATTTGCAAGAGTGCAGTAAAGATCTTGTAAGTAGTGGTCAGGATTTCCAATGATGGTGCACGTTGCAAATGCAATTGATGATAACTAGGGTAATATTCCACCGGCGTGGCGCCCTGTCACAACGTGTAAACCCGTTTTCCTCATACTTGTCAAAGAAACCAACCATCGAATAACACAAAATTCATTCATTTTTTGCATACTTCATTGGTTTATACATGAATAATGCGAACTAAATCCCATTTACAGCATCACTTCAATCATTATTATGCATGGGAATTTAACACGGAGTTTATAATAAAGGACACGCAGCAAACATTTTCTTTCCCAAGACAGCTTACTTTCTTGCAGTGTTGGAGTAGAGTCCTCAGATCCGAGTACAGAGTACTCTGAGTACTTCAAGGTCTGAGTACTGGACCGAGTCCGAGTACATTGCTGTCGAGTCCAAGTCCTAGGTATCGAGTCCGAGTACATTCAAGGTCGAGTACAGGGCTGAGTCCGAGTACAAAAGTCCGAGCCCAAGGCCGAGTACAGTGCCAACGCACAGTGCAAAAAATTGTATTCTGTTTCACAAAGATGCATGTTTATAATTGGATGTTGATCATGTTGTGCCACTCTTCTACGAAATTAATGGTTTTCCTTGCAAATGACACTGTGCTGCTTACTCCATTTGATACTAAACTCCCGCTGATCTTCATACTCCCATTGTATAATTTATCGGAAATCGGCAAAATTATCAGCCGTGAAATTGAAACGAAAATGAAATGTGCACTAAATGGTCGAGTACTCCCAAAATTCGAGTACATGGAATCGATCGAGTACGGGCCAAGTACATTTTATTTTCGAGTACTTTTAATCGATTACGGGTCGAGTATTTTGTCTGTTCTCGAGTACGAGTACGAGTACACCACACTGATTTCTTGTCTACCAGACTATAGTGTGATTGAGAAAGTCTTGACTTTGTCAGTCATAGTGTGATGGAGCACTATCACCTTGGTCAGGTAATATGTACTGGCTTTCATGTTTGGAGATTATTTGAGTTTGAATCATTGCTATCGTGGTCATTACTACGGAGCTCCACGAGTGCCATTCCACTTATCCAGATAATCACATAATTTATCTCGCCAAGTCGACTTTTGGAGTGGTAAATAATAATTATCAACAAGATGAATTTTAGTGAAGTCAACGAGAAGTCAAGTTATCCTGATAATTTATCTGGCCAAGTCAACAAAGTAGTTGTCTTATCCTCGGATAACTAATCTCAGTTTTAATGAGTCGTCTTTACAAAGTCAACTATCAGGCCAAGTTGACTTCCTTATTTCAGTAAGTCGTCTTGGTGAGATAAATTACCAGGGAATATCGACTTTTAGTTATCTTGCACGGATACATTATCTCGATAAGTCGACTTTTAGGGCTGAATAAGTCGACTTGACGGGATGTGGTTATCTCGATAAGTGGAATGGCACTCTTGGAGCTCCGTACATTGCTAACAGTTGATGTCTTGGTTGTGTGTTTTGTTCTCCTTCAGAGCGTTTGAAGAATCCGTGGAGTTGCTTCCAGATGGCATCGTGCGTGTCGATGGGTTTGTTGAGACCTTACCATTTGGCACCAGCCAGGGCAGTAGGATCTTCAAGGAAGGAATGAATGTGGTGTTTATCAGTAAAGATGGTAAAAACAAAATAATCATACTTGGTTTACTTACTTAAAGGTAATATCATACTTTGGTTTTTGTCAGAGAAATACAGACTCATTGGCAAAAATATCGAGGAAGATACAGTCACATTCATCTGTGAAAATTACAGTCCCACACGGTGCCCACTTTTTGAGAAAATCGTGAAAAACGGCCACAGTATTTCTTAAGTCTTTTCTTTTTTCTTTTTGATATTTTAAAAGTGGTCGTTGTTTGACTAATTTCTGGATAAATACACAATTTCAGGCGGACAAAATTTTAACGGTAGTTCCTACCAGCACCATCGTCATACCCGGTAAGTTATGCGTAAATCTGTGCACATTTCTGTTTTGGTTTCTTACCAAAGTATGATACTACCTTTAATATGTTTACACGATTAATGCCTGTAACTAATCCTGTAGTTTTTCCTTTTGTTATTTTGTCTAGTGTTAGATAATACAAAAAAATGTGTCCTCTTTGCCAGTGCTACTTGGTATCGTTATTAATTCCTGTGACGAATGAACTACTTTAACTGCTAATCTACCAAAAATAATGACCTGAGTATGAAAATGCTCAGAGTTCAATCCTCGCACTATCTTTCTCAAAGGCTAAAATGCATTTTAAGCCTTTTACACCTTTGTAGAATAAGTTCTTGCTAGGTTCGAAACGTTGGCCCTTCTAAATTTAAGCATTAGGTCAATCTAAATAACAAACATGCACCGAAGGCCTCAAATGGTAACCTGCCACCATGGATAAAAGAGTACTATTACAATGTACACAACTTTGTATTTTCTCACAAAAATACTTTCCTGCCTCTTACTTTGCAAAACTTAATCAATATACGGGGTGTCCCAGAAAAAAACGCAACACTATGTCGGGACCCATTATGTTAACATTAAACTTTTATTACTTCAAGATTCAAATATGTATTACAGCCATGTCTTGGCTATCACCATGTAGAATTTAAGCATATTGGGGCTGAAATTAGCGAAAATATGACCAATTGAAAGAGTACTCCTTAAAAATAAATTTGCAAGGATAACACGCATAGTCGTCAATACACATATAAATGTGTTTGAAAGAAAGATGAAAATCTGGTTTTCAAGGCTGGGTTTTTCAGTCTTAGTTTTCTCACTAAATTTCAGTCCACTTTTGCTCAAATTTTACATGTAAATAGCCAAGACATGGTTCTATTACATATCTGAATCTTGAAGTGATAAACAGTTTATTTTTTATATAATAGTTCCGACGCAAAGTGTTGCGGTTTTTTGGGGGGACACCCTGTATAAAGTGCCTTTTAAACAGTAATGTGTTGGAGTGATACTTGTTTTTTACAGTCAAGTTGGGAAACAGAGCACATTCAAGGAAAGATATTTGATATTTTCTGTAATTTTCTTGTTTGTTTAAAATCTATAGACACACAGGTATCGTTTGATGGTGCAAACAGAGTGATAGTACAAGTCAGCCAGCTGATGCAGTCAACCGATGGAATGCACAATCTCCTGGGCTTGTGTGGGAATTATGACGGTGATCCATCCGACGATCTGGAAGGCAAAAGCATCGAAGATTTCGTCAACAGTCACAGGATTCCTGGAGACCATTGCAACCCACTAGACCCACAGCTCCTAGATCCTCTTCATGCTCTCGACAAGGGTGCTCAGGATGACGTTCTGAAAGTGTGTGGCTACTTCTCCAACAGCAGATACTTTAAGGATTGCAGGTTGCACGTTGATGTGCAGCCATTCTATGATGCGTTTGTCTTCTCTGCGTCATTGAGTAGACTGGACGGAACTGCGTTTGACAAATGCAACCAATACGCCACATATGCTGCGGTATGCCTTTCAGAGGAGAACATCGTTGTAGAATGGAGATCTGAAACTTTTTGCGGTAAGGCTTAAAACTGAACCAGAATAATTAATGTTCACTAGTTGTCATGTCTTATTCACATTGGTCTGTTAACCATTAGAAGTAAAATGAATAAGACCTGTGGAGACACCATGTATAACACTCTTTTAGGAAGATGTGTGGTCCTGAAAAGGATCGATGAGAATATTCTCTCATCTTACTCATTCTAGTCTCTCCACCATGCAAAACTTCAAACCCTACTCATAAGAAGTGAAAAACATAACTAAGGAAGCCACTGGCGTGGACGGAGTAAAGGGTTTGGCTGCTATTTTCATATTTTCCCAGCCTTGGTGTGTAATGGGAGACTTTAGAGAACCGGTCTTGAGTCAACAACGCACGCGCAAACCGTGCTTGCGCAATTGTGAGCATGCGCGCGTTGTTTTGCGCGTGCGTGCGCGTGCGCTGTTGACTTGAAGACCGGTTCTCAAAAAGTCTCCGATTGTTGTTTAAATTAGGCTTACCCTTCACCGATGTAGATGAGCATTACTAACCCACTGCAGTGGCTCAGGTGAGAATCGGACCCACGACCTCCTGCTTAGTGCAAATGCCACACCACTAGGCCACCAAGCTAGCTAGGGTCAGCAGGTAAATCAAACCCAATTTCTGACGAAACATACTTACTATCAATGTCTGTAATTGTTAATTTTTTTTCCTTCACTACAGATGTTAAATGTGACCGTGGTATGGTCTACAAAGAGTGTGGTTCAGCTTGTCCTCGTACCTGTGAGAATATGTTCTTTGAGAAAGAATGCATCGAATATTGTGTAGAGGGCTGCCAGTGTCCTGAAGGTATTCAATACCATACTCCTAATATTAAGACATTTTATAAAAAATCAATAGGCTTACATTGGTAAAATCAGAGTTGTGCATTTGCAGTGTTGGAGTCGAGTCCTCAAATCCGACTACTTCAATGTCCGAGTACTGGGCCGAGTCCGAGTACATTTCTAGCGAGTCAGAGTCCATGGTATAGAGTACGACTATTATTAGGTCGAGTACAGGGCCGAGTCCGAGTACATTGCTAGCGAGTCCGAGTCCAGGTTACAACTACGACTATTATTAGGTCGAGTATAGGGCCGAGTCCGAGTACCAACATTTGCGTCCACATCCGAGTACATGCACAGTACCAGCCAAAGACAATTTAGCTCCGCAAGATAGCCTTTACTCGGCCCAAAAAGTGAAGTATCATTTGGCCGCCATTTTAGTAAGCAACAGCACTCTTTCTGATGTTATTAACGTCAAATTCAACTGTTTCAAGATGAAAGTTTCACCCCAATTATTTGTATAATCATTATTAAGGCCAATTATAATTATTGTCCAGAATCACACACCAAATGAAAACAGGGAATTGTGCTTACTAAAATGGCCGCCTGTGGGTACTTTCTCTGGTCGCGCACGATATTGAAAGAGCAGGCTGTCTTGCGGAGCTATATATACTGGTAGCTCCGGAAATAAGCCTATGTAATTGGCTTTATTGGGTTATCCCAGAATGAATCAACTGTGTCTTGTTTATTATATGTCCTTTGTCTTGCTGTTGACGATTTCTGAATAAAATAATAATAATAATAATAATAATTATATTAATATCTTTGGTACCAACGCACAGTTGGACATTGTGTCACTCTTCCTAGACATCCTTGTTTTACAAACCTTGCAAATGACACTGTGCTGCTAACTCCATTTGATACTATGATCTTCATACTCCCATTGTATATTTTATCGGAAATTGTCAACATAATCAACCGTGAAACTGTAACCAAAATTAAATTTGGACTAAATGGTCGAGTACTCCCAAAAATTCGAGGACATGTTCATTGATATCAAGGATGTGAGCTGCAATTTCAACCCAAACAAGTCTAATGAAAACATGCAGAAAATGTTAACGTATATGCAGAAGAAAATGATTGTATCCATGAGAATAAATCGTGTATCCAATTAGTGTTATCAAGATGCTCATTCATGCTTGCATTGTTATGAGCACACGCCGCCATTATTAAAGCAATAGCGCAAAGAGCGCCCTCTACATGTGTTATTATAGCGCCCTCTACACGTGTCTCAAGAGAGGCATTGTTCTATGCAAATTGAAATACAAAGTTATGTGCGAAATGGGAGACTTTTGGAGGGCGTTTTTGAGTCAACAGCGCACGCGCAAACCATGCTTGCGCAATTGTGAGCATGCACGCGTTGTATTGCGCGTGCGTGCGCGTGCGCTGTTGACTCAAGACCGACCCTCCAAAAGTCTCCCATTTCGCACATAACTTTGTATTTCAATTTGCATAGAACAATGCCTCTCTTTTGTTATACCCGCAATCTGCATTCATGCCATGGGCCAGGACATAGGGCCTTTACGAAATGAGGCTTGAAGCTTGGCTTGCGATTGATTTTGTTACCGCCATTTTGTTTCCTAAATGAAATGAAGGGCTTGAGATACATGGCGAAGCTGGGCCTTTTTTCGGCTTCGTCGTGTGGCCCAATCCCTTCATTTCGTTTTGTGGGCCTCAAATGGCGGTAGCGAAATAAGCACCAAGCCTAGCCCCAAGCCAGGTTTCATAAAGGCCCAGAGTTTTCCTGTTGAGCGATATCCCATAGTAGTTTGAAATCCAACGACGCCAATTATTGTTACTGAACGGTGCCACTAAATAGAAAGCCAAATGGAGCGAAATCACCATTCTATGGTATCGGTTTGTGTAACAATAGTGTTTCAATAGATGCATGCACATAATGTATAAATAAACACTTCACCTGTTTTCCTTTAGTATTTCGAGCACACGGTTTTGAATGGAGCACTCTTTTTATTAGAACAAGAAACTGCAATGGTGTTTGTCGATCTTAATGCACTACAACTCTGGCTCGGTACGTGGTGCACGATTTATTTCTGAAAGGAAAACGGAGTTAGAAGAATATTCGGCATGAACAACATCTCCATGATTTCCACACCGGTTTTTTGTTCATGGTTAGCTTTCCGGCTTCCCAGATTTCATTTATTAGTAATCAATTGTCACCGCATTGACATTTTTGTAACAAATGTATTTTGCGTGGTTGTTGAACAGGTACATACTCCAATGGACATATGTGCGTTCACCCTGAAAACTGCCCTTGTCTTCAAGCCGGGGAGCCATTTCCAGCTGGTGCTTATATGGAAGATGGTTGCAGGGATTGGTAAGTCACGAGGGCTGAATTGAACAAAACGCCTCAAAAAATAAATCTTAATAAAGGGTGGCGGCAATACACTGGTTAACACCATGGCGGCCATCTTAGATTTTGATCGCAACTTCAAAACGAGGCACTATCACGGATGCGCTTTTTTCGAAGTGTAAACCCGTGTATGGGTGTTTTTCCTTATATATACACGGGTTCACACTTCGGCGGCCATCTTAGATTTTGATTGCAACTTCAAAACGAGTCACTTCCACGCATGCGTACTTTTCGAAGTGTAACCCGTTGAGAAATTACAATACACGGGTTACACTTCAGCGGTTTTGATTGCGACTTCAAAAAGTAAGAATACCCCTCCCCCGCCAAAAAAAAAACCCTCAATGTTTGGCTTAACTTCATATAAGCTGACCAGAAAAATATTAGAATATGATATGGACTAAACAAATTTAATACACAAAGCTATGGAAGCATGGCCGATAAAGTATAATAGTAAAAAAAAAAAAAAAAAAAAAAAAAACAGGACAAAAACTAAACCTGTTCCGACATCAGAAATATCGGAACAGCTAATAATCGTAGTTACCCCGACAAATCCTGCTGTACTTTTGATAAAGAAATGAATGAATTAATATAGGACTGCATGGAACAACAGTCGTTTTACTCCAGATGAAATTATGCCCTTGAAAGTAGGTGAAAAATGCAAGTGGATGAAAGATTGGTCAAAGGCATCGACTCTTTAATAATCAAACCATAATTAAAACCATTGAAAAGTGAACAAAGAAAAATTGACTGGAGCGGGATTCGAACCGGCGACCTCCTGAACACCGTACTTGCCCTACGTTGGTGGTGACACCCCAGTACTCAATTATCTTTGTTCGTTTGGCAGTCAGAAGCCATGAAACCATGCACACACCGCCATACCCCAAGGATCGTTTCAATAATACACGCAGCAATGCTGCAACCTTGGAACAGCAAATATGGGGATCACTCAAAGAGCCGTATTCTGTTTAAAACTCAGTCAGTTTTCCTTGTGGTTATTTGATGATTACTGTGCTTCAAACAATATCATTTCTTGTTTCACTCCAGCATTTGCCAGGAAGGTAAACTACAACATTGTACCACCCACGAGTGCCCAGCTACATGTACCATTCTGGAAGGACGTAACATCAAAACCTTTGATGGCAGTAAATGGCAGTAACTACATCTATGATAGCAAGTGCGAGTATGTACTGGTACAGACCAAGAGTGAAATAGATACTCCATTCAGTATCTTCATGGACAAGTCTATGTGTGACGATGATTTCCTGAAATGCTCATCTGTTCCTGATATCACTGTGAAGACTCCAGATGAAACTCAGTACACGTAAGTCTCAGTAATCGGTCACCCATACCCTTCTCAACTCAAAATTACAGTTTGACAAATTTCATTATGAGAGGATTTTAATGAAGTTATTATTATTTATTATTTGTGGTAATGACACAACGAATTCTTCAAAAGCGCCAAAGGCACTGTAGCTCGAAAGCCTGATGACGGCCTGAAAGATTATGAGAAGAAGATACAGTTTGAGAGGTTGGAGGAAAGCCCAAGAGTAAGAATATGGGTGAAAACCCACAGAATCAGGTAGGGACTGAAAACCCAATCCACTTGTGGACCGAGCTGGACTTGAACCCGGTCCACAGAGGTGAAAGGCAAGGAAAGAACAGCTACGCCAACCTGACATAATTTATTTACACAAATTACTGAATGGTGCTATTATTTGTGTACCTTTTGCTATTACTGTGTTTGTCTGTGAATTGTGCTCTTCCACTGGTTCCATAATAGAGCGCATCGAATGTATCCACAGTCCTTTACTTATTCATCCTGCTAAGCATCATATCTTATCAAAAACTGCATTGGCTAAATGCAGGCTTTAATAATCTAAACATTGTGTTTTATATATATCTGTCAAATTTCCTTGCTTCAGCTTTAAGTCGAGTAAACAGGATTCGGTGACGATGTTTGAAAAGAACCAAGCCAAACATCATCTGATGCTTCCAGTTTTCAAGCACGCAGGCAGCAGCACTATCATCATAACCAAAGTGTCTTCCATCTTTGTACGAGTTACACTGCCTGAACTTGGTACTGAGATTCTCTTGGGCATGGATAACCGCATATACATATCAGCGAAGGAAAACCTTTTTGACAAGGTAAATAATTCATTTACATGTATATATTGGACTATGTGGTATGCATATTAGGCTTGTCCTTCATCGACGTTCATGAGTCAACACTCCTGAGGACGAACAGAGCACGCTGTTCGGAACGTCGAGATAATATCAACGGTTCTTCTCAGAACCACACACTCACAGAAGAGATTACATAGTGTCACCGTAAGCCTACCTTTTTAGTACTTCCATCATGCATAGTTTCAAGTCTTATTCATCGACGTGAATGAGCCCTGCATACTCAGTGCATGTTGAGCGCACATGAAAAAAAGCATGCAATGGCTCAGGTGGGATTCGAACCCACGACTTCATGTTTACTAGCGCATATGCCATACCGCTAGGCCGCGGACCTAGCTGGGGTCAGCGGGATGACTGGTAAAACATGATAAGGTGCTAAGGAAAAGAAATGTGACTGTTAATGCTAGGAGTCCACTGGGCCGGCGCCAGTTGGTGGCAATGCAATTTGCTGTGGCGCCTAGTGTCGCCAATAAGGTACCTAGTGGCATGCAGTGGCTCAAACTGCCTCCCAACTGGCTCGTGGTGGCCCGCAACGGCGCCAAAAATTGAATTTTGTGGCAAGAAAATTTCACAATGTTTGAAATTTTCGTCGCGCCACTTGCATCGAGCAATCAGAGCGAAGTGTCCACCAAGTGGCACCAAATGGCGCATACAATCCGCCTATTGGAACCCACTAGAATGTAATGGCGCGCGCCAAGTTGCGCCACTACGGGCCAATCACATAATCTTTGGCGCGAACAGGCACCAACTGGCGCCGGCCCAGTGGACTTAATTTTCTGCCAAGTTCGAATTAGCGCAAAAAAAAATTACAATACAAACGTCATGACTTTCGATAAGCGGAAACAACTATTTACTTTATTTAAAGCAAACTTAGGAAATATTAACGTGGTAATTTTCAATTCTTTTGGCTATCAGGTCATGGGTCTCTGTGGAACCTACAACAAAAAGCAGTCTGATGATTTTCAACTGCCGTCTGGTGGCTCAGAAGCCGTGCCGTACCTTTTTGCCCCTGCATTTAAATCCAACACGCAATGCGACGAGAAAGAGCCGCTTCCGTATGACTACTGTGCCCAAGACCCCACAAACACCTTGGCTGATGTATGCAACAATCTAAACCAGGAGCCTTTTAAGAGCTGCAGTGAGAAAGTTGCAGACGCCAAGTACATGGATCAATGTAGAAGAGACCGATGCACCACTCAGGGGGAGCAATTAGATGGTGCTGAGTGCATGGCTTTTGCTGCCTATGCACGGGAATGTGCCAATGCTGGCACTGTGATCAACTGGAGAGGTCCAGGCTTATGTTGTAAGTTGTTAATTTTTGCTTCTTAGTGACGAGGGGCTCGAAGAGAATTACCCATGGCAGTCTGAGTTGACTGCATCAGACATGATACATTCCCAACTTGATCTTCTTTCTGGAACAGGAGTTGGGCCTAGACCTAGGCAATCAGTGGTCGGGCGCGACTTTTTAGGGGTCGCATAAAAGCGATAGAGGAAAGGTAGCCACACTGTCACTGTTATTCGTTATTCGTTATTCGAAATCTAATCCATGATTCTAACTTTAAAGCTGCGTTGATCTCTAGAAATAACACTTCAAAACTGCGATACGACAAATGAAATATCACCGATTGAAACAAACTGTACATTCATGTTGGACATCATTCATCAAGTGTGCAATCAGTTAAAACAAGCATCAGACTCCAATTCTAAATACTTCGCATACAACAACAGGGGCCAATTTCATAAAACTGTTAAGCACACAAATTTGCTAAGCATGACATTTCTGTCTTAATAAAAACAGGGTTAACAACCAAATCTCCACGTGTTGTGAATCACTTGTGATTGTTCTTTGGCTGTTGTTCGCTGACCATGAATATCAAATGGAATTTTCAGTGGTGGTTTGTTTTATTGGGCGCGACATTTTTGTGCTAAGCAAATTTTTGTGCTAAGCAAATTTTTGTGCTGAACAGTTTTATGAAATTGGCCCCTGCAGATCATGATGTTTACTTGTTATGAATAAATCCATGTATACCTTTGTCTTATTTAGCTGTAACATGTGACAAGGGTATGGTGTACAAGGAGTGTGGATCTCTGTGCAGAACAGATTGCCGTGATCTGGAGCATGACGATTGTCAGGAGCATTGCGTTCAGGGTTGCCAGTGCCCTGATGGACAGGTAGGAATACTTCACCTTTGGCATGCAACATAATAACTATGTGAAAGTGGTCATTTAAAATTCAATATGGCTGCCACGTCAGAGCTTGAATATTACAATACACAGGTTTACACTTCGAAAAGTGCGCATGCGTGATAGTGCCTCGTTTTTAAGTCGCCATCAAAACCGCCGAAGTGTAAACCCGTGTATTGTCTTCGACAATGGACGGGTTTACACCTCGAAAAGTGCGCATGCGTGAAAGTGCCTCGTTGTGAAGTTGCGATCAAAATCTAAGACGGCCGCCGAGGTGTTAACCCGTGTATTTCAATACGTTGCCTTTAAGATAATCATCCTAAATAAATATTTCCATAAGTAAAAGTCACTACAATGAATATCATGGATACAAATCGTACTCTGAGAGGTGAATTGTTTGGAATACAAGCGAATTGAGCATTATTATTTTGCCCGATACTGGAGTTTTTGCGGCCATTTTGATGACGTCATAGTTAGACATCTAGCGCAAGTTTGATTTTTCTCGATTTTTTATATTTTGTTTGTCTGACCTCATACCATAAAATCTTCTGTTGCAATTTTTTTGGGGTTAGTGTACATTTTGTCATAGATTGACCCTACTAGTCACCATAAACCACCGAAGTCATCTTAAACACATTGTTGCGAATGTTACTCTTTACAGTGAGAAATACTCTCTATTCGTTTAGCTCACCCGGGTCAGCCCTTACTGGGAATGGTCGTGTTTTACTGCACAAAACAAGCGAGAGAACGGGGACGAGGTTGACTGGTGTCGACCCGGGGAGCTAAATGAATTGAATGCACCCTATATTGCACTTAAACTGTTTAGCTGCACCAATTATTATCTGACCCAGCAACCTTTTGGTAAATTTCATTTTCAGCTTTTCAGTGACAGGGCGAATGAATGTGTGCACATTTCAAAATGCTCTTGTTTCTACAATGGGAAGCCCTATGCATCAGGCCAAATATGGCATGATATCTGCAACGAATGGTAAGTTACAAAGCAAATTATATGTAATACAGATATTTTTGGAGAAGTAATGGCCAAAACAGGCTCTGCACAACCTTTTGGGGGGCTCCCCTAGCCTCCCATAGAACCGCGCCTGGCTTGTACAATATCTAGTCTGGTTCCCTGCCCAAAGATTCCCTGACGACTCTTATTAAAAATCTTAGGTCAGGTATCGGCTACGGTTAAAAATAGAACATGACACAGCTGTCATGTCTGCGCAGGCGCGGAAGCTAGTTTTAGCGTTTTCCGAGAATCAATTTTAGCATTCATTTTTGCACTTTTGTAAGCACATGCAATTTTATCTGGACAGAATAAGAAATCAAAGGGTGGGAAAAAAAACATACAACAAACTCCTCAAAAGTGCATAATAGGAAAAGTGCTCTGTTGTATGTGAACAATAATTATGCTCTATTTGGGCTAACTGTAGCCGGAATGTAACATATTTACATGACGTGTCTTTTCCTGAACTATGTGACCCCGCGTGACCTGTCGGAAATAGCCGAAAGTCAACGTTACTATCCGAAGTTGAACGAAAACGAGTTCGTAATGTTTCGGATTTTTCCGTAAAAGGCCAAAACTTGGTCTTTTTGGTCACGTGACCCTCCAGTACACGTAGCCGATACCGGACCCTATATTTGACAGACAATAGTCTGGCGCTTTTGGGGTCCGGGAACCAGACTATACAATATCTTCCATCAATGTAGTTTCTACGGACTTCCACGAGTGCCATTCCACTTATCCTGATAACCACACTTTTATCTAGATTTATCTCGCCAAGTCGACTTTTGGAGTGGTAAAAGTCGTCTCGTCTCAATAATTATCTCAACAAGATGGCTTTTTGGGAAAACGAAAAGTCGACTTATCTTGATGAATTAGCTGGCCAGGTCAACGAAGTGCATCTAAAAATTGGTCTTATCCTGATAGATAACCTCAGTTTGATTTAAAGTCGTCTTTACAAGGTAAACTATCCGGACAAGTCGACTTCCTTCTTTCAGTATGTCGTCTTGGCGAGATACATTATCAGGATATGTCGACTTTTTAGTTTTCACTACGTCATCTTGTACGATTGAATTATCTCGATAAGTCGACTTTTAGGGCTTAATTAGTCGACTTGGTGAGATCAATTATGTGGCTATCTGGATAAGTGGAATGGCACTCATGGAGCTCCGTACGTTTCAGTTTGGTCGATTGAACAATATGCATTGGATATTTTCTTTATGAAATTCCTTATATCTTAAACGTGCGTAACGTGATATTCAATGTCCAATAGGCAGTGTATCATACTAGTAATCTTTGGTGCCTGTGCTTATAGACTTGTCTTTAGCTTAGCTTTATTCCAAAGAACAATTTAAGATCTTAAGGTTGTTTAATGCTATATAATTCTTTGCAATTTCTTTTTAGCAAATGTACAAATGGTGTGGCTGTATGCACAGAAAATATCTGCGGTGGTAAGCAAACAGTTCATAATTTCAGAGGAAGAGATTTGAGGTTTTTGTAATATTGATATTACTTCATGTATGCAACCCAAGGGACTAAGTTGGAGTCCAACGGCCAGATGCAATGGACACAAAATCTGTTTATAATAAGCATTTAGATTTAGAGCAATTCCATAAATGATAATTACACATTACAAATGATATAATAAGCAAATAATATGAAAAGAGAAAGAAGAAAAATGCAAGAAAACTAGAAGGAGGCTCATGAAAATGTGGAGATCGGACCGAACGCCATCCAGGGGCCAATTTC
Organism: Astropecten irregularis; assembly: GCA_963971285.1. NCBI lineage: Eukaryota > Metazoa > Echinodermata > Asteroidea > Paxillosida > Astropectinidae > Astropecten > Astropecten irregularis. The sequence goes on from OZ020255.1 coordinate 5,169,364, forward strand.
ATAAAACTGTTAAAGGTTCACTGTAATAAAAACACATCTGAAGTTAAATACATATCTACTGTTATAAAACTCAACCTGTCTATCTTTGTTTACGCTAAAAAATACTGTATATTGAAAAAGGAGGTATTTTAGACCCATAATTGAGCACCCCACTTTTCGCGACGAAAAACCTTGCTTACGTCACATGCAGAACACCACGCAGTATACTGCGGTGCGAGCCTATACTAGTTCTGTAGGTGACGTCACAAGCTATTGTTGAGTGGGTCGGTTCCAATGGGGACTTTTTTGAGGGGCGGGGCATACATGTATCGATTTTGTAATTGTTTCGTCAAAATTAAGCACTTACATACAAATAAAAATGTATATTCTCATTAATTATGTATTAAGCAATAATTTTAAAGCACTTTCATCCCTTTCCCACATTTTATTACAGTGAACCTTTAAGCACAACAATTTGCTTAGCAAAAAAATGTCTCGCCCAATAAAACAAACCACCATTGAAAATTTTGATATTCATGGTCACCGAAGAACAATCACACGTGATACACAACACGTGGAAATTTGGTAGTTAACCCTGTTTTTATTAAGACAGAAATGTCATGCTTAGCAAATTGTTGTGCTTAACAGTTTTATGAAATTGGCCCCAGATGGTTGATGGGGAGGGTCGCAAAGCAAAACAATAAATAGACCGATCCATTAAGCACCGCCCCATTTGTTTCTGACCAATCAAACTCCTGGGGCCAATTTCACGGCGCTGCTTAGCACACAAATTTGCTAAGTATTACATTTCAGTCTTAACAAAAACAGGCTTAACAACCAAATATCCATATTTTGTGCATCACTTGTGATTATTCTTTGGCTGTTGTTGAATGACCAAGAACATAAATGAAATTTTTAACTCTGGTTTGTTTTATTGGGCGTGACATTTTTGTGCTAAGCAAATTTTTGTGCTTAGCAGCGCCGTGAAATTTGCCCTTGGTTTATGTCCGACTTGCGTTCACCTAACTCCGACAAATGTACGCACGCGTACCCGTACGTACGCGCGACAGGAGCGTGCAATGAAGCATTGGAGAGGAACACGTGTTCATTGCCCACGAGTGCAGTGAAATGGGCTTACTGGATCAGTCTATGCCTGGGCCTTTACAAAATAAGGCTTGAGGCTAGGCTTGGGATTTATTTTGCTACTGCCATTTTGTGTCCTAAATGAAATGAAGGGCTTGAGATACATGGCAAAGCTGGAGCCTTTCTTTGTCTTCGACCTGTGGCCCAATCCCTTCATTTCCTTTTTGTGGGCCTCAAATGGCGGTAGAGGTACCAAGCCTAGCCTCAAGCCAGGTTTCGTAAAGGCCCTATTCTAAATGTGTATGTGAATATAATAAGCCTGACATTTGACCTATCAATGTTTCCATTTGACAGCGGCTGGTGAGGATTGCCAAGGCTCCCTTGTGTACCATACTTGCGAAGAGTGCGAGCGTAATTGTGAAAATAAGCATCTGGATTGCAATATGGATGTGTGCACCCCAGGGTGTAGATGCCCAGATGGTACGGTACGATCTGAAGATGACCAGTGTATACCTGAGGCACTGTGCCCCTGCTACTATAATGGATTTGTCTACCAGCACTGGGAACACTTTTTCATGGACTGCCGTCCCTGGTAAATGTTATACCAACATTTTACATAGTCAAGGAGCAAAGTTCTGAAAACCCTCTTACGTTGAAGGTTTGAGGATCAACAAAATACAATATTCACTTTCCCACAATGCAACTGAAAAAAGGGGTCCTTGATGTGTATTTTGGTGAACGATTATGTGATTATATAATACATAATTCACTCACAGAGAAATACAATTTAAAAAAAAAAGTCAGAAGCAAGAGCTTTAACCCATTTGCTGAATTCTCTTTTGTATCTTTATAATATTTTTGTTGTTGGAAATATTATAATAATTTTAGGGATATTACACAAACGTGCTACCACAATTTGAGGTCACTAGGTCTGTTCCATTAATACCTTAAGTCAGACCTTAGATGTAGTCGGAGTTGAGAACTTAAAATTTTCATGGTCCATGCTCCTTGTCTATCATATATGTTTTTATGGTTGTAATTTTGTTCGATTATCATCAAACTGAACTTGGTGTGATATTATTTATGGTTGCTTTGAAAGTGCATTGTTTTGAAAAATTTAAGGAAAAAGGTGCAGCACAATGTTTTATTTTGCAAATTAGACTTGCCCTTCACCGACGTGGATGAGCACTGTATACTCAGTGCTTGTAAGTGCACATGAAAAAATCACATATGCTGGCTCAAGTACGTGGGATTCGAACCCACGACCTCCTGCTTACTTGTGCAGATGCCATACCGCTAGGCCACCGAGCTAGCTGGGGTCAGCGGGGTGAATCGAATCCAATATCTCACCCGAGCCAGCGTCTGATTTTTGTCACGTGCACTCATAAGCACTGAATATACAGTGCTCATCCACGTCGGTGAAGGGCAAGTCTAATTTGCATATTATCTATATTCCGACCAAAATCATTTAATATTTATGTTTTATTTTGCCATATTTGTTTTTAGCCTATGTATACCAGGTGGGATACTTGACTGTGAACAAAAGCTATGTCCAGGTAATATCTTATTTCTTGATATTACATTTTTTTTAAATTAAATTGTCCCTTTATGTTATTGTTGGATGACACATTCATGCCTTCATAATGTCAGAAAAAAGAACACTGAAAATCATATTGACTTGTGTTGACATACAACATTAATTTGTTGATGAAACTACGTATCAGAGTATGGAAGTGGATGTTGTGTCCAAACAGTGTTCTACATTTTACTAAAATTCATTGTTGTATTTGTATAATTATTATTCTGATAAGAGCTACGCGGATGTTGTCTTGCCTTCTTCACACCCTGGGGTCAATTTCATAGAGCTGCTTAAGCACCAAAATTTGCTTAAGCACCAAAAACCTTGGTGAATAGAATCAGTAAGCCAACCAAAACGCCTTGTGAATGTTATGCTCAGCAAACAATGACTGAATACAAGTCAAAAGCAGTAAACATCACATGAATATTTGGTTGGTAATCCTGTATGATCAAGGAAGACATTTCATGCTTAAGCAAATTTTGTGCTTAAGCAGCTCTATGAAATTGGCCCCTGGAGATTACAAAGCGGTTGTAATGTGACACGTACATAATATAGGAAGCTTGTTACATCTCAATATTTCATTCCAACGGATATAATTTATGTTGATTTAGAGATGGAAGATAGGAGAAATCTAACACTGTTAAATGCTGGATGGGGATTGTTTAAATCAAAAATGGTAGAGATTACAGTTCTGCATGTGAACATGATTTGTTTCGTTTACTTTCAGCAACCTGTCGAGCTTATGGAGATCCTCATTATATAACATATGACGGACTCAAGTACGAGTTTCAAGGTAAGTTTTTCATGTAGGTGTAACCAAGTGTGTATTTACCAAGTAATTACTTTGAATAATTAGTCTGGCTGGTCACATAGGCTTCATTTCACATAACGGCATAATTTGTAATTCTACAGGCCTATACAGTGTGTCCCAGAAAAAAACCGCAACACTGTGTCGGGAACCATTATTTTAAAATTAAACTGTTTTAATATCTCTTCAAGATGCAGTTATTTCATACAACCATGACTTGGCTATCACCATGTAGAATTTAAGCAAAATCGGGGTGAAATTTGAAAAAATATGACCAATTGAAAGAGAATAGGCCCTAATCTTTAAAAACCAATTTTGCAGTATTCAAGAATAAGTGGTCAATACACAGATAATGTGTATTAAAAGAAAGATGACAAATCTTTGAGGTTGGGTAATTCAGTCTTAGTTTTCCCCTCAATTTCAGTCTAATTTTGCTCAAATTCTACATGGTGATAGCCAAGACATGGCTGTATCACATATCTGAATCTTGAAGTGATAAACAGTTTAATGTTCATATAATAGTTCTCGACACAAGTGTTGCGTTTTCTTTGGGACACCCTGTATACATGTAGTTTGATGCACTTTACCTCTTGGCCTTTCTGATGTTATTTCTCATTTTGTATGCGTTTTCCAGTCTTACTGTTGAAAGTCTGTGCTGAAAGGATTGAAACATGGAATATACCAATTACACATAAATTATACCATTCCAAGTCACTGTAGTCACAAAACAAAGCTTTATAAACAAAAATGTATGTTATTGTCTCTCCAATAATTCCAGAACATCAACATTGAATCATATATTCAATGGAGAACAAGGCACATTTGAACATTTTGCTCTCATGTTACTGTCAACAGGGGATTGCAGCTACGTCTTGACAACTGATAACTGTGGAAACAACACCGAGACAACTTTCGAAGTGGTTGTGGAAAACATCAAATGTGGTACAGGCGATTTTACTTGCACCAAGGCAGTCAGGATCACCATACTTGATATCACTATCTTGTTAGTGCGTGGTGCTGCTAACCCGAATATCACCACGGCTTCACCCGCGCTAGTACCACCTACATTTTATGATATCTCAGTTTCTGGCCTCTATCAAGTTGTCAGTACTGACATTGGTAAGTATATAGAGGTTAATGTTCGTAGCCCTTTTCAAATCTGGATCCATTCCCCTGTACTACTCCTTACACCCAGTATAAAGGGTGCACAAAAAGAAACTTCCGTTGAATTTGACACCCGACCCCGTTAAATCTAATCGGTTTGGGGTGATATGAGTAGTACGAGTGTTTAGAGCACATCTTGAGCTGCATTTCGATACCCTACTTGATGCCAAGGACTCAACACTATTCAATACACACAGCATTGTTTGTCAAAAGGTACAAAACCAAAAGTTACACTTTTGGATATTTAGGTTGAACTTACCATACGCTACATTGCGTAGGGCGATATTGTCTGGGTCGACAATGGGTTACGCACAGCTAGCTACACACGTTATACCTAAAAGTGCAACTTTAATTTCAAAGGGTAAGGCGTCAAAATCAACGGAAGTTTCTTTTTTTTGCACCCTTTGTTTTGAAACGCATCAAAATAGAGGCGTTTTGCTTTAATTTGGAAGAACATGTATGCTGTTTTTCAGCATTTAGATGAAGGAAACAAAGCAAAAACTGGTGCCCGGTCAAAGCCAATGATTGCAAAGTGTCTAATACGTGGCCCTCTTCACAGGAAGGATCTGAAAGTTATGCCGACCAGTGAAAAACCATGATTTCCATCCTTTTAGGCCCTTATCCGTAGTTAAAAACAGGTTTTTGTAGTACCTTGTAAATATGTTACCAATGCAGAAAGGTATAAGCTACCTACTTTACCTGAAGACCTAATAACATTTCACAAATAGGTGGAAAATATCCTGCAGAAAAACGGCTCCCCTTTTTGCATTTAGGATTCCTCATTGTAACAGTTTCATTAAACATAAAGTGGTCTGATAGAATAGCCACTTATCAAAAACATCAATTTACATTAATAAACATCAGTTTAGAAAGATTATAATTTCATACCATTCAGAACCAATATTTCAGTGAAATATTTCCCTTTGAGATGTTTTCCTAAAAATCTGCAATTGAAACGGGCCAAAAAATTCAACACTATAGAAGGTCCATTTACAAAATAGGAACTGTTATTTATATTTGATTAAAAAACAATGACACCAATACCAGTGATATTTCGAAAACCTGCGTTTTATGGTATACCTTCTATCTAAAAACCCATGTGGAACCAATACTTTCCCAAAATACACAGGGGCCAATTTCATAGAGCTGCTTAGCACACAAATTTGCTAAGCATAACATTTCTGTCTTAATAAAAACAGGATTAACAACCAAATTGTCATGTGTTGTGTATCACGTGCAATTGATCTTTGGCTGTTGTTCGCTGACCATGAATATCAAATCGAATTTTCAATGGTGGTTTGTTTTATTGGGCAAGATATTTGTGTGCTAAGCATTTTTTTTGTGCTAAGCAGCTCTATGAAATTGGCCTCTGGTGACAAATTAAATGACTTCGTTTATTGCAGATCGACATCATACATACACAAAAATCAATGAACCAATCGATGAAATCATCCAAATATTATCAGATATCCATATTTATTTGTTTAAATTCAATATTATTTTTTTTTGGGGTAGCCTTCAGATGATCAGGTCATGTTAGTCACTTTAACCATTATAATTCTCGATTTCCAGGTGTTACAATATTCTGGGATAGAGGTACAACTGTGTTTGTGACTGTCGATGGCACGTATAAGGAAAAGCTGTGTGGTCTGTGCGGCGATTTTGATGATGACACTTCGAATGACTTCAGGACAAGAGCTGGGATTGTGGAATCGTCTGTGAACATATTTGGTCACAGCTGGAAGACCCTGGAAAGCTGCCCCTTCCCTCCTGATTTTCAGGATCCGTGTGACCACAGGCCAGAGCGAAGGATTTGGGCCGAGTTGGCTTGTGATATCATCAACAAAGCAGTGTTTGCTACGTGCCATAAGTTGGTAAGCCCGTTTTGTTCAGCTCAAGCCTTTAAGAACTGAGACGTTTGACAATTTTGGGTAAAATTGTTGTTATTGTCTTTAAGAGCAGTCGCATCATCTGGGGCCAATTTCATAGAGCTGCTAAGCACAAAAATGTGCTTAGCACAAAAATGTCTTGCCCAATAAAACAAACTACCGTTACAAATTTAATTTGATATTCATGGTCAGCGAACAACATCCAAAGAACTATCGCAAGTGATACACAATACATGGACATTTTGTTGTTAACCCTGTTTTTATTAAGAGAGAAATGTCATGCTTAGCAAATTTTGGTGCTAAGCAGCTCTATGAAATTGGCCCCTGGTGTGATGGTGTAGTGAGCAAGGCCGGATGTTCATCCGATGCACCATTTCGCGATAAATCCGAAAGTTGAGAAATTTGGTTGCTGCTCTTTTTCGATTGATGCTGGGATATTTCGATTGTCTTCGTATTAGCTAATTACTATACTTTACAAGTAATAAACTGCTATCTTGCCTACCTGACCCCCACCCTTTGTCTGACCTATCTTACCCACCCTGACTCTCATACCACCCCTTCCCTTTGTCCATATCCTCTGATCCATTTTATGTATGCTTCCTTCAGTAGTATGAAAAGGGGGTTATCATTCCAAACCCCATTTTCACTCACTCCACTCCACATTTAACTGCCACATTCAAAATAGATTTCATCTCGCCAATTTTCACCCCCCATTTCACAAATCTCAAAATAACCAAAATCAAAATCAAAATGCCTCATTTTATCGCGAAAAAAAAAATGTTGTAAATTTAAAAAGTTGTAGATTGGAATGTGAAAAAAAATGAGAAAAAATAGAAATTTTTTTTATAAAATATTAATTTATATTATTATAAATAAGATGGATCGAGAGAATAATCAAACGCCGCGTCGTGTAATTGCGAAGGGATATAACAAATGGAAAAAAAGAGAACTAGAAAGATTTGTTGAATCTGAAAGAATTCCATTTATACAAAGCCTTGGATCTACTCGAAATGATTTGATACGTGTAATTGAAAGTGCGGGGCCTGTTAGACCAAGAGGATATAAAAGTTGGAGTAAATCAAGGTTAGAAATTTATATTATACAAAATGATTTGTTTAATTTATTAAACCGACGAGTAAGAAATACTCGTCAACATTATATTAGTTCGATTAAAAGTTTTCAAAACCAATTTTTAAACTTAAATACAAAAAAAATTGAATATCTTAGAGAATTAACAAGAAGATTTAACCTTGATGTTACACCAACTGGTTATAGGGGACAAATAATAAGACGAGACTATGTCAAAGCAATTAAAGATTATGTTGCACCGACAACAATTAACGAAGCAATTAACTGGAGAGGAACTAGACGTTTTAGAAACAATTTGATAAATTTAGAAATGAGGCCACAATCAAATTACCGAGATATAACAATATTTTTCAATCAGCATCGTGGGGATATTGTAAAAAAGGTAAAATCAATGTTTAGAGAACATGGAGCCTTTAAGATTCAATTTGCTATAAAAATAACCTATGGGAAAACAACAACGGGAAGTCTTATTGATTTTACTGTTAGAAGTGGTCAAGGACTTATTTTAAGTGAAAGTGAAATAGTAAATGAGGTAAATAAAAATATTGGAGAATTAATACACAAAGTCGAAAATAATAATTTACAAGATTCGGATTTAGTTTTAGATAAAATAGAAGTGTTTTATATGAATTTTGGTAGATATATCTTTGCTAATGTTGGTTCTTATCTAGAATTACCTCCATTTATTAAAAACAAAAATGCTGTTGTTAATGTGTTAAACAAAGACGATCAATGTATTAGATGGGCAATAAGATCAGCATTAGGACTGTATACTGACAAGGTTAAAGAAAATAAGAGGAAAAATCCGGCTTATCAAATTAAGGAGGCAAGACCAAGCACTTATAAATTAGATGATGGTTTAAACTTTGATGGGATAGGTTTTCCAACCCAAATAAATCAAATATCTAAAATTGAACGGCAAAACAATTTTAATATTAATGTGTTTTTATTAGATTGCGATAATGATAAAGAAGGAGATTTACCTACTCCTCATCGTATCTCTGAACAGGAAAACGATATTTCGATAGATTTATTGTTAGTTCATAGGGATGGGAAGAACCACTTTTGTTGGATCAAACATTTTTCAGCCTTATTTTTTATGGCCACGACTAAACATAAATGTAAATCATATTACTGTAGGAGATGCTTATCACATTTTCAAAAAGAAGATAAATTAAAATTGCACGAAGAAATGTGTAAGGGAATAGTAAATCATCCATCACAAGTAGTACTTCCTGAAGAAGATGAAAACATTTTACAATTCAAAAATTTTAAAAATATACAAGATGCACCATTTGTGATTTATGCTGATTTTGAATGTATCTTAGAAAAAGTAAACAAAAAACCAACCGCAAAATCACAAATATTAGCTATTCATAAACCTAGCGGATATTCTTACGTTGTGGTAAGATATGATGGAAAACTAATGAATCAAAAAACGTATAGAGGAGCTGATGCCTCTAAAGATATAATTTATTCTTTGTTTAAAGAACAAGATGAAATTAAAAAGATATTTGATAATCCCAAAGAATGTGAATATGTTGATGAAGAAATAATAAAAAATAGTAACCGTTGTTGGATTTGTGAAAAAGAAATAAAAATAAATTCTGATCAAATGTGTCAATGTACGAATCCTAAAAAACCTAAAACCAAAGAAGAAATATCAGCAAAAACATTTATAAATGCTAAAGGATATACAGAATACCTGTGTTTAACGTGCAATAAAAAAATTAATAACTTTAGAAAAGTTAAAGATCATTGTCACATCACAGGAAAGTTTCGTGGAGTTGCACATGCACATTGTAACCTAAAACTTAAAATAACAAATCGAACACAAATACCGGTCATTTTTCACAACTTAAAAAATTATGATGGGCATTTGATTATGCAGGGGGTAGGAGCATGTATTGAAACATTAAATAAAACGATTAAGAAAAACGAAACTCGAAAGAAAAAAATTGAAACTACTCTATCTAAATTGTTAACTAAACAAGAAAAACTTGAAAATCATAAGAAAGAACTGCGAGAAAATCTTAACAAAGAAAAAAAAGAACGTGAGTGTTTTAATGAGTTACGTCGAGAAATAAGAAAAGATAACTCAAAAATAAAATTATTTGAAGAAAAGTATGGAATGAAATTTTCAAAAAGCAAAAATATGAAACTCAATCAAATAATGATTGGTTTTCAACGTGAATGTGTAGAAAAAATAAAACTAAATAATAAAAAACTAAAACTAAACAAAGACAAATTAACAATGATTAAAGATTTATGGTTAAAAGAAGAAGATGAGATAATGTATCATCAAGCAAAAAAAAGTGTATTTGATAATATATTTTGTATTCCTCAAAACAGTGAAAAATATATTTTAATTGGGTTAGGTGGATTACGTTTTATAGATTCTTTTAATTTTATGGCAGAGTCACTCGATAAATTAGTCAAAAATTGTCCTAAAGATGAGTTTAAGTTATTAAAACAACATTTTAACAATGATAATGACATAACGCTGTTATTACAAAAGGGTATTTATCCTTATGAATATATGAATTCTTTTAAGCGTTTTGAAGAACAGCAACTCCCACCAAGAAAATTATTTTATAGTCATTTAAAACTCGAAGATATCACGCAAGAAGAATATCAAAGGGCTCAGGATGTTTGGAAAACCTTCAACTGTAAAACTTTGGGTGATTATCACGATTTATACGTGACCACCGATACGTTATTATTAGCCGATGTGTTTCAAAATTTTAGACACACCTGTAAAAAAACCTATCGTCTAGATCCCGCGAATTATATCACCGCCCCAGGGTTAGCCTGGGACGCGTTATTAAAACATAGTAAAATAAAACTAGAACTTTTAACGGATATAGATAAATATTTATTTTTTGAAAAAGGAAAAAGAGGTGGTTATTCTAGCGTAGGACAATGTAGACATCACGAAGCAAACAACAAATATTTAAAAGATTATGACTCTAAGAAAGAATCGAGTTATTTACTTTATTTAGACGCAAATAATTTATACGGTTGGGCGATGAGTCAACCGTTACCCGTTGGCGGTTTTGAATGGTTATCAGAAAACCAAGTTAAACAATTTTCAACCGATCATATTTTAGGTTTAGAAGATGACTTTAAATATGGATTTATGTTAGAAGTTGATCTAGAATATCCCAAGAAACTTCATGATTTACACAATGATTTACCTTTAGCCCCGGAAAACATAACCGTCTCTAAAGAATGGTTTAGCCCGTATCAAAAAGAATTACTCTCGAACAAAGTAAAAGCCTCGTGCGAAGATAAACTCATTGCAACATTATATCCTAGAAAAAAATATGTCGTTCACTATAAATCCTTAAAACAATATTTATCGTTTGGATTGAAACTAACTAAAGTACACCGCGTTTTACGATTTGAACAAAAAACTTGGATGAAATCTTACATCGATAAAAATACTCAACTTAGAACATTAGCAACCACGGATTTTGAAAAGAATTTTTATAAACTAATGAACAATTCTGTTTTTGGTAAAACGATGGAAAATGTTCGAAATAGAATAGATGGTAAGATCCTTATCGATGATAACACCGAAAAGTCGGCTAAAAAAGTTGCTAAACTTGTTAGTAAACCTTCATTTAAAACAGCAAATATTTTTAAAAATTTTAATATAACTTTTTTTGAAAAGTATAAAACAAAAACGGTTTTAGATAAACCCATCTATTGCGGTGTTAGTATTTTAGATTTAAGCAAATCTTTAATGTATGATTTTTATTACAATCACCTGAAGAAAACTTATAAAAATAATATCAAACTCATGTATACTGACACAGACAGTTTATTATGCATCATTAATACTGATGATGTTTATGATGATATTAAAAAAGACACGAGTCTCTATGATTTATCAAATTATAAAACCAATCATCCATTATACGACCCAATAAATAAAAAAGTGATTGGAAAAATGAAAGATGAATACGGCGGGAAAATTATCAAATCAGCCACGTGTCTAAGATCAAAAATGTATTCAATTATAGATGAAGATGATAAAGAGACTAAAAAAGCTAAAGGAATAACTCGCGTTGTAACTGAAAAAAATATTAAGGCTAAATGTTATTACGAGTGTTTAATAACTAAAAAATCTAGACAAGATGAAATGAATTTAATTCAAAACAAAAAACACGTTATTTATTCAACTAAAGTCAAAAAAGAATCGTTGTCTCCTTGGGATGGGAAAAGATATATTTTATCCGATGGAATCAATACTTTAGCATTTGGCAATAAAAAAATTAAATATCAAGATTCTGGCAATTCGGTGTCATCTGGAACGATTTGAAGTTCTTCTTTCACAAACGATCGTTTGGGTCCGTCTTTTAAGTAATAAAGCGTAGGACCTGTAGTAACTTTTTTACCACTCATGATTTTAAATTGACTCGTTCTTTTTTCAATTTGATACATGTTAACGCTCCATATGGGATCGGTAGCCCTCCTCACCGTACCTCCTTCTTGTTCCCCTGGTTGATATAAATAACGAACTAAAACATTAGTCGGAAGATCACTAACGTTTGTTTTTTGTGGTGATGAGGGTAATTGTTTAACCCGTTTTAACTTAATCGCTTGCGTAGGAGTGATTTCTTTATCTTTTGAATCTCGAATCAATCGTGTTGTTTCTTCATTGAGGGATTTTATAACCTGGGGCAACCTCACCACCCATTCGACGTTTCTCGCCTGCGGATCAAGCATTTCTTGCACGTATTGATGACCGAATAATCTTTCGGCTAAGGTTCGGTTAAATCTTTCGACCACTCCTTGCGATCGATGCACACCCGGCACACCTACACTGATCTCTACGCCATGAGACTGAAACAACTTTTTAAAATCTCCTTTAAATTCTGTTCCAGCATCGATTTGTGCTAATTTAGGCCACGTTAAAGACGAACGCTTGTAAATTTTAATAATCGCGTCTTTCACTTGACCGGCAACTTTAGAAGTTATGGGTTCAGCCTCTTTATACCGACTCGCCACGTCTATGACCGTCAACGCGTATTTAAACGTTTTTTGTTTAACTAGATCCCAGGGTAAGTATAATATATCTAACTGATGTACGTAATTTGGTTCTAACCAATCACTCGACATTGCCGTCGGCCTGGGTACATATGAGGGAGGTGGTAAATAAATTTGCCAAACGGCTTGTTTTTTTAACCAAGATCTAACTTTTTGTTTATCAACCCCCGTTTTTTTATGCAAATGCGTGACAGCACCCTCACCTTTCCAATAACCTTTAGGACTGTAAAACAAACCTGAAAGCTGTTCTCTTTGTTTTTTATTTAACTCACTCATTTTTATTTTATACATATCTATAAATGAAGAATCCCACTGCGGCTGTACCACCTAATACCCACACGAGTTCTCTAATTTGTTGATCATCACTCGGAGTATAAAAGTCACTAAGTTTTGGTTTAGGTGGTAATTCTAAATCGTAATTTTCACCCGTTATTTCGCTGTACACTCTAAGCGCTTCGTTTACGTTACTAAACGTTTTTTCTGATAATTTTTGTTGTACCATACGTTTATTCAAATAATCGAGATATTTAACGCGTTGTTGTTCCCAATCTTCTTTGGCTCGCGCTAATTTTTCTAATGCTAAGTCATGTCTTTTTCGTTCTTTGTCAATTTGTTGTTTTGATAAACTACTAAATAAAAAGTTACTACCGGTAAACGCTAACGCATTTACTACTGCCCCACCAACCATCATTGCTATTCCTGCCATCTTTTTATTTATACTAATTTAAAAACCTTATATATTAAAAACACACTATTTTGAACTATGAATCATTACGGTAAAAAACTAAACCCAATGAGGCGTCTTAAAATCCCTAAAGCCATTAAAGGCGAACGAAGAGAAGTGTCAATCACTCATAATCCAAGCACGATTGCGGCTGGTCAAAAACTCATCGTTAAGTTTCCGCAATTAGGACCCGACGATGTTATCGTACCCGGTACTTCTAAACTCGCTTTTAAACTCGAGTTAGAAGGGTCTGATAATAATCGAACGGTGTTTAACAACTTATGTCGTAACTTAATACGCGAAATCAATGTTAGGCTTCAAGGTAACACAATCGTGAGTTATCGCGATGCGGATGTCTTTCACAATTTTAAAGATAACTGGCTGCACCCCTACATTACACGAAATATGGCTTATGTAGGCCCTGAAAAAGAAAACGTCACAAAATTAAGATTAGGCGCGGCAGATGCTAATGCTGAAACTAATAGCGGAAAAGATAAAGCTATCGCAGACGCGTTTGGTAATCGATATTGTATTCCTTTAGATATTGAGCTTTTAACGGCACATCATCCTTTTTATCCTAGCAGTCTAAAGCAACCCCTAACGTATGAATTAACATTTAACGATCACGATAAAGTCGTTAATAGCTCGGATACAAGTGCCCAATATTCAATTTCAGATTTAACGCTTGAATACGAAGTTGTCACTAACCGAGATTTGACACAAGAGCTAAAAAACAAACGAATGAAATACTATCTTTTTGATCACGTACATAATTTAGAAACAAGATCGATCAACAAATCAGATACCTTATGGAACGTTATGATTAATCAACCGATTAAAAGTCTCAAAGGCGTTTTAATCTTATTTAGAGACCCAACGGTAAAAAACCCTCAAAGATTTTACAACCCTCACATTAGCAAAACCAGCATTACGGTTGAAGGAAAACCCAATCAACTTTTTTCGCAAGGTATGTTTGAGTATCAGCACTGGCAAGAAGTTAATAAATTTTTTGGTGATAGCGATACCGAAAATGGTCAATCGATTGTAAAAGATTTAAATTTAGTGGGCTTAGAAATGGGTGACTACTATAAAGATAAATACGGCCTGTGGCTAGATTTTCGCTCAACTGATGATAATAGTGCTCACGGAAGTGGAAGACGTTTAAACGACGGAGGAGGAATTCAGATTCAGATGACTCGAGAGGCTGAAACAGCGGGAGATTTAACGATGTTTGTATTTTTAGTCATGGATGCGCAATTAACCATTGAGGATGGAAATTTTAAGAATTTAGTTTTTTAAAAGCTTATTAAAATAAATGGAATCTTGTCATTGTGCTTTAATTGTAGGAAAAACAAACTCGGGAAAGACTAAATGGATTTTAGATTTATTGGAAACCGAATATCGTGATAAATTTGAATCGATCGTGGTCATTTGCCCGACCTTATTTAAAAATAAAACTTATTTATCGAGGCTTTGGATATCAATGGATGAAAATGTATATTTGTGTGATTTAGACTTTGAAAAAATAACTTTAAATGAAGCCCTAGATTTGTATCAAAATATTTTAGATGGAATAAAAACATTATTTATCATAGATGATTGTTCGAGTCAGCAGGAAATAAAATATCGAAAAAAAACATGTGCGTTGAGCAAAATCGCTTTTTCTGGGAGGCATTATAACCATAGCTGTTGGTTATTAACACAAAAGTATAATTCGGTTTTAAAAGACTATCGTGAGAATACAAGTTGGGTTGCGATGTTTTATACAAAAGATAAAACGAGTTTTGATATTGCATTAGATGAAAATGATGTTGTGTGTGATCAAAAAAGAGACGTAATTAAAAAACATTTGTGCGATAAAAAATATAGTAAATTGGTTATTAACACAGAACCTCCAGTTTCATATCAAGTTTTTGATTAACAACCTAATTTTTGTTATCATTTGTTGTATTTTGTTAAAAATTTGCTAATAACTACCTATCAAGTTATTTATAGCAATTTTTAATTTTGTTATAAATAAAAAACACCAATGCTATAATACGTTGATGTTATTATTAAGTTTGTTATCATTTGTTGTATTTTGTTAAAAATTTGCTAATAACTACCTATCAAGTTATTTATAGCAATTTTTAATTTTGTTATAAATAAAAAACACCAATGCTATAATACGTTGATGTTATTATTAAGTTTGTTATCATTTGTTGTATTTTGTTAAAAATTTGCTAATAACTACCTATCAAGTTATTTATAGCAATTTTTAATTTTGTTATAAATAAAAAACACCAATGCTACAATACGTTGATGTTATTATTAAGTTTGTTATCACTTTAAACTTAAGCTACTTATGTTATAATTTATTTTGCTTTAACAAAATTTATAAGTTGTTATATAGTAAAATGAACGACTTGACAACAATTATAAATAGCGATGTAAATACACCTTCAACAACAAACGACAGTAGTTATAAAGATCGACTTTGTGGAATAGTTGCAGCAGGTGATTCAAAAAAATATTTAGGCAAAGAATACACCATTAAAGACATAGAAACACTAACACCTGCAGATCAAGAAAAATTATTTAACCGGTATCAAGTTAAATTCGGTAAAGAAGTGGTAGCTACAGTGGGTAACTCAATTTTGAGTTTGTATGCACGAGCTATAGGTTTAGCAACTCCGGCTGATATTTTAGGAATTAGAATTAGCTTAAATTCTGAGGAAAATTTAACCAATGATTTAAATAACGATCCTATCATTAGTAATAGCTTAGCTTATGCACTTAGTGAGGTTTGTTACAAATATGGTGTCTATCTATCACCTTTGATAGCAACACTTATTACCACAAAACATTTAAACTTTAACAAATCCACAACAAATAAAAATACTTATATAATAAATAATTCAAATGACAACTATGCATCAGGAGAAGGAGCAAGCTTTACCAACAGCACCCCCAACAACAGCACCAGCAGCACCAACACCGATACCAACAACCCCAGTGACCCAAGTAACTAAAAAACAAACCGTAAAACCTAAAAACGCTAAACGCGTTGAACAAGGCAAACGCCTAGCAGAACATAATAAAAAAATGAAAGAGCAATTAGCTAAAATGAAAACAGAAGAGACAGAGTCGGAGATCATTCAAAATACCCCTGATTCGAGATTACTTTATGTTGGCGGTTTAATTTTAGTAGGCGGTATAGGTTTTTTATTGTATAAATCATTAAACAAATCACCAGAAAACTCTAAACCTATTCAAATAACAAAACCAAGTCTATCACAGAGTCAACCCGAAGAACTTTTAATGGATTGATTTTTTAAATGTTTATATATTAAAAATGGATGAAACAACCGTAAATGATATTGCCGCCGCAGTTTATATTTGTGTTTTAATAGCAGCAGTCACCATTGGCTTTTCCTTTTATCAATCTTTAAAAAAGGGGAACTAATTTAAATTTTAAAAACTTATATAGTAAGAATGGCAAATACAAATATTGATATAAACGGAATAGCAAACACAGTTTATCATGGTGCAGTGTTAAGCCTTTTAACCATGGGATATTCGATGGTAAGTAAAAAATTACTCAAAATTAAATCGCCTGATTTAGATAGGCTTAGCGTAGAAGATGCGGCTAAACTAACCGCATTAGTCGGAGGTTCTTTAGCAACGCAACAGTGGCTGGTCACACAGGGAATCTTACCGGGTAGTATTATAAATAAACCTACAGTTTAAAATGTGTATATAATAAATAATTAAAGATGGATGATTTTGATTATCAAGAAAATGATCCCCTGTTAAATGAAACAGAAGATAGAGACGATCAACAATTTAACAACCCCGTTTATGATAATACCGAACTCGATTCTGAAGAAAATCAAGCTCGATTAAATAATTTACGAGGTGGTGATACACAAGAACAACAAGAGGAATTAAAAGATCTTCGTAATGGTGAAAATGTTTATCTCTCGTTTCAAATTCAAAATCAGTACATTGATAATTTTTATGCTAGCATAAGAAGTGAAGGTTATAAAACTTTTGATTTAATTCAACGCGAAAACTTTAGATTTGAAAAGGATGGAATATATTACGAAAAAGATGGAATTAAAATAAAATTAACGTTGGAAAATGATCATAAAAAAATTGCTTCTGTGAGTACAATATATTCTAGAACAAAAGATAAAGGAATTAAATATAGATCTCTTTTTATGCGAGAAGATTTAGGAATTGTTGATTTTAAAACATCAAAACGCAGCAAAGAAGCAAGCACAGCGCTTCAACAAGCAAGTACATCTTTAACTGATATTCAAAGTGAAAACATACCCTTACAAGATTTACCACAAGCAGCTGATCAAACGAGTAATGTTATAGAAGAACTCGAACAAGAAACCAATATTGATGAACAAAGCGAATTAAATATCAGAGAGCTACGTGGTTTAGACAAAACATTACAATCGCTTAAAGGAAATTTATTATTGGAACAATCAAAGCTAACTGAGTTAAATGAGAGAAAAGAAAGAGTTAAAAAAGAATTAGACGAAGCAAAAAAAGCAGAAGATGAAGAACAAATAGGATCACTCACAGAAGAGTTAGAAAATATAAACATTGAAATACGAGAAAGGTCTAATAATATCATTAGAGAATCAGATAAAATAAAATCTCAAATCAATCGCGTCAAAGAAACAATCAATATAATGTTAGACAGTGATGTAACGCTTAGAGAAAAAATTAAGTTTTTATTTAAAGAGCAAGGTGTCACGATCGCGAGTATTTTAGCAGCAATTTCTATGGCCATCAGCACACTGGTAAGCTCGGTGGTAGCAGCCGTTAGAGGTGTAGGTATCCCAACCCCAGAACCACCCGCGCCTAAACCTGAGCCACCATCAGGAGGTGGCATCAAAGAGTGGGTACACAAGCACTTGAAAAACTTAGCAAACGCTTTGAAAAAATTAGGGTTAGCCGCATTAGGTGCGCTGCCGGGGGTCATTGGTAGCATCATAAGTTGGTTACTAAATGTTTTAAGTAAATCAGTTGGCTGGCTAGCAGAACACGTGTGGGCTTTATTTATAGGTGCAGGTGCTTTAATTATTGCTTATATTAAAAATAATTGGTAGTTTTGTTTTTTAACAAATAAAAAAAAAAATAACCCCCAAAGCTCCTTTTGAGCTTTGGGGGTATTTTTTTTGGTTTAAATATTTATATTTTTCTAAGTCAAAATTTTGTAGACTAAAACTCCTATCGCAATGATTGCAACTGTTCCTATCGTTAAAGATAATTTTTCATCTTGATGAATGTCTAAAGATGCTTTAGGATTTGACTCTGAGGTTTTAGGTATAGGTGATAAACGTGGTGTAGGTTCTTCTGTTGGTTCTTGAGTGGGTTTGGGTTCAAGGGTTGGCTGAGGATCAAAGTCATCAACTTGTATCGGAGCGTTTAAGGTTGGTTGAAATCCCGGTTTAGCGGTTAAAGGTGCAATTTGCAAGTTATTATTGTAACCATCGTGTATGCCTACCCTTAAATCCATATCTGACGGAATGAGGTATAGCCCGGGTCTTACGACAAAGTTGAGTGGAGTTTTAGCATACTGCAGTGAATCTTGAAATTGATTGATACTTTGCTCTAAATCTGGTTCGCTATTAATAAGACTTTCTACGATGGTAACAAACTGATGCTGCGCATCTAAGCCGGTTCCCGGGGTTAATGCACTGGTTTTTGTTTGTGCTTGTGCACCTAAAAGCGCGTACACGTAAGCCCTAATCGATTCGTTAATTTTTGTAATTCCAACATCGGTAAAAGAACTCGTCTTTGAAATAAAGTCTGTCCAAGCACCTAAAACATTATTGGATTGTTCAAGGTAAGTGACCGTATAGGTACTCGCGTGACCCGATCCTTTTGGTGGATCCATTAAACCAAAGCCCATAAAAGTTGAGCCTGCATACGTACCGTAGTTTACACCCAAGTCGTGGGGGTCATAGTTTTTTCCCGGCACTGGAACCTCCCCTGAATTGTAGTAAAAAGCAGTACCCAAGCCGTTTGAGGTTGTATCTCTCGTTTGTTTAAAAGACTTGCTTCGATCGATGCCAAATACGCGGCACGTGTCCGTAAAAGCTCTCGTATCATAACGGTTATTTAACGCGTTAAATACATCATCACCAGGTATAGGTGCTACCAAATTATAAAATATTTTTCGTATAGTATAATACACGTGAAAATGAAACAGCGATGAAATATATTGGTTTTTATTGTGGAGGAGGTCAAGACCTACTCCACACGCGGTCGTGGCACAATAAATCGCAAAGTTGAATTGGTTTTGATAAAAGGATAAAGGGTTAGTTTGCCATCGTTCGATCGCTTCGTCCGTTTTAACGCGTGGTAATTTATACGCGGTTGACATATCTTTAAATTGTACAAAAAAAGTATGATTTTTATTGACGATAATAGCTAAAGCGCCTAAAGAGTTTCCCATTTATAATATAAGTCTTTTTATAATAAAAGTAGAGTAAGAATGAGCGGAATACAACACACATTTTATTTGACAAAAAACGAACAAACGTTTAAATTGCAAGAGGTGATTGATAATTTAGATGGCTCAAAACAAATTCGCGTTAAAAATCTCGTGTTTACGGTAGGCTATTTTAACATAACTAAATCCAGTGAGATTACTTGGGAAAAGGAGATAGATGGGCAACCCGCTTATACTAACGGTAGGTCTAGAGACAATAGACAAACTGATAAAAGCTCACAACTACAGACAAAGCCATTAGAACTGACCCCTGAGATAATGAATCAATTTCGTTTATCGATGACAACTGAAGAAATTCAACAAAGTAGAAAAGAAGTCATAGCACGCATTATTACACAGATGTTTGACGGATATGATACTGAAATTCTTAACGAAGTGGAAATAAAAATACAAGAAGAAATACAGGTCCTCAGACAACGAAAACAAACCCTAGAATTAGCCAGGGATAGACTTGATGATGAATTACAAAATGAAGTTAACTATGTAATACATTTATTAAATAAAAGAATAGACTATATCATAGAAGGCCAAGTATTAGCCACAAATTTACTTCGATATGGATACAACAATGACAATCAAGAAAAAACAGAAAATATGCGTTTACCACAAATTAAAAACAGCCTCGTTGTTTTAGGACATAAAGAGCCAATCGTAAATGCGCTACATCCGGTGAGTGAGGTTACGGCTTTGCCCGAGGGCAAATCAGGAAGCATCATTATTTTACCTGGATTTTATGGTATCGATTGGTTCGAGTCATTGATAAACGCGATACCGGGTGTGAGCTTTAAAGTCTATAGAGAAAGTAAAACGGTGACCTTAAGGGTCACTGATATAAACCTTAATCTACGTTTAAATCGAGAAGTTTCTAATTTGCTCAATTTACCCAAAGGAAGGTTAATCCCAAATGTCATTTATAAGGGTGATTACGATATTAACCCATTTAACATTACGTTTATTCATTGCGAGCAGTTAAACACGAGTGATAATTTTTACAACGGGTTTCCTTCAAATATGTTATCATTTTATCACACAAGCCAAACAAACCAAACTCACGTTGGGAAAACATTAAAAAACGGTAAAATTAATAAACTTGCCTTTTCAATTAAAAACGAAGAAGGAAAAATCATCAATAACAAAGGCGCGGGGATTTTAATCGAATGTGAAATAATTTAAAAACGCTTATATATTAAAAATATGGCAACCGTAAATGTAAATGAAATAAAACCTTTATATCCTGATCTAAACTTAAACAGCGGTGATGATATTAAAGACGAAACTAAAATTTATCGACTTCAAAAAATTAAAGATATTAAATCTCAAATCTGTAAAGAAAGAAACTCGCGCGAGGTTTCTTTTAAAAAGTTAAAAAGGTGGATCTCTGCGATTCAATATGTAGAGCACGGGGTTGAAGTACTGGGGGTCACTGCAGCCGCGATAGGGATCCCCGCATTAATGGGTGTTATTAGTGCACCAATTGGCTTAGTCTTAGAGGGTACTAGCATAGGTGCCTTTGGATTTTACGCGGTACTTAAATACGCAAGCAAAAAATTAGCGGTAAAGAGTAAAAAACACGATCAGATTAAAATTTTAGCAGATGCAAAGTTAAACACGATAGATGAATACGTGTCAAAGGCCATCGAAGATGGTGATATTTCTCACGAAGAATTTATATTAATTACGTCAGAACTTAAAAAATTTAACGACTTGAAAGAAAAAATAAGATTAAAAACTTCTACAAAGTTAGAAGAAGCTAAACATTTAAATAAAGTTGAATTTGAACGACAAGTTGAAGAAAAGGCTAAAGCGATGGCGAGTGATTTACTCGCCAAAGAAAAAAAAGAACTTATGAAAAAACTTGGAAATTAAGTTTAAGTTTGACAAAGTCGTTTAAAAACGACGAGCGTAAACCTCCGAGTTATAAAGAAAGTCAAGTGAGAGTTACCCCTACAGCTCCTCCTCTTTAAAAGTTTCGTTGTATCTTTTTAACGCTTGATTAAAATATTTTAATTCTACTTGAAATAACTTTTGTACTGTTTCTTGGGTTACGTTAGAAACATTTTTTAGATAACATACTGCCATTAACGACCTGAGTGGATGACCCCTAGATATTTTTCCCTTTAATATTTGTTTTAATTTAAACTCGACGAGTTTAAGGTCACACATTTGGTATTGAATGTTAAATTTATCAAAGACTTTTTTTACTATAGAAGCCTTTGTTTTTTTATAGAAAAATCTCTGATTATACTTTCCATTAATATTTTCCGTAGAATAATCCATGAGACTATAACCTATAATTAATCCACACTTGTCACAATAATACTCGTCTTTGTCTTCATCAATCATGATGTTGTGAGTGCACATACCTATCTCATTCATTTATATTTTTTATATAAAAAAATAATTTTTTTTTTTTTTTTTTCAATCATTGTTTTTCACCTAATACTTTACTCACAATGCGTGGGCGTTTTTATAAAGAGTGTAAAGGGGCCGGGGTCTATGCCTTAAACTCATCAAAGAGGGCCAACAACACTATTGACCCCCTTTTTTAGGGTACCGGGTTCAAAGTTTAAAGGTTTTTTTTTTTCATGTTTTTTTATGTCAGGATATTGTTTTTTATGTTTCTTATTAAATATCACCCCAAATATTCAACGAGAAACATTTTTTCTTTTTCTATTTTTTTTCATGTTTTTTTATGTCAGGATATTGTTTTTTATGTTTCTTATTAAATACCCACATCAAATATTCAACGAGAAACATTTTTTCTTTTTCTATTTTTTATTCATATTTTTTGTTATGTTAATTTCAATTTTACAGACCGTGTGTCGAACCCGGTACCCTGTGGTTGCAAACCGCCGAGCTTATCCACTGAGCTATCCCCCAGCCCCGACTGAAAATGGTTTTTTAATTTGATATATATTATATTCGAAATGGTGCAATAACAACGATGACGACACAAAGGACGAGTCTATTTTTTGAGGGGTGTTTGACTGTGATTGTGACGGTTTACACAGGTTCAGTCATGTGTTATATTTCAATAACAAACCCGAGTGCTTTTAGGAATTTAAACCTTTGTGTCAGCGGATGACTAAGCGTTTTACACTACGTTCAGTCATGAATGAAATTTGAATAACAAAAACCCTGTTTACGCTGGGGACAACCACGCGTGACATTGAATGGCTGTTTTTTTCAAGCGAGTGTTGTGTATACACTTAAGGTAAATAACCTTTAGTGCATTGTCAAGTGCATATGAGTAGTGCACATGCATACGACGTAAAAAAAAAGCCACATCCTAATTTGGATGTGGCTTAATTTAGTGTGTAAATAAAAATGATAATTTTTTTGTTATTTTTTTTGGCTTTCTTTTTTATATTCTAGATTTAGTCATCAATATCTTCAATATCAAACATGACATTAGTGGGGATTTGTATAGTTTCATATTGCCTAATAAAAGCTTGTTCTAATTTAAATCTGATACTTGCACCAAATCAACTATTTCCATGAGAACCAAAAAATATATCATTACAGATGAGAACAGGTGTAACTTTACATGATTTATTCATATATTCATCGATGTTATCAATCTTTTTCTTTTTAGAATCAAACAATTTTGTATATTGTTTTAATTGATTTCCTTTTCCATATGATTTAAGTTTAATATACATTTTTTTGTTTTTATCATCATAAATTGGTTTAACACTTTGTTTTCCCATGTTTATATACATAGTTCTGGTTATTTTTGGTATATTTTTATCTTTATCAGATTCAATATATTTAGTTACTGTACATCTCATTTTATCAAAGTATTTAACAATTTCATCACAATCATTTTGTAAATTATATACAATTTGATAGCCAGTTGTGTTGTCTGGATTTTTTTCTTCACCAAAAGTATTAATTGTATTTATTCCAAAACAAAAATTTGTTGGTAACATAAAAATTAAATTACATTCTTTATCATCATGTTTATAAGTAATTTTTGATTTAGCACATTCTACTACTTCTTGTGAAGTTTTAATCGCTGGATTTATTATTAAATTTTTCTCATTAAACAACCCATAATGATTATATTCACTTTTATCTGCGTTTTTATATAGATCATGTTTTTCAGTTACAAAGTATGTATGTTTTATTGTTTTGTTTTGTTCCATCTTATTTATAATAATATAAAATAATATTATTTAATTTTCTCATTTTTTTCACATTCCAATCTACAACTTTTTAAATTTACAACATTTTTTTTTTCGCGATAAAATGAGGCATTTTGATTTTGATTTTGGATATTCTGAGATTTGTGAAATGGGGGGTGAAAATTGGCGAGATGAAATCTATTTTGAATGTGGCAGTTAAATGTGGAGTGGAGTGAGTGAAAATGGGGTTTGGAATGATAACCCCCTTTTCATACTACTCCTTCACTTGCATGTTTGTGTTTTTTTGTCATTAAGCCTTTGAGAAAGATCCTGCTAGGATCGAAACGCGTCAGGCCCTCCTAACTTTAAGCATTACTATACTTTACATGCATTTTGTTTTTGCTACATTTTTCTGTCGGAATTGAAATGTGCAATTGTATAATTTATTATCATTCTTAAACGTTCACTGCAGTCGGAAACTCATTTGAAGTTAAATACATCTGTATTGTTATAAAACTCAACCGGTCTATCATCAAAAAATATTGTATAGAAAAAGGAGGTATCTTAGACCCATAAAAATTTAGCACCCCACTTTCCGCGACGAAAACCCTTGCTTACGTCACATGCAGATAGAACGCGAAGCAGTATACTGTGGTGGGAGCCTATACTAGTTCTGTAGGCGACGTCACACGCCTTTGTTGCGTGGGGGGCAGGGCATACGTCATGTACTGATTTTGTAACTTTTTGGTCAAAATTAAGCACTTACATAAAGTATAAATAAATTATATATAAGCAATAATTTGAAAGCACGTTCATCCCTTTCTTAAATTTGCTTGCAGTAAACCTTTAAAGGGTCACTGCAATACGAATTATGGCCTGAACATGTGCCAATCAAAAAACTGTACATGGGAATTGTGATTTTACCCACTTCCTCATATTGATTCAGGGTTAAAAACAGGTTTTTCAGTTTTTATGCTAATTAGCATTTCCATATTCATGAGCAAAACTGTGATGTCATCTGGGGAACTGAGAGCAGTAACTCAATTGATTTGTGCACAAAAAGTTCCGGTTGTTTTATAGGTTGTTTTCTGACAAAACTTTCCCCCTCAATGGGTTTTTTCGTGCTGAATATGTTCCTTTCACTCAACTGGTGGTGTAATTTTGTTGACAAACCATTTCTGGGGGTCATGTTTGCCTCTTCATTTGTTTATGTTTTTTCATTATATTTTGGCTGTTGGTTCCCTACATGAGTATGCATGAAAATCCCCCATTTTGCAAAGCCGTTCAAAAGAAAACCAAATGCTGGTTTGGAACCAAAATAAGACTTGCCGTTCATTATTTGTCACTATATTCTCTGTATGAAGGCAATAAAATAACCTGACTAAAATAAGCACTGCAGCCGCCCTTTAAGTCCCTTAGAATTATGTAGTCTTGGTTTGCAGCACAGCTTACAAAAACTAATTCCTTTTCTCATATCCGTTTTTCCCGTTAATTATAGGTTGATCCCCATCCATATTATGTTGCCTGCGTTTTCGACAGTTGTGCCTGTGATCAAGGTGGCGATTGCGAATGTTTGTGTACTGCTGTTTCCAACTACGCAGCTGTGTGCAATTCAGCCGGTGCCGCCGTGCCCTGGAGGTCTGATGGCAATTGCGGTGAGTACGGAGGGAACTTCTAACACAGAGAAAATCATCAAAAAAGACTCTCTTTCTGTGTTCAGTGTGAGATATTTTTTTTCTCATGTCAAGTAATTTAAGGATTATAGTTCTAACAAATAAAGCGAGGTTTGTTGAGTGTTGAACATCCTCTTTAAAGGTAGTACCATACTTTGGTTTTTGTCAAAGAAATGCAGATTCGTGGGCAAAAATATCAAGGAAGATACAGTAAAAGTAATCTGTGAAAATTTCAGTCCCATACGGTACCAACTTTTTGCGAAAACAGTGAAAAACGGCAACAGTATATCTTAAGCCTTTTCTCTTAAATTTTTGATCTTTTAAAAGATCAAAAAGATTTTCGGTCGTTTTTTTTTATATTAATTTCTGGATAAATACACCATTTCAAGCGGAAATATTTTAACTGTAGGTTTCTACCAGCATCATCTTCATACCCTGGAAGTTATATGTAAATCTGTGAACATTTCTGGTTTGGTCTCTTACCAAAGTATGATACTACCTTTAAGGAGGAGGCCTATAATACTTACAAAAATGGTTAACACGTGTGTGTTTGTGTGTGTTGTACATTTAGGTCTGCAGTGTGAAGATGGCAAGGAATACCAGCCCTGTGGGAAGGTGTGCCCTGACAAATGTTATGACCAACGATATGGAGACAATTACGGATGTAAATTGACTTGTGTAGAGGGCTGCCATTGCCCTAATGGAACCAAGCTTTATTTAGGTAAATGTGTAGATGAGATCAAGTGCCCATGCATGCACAATGGATATGAAGTGCCGTTTGGATATGTTGTCATCATCAACTGTCAGCGATGGTAAGTTCAATTTCATTTGTTTTGATAACTGAAAAGTGAGCAAAGACCAATGGGAGACTTTTGGAGAGTCGGTCTTGAGTCAACAGCGCACGCGCAAACCATGCTTGCGCAATTGTGAGCATGCGCGCGTTGTATTGCTATAGCTTTGCATAGCTTTGCATACAAGAGTGTGTACAGTGGTACATAGCAGCACCATGTGTATTATTAGAAGTACACAACTACAAGTAAAGTTCATGTTATCCTATATCTTTTAAAGTAACGATGTTTAAGTATTTACGTGTGTGTCTCAAACAAATCCAGTCTATATGCTCGATCTTAAAAGTTCATACTTACTTACAGCAACAAGTAAACCAGCGATTTTTGTTTATGTTGGAACCATTACAATTATTTTGGTAATAATGTCTATCTAAAGTAAAACGTTCTAAATATTCTGAACAATTCAGTTCAATTCAAATTCAAGTATAGACTTTAATTTCATACACATGAAAATGTGTGTGGAAAATTAGTTGCCATGTTGATTACTTTAGTATACGTGTATCAGTCGATTAAGGAAATGAGCCACCATGATTATGGTAATTTATAATCAGGGCCTACCGGGAATGGGCCATTAGGAAGACTTTCTTATTTGGTCATGCACAAACTTTACTTACCTAATTCTAAACATCCCCCAAACAAATGACCTTGAAATTGACGTATTTTCATATTGAGCGCATTCTCTGTCTTCTATTAAAATATGGACACCAAAAATATGTCTTTAAAAGGTAGCTGCAATAGGTCCAATAGGGAGACACCGAAAATTTCCGTATTTGCAGATGTCTCCAAAATGTCCACTTTTAGACGCTAACGTGTCTCCCTATAAACCCCATTTGTAATTATTTTTGATACCATTATTTTGTTATGTTTCGACCCGGCAAATGTATCGATTAAAATAAATAAATTATCAATGTTCTTTTCTCTATACCAGCGAGTGCATCGGTGGCTCTATGGAATGTACTGGCTCTACTTGTCCAACAGGTAAGGTTATCATCAGTATTAATTAGTTGGTTATCAAATACGTCAGCAAATTTAAAAACTGAAACAATAAATGATTTGAAAGTACAGTTTTTGAATGTCTTTATAGATTTATGATGCATGATGCTTTGTCACATATTGCTCCTATTCACCAATGTGTAAATGGGTGCGTGCGTGGGTTGAGATGGCTTTGTGGTTTGATTAGCCTTTGTGCACTGAATACGGTTGCCAGTATGTATACTCCCCAGGGAGTTCAGATGGTTTCAAGAATGTAAATTATGGCCCGATGACCAGGGATAATAATTGATTTGCGACATGAGCGTCATGCTTGACGGATACCAACGCATTACAAGTGTCCATTATTATAACGAAGAGTTACCAATGGGAGACTTTGGAGAACCAGTCTTCAAGTCAAAAGCGCACGCGCACGCACAACAGCGCAGGCGCAAAAAAAACGCGCGCACGCTCACAATTGCGTGCGCGTGCGCTGTTGACTTGAATACCGGTTCTCCAAAGTCTCCCATTATGGCCATCACATTAACCTGCTGATGCTTTTCTTGCAGTGCCCCCACCAGAGACGACCACGCCATGCACATGTCCTCCTGGCTTATTCAAATGTGCCGATTGCTCCGGCTGCATTCCAGAGGATGAAATCTGCGATGAAATTATTCAATGTAATGATCAGTCAGATGAACAAATTTGCAACTGTTACTACAACAACCAAATATATCCGGTAAGAACGTGATTCAGGATGCCACACGTGAAACATAGTCCTTAATACTTTTATCGTATTCTGGGTTTGTGATTTAGAGTATTCGTGTTAAAAAAGTAGGCCTATTCATCTTTAACTTAGAACTATGTGGATCGGTTTGCGGAAACCCCATGTAAAATCGATCGTACTTTCGCACTTCTTATTTCGTTGCACTTCTCGTAAGGTCTGAACGTTTCGACCAGCCTGCTCTAGTCATCATCAGGAGCAGGAGCTGGCTCGAGCAGGCTAATCGAAACGTTGAGACCTTAAGAGAAGTGCTAACGAAATAGAAGAGCGATAGTACGAATGATTCTTACATGGCGTTTCCGCACACCGATACTCAAACCATTTGTCACTATGCTAAGCCTCATATCTTCTTGGATCATAGGTTACAGTGTGCAGATATTTGAATTTATCTAAAAAATCACCTTTCAGCCTTCGCAGCAGAAGAGTAACGACTCCGGCTGCTGCCCAGGTCCTCTTCCCCTGATAATCTTATGCAGAGTGCTTCTTGACAAGACTCCCGGTTTGCCTTGGTACCTCACTGATCTGCCCCATCCTCGGTCTTTCAACTTCCTTATGCCTCAGTCACATTTGCTCAACGGCTAGCGTACGGCGGCCATAATGTACCCGAAATCTAGAGAAACGTGCGACGGCCGCAGAAAATCTTCGGCGGCCTCAGGGTAGCCTAACGACGCATCCCTATGTTTTAAAGGCCGTGGGGGTGGCCGTAGAATTATAGCTAGGAGTTATAGCTTTGTTCATGTTTACGTTCACCGTAGCAATTAGACTCGCCGTCAGTCGTACGAGGAGCGTACGGTGGCCTTGCGGAAGTTAATTTTTCATAAATGGAGTTATCTGTTTTTGCAAATGGACTCTTCGTATACAGCTTGAAACTATCGAATTGGTAATTTGGGTCATTTTCTGTCTGTGTTTTTTTTTTAAGGTGAACGAGGTATTTCCAGGGAATGGCGCCTGTGAATTCTGCAAATGCGAGATTGGCACTACAACACCGACCTGCGAGAAAATATGTGACATTACGTGTGCTCCTGTAAGTACTAAGATTCTTCAGAGACATTTCAGTTATACAAACTTACATATCAACACTTGGGAATGTCCCCCTTTGCCAAATCTTTTGATTGTATTTAAAATAAACGAATTGGTATATTTAATTTGTAATTCATTTATACAGGATGAAGTTCTGTATCTGAATGAAAATGACAACTCCAAATGCTGCGAATGTAGACCACCAGGTAAGATAACTAATTCTTTGTTTGAATTTTGTAAATGAAATCTCTGAAAAGAGCTTTTATTTAAATCCACTGGCTAAGACTATATTTATTTCAGCGCCTTGGCCGACAATATTATGTTTGCTGGAATATATTTTTTTCAGGGACTTGTTCCTGGTTCCAGCTGAGGTGGTTACGGAAGCTTAAAGACACCATACGAATTTCCGAAATTGTTATTATTCTTAGAAAGACTTCTCCAGAGGCGAGCGTTAGATCACGCACATTGCAGTAGACTACGGAAACCTCCGGTTCCCGATATCTCAGAAAGAATAATTGTCTTGTTTGATTTTTTTTTCTTTCGCCTCGCGTGGAAAAAAAAAATAACCTTGGGGGTGAACGTCCCTTTTATAACGTTTTAAATGTATGGGTCGTGATAATGGATTCTATTATTTCAACGAACTCATTGCTAGGGTAAAATCAGAATACTCGATGTTAAGCTTCTTGATCCCTGGCTAGTTGTTGCAAATTAGGCTTGCCCTTCACCGACGTGGATGACCTTTGTTGATTTTTCAATTTATATAAGTTCCATAAAGACCTTCTTTTGGTCGTCGTATGCTGATATTACTATATTTTCAGAGCTAGTTGTTCAAGTAAGGGCAACATTTTCAACCAAGATCCAGAAGAAGGCTGAGTTCAATATGGAGGCGACATAAAGCGTGACCTTTAATCTTTTCCAGTATGGACTCTCCCACAACACGAAATTCTGAGATGCAAATTTTATCCTAACGTGGAACTGAAATACACGGGTTTACACTTCGAAAAGTGCGCTTGCGTGAAAGTGCCTCATTTTGAAGTTGCGATCAAAACCGCTGAAGTGTAAACCCGTGTATTGTAATTTCTCAATACACGGGTTACACTTCAAAAAGTGCGCATGCGTGGAAGTGCCTCGTCTTGAAGTTGCCAACAAAAGCTAAGATGGCCGCCGAAGTGTAAAGCCGTGTATGTGATGTCGTGAAACGAAAACCCAATAAGTTCTTGTTGATTCCAGTGCAAACAATGTTTCTCTGTCATTCACGGGGTGAAAGGTTTCATTGACTTTGATATAATTCTTTTCTTTATTACAGTTACCACTACAACTGTAGTTGTAACAACAGTAACAGGTAAGACATTTTTTTTTCATGAAATTCATTCGAAGTGATTTTATAATAGCCGAATTCGATGTTGCGCACCGTTCTTATACACTCCGTACGCCAGTGTTGGAGTCGAGTCCTCAGATCTGAGTACATGTACAGAGTACTCTGAGTACTTCAAGGTCCGAGTTCTAGGCCGAGTCCGAGTACATTGCTGGCAAGTCCGAGTCCAGGGTATCGAGTACGATTAAAGGTCGAGTACATGGGGGAGTCAGAGTAACAAAGTCTTAGCCCACGTCCGAATACATGCACAGTACCAACGCGTAATGCTAAAAATGCACCCAGTTTCTCAAAGATGTTTATTATTGGACGTGATGTCACTCTTCAGAAAATAATGTTTTTCAAACCTTGCAAATGACGCTGTGCTGCTTACTCCATTTGATACTAAACTCCCGATGATCTTCATTATTGTATAATTTATCGGAAATCGCCAACATAATCAACATTGAAATAGTAACACCCAAAAATGAAATTTACACTAAATGGTTGAGTACTCCCAAAATTCGAGTACATGGAATCAAGTACTGGCCAAGTACATTTATTTTCGAGTACTTTTAATCGAGTACGGGCCAATTACATTTGATTTCGAGTACTTTTAATCGAGTATGGTAGAGTATTTATATGTAATCGAGTTGTGTACGAGTACGAGTATACGAGTACCCCAACACTGTCGCACGCCTAATACTCTACTATTGCCGAAAAGACGTATTGAATTGGTGCGCTGATCGCGAACAGAATTTCACTTATAACCACGACGTTTCAGCCATGTCTTGGCTATCACCATGTAGAATTTAAGCATATTAGGGATGACATTGGCGAAAATATGACCAATTGAAAGAGTACTCCTTAAAAACAAATTTGCAAGATGACAATTGGGTTTTGAGGTTGGGTAATTCAGTCTTAGCTTTCTTCACTCAATTTCAGTCCAATTTTGCTCAAATGTTACATGGTGATAGCCAAGACATTGCTGTATCACATATCTGAATCTTGATAAACAGTTTAATTTTCATACAATAGTTCTCGACACAAGTCTTGCGTTTTTGGGGGACACCCTGTATATGTATGTACAGAACAGAAACTTGACTCAAAAGTTGGAAGGTTGATTGAAATACACATCAAATGTTTTTCTTTTTTGAGGAACACAATACTTATTTTGGTTTTTTATTCCGCAATCAGAAGTGATTGAAGTACAGAAACTTCAAGTTTAACATTTTATTAATCTTTTCTAACAGAGACTACTGGAGTGCCTTCAACAACCACACAGGCCCCACCATCAACCACAGGTATGTAGGAGTTTATTTTTGAAAAAAAAATATTAGAAAACAAACGCACATTCGATTTTCAGTCCAAAATCTGAAGTGTATGGAGTACAGAAACTTCAAGTAAAACATTTTGTTATCTTTTAAACAGGGACTACAAAAGTGCCTTCAACAACCACACAAGCCCCAGCAACAACCACAGGTTTGGAGGAGTTTATTCAAATTTTCAGCAGTTGTCAAGTTTTCAGCAAAATATTTTGGTATCTTAGTATTTTTCAAAATCACTTCAAGTATATCCCTTGTGAAAGCTAAAAATAGCGCGCGCGCTGGAATTCGCCTCTTCGTGAAAAGGTAAATTCGCGTTTTCGCTGAAAGTGCCCCCATAGAACAACGTGCATTTTTGATAATTCACCCTTTCGTGAAAACGTGAAAGAACACTTTTGGTAAAATTCGCCCTTTACTGATTTTCATGATCTAATTGATTTAATTTGATTTGGCCAAGATGTCCGTTACAATACCCCTAATCGATTTTGGCCCAAAAAAGAATTTCGAAAAAATCTTGATTTTTGCCAAATTGTATTTGCCTCTTCGTGAAAACGTCGACGAATATTTTCAGAACAAGAGATAAAAGTTTCATACAACTGTTTCGTGTTCCTAATTGTTATAAGCCCAAATACCTAAAACCAAAATCGTTTTAGTTCTTGTCTTGTTCTTCATTAATTCAGTTGTTCTCGGCTGATTCGGAACTTGCACCCTTCAAATTTATGTTTTAAACAATAAACTGCTGCAAACTGCTCATCAGCCAAAATTATGACCTAAACATAAAGATAAAGATTAAGGAATGCTTGGAGTTGGGAGGGCCTGGCGGTTCGATCCTATCCGGTTCTTTATCGAAGCCTAAAAATAACGTTTCATCCTTTTTAACCTTCGATAAAGATCCTGCTATAATTATCGAACCGTCAGGCCCTCCAAACTCCAAGCATTCAAATTCACACTAAATTCAATGGACAATGATGAGTTCCTTTCGATTTCTGAAGCAAGCGCTGTTAATTATTAAAACAAACGTACATTCGATTTTCAGTCCAAAATCCGAAGTGAATTAAGTACAGACATTTTATGCTCAAAATTTTCTTGACCGTTTTTTTAAACAGAGACTACAGTACAGCCCACAACAACCACACAAGCCCCAGAAACGACCACAGGTAGTGTTTATTCAAAATTTATTAAATCTATTTACATCTGAAAAATATTTAAAAAATTTCGTTTCAGTTATAAATATTTTGGTATCTGAAAATTTGTCAAAATCAATTTGCACTGTTTAGATTTACTCTAGATTTGATCATTCAAATTCACTACAATAAACTGCTGCAAACTGCTCATATGCCAAAATAACGAACTGGAATTTGTAAGTGCTTGGAATTAGGAGGGCCCGACGGTTCTATCCTAGGAGGACCTTTATCGCCGGCAGGCAAAACAAGAAAAACAAATTATGTTTCAGCCTTGTAGCCTTCGATAAAGATCCTGTTAAAATCGAACCGTTAGGCCCTCCAAACTCCAAGCATTCAAATTCACACTAATTTAATGGACAGTGAAGCGTTCCTTTCGGTTGTGTTTTTGAAGCAAGCACTTTTAATTAAACAAAATCGCATTCGATTCTCATTCGAAATGAACTTCAAATTCAACATTTTGTTATTCTTTTCTAACAGGGACTACAGAAGTGCCTTCAACAACCACACAAGCCCCGATATCAACCACAGGTATGAAAAGTTTATTCAAATTTGTGACAAATGCTTTCAAATGTTTCTTGTTTTCAGCAAAATCTACTGATATCTAAAAAAAGTCAAACTCACTGAAAGTCATTCGATTTTCAGTCCGAAATTTGAAGTGAGCTTCAAGTTTCACATTTTGTTCTTCTTTTCTAACAGGGACTACAGAAGTGCCTTCAACAACCACACAAGCCCCGATATCAACCACAGGTATGAAAAGTTTATTCAAATTTGTGACAAATGCTTTCAACATTTTCGAGTTTTCAGCAAAATCTACTGATATCTAAAAAATTGTCAAACTCACTGAAAGTCATTCGATTTACAGTCCGAAATTTGAAGTGAGCTTCAAGTTTCACATTTTGTTCTTCTTTTCTAACAGGGACTACAGAAGTGCCGTCAACAACCAAACAAGCCCCGATATCAACCACAGGTATGAAAAGGTTATTCAAATTTGTGACAAATGCTTTCAACATTTTCGAGTTTTCAGCAAAATCTACTTGTATCTAAAAAATTTTCAAACTCACTGAAAGTCATTCGATTTACAGTCCGAAATTTGAAGTGAACTTCAAGTTTTACATTTTGTTCTTCTTTTCTAACAGGGACTACAGAAGTGCCTTCAACAACCACACAAGCCCCGATATCAACCACAGGTATGGAAGAGTTTATTCAAATTTGTGACAAATGCTTTCAAAA